>OY728153.1:1775331614-1776581614 GCA_963277665.1 Viscum album | reverse complement strand
TGTAAAAACACCATTATATGTACATATTTATACCCTATAATAAATTTTATCGACCTTGTTCCATTATTGGATCCACTTGCAACACGAAAAACATGGGTAGAATTCTCTCTTCAAATATTTACAAAAGTGTCACTCCCCCTTCACTATAAAAGGCCACCACCTCTACCCATTCCTCACACCTATCAAACCTTTTGAGTTCAAAAAATATATTCCCAAGTATCCTCCCAAAAATAATAACTTCTACCTTTAATCTTAACTATTGTATTACATCCTCTCAATTAATTCTTTTGGCACAGACCAAAAGAAGTTACCTGATTTAGAAGTAACGTCTACTCTCAATCTCCTTCCCTTTATTTTCTTTCTCTACCGTACACTCTATTTATTCCCTTATTGTGTAAAAAACCCAATATCCTACATATTATATAATATTTTTATGAAAATTTTTCCACCTAAAATTATACACACCTCCATCTAATGGATATTGAACATACTGTTTCTATGTACGACGAACTACTGCTCAAGAAATGATGATTATTCATTTCTTCTTTACCAACTATCATGGTGGCCATTATGATAGAAACTCTAATTATATATGTTATATATCATACTTATTATGTATTTATACTTATTTATTCCTTTTTACAACACATACCTTTTTATTTCCATTTGGTGTAATTAGGATAATCTTGTTTGAGGAGAGGTGGACTACCGCCCCCTCAAAGCGATGTGATTCATTCACACACTATGTGGAATGTTTTAATGATGGTTTTAATGAAATTATATGATATATATGATATATTTAGGATACTGTAATATATATATATATACATATTTTATTTACTTTCATTCAATATGATAATAAAAATGAAAACAGCATTCATGCGTATATACGGCTTACTATCTCTATAAACAGTGTATTCCATTTTGTACTTATTTATTATATATATTATTATAATATAAATATAACTTATATAAATGATATTTATATCATTATTTACATTCTTTAATCATCATTTTATTATAATTACCAACAATATAACAAATTAAGACGCATGCGAAGAACAAAGTAAATATTACCCAAAGTGAAATCATAACATAGGATCATTAACAAGTGGGTAATATAAAGTCATAATCAAAACATATATGGTATTAGGTATAATAATATGGTTCATTAAAATATTTATAATAAATTTATATTTATTATACATGTGGTTCTAATGAGTGTGATGAGAGTCAAGACACAAGATAGGGGGATTTCATCTAAATTTTAATTTCCGTGAGATACATGTTATGTTCACCACCCACTATTTTTGTGCAGTGTATGTTATACCAATGATTTAATTCTATTTAACCTACAGATAATTTTATGTCTTTTCACATTCTCATATTATGATCCTTCTTTCATGGTGTTTAATATTCAATACTTACCAAATCGGTAAAATCTTTTGTCTCAATTTTCCTTCCCTGAGACTCATGTTTTGTTATGCACCTAAACTTTTTTTTATGTTTATATAATTCCATTTCACATGTTATATCATGAATATACTTCTTATAATGACATTTTAGGTTTCATGTAATTTCATCTTCCTACATGGAGAGTATGATCCCAAGTTACCAAGTTATACTAGTTTATTGAGACAGTCTCATCACTTTTTGAGATTGTTTATGTTTATGCTTCCTTTGATTAAATATTATGATCCACCTCTCAAGGAAACTCATGAGTTTCCTTTTCATATGTTATTTAATTCTATATTCATGTATTTTTACCATGTTCTACACTTTTTTAAATAATACCATTAAGAAAGTGTTTTTAATAAAGCTTACGTTATCCTCTCTTTGGTCAGAAATCTATGTTTTCTAAAAAGGGTTTCAACAAATATTCTACCTTTATCCTATAGTATCTAAAATAAAATTTTTCGTTTTTTTACCAATCTCTAAAAATTAATCTTATTATCACTCTCCAAATAAGTCATTTTTCTAACCATTTACCATACAAAAGTAATGTTCTTTTTACCTCGTACAACATGTATGGATTTACCCTCGGTCATTCCTTTGAAGCTTCCTTGGAATTTTTAAAAGATTCATATATAAGAAAATTTTTTAGTAGTATTTTTCAATAACAATTGTTTCCAAAATGTTTTCAAACATCTTTTATATGTTTTCAATAAAACTTCTTTCTAAATTTTTTCAATCCTTATTTACAGGTTTTCAAAAAATTAATGAAATGGTTTTCAAAAATAATTTGAAGCTTCATTTATCAGTTTTCAAGGAAAATAGTTTTCAAACTATTTTTAAGCCTTATTTAAAAGTATTCAATGTGTTTTTAATAAAATGGTTTTCAAAACATATTAAATATTCTGTTATAAGTTTTCAAGGAAAAAGGTTTCCAAAATTATTTTATAAGTTTTCAAGGTATTTTATAAGAAAATTATTTTTAAACAGTTTTATGTATTAAGAATATTTTTTCAAACAATAAAGGATATATTCCTCGAGAAACATTTTTAGAGGATATTTCAAAATTATCTTCAATCTAAGAAGACATCTACTGATTTTACTCATGCCTTTCTAAGAAATGGTCTAAAGTTTCCATTCATATCCTTTCTATGAATGAGTTATGCTTAATGTCATGTTCTTTATGAAAAACATTTCTCCTTTATAGGTTATACGTATATGGAATCTTTTTCTCTTTTACATTTTATGATTTTGATGAAATTATTATGAAACCTATAACGTTTTCCATAGGTTATGATATGTTTACATTTTTATGATACCCATTTCATTTCATGGGTAATGATATGATTATTTATGATTTTTTGGCACATGTATGTATGATTTCATTATGTTACGGGTGGGACCTATATCTCCCTCATACGAATTGGGTAAAGATTTATATCTCATGAGATAGATAGGGCTGGAAATAAGGTTTAGATGGTTCAGTATTAAAGGTATAGAATGGGGGTTTACACAAATCAGTAATACATGGCTAGAATGAGGGTTCACTCAGTTCAAGTATACAGTGCTGGAATAGGGTTTGACATGGTTCAGTAATGGAATTTGTCCACTAAGAGAGTATCGACTATGATTCCTTGGATACTATGGAAATAATATTATATTATTATGTGTTTTTCATAATTCTATGTTTTATTACTATGTTATGATTTCATGGCTTATGTTTATTATTTTCTTATTATTCATGTATTATGAACTGCTAAGATTTATTCAATGATTCATGTTTATGATCTTTGATATACTGGATATGATCTTATCTTATCATGATAATGTTCTCATACCCTTATGATCATGATTATGCTCAGGTGTCTCACTTTTGAACCCTTACTGATCATTTGAGCTCACTATTTTTTATGTTTCCTTACCCATGTTATGAATAAAGGTTACATATAGGAGTATTTAAGGTGGAGTTCTTTATGGGAGATATTGAAGATCTTTAAATAGGATAGAAAATTTTGTTTCTGAGTTTCTAAAGACACTAAACTATTATGGTCCTCAGTAAAGTGTTTTTGTAATGTATATTTTACTCATCTAAAATGATGTAATATCCATGTATATTAGTCATGGGTTGTTATAGAAGCTCTATTATGCCAAAATGTGGGGCTTGTGGATTAATTTACTTGGGATAGTTCGGCTCATTTTTCCTCCATTCCAAAGAAGATTCAGTTACATTTGGCTTGAGCCACATATTATGATTCACAACTATGGTCATTAACTCTTGTTTTCATCACCAGCTAGACCACCTTGGCACAACCTCTAAATGAACCAGTTCCGTCCTCGGTGGAAAACAACCTTAGGGATCGGAATGCCTTAAAGACTCAGGAACCTCATCCATTATATACAACATAAAAGAATTATTAGTTACCTATATTCCATTAAATGATAGATATTTTATAGTGTATCAATTGATGGTTTTTTATAATATTCATTGAGGGTATGGTGATATCCAAGAATTGGTATATTCTGAGAATATCCTAATGAATTCAGCCTCTAGAGACAGATTTTGCACATCACCCATATTTTCTTGGTACATCACCACCCATACATTCCATTAAACCATTGTTTTTTTTCTCCCAATGTACATAAAATAGGGTTGATACTATTTTATATTGAATGTATTAGAATTGATGTGCATATTAGTAGCTTGCATAATCTTAATTGATAATGTTGTAGTTAAATTGAGACACTACTACATTGTCCCTATGTGAAATCATATAGGATAATAGCTCGTATGTGACCTTATAATCATTAGTGATCATCCCAACATGGGTGGTCTATATAGAAAGATTTTTAATTATAAATGAATATAAAGAGTTTGAGAAAAACTTTACTGTTCAATGATATAGGTGTGCTATTAGATATAGATTGAATAAACAATAAAAATCTAGATCATGGTATATCCACATTAATAAATATACTATAGGAATTAATGTGAGTTATTTTGTTACCCAAAAATATCTAGAATGGCCCCAAGATGTGGAAGGGGGATTTCCTGGTGTGAATATGAAACAAGAACCATTGTATATTTTCTAATATTAGAATATATAAAAGCATGGGCTCTGTTATTTCAATCTTGACACAGTTTAAAATTTTTATTGGTCAGACACCATTGTTATAATCACACACTAAGAAGATATACACTCTTTGAAATATAACCAGTATCTCTTCTAAGTGAGTCTTCATCAGTACTATCAGGTTGACTTCATGTCCCCACTGGTCATATTCACCTTGATCATGTTATGGCCAGTATACCCCCCACAATCCCCCTCTCATGAATGAAATTTCATCCCATTAGGTGTTTTCAAGTGAATATGTTCTTAATAGAAGATATGAAATTTCTCATCCATTCCTCAAATTTTATGTGGTCCTATGGACTAGGTTCCTTCTCTATGGAATCATTATGAATTCTCAATTATTCCCCCTTCAAGTACGTCATCCATTAGAGATTTCCCTATATAGCCTGAGGGGGTATGAATTCTTCATAAATAAATCCATGTATTGGATCCTCTGAGATCTAGTAGATGTCCCACATGTTGGTTCCCAATTCATCATTGGTGGGTTGGAAAATATTAATATAAAATAAATAGTGACTCAAAGGTTCTAGGATCATGTTTTTATTCTTATGTACATATGTCTATGAAACTCAAATGACCTCTTTGATGGAAATATTTTTTAGTAGGATCTCAAATTATATGCATGTATCATGGACCCATTTTTCCAACATCCACTCATATTTAAAGCCTCCCCCATGATGTAGGTCCCTTTAATCTATCTATCCCTTGGTCTAATCAGTAATGCAGTCATGAAAGATAGAGGAATAGAAATGTGTTTTGGGTTTAGTTTTGAGTTTTTTTAGATATATATTTTTAAGCACACATGATAAATGATTGGTCCCTTCAGGGATGTAATCACCCTTAACTAATATATTTTCAGCACCCAATATTTTATAACTTCCAATCCATAAACTCATGAGGTAGGTATCAGGATGAGGGATATCCATATTTTCTAGTAACAAATTCTGATATAATGGTAAGAATTTAAAAGTTTGGTAATCCTAATGAGGATTAATCATAATATTTTGAATTTGAATAAGAATGATTCATGTTTCCAAGAGAATCATTAGTCGACCTTGGTAACCATGAGCTTAATATGAGAAATATCTTTAGATTCTGGGAGAATTTGGGAATAGATATCCATTGTAATCCTAAATAAATTTTAACAGCTTGATTTTATAATGAAATGAGATGAATATAAGGTTACCCCTAAGGAATATGTGTCCTATGTGTGAAGGTTCTTGAGAAAAAAAATTGACAAAGTAAAAACTATCACTCTGGTGGCCTTGCCTAGCTGGACTAGATAAACCCCCTCTCTAGGGTGTATTCTCCAATATTCTATAATATGGTGGCCTCTTTAAGGCCCCCTCACTAGGGTGTCCTTTCTATGGCCCATCTCTTAGGGAAAGGATTCTTGTTTCTCATTATAAATAAATATAAGAGATCTGATCTAGGAGTAAATTTAATCTCACACCCAAGTAAAGATGGGAACACCCCTATTTATCGGTAAGTCAACCATTTCACCAATCATAGAATGTGTGTATCAACTATCATAGAAATAATGACTCATCCAAACTATATTAGTGGGTAGATCCTAAAATACCACTTTCCCCCTAATTTGCATATATTATGGTGGACGACCCATCTCACCACATTCACTTGAGTAAATCATCACTCAAGGTCATTCACTTGAGTGACCCATATCTGAATTCCATCTACATAGTAGAACCTTCTCCCAAGGGAATACACATGGGAGACCCATCACCCAAAGATATCCACTTAGGCAACACATTTCCCAAGTCCTTATTCATGGGTGACCCATCACCAACAGTAATCTACTTGGGTGACCCATCAACCAAGGAAATCCACTTGAGTGGCCCACATCCAAAGGTCATTCACTTGGGTTACCCATTGGCTATGTCCATCTTCTTGGGATACCAATCAACCAAAGATAATCAATTAGGTGAACTATTTCCCAAGTCCAATCATGTGGGTGATCAATTACTCAAGGTCATCCATGGGGGAAAACATATCTTAAAACCCATGCTATGGTGATCTGATCTTCTTAGAAACTTGTTAGGGTGGTGTATCTTTCATACCATCTACTAGGGTGAAATAATTTTCTTATAATCATACCAAGATACCATGAATACCATCTTCTATAAAACACTGTACTCTATAACCCAAGTGATCTATTTTGACCTCAAATTATCAAGGACTCTTATAAAGTCACCAAATTCACATAGTAATGGTATTAAAAATAGTTTGTAACCCTTCAAATCTTTCATTACCTTTATAAAAGGTGTATACTATGTTTTCCCCTAATAGATAGGATCTCTATGGGTCTTTTGATCATGAATCCCCCTAATAATGGGGATCATAGTCTCATGGAAATCAAGGAGAATTTTCCTAACACATGCAGTAATACTTGGTTGACCCTACTGTGAGACTAATTGGCCTATTATCCCAGTGTATATTGCATTTTGATTGATAATTGGGGAATCAACCACTAGAAAAATTATTATATCTACCCTTATTATCCTTAAGAAAGGAACAACCTCCTATATGACACCTGAAATAGTTAGCGTCCTCACCTTCTACTTTCTAATTATTAAATGTGTAATCCTCAAAAAGGTAATTACCAAGGATTACATCCTTGTATCTTTTCCTACTCTATTCCTGAGTGGGATAGGGTTTCTTTATTTGTTTAAGTCCCACTTGATATTTTATTTTAACATATTTCATAACAAAAATATCTCCAAATCATGACGTTAAACTATGAGGCCTATGTTCTAATCACAACATATAAAACTACATTATAGTATCCTTATCACATGTTGTAAAAATTCATGGTATAATCCTATCATGTGACCATAGTGTTGTGAAAATTGAACTATATGGGCTTTGATTCCTATGTATATAGGATACATAGGATGCTTCCCTGATGTTCAACCCCAACATCATTAAGCTTCCAATTCCTTCACCATTGGGATATATTCCACAACAGATCATTTATGTCCTTCCCTTACCTGAATATACTCTTGTCAGTCTATAAATCCCATTCATTAGGTCTATATTTCCAATGTAACATCTTTTACTTGGGTTGTATTCTTGATAGTGTCATACCCTCAACTGGAGGGTTATATACTTTCCAGGAATTATCATTTCATCCTTGAAAACCATATTATTGGTGGGGAACATTCCTATAGTTATACTAACCTTATTAAATCAACCCATCATTTTTTATTTATATTTTATTTAAGGCTAACTATAAAGGGTTTCTCATGTGAAAGTCCCACACTAACCTTTACTTGGAATATTTCTCCTAGTCATTTTTACTACACGACATTAAACTATATATATTAGTCCTTGTCACACGACCTTAAAATTTATAATGTTACATGTTAAATAGAACCTGACTACATGGATTCAAATTCCCTTTCACAAGGAAACATAGGAATCCCTTTTGGTGGGCTCGATCCAGACACTGTAAATAGCTACTACCTTTTTGGATGGTGATAAACTCAAGATCACCCAACTATGTGGATATAAACAATAGTGACCTATAAATCAACAATGATAGGTAATATTAAGATAAATATATAAAACCACTAATACATATATATATATATATATTAATTGATGGGATACCTATGATATGTATAGATATTAACATCAATATATGTAAATAACTTATTTCTAGATTGGGGGTAACCAGTTTCATACTGGAATTTGGGAATGATACACACACATGAATTAAATCTATAAGAGAGTCTTAGAGTGAGAAATAAATACCACCTAAAAGTGTGTGATGTGTTGGACCTCCCATCCTCATGACCGAAGTGAGTTACCAAGCATTGTTGGTTAGAAAATTCGATGAACACCTTCCTTTGAAAAAAAGGCCCATAGAGATCCCACTATCACACATGTTGAAGTCATTTTCTGTTTTCTGTTCCATGAATTAACTCAGTTGGAATCTAATTAAAATAATAATAGTGACCCGATGAGAACATTTTATAGCCCCACTAATCCCCTAACAATCAAGCATCTAGCCACCCTATATTGGGTGAAACAGTGATTGGATCTCTATTTCTGGAAATAAATAAATTATGTAAGAGAGAAAAGAATATAAAAAATAGATAATTGTAACACCCCGAGCTTTCATGATACGCCTCTCTTTCAATAATGCAATAGCTTGCATTTTACGCAAGTTCGAGTTCTAACACACCGCGACTAATCAAAGTAGTCGTTATGAATAGTAATACCCACTTTTTAAAATTATAGAAATTTTATATTTCAAAATGGAATTCATTTTTGTATTCCTAATATTGAAATTATTCTATGTTGAATTTTTTGTAATTTTCTGAGAACTTCCAAATTTTTATGAATAGTGAAAAATACTTAAAACAACTTTTTTAATCAAAATAATTTATAGTGATAAGTTATACTATTGAGTGGTTTTAAAGTATAATTAGAATATATTTTTACCATTTTATCCAATGGTGTTCATTAGAATTAATTTCACTTTGAAATTGGACATAAACAATTGTCAATCTTTTGATATATATTGTTTCTTAAAAACACGCTATTTGTTGTGAAAGCGGGAATTAATTATAAAATTAATTAATGAAACTTATATGTTTGTAATTTCATAAAATAGACATCATTTTTGAATTCGGAATATCAATTATAGCTTTGGGTGAAATTTTGGCATTGTTCTGGAAAACTTCAATTTTTGATGAATAGTGAAACCACTAAGTGGTAGTTAAAAAACTGATTTTTCGTTTAAATGAAATATTACCACTTATGTGGTTTGATTTTCAAAAATCTGACATACATGGTTGTCATTAAGAAGTAAAATGTGTTTCAATGAGATTAAAATAATTTTTTTTGGTGAATAGTAACTTTTAAGTTCTTAATCGTGATTAGAGGTAATTAGTGTAGTTTAAGGTAAAAATAATGTTTTAATAACATGAGATGAGATTGACACATGTCCTACCCTCATTGGATGTTCCATGGCCGACCAAGAAAATCCATGGGTCAACTTGGGGACCCCGTGGAGCCACTTTAGTTGGAAAATGACGTAAATACCTTTTATTTAATGTTAAAGTAAAAAATGACACAAACATGAAATGTTTTACTAAAACAATTTTTACATGGGGTTATACAAGTCATATTTTTAACTATAAATAGTCATTGGAAATATAAAAAGATTTCCTACATCATAGTATTTGTTTTATAATTTTTAGACATTAAATAAATTAAATTATTTATGACATCATGATGATGCAGCGATGACCTCATTATTTAACGATTTAAATAAAATGGAAAGATAATGTAATATCTAAGACCTACACATGTCCAAAACCTATTTTATGGGTGTATTTAGAACCCTTATCACCTTAGACTCTAATTATATAACTGTGGGACCTCTAAAATCCGAAACTCATTTTATAATAAGGTGACTTTTCTTTACTTTCCAAGAGTGCCCCTCCTCTCCTCTTATAAAAGGCCCCCACCTCTACCACCTCATTCACACTTTCAAGCCATTTGGCTCGGCAAAACTCTGCCCAAATACTCTCCCAACTTTCCTAACTTACTCCTAGAAGCCTCACATTGGGCATAACTCTTCCCAAGGAAGCCTTTGGCTCAAATCAAAAAGAGTTACCCGATTTTAAGGTAATGTCTTCTCTAATGTTGTTTTGTTTTATTTTTCTTCTCCAACCCCCTAAACACTTTTTATTAATTTCTTTTGTAACCACACCAGTATACACAATATACTAGGATGTTGTTATAAGATGGATTATATCTACACTTACACACACCTACATATAATGGTTAAAGAACATACTGTTTCTTTGGATGGCGAATTTTTTCCTTACGAAACGATGATTGTTCAACACTCATATAACACATCTAATGGTGGCCATTATGATGAAACTATTTTTATATATGATATATATTATGTTTTTTTGTTTTCCTTATGATTTTTTATTTTTCATTTATGGCATACCTTTATGGTTTCCATTATGGGTAAACGCGATATTTTCATTTTAGGAAGTGCGGACTACCGCCCCCTCATAGTGATTTGAATCGTTAATACCATATGTGGGATGTATAAAGGATGGATTAAATGGTATTATAAGATATATTATACTGGAATTATATTATACATTTATATCATCATGATTTCATTACATTAAATACGAAATAGAAATGAAAGTAGCATTCATGCGTACGTACGGCTTACCGTCTCTATGAACGGTGCATTTCATTTCTTACCTCTAAATGTTACGTAATATTATGAATGAATGTATATACTGGATATATATGATATATATAATATCTAAACTATGAATATAATTCTGGATATAATGGACATTTCACCACATGAACAACTTTTAATTATAAGAAGTTTATTGTTGACTCAAGTACCAAAGATCGACAAAATGACCGTTATTAACTTAAATAATTACATAATGTTCATAACATTGTAATAAGTGATATAAAAAGGATAATGAAATTGAAAATTGTTCTTAATAAGGTAGATATTAACTCTAGTTTATTATTCAGGAGGTTAAAGAACGGTTGAGTCAAGTCGGACACGAGGTAAGGGAATTTCTTAACCCAACTTCCATTCTTTGGGTTAATCTCCTACTTTCAAATTATGTCATGATATTATTATGTCCTATTTTGTATTTTTTCATTCTTTATGTGTACCTATAGTGAATACACATAATAGATCTATTTTATTTTAAAATGATCTTTTTAAGAACTTCGTCTCAATCCCCTTTCATTGAGGCACATTTGGTTTTATACACAACTTTCTTTTATACGGTGTATAAACCCCTTTGACTTTTACGTTTATTCAAAAGGAATATTTTTTTATACAAATCATTTTACTAAACGACAAGAAGGGAATGTTTTTCTTTCTGTACATATGCGGCAACAACAACTTCTCCGCCGTCGTGACCATTATTTGAGTTTCGGCTTCCTCTACAAGCCATCACTTTTTTAAATGAAAAATAAATACAAAGTTTTAACTTTATTTTATTTTGGTATTGAAAATGGTTTTGAAAGAATTTTTATTATATCAATGTGTTGTATTGATATCTTGTGATTGAAATGTGGAAATGTTATGTTTCTTTTATGCATGTTTTATCTGATACTATTATGTTATGGTTTATGATTTGTTTAATCCTATTCATATGAGGAATGCATTGGACTTAATAAGTGACGGGTGGAGCCCGCTATAGCTCCTCGATGCATCGGTAGGTCTCATGAGACAAACTAGTGTCTTGGCATGAGGCCTTGACAAAATCTTATTTGTGGTCTTGGCACGAGGCCTTGGCTACGTGGTTATGATAGTCTGGCATTATGCATTCCATCATTATGAAAGTGGTTATTGATGTTGCATGTGATTATTCGACTAGTAGAATATTCATGTGAGTAAGTAAATGGCATTATTTAATTTTATTTTTTCCATATTATGCTGAAGTTCAAGTTTAAAAAGGCTTTTGTTTTAGTTATACATTGCCTTAAATGTTAATGTTTATTTATGAATGCTTCTGCAATATTGTTATCCTTACTGAGCATCTGAGCTCACCCCTTTCAATGTTTTAATATTTTCCAGGATGTGAAGAAGTATTTTATGAATGACCTGCAGGGATAGACAGAAGAGGATATGAGTGTGGACTATGAAGACTTTGTTATTAGTTTTTTCACTTTATGCTGTAATGTAAGACTTATGAATGTATCTATTGTTTCCAAGGCTACTAAACTAATCGGTCTTTCGAGACTTGATCTTTTGTGATCATGCCAATGTTACGAAGTAATGCACCGACTCTGGGTAGCTGGGGTCGGGGCGTTACAGTTGGTATCAGAGGCAGTTTAGTACTAACCTTGGAAGTTAGATTTAGATTAACTCTGATTAGAGGACATAGACCAAAGATAGACTTTGAGGATTAGTATAGAAGAACTTCCTAGAATTTTGGTATTATAGATATTTTGTGAGTTTTCCAAGCAATACATCCCTTTCTAGATACGAGCAGGTAGAGGCGGCTCTGGCATAGATGTACCTAGGGGTAAAACCCGAAAACACCGCTTTGAGCTAGACTCGAACGAGAACTGGTGCACGATAACGGGCCTTGCTGCACTCTTTGTTATGACACTCCCGGGGGATATGCTTAGGATAATTCTCATTTTCTTTACAAACCACTATGAAGGGTTATGAGTATATACTTCCTCAAAGAAAACATTTCTTTTTTTGATTATGGATTATATCCATGAATAGTTCAATTTATGTAAAGTGTTTTACAAATATGGAATTATGTATTTTAATTCATAAACTAATTTAGTTTATTCCATTGTTTAGAAATGGAGCCTAGTGGAAGGAATGGAAACCGTATCAATGAACGCACTCCATGTAGGGATTTCCCTCCTACTCAAGATAATTATTGTGGATCTGGAGATACAACTGGTGCTGATCAACTTATTACCATACTGGGACAACTCACTCAGGTTATGAATAATAACCTTACTAGTATGGAGAACCATGATCCGCTACGTGGAGGATCAATGTTATACCGCTTCATGAGGCAAAAACCGCCAACATTTAATGGGGGTACAAATCCATTATTAGCTTAGCAATGGATAAACTCCTTACAGAAAATATTCCATGCCTTGGGGAGTAGCGAAAGGGAGAAGGTTATCATGGCAGTTTACCGCCTCACTGGAGATGCCGATCAATGGTGGTCATTGATTCAAAATACAAAGGAAGATGAAGAAGTATCAAGTATGGAATGGAGAGAGTTCAAAGATCTTTTCTTAGAAAAATACTTTCCACATGACCGTCAAGCAGATATGGAAAGGAAATTTCTGAGTCTGAGGCAGAAGGAGGATGAGAATGTCGCAAAGTATGAAGCTAACTTTACAAGGTTAGTGAGGCATGTTGCAGATTATATACGTAACCCAAGAAGTAATATTGATCGTTTCTTTGATGGGTTAAAACCATTTCTCCGTCGAGCTTTATTATCACAATCCTTCTCATCGTATGAAGATATTGTCTCGTGTGTTATCAGGATAGAAAAGGAATTCTCTAAATCTTATGACAATAAAGTAAATCAAGAGAAGAAGAGAACGGTGGAACAAGAGATATATAAAGGGAAAAAGGGAAAGAAGGATTTTCTAGTATGTGATAATTGTGGGAAGAATCACCCTGGTACTTGCCTAAAAGGAATGGGAGTTTGTTATAAATGTGGAGAAAAAGGTCACCAGGCGCATGATTGCAAGGGAAAGAAAGAGGCTATCAATGTTGAATTCTATAAATGTAGAGAAATGGGGCATTATGCAAATGAATGTCCTAAGCGTCAGGGAAACTTACCTCAGAAAAGGCCAAGGGATCAAGGCCAATCTTATGCTGTGACTACAGTTGAAGCGGAATAATTAATGTATTGGTGCTTTTGGACTCAAGGATTATATTCTGGTTATAAGAATAATGTGATATATATAAGGATTGTACTGCAGTACTTTTTGATTTCATTAAGGTTTTAATATGATTAAGGTAATCATATTTTTAGTATGTGATAATAAGAGAAGATTTTCTTTGTTTGGGGAATCTGATGTTACAATTGATTTTGGAATTTAGAGACCTTTTAGAGAAAGTCTGGACAGAGGTATTTTGGATAACTATTAAGGTTGGAATGGATTAAGTTGAACCATGGATAGTATTGTTTAATGTTAAAACATTTCTGAAGATTATTTTTGGAATATTATAATACTATAGTTTTAGGAAAAGGACAACCTGCAGGGTGGGGCATAACCCGTCGCTTCGGACAAAGCTGCAGGAATCGAACCCACAACCATAGTGCGACAGGCCTTTATTACCTACCACTAGCCTATAAGAAGTCCCTGGTTATTACAAATTAGTTTTACTAATCTAAATGGTATGTGTTAATATTTTGAACCTTGTACGATTAGGATAAATAAAATATTTTTTTTAGTCCTATTATCTTTTTGAGTGAAAGATGAGTTTCTGGTAGAAATTAGTTGAAGGTTGAAACTCTACTTCTCAACCATAAATATATATATACCTGTTGGTCGGAGTGGACACTCAAGAGGGGGGTGAATTGAGTTCCAATTAAAATTTCTGCTAAAACAATTTCTATTAAAATCCCCCAATTTCAAAAACAAATTAAACTGTAGTGAATTTATACAGATTATAAAGGTTCAATTAGTTTCTAAAAGATTGATTAATTCTCTGTTAACTTAATCTTATGATTAAATTAACTTTTCAAACTAACTTACTGGTTTATAATAAATATAAACACTTGCGAGTTTAACTATCAAAGTAGCTTTGAAAATAAATAATATTTCAAAGTAATAGCAGCGGAATATGAAATAAATGTATATAGTATGGATATAGATTTTAACTAAAAACACAAGAGTTAACCTAGAGGTTCAGTCTCAAGTCGAGACTTAGTCCTCTCAAAATTTATATAAATTGATCCACACCCTGGATCTTGGTTAACAACAGTGATCACACTGTTCAGGTCAAGAGACCTCTACCACAGTTATACGTGGGAGAACAAACAACAGCTCAAAGCTGTCTAGGTCACACTCGACCTCTACCACTGACCACAATGGGAAATAAGGATGTAAAGATTGTGAGTGAGGATTTACAAATCCTCCAGTTAAGGTTCAGGAGACAGTGTGTGTGTAATAATTAACAGGCTACACACACTATTTTTAATGCAATTACTAAATCACTTAGAGCAAGATATAGAGTTTAGGAAGGCTCTAGTGATTGCAGTGCAGCTCTGGACTCCATTGGATTTGATCAGAAACGGTTCTGAGTCCTTCACTAGTATTTGACTGAAAAACAGAGTATCATTTCTTCTTTCAGTGATTCCAAGTTCAGATTGGTTATCGGTTCAGAAAATGAAGTGTTCTGTGTAGTTCTTCTTTAGCATAGATTGCTCGATGTATGCTCTGTGTTCTGGAGTCTGGTAGTAGTAGTAGTCTTGTGAGTGCAAGTTCTCCGGTTGTTCTTGGCACGTTTTGAGCTTGATCGCAAGTGTGTTCCTGTGTGCTCAATCTCTTCAAGTCTCTTGTCTTAATTCACTAACTCATACACGTTGTCTTGTATGCCTTTATTATACTGAGAAGAAGGACTGATTATGCGTTTTAATCGTACTTGGTACGGTTTCCTGAAATGGCAACATAAATCATTTAATAACATTAAATGCATCAAAAGTAACAAATGTAGCTGTTAGTGTAATAAACAAATAGGGTCGAGGATATAGGATTTGACTCCGCAGTTCATTATAGGTAGTCGTTTGTTTGTAGACGTGTACAGTTGACTCTGTGCAGTATCTTCCATCGGTAGCTCTTCAAACTCTTATCGGTGGCTCTTATCGGTAGCTCTTATCGGTATCTCTTATCAGTATCTCTTATCGGTAGCTCGATGAACTTAGTTCCATCGGTTGCTCTTGACTGTCGGTAGCTCTATGCATCGGTAGCTCTCTATCCATCGGTAGCTCTGTGCATCGGTAGCTCTGTGCATCGGTAGCTCTAGCTATTATGCATATCGGTAGCTCTCTGTCCATCGGTAGCTCTGTGCAGTTATGCACATTGGTAGCTCTATTCAGGTCAGTGATACTTACACTTGACTGTCTTATGCAAAACACATCTAATTCACATAGAATCATTTCAAAACTTATATAAACATGGATAATCGAGATTAACATAAATCAGAAATTATTTTAACATTATTATTAACTTGATCATCGATTTGAAAGAATTAAAGTGTAGATCAACAGTAATTGTGAATATCATAATATATGAACACATAATTGGGATTGTCAAAACATATGAATACAAGATTGGGATTATCAAAATAGGTGAGGTCAACAATCTCCCCCTTTTTGATAATCACAACTTATGATATGGCCATTTTAAAATAGTGAGAATATAGTATTAGATAGTATGACACTAATATTCAATTTTC
The DNA here is from genome assembly GCA_963277665.1 of Viscum album. Lineage (NCBI taxonomy): Eukaryota > Viridiplantae > Streptophyta > Magnoliopsida > Santalales > Viscaceae > Viscum > Viscum album. Next base: position 1,776,565,045 of record OY728153.1, on the reverse strand, counting down.
TCAAAGAAAACAGTATTAGAGGAAAGAGGAAATAGTAATAGAAAGATATAGATCAAAAATTATCATAGGTAGAATTAAATACAATAGTATCAGAGATAAGGTTTGAAAGAATTGGTTCCAAAGAAGGAAATGTAAGAAATAGTATCAAAGGCTCCTCCTTTGATCATATTTCTCCCCTTTTATATTTCATCCCTTTTCTCCCCTGTTGTGATAATAAAAAAGTGGGAAACCAAACATAGAAAACTGATAAACTGAGACAGTGGAAAGAAAGGAATTTGTATTAGATCAGACAAAAATTACATAAACAGAATAGAAAAAAACAAAATGATTCCTATCAAACATCCTTGCCACTTTATCAATCCATATCTTCAATGTGAGCTTTTCCCTTGGGATCAGAAGAGAATTCAGGTGTTGAGGATACTAGGGAGGACTTTGGAATTCCAGAAATGATCAGAGGAGGCTGAGCAACTGATACAGTGCCGAGCCTGTAATGGGAAGTCCTTTGAGTGATCATAGGTGCGAGACTTCTTATGGCTTGAGCAGGAGTCATCTGAACTGGAGACGCAGTAGAGGCAGAGGCAGGAAAAGCAGGAGGTACAATGACCGGTCTGGCATCCACATGTAGGAAGGGCAGCAACAGGTTTCTGAAATCCAATATAATGCTTCCTCCTCTCTCCATTGCAGACACAAAATCATCTCTATTTTCAATGAATTTATCCAAAGCAGGAGTAAGCTCCCTGAGCTTACTAACCTTCTCTCTAAAGGCCTGAGTCATTGGAGGTAACTTTATATTCTCAAGAAGATGTTTGAAATGGTTGGTCAGTTGTTGCTTGGTATAAACCTTTTCAAAATAAGTATCCACCTTATTCTTGATTGCCTCTTGAGAAGAAGAGGTCTCTCTCATGTAGTCCTGGACGATTTTCATTATTTCTCTGGCTGAATCCCTGGTAGACAGCAAAACTCGACTTAAATCTGATGAGTCCACAGAGCCACTGGTTGAAATAGAACCAAGATCCTCCTTTATCAGAGCACGAAATTGATTCAAATCAATTGCAGGTTTTGGAACTAGAGGACCAACAGAGAAGGATACAGTTTCTTTGAAGCTTTTGGTCAACCCACTAATCAGATTTTGCATTTGAGAGTCCTGATTTTTGACATGATCCTTCACAGATGTTCTGAAATCTTCAAACACCGAGACCATCTGACTTACAACACTTTTCACATAAGCTAAATCCTTTTCAGCTTGAGATTTTGAACTTATGGAAGAGTCTAAGGCAACAACAGATATCCGTAGAGCATTAAGATCTGCTTCTAGCCTAGAAGTTTGAGTGTGGCACTCCTTGACTTCTTCCATTAGCTCACCCACAAAAGTTGACAGATTGCAACCAAGAGAAAGCTCAAAAGACCTTTCTAACATCTTCATTTCTTCACCAAAATAGTGCTTTATCTCAGCAACAGAGGCACTGAAGGATTCCTTCAGCTCGTGATTTAGGGATTCGAGGTCAGACTTTGTAACAAAATCAGTAGGAGAAACTATAGTAGATACTCTTTCAGAAGATAAACTGACTACAGAGTCATCCATGACTAATTGAATCGAGGATACTAAAAAATATTCCATTGTCTTTACTTCTTCTACAAAACTAACTTTGAGATTTTCTTTCAGCACATCTAAATCATGTACTCGGACCACATTAGTAGGTAATAACTCAGGATTGATGTCATAGATGATCTTTGGTCTATTCAAAGATACTTCATTATCCGAATCAGGATAATCCAAGCCAAAGACTATAAAACCTGGGTCTTCTACCCAGTCTTCAGACTCGGTAGTCACTGTAACATTTCGAAACTTGGTGTGATGCTCCCCCTCAATGGGTGCATTCTCATATATAGCAACTACATTCTCTGGTGGTCTTTCTTTATCAGAATATTCCATAACAACTTCCATCTCTGCAGCAGCAAGATGATTTTCTGGAATAGGTACATCTTCTCCTCTTTCTGTTTCTTCATCCATAGATGGTACAACTGAGCTTCCAATAACTGGACTCAGACTCAATTCAGCAGAATCAGATAATTCAGAGACATTATTTTCTACCTCTACAAGCTCAGAGACTGACTGGTCTTCCTCATTAGCAGGTGTCTCCACTTCTGCTAGCACTTCCTTTTCTAAAGACATAATTTCAGCAACAGGGCTTGGAGGCAAGTCAGGATCTCCTCCCTCATCCATAGGAGTTTATTCCTCTTCTTCTTCTTCTTCTGACTCATCACTATACTCAGGTTCCTCTTCATCAGGTCCTAGAACTGGATCTCTTTTATCCTTTGGCCTTGAAGGATAATCCACAAGATTGAACATATCATATACCTTTTGGTCATCATTGACCCATTCTCCTCTCCATGGATTCCAATTAATCTTCATATATTTGCAAATTGTAGTAGTGATACAAAAGTTTCTCTTCACAACAACTGTCTCATCTTGAGACTCAGCTATCCCTTTCACTTTGATCATTACAGAAATCAGCTTAGCAAAGAATAGGGTGTTAGTCTTTGATTTCGGCCTTTTCATATCTTCCATTTGACTCATCACCAATCTGCATAAATTGACTTTGACATCATGTCTCAAAAGATTTAGGAGATAGATATCCTGATATCTCAAATTAGCAAAGTCTCCTCTCCTTGGTATCAACACATGTTGAACAAACTTGAACAGTAATCTGTTCTCTCCATCCATTTCTACAGCAACCACTTTCCTTGGAGTTCCATCACCAGTCAGTTCTTTCAACGCGATCTCATGATCAAAAATGTCACTGGTAGGTGGCATTGCTCTTGATACATATCCAGACACACCTTCATGAGGAACTTTTAAGCAATCATCCCATTCTACTGATAAAAATGATATCACTTTACCATTTACAAACGAAGATACTCGGTTCTCATTCTCTAGCTTCTCGAAGCTTACGAATTTGTAAAACTATTTTACCAACTTTGGGTAGTAGGGACCATTGTTATTTGAAAAGCAGTCTACCCATCTCTGAGCTTCCAAAACTTCGAGCACTAAGGACTTGCTGGGCAGCAACCAGTCTACACACAACTCTTTTTCAATCACGAAAGCTCTATTTTTCAGATGAGGATTTACTGGTCTCCTTCCTGACCTAGTTCTAACAGCACTACTCGCTTCTGGCTCGGACTTCTGCCTTTTTTCTTTAGGCTCAACACAGTCATCTCAGATGACCGGAATTTTGGTTTATGCCATCGCTGGTTCGAGGGATCTCAGGTTTGCAGAGGGTTCGGGTTCTAAGGTTCGAAGGTAAAAGGTTTTGGGTTCGGTGGAATGAGAAGCGTCTTAGACTTAGTTTTATCATTTAGGAATCATAAGTTAAATGATTAAAAATAAAATAAAATAAAATAAAATAAATAAAAAAAGGAAAAACGGTTCAGATTCTTGACGGCAGACAAAAAGATTTAAAACAGCAGTTTATCGGTGATGATTTTTGTCGGTGAGGATTTCTATCGGTGAGGATTTCTATCGGTGAGGATTTCTATCAGTGAGGATTTCTATCGGTGAGGATTTCTATCGGTGAGGATTTCTATCGGTGAGGATTTCTATCGGTGAGGATTTCTATCGGTGAGGATTTCTATTGGTGAGGATTTCTATCGGTGAGGATTTCTATCGGTGAGGATTTCTATCGGTGAGGATTTCTATCGGTGAAGATTTCTATCGGTGAAGATTAAACATCCCCAGCTCGTGCCTAATGTAACATAACCTATCCACACTTATGGGTTTTGTGAAAATGTCGGCCAATTTATGTTCAGTGCCGATAAATTCAAGAGAAATATCACCCTTTTGATAATGATCTCTCAGAAAACGATGCCTTACATCAATGTGTTTGGTTCTTGAGTGAGATACAGGGTTCTTTGAGATGTTTATTGCACTAGTGTTATCACAGTTAATCGAAACATGCTTAAAATCATATCCATAGTCCAAGAGAGTGTGTTTCATCCACAGAATTTGTGCACAGCAACTACCAGCAGCTATATACTCTGCTTCGGCAGTGGATAGAGCTACGGATTTCTTCTTTTTACTACACCAAGATACTAATGGTTTTCCTAATAAATGACATGTTCCTGAAGTGATTTTTCTGTCTAATTTGCAACCAGCAAAGTCAGCATCTGAATAACTCATTGACTCAAAGGATTGTCCTTTTGGATAAAATAAACCAAGGTTAACAGTATGTTTGAGATACTTGAAAATTCTTTTAACAGCAAGCAAATGAGATTCTTTCAGGTTAGCTTGAAATCTTGCACACATACACACACTGAACATAATATCTGGTCGACTAGCAGTAAGATAAAGTAAACTACCAATCATACCCCTATAATTGGTTTGATCCACTGGTTTCCCAGTTTCATCTGTATCCAATTCACAGATTGTACTCATAGGAGTTTCACTCTCCTTAATACTATCCAAACCAAAACGTTTTAAGAGATACTTTGTATATTTAATTTGATTCAAAATAATACCATTTTCATTTTGAAATACTTGAAATCCATGAAAGTATTTAAGTTCTCCCATTAAACTCATTTCAAATTCATTTTTCATACTTTTTGAAAAATCAGTACATAAAGAAGGTTTAGAAGATCCAAAAATAATATCATCAACATAGATTTGTACAACTAAAACATCTTTAGAAATTCTTTTAATAAAAAGAGTTGGATCAGCAATCCCTTTAGTAAAACCTTTTGAAATAAGAAAATTTTTGAGTCTATCATACCAAGCTCTTGGAGCTTGTTTTAATCCATATAAAGCTTTAGAAAGTTTAAAAACTTGATTTGGAAAATGGGGGTTTGTAAATCCAGGAGGTTGTTCTAAAAAAAAATCTTCAATTATACAACCATTTAGAAATGCACTTTTGACATCCATTTGATATAACTTGAAATTTAGATGTGCAGCATATGCAAGTAAAATCCTAATGGATTCTAGTCTAACTACAGGTGAAAAGGTCTCCTCATAGTCTATGCCTTCTTCTTGACTATATCCTTGTGCAACTAGCCTAGCTTTGTTTCTAACTATGTTTCCTGATTCATCAACTTTATTTATAAAAACCCATTTAGTGCCTATTGTTAGTGTTTCCTTAGGTCTGTCAACTAATTCCCAGACTTTGTTTCTTTCAAATTGATTTAACTCTTCTTGCATAGCCATTACCCAGAATTCATCAACGATAGCATCATCAATGTTTTTGGGTTCTTTCTGGGAGAGAAAAGCTTGATGTTCAACCCGATTTCTTAGAGAAGCTCTAGTATGTGTTCCTCTATGAAGATTACCAACAACAGCATCCAAAGGATGATTCTTTAGAATTCTTGTTGATCTAGTAAAGGTAGGACTAGACACTTCAAGTGCATCAGTAGGTTCGGGTTCGACCGAAACAGATTCTGGAAAAAGTCCAGAACTGGAAGTTTTTATTACAGGTTCTTTGGATTTATCATTAAGGTCCAGAACAGATAAATCTTCTTCAAGATTCTCAAGAGAGGTTTTAGGCTCATGTGGATCAGTTTCATCGAATTTGATGTGAACAGATTCTTCCACACATTTGGATTTCTTATTAAACACTCTATAAGCTTTACTTGAAGTAGAGTAACCCAGAAAAATTCCTTCATCACTTTTAGAAGAAAACTTGTCTAGATTATCCTTTGTGTTAAGAATAAAGACTTTGAAACCAAAAACTCTGAAGTAATTAACCTTAGGCTTCCTATTGTTCCACAACTCATATGGGGTTTTTTTAAGAACAGGTCTGATCAAGACTCTATTGATAACATAACAAGCTGTATTTACAGCTTCCGCCCAAAATTAAATAGGCAGTTTATATTCATTGAGCATGGTTCTAGCTATTTCTTGAAGGGTTCGGTTTCTCCTTTCTACTACGCCATTCTGTTGAGGTGTCCTAGGAGCTGAAAAGTTAGGAGTGTAGCCATTTTGTAAGAAGTAAGATTCAAATTCTTGATTTTCAAACTCACGGCCATGATCACTTCTCAGGGTCTTAATTTTGAGTCCACTAAGATTTTCTGCAGACTTGGAGTATTTAACAATGGAAGAATAAGCTTCACTTTTGTGAGCTAAGAAATATACCCAAGTATATCTAGAGAAGTCATCTACTAGAACATAGACATAGTGCTTCCCATTTAAACTAGAAACTCTTGAGGGTCCAAACAAATCCATGTGAACCAACTCAAGTGGTTGAGAAGTTGAGACTTATTTCTTTGATTTAAAAGAAACTTTGTGTTGTTTTCCCTTTTGACAGGGATTACACACTTTGTCATTTGGGAATTCTAATTTAGGTAAGTCTCTAACTAAGTTTTTCCTAGCCAGTTTTCTAAGTGAGTGAATGTTGCAGTGTCCTAATCTTCTATGCCATAGCCATTATTCTTTATGAAAAGCATTCAAACAATGAATATTTTGTTTGGCTAAATAATTTAAATCAACAGCATAAACATTTTCATTCCTTAGAGCAGAAAATACTACAGCATTTTTGGAGTTAAAAACATCACAGGAATCATTTTCAAACTTGACATTGAACCCATCATCACATAATTTAGATATACTAAGCAAGTTATATTTAAGTCCATCAACGAATAAAACTTTAGAAATTAATACTGAGTCAGTGTTACCAATCTGGCCTAGGCCGATGATTTTTCCTTTAGAGTTGTCACCAAAGGTGACATGACCTCCATCAACCTTTATTAATCTCTTGAAGCAAGAATAATCTCCAGTAATGTGTCTTGAGCACCCACTGTCTAAATACCATATCTTCTTGTGAAACCTCTTCAAGAAGGTCTCCTATAAAATAGATTTAAACAGGAAATGACTTTGGTACCCAGATTTTCTTGGGTCCATATAGGTTAGCAATCAGGGCTTTAGGTACCCAGATTTGTTTTATTGGTTTCATACAATTAACAGAAGTAACAGTTTTTGGAAGATAAACTTTATTTGGTCTATAACCATATGAATATCCTATTGAAGCATATTAATTTCCAAAACTGGAACTAGCAATATTTTTTTCAGAATTAGGAATAAATCGGGTTCTGGTGAACTGTCTCTGTCCAGGTTAGTATCCTAAACCAATAGCATATCTAGGTGCAACTTGCTTTCCTAGAATTTGAGTTAGAGCATTCTTTCCATTTGTGAATTTTTCTAAGTCCTTTCTGAGTTTCTCATTTGACAGTTTCAGTTCTGTATTTTCCTATAATAGTTGATCATTCTTTTCCTTTTCTATATCAAGATCAGATTTATGCTTAACACTTAAAGCATACTGTTTCTTTAAACCTTTGTATTTGTCTTTATGCTCATTACAGGTTTCTTCTAACATATCACAGTATTCAAATAGGTCAGATTTTGACATGTTTTCTGAATCAGAATCATCTCCAGAGTAATATGAATTTAAAACATGAGTGTCAGATGTTACCTCATAAGTATTTGTCATGAAACACATGTTGGCTCGATTCCTTTCAGAGTCCGAAGATTCGGCTTCACTTGTGCTGTCTTCTGAAGCAATCCAGATAGCCTTCATGGCTTTCTTGTACTTCTTGTCTTTGTAATCATATTTCTTTTTGAATGTTAACTTTGGACAGTCTGCTTTGATATGTCCTTTTCGCTTGCATTTATAGCAGATAACTTCATCAGTCCTGTCAGCTTTCTTCCAATCCTTTTTCGATTTGCCTTGTTGATCATACATTCCTTTGTAATTTGTTTTCCTAAAGAATTTATTTTTCCTATAAAACTTCTTGAATCTACTAGATATCTGAGCCATTTCTTTATCACTATCATACTCTGAGTTTTCACTTGTAGAACTCTCATCCTCCATTTGTATTTTTTCCTTCTCCTTACTCTTCAAAGCAGTAGACTTGAAAGCTACAGATTTTCTTTTCGGTTCATCGTCTTCCTCTTTGTTTACCTTGAGCTCTTCTTCATACATCATCAATTTTCCAATAAGCTCTTTGACAGGTAGAGCAGCAATGTCACATGATTCTCTGATTGAGACAGATGTGCCTCTCCATTGGTCTGGTAGACATCTCAAGATTCTCATAATTTGTTCCTTTGCTAGAACAGCTTTTCCGAGTGAATTCATCGTGTTGACTATCTCATTAAACCTGAGATACATGTCAGAAATAGGTTCATCAGACTTCATTTTAAAATTATCATACTTAATAGTATAAGTGTTCAATCTCATTTCTTTAACATTATTTGTTCCTTCATGAGAAACAGCCAAGGTATCCCAAATTTCAAAAGCAGTTTTGCATACAGAAATTCTGTTGAATTCTTCATCTCCTAGAGCACAGTACAGAGCATTCAAAGCTTTACAATTATTATTGTAAGCAGTCTTTGTAGGTTCATCCCAAGTAGATCTATCAGTAGTGGGAATTTTGTATTCAGATTCAATAGCAGTCCAAATATCAAAACTCATTCTTTCTAGATGAATTTTCATTTTAAGTTTCCACTGAGCATAGTTATTTCCATTAAAGAAAGGTGGCTGGTTAGTAGCAGCACCCTGAAGTCTATTATCCATTATAAACACAATTTAAAGAGACAAAAATTTAGCAATAACAGAAATTTTAAGAACTTTAAAATACAACTAAAATCACAATTGAAAAGTAGAGAGTAAATAAAAAGTTTTTCAAAACACACAACCTCTGATACCAAATGTTGGTCGGAGTGGACACTCAAGAGGGGGGTGAATTGAGTTCCAATTAAAATTTCTGCTAAAAACAATTTCTATTAAAATCCCCCAATTTCAAAAACAAATTAAACTGTAGTAAATTTATACAGATTATAAAGGTTCAATTAGTTTCTAAAAGATTGATTAATTCTCAGTTAACTTAATCTTATGATTAAATTAACTTTTGAAACTAACTTACTGGTTTATAATAAATATAAACACTTGCGAGTTTAACTATCAAAGTAGCTTTGAAAATAAATAATATTTCAAAGTAATAGCAGTGGAATATGAAATAAATGTATATACTATGGATATAGATTTTAACTAAAAACACAAGAGTTAACCAAGAGGTTCAGTCTCAAGCCGAGACTTAGTCCTCTCAAAATTTATATAAATTGATCCACACCCTAGATCTGGGTTAACAACAGTGATCACACTGCTCAGGTCAAGAGACCACTACCACAGTTATACGTGGGATAACAAACAACAGCTCAAATCTGTCCAGGTCACACTCGACCTCTACCACTATCCACAGTGGGAAATAAGGATGTAAATATTGTGAGTGAGGATTTACAAATCCTCCAGTTAAGGTTCAGGAGACAGTGTGTGTAATAATTAATAGGCTACACACACTGTTCGTAATGCAATTACTAAATCACTTAGAGTAATATATAGAGTTTAGGAAGGCTCTACTGATTGCAGTGCAGCTCTGGACTCCTTTGGATTTGATCAGAAACGGTTCTGAGTCCTTCTCTGGTATTTGACTGAAAAACAGAGTATTGTTTCTTCATTCAGTGCTTCCTGGTTCAGCTTGGTTATCGGCTCAGAAAATGAAGTGTTCTATGTAGTTCTTCTTTAGCATAGATTGATCGATGTATGCTCTGTGTTCTAGAGTCTGGTAGTAGTAGTAGTCTTGTGAGTGCAAGTTATCCAGTTGTTCTTGGCACGTTTTGAGCTTGATCGCAAGTGTGTTCCCGTGTGCTCAATCTCTTCAAGTCTCTGGTCTTAATTCACTAACTCATACACGTTGTCTTGTAGGCCATTATTATACTGAGAAGAAGGAATGATTATGCTTTTTAATCGTACTTGGTACGGTTTCCTGAAATGGAAACATAAATCATTTAATAACACTAAATGTATCAAAAGTAACAAATGTAGCCGTTAGTGTAATAAACAAATAGGGTCGAGGATATAGGATTTGACTCCGCAGTTCAATATAGGTATCCATTTGTTTGTAGACGTGTACGGTTGACTCTGTGAAGGATCTTCCATCGGTAGCTCTTCAAACTCTTATCGGTGGCTCTTATCGGTAGCTCTTATCGGTAGCTCTTATCGGTAGCTCTTATCAGTAGCTCGATGAAATTAGTTCCATCGGTTTCTCTTGACTGTCGGTAGCTCTATGCATCTGTTGCTCTCTGTCCATCGGTAGCTCTGTGCATCAGTAGCTCTGTGCATCGGTAGCTCTGTGCATCGGTAGCTCTGTGCATCGGTAGCTCTGGCTATTATGCATATCGGTAGCTCTCTGTCCATCGGTAGCTCTGTGTAGTTATGCACATCGGTAGCTCTATTCAGTTCAGTGATACTTACACTTGACTGTCTTATGAAAAACACATCTAATTCACTTAGAATCATTTCAAAACTTATATAAACATGGATAATCGAGATTAACATAAATCAGAAATTATTTTAACATTATTATTAAGTTGATCATCGATTTGAAAGAATTAAAGTGTAGATCAACAGTAATTGTGAATATCATAATATATGAACACATAATTGGGATTGTCAAAACATATGAATACAAGATTGGGATTATCAAAACAGGTGAGGTCAACAATACCTATCTCTTATTCTATGAATAAATTAATTCTTAAACTATAATAAAGGGATATTAAAACACAAAAAATTTGTTATCCTAATACCTTATGTCCTGTTGAACTGTAAATATTTTAAATCAACATAGATTGAAGGCTTTGAGGCCCTCAATTTTACACTTGTTTGTGATTGATTACCTCAATCACTCCCTACAAATATTTACGTTTTTCCTCCAATTATATGTCTCTAATTGCCACCAATGTTCTCCTTATCGAGATCATAATTTGGTGGTGACTTTCTTATTTCCATTTCCCTCTTATTAAGGCTAAATTTTATTAACCTTATTTCCGATGTGGGTTTTCCACAATGGTATTTTCTATTTTCAACCATTTATTTTCAATGAAAAATTTCAAATTGCGAGGACGCAATTTATTGAAGGAGGGGAGAATGTAACTGTTGTCGCTCCTTTCGTCACAGAATCTAAAGATCGGAAAAGGGGAATATCTGAGCTCAAAGTGATTCATCCTTTGAAGAAAACATCAAAAATCGACAAAGGCATGAACAAAGGATCAAAAGAAACTGCACCGTGCAAGTTATATCACTGTCGTGCAAGTACACTTGCGCGACGCACTTGGTCGCGCAAGTGACTTGCGCGACCTAAGTGATAACCGCCCGGTAACCGCTCGGGGTCTTCTCCTGCCTATAAATAGACCCTGTGGGCCCCCCATTCAGGAGGATCTTTTTTCAGAAACTCGGATTGAAGCTCCCGACGCCCAAGTCTCTTCTCAAAGCTTCTGGAACACTTCTAAGGTAATTTCGTACCTAGAACGGAAGATCTAAAGAGAGGGAGGAAGGCCTAAGTGTTGAAACTCATCAACACTTGCGCGCCTGAGTGGCCAGCCCTTAAGGGAAGTGGTCACACTTGCGCGCCGCCTCATTCCTTCAATAGAATTTGCGCATCCCTTTTCTGGAAGAACCTCAAGAGGATTCTAAAGGGTTTAAAAAAGAATCACTCAAGTATTTTAATGCTGGTTTAAAATCGCGCAAGTACCCCTCATGTCGTGCAGGTATACTTGCGCGACCAATACTTGTGCGCCGCCGCAATACTTGCGCGCCTTTCAAGACTTGCGCGCCCCTACCTTTTTGGGTGCCCATCTTGCCCATTTTACCCCTCTTAAGCCATCACACCTTTCTTTTTCAAGATTCAGTCTTCAAGACACTCTTCAAAGCCATTTATGGCATGATTTCTTGATTTGACTTCCTTATCTGAAAGGAATTCTGTGGAATATCTCTCAAAAATTAGTGAGTTAAACATCTTTATGTCACCAAAGATTGAGAGTTCATTCATTCAACCTCATCCTTTAAGATGAGAGAATCTTTTAACCTGGGTCTCCTTTTCAGGAATAATCCCCAGTTATAAGTCCTTTAATATGGGCATCCTCCTAATGAGTAAGCCCCAAATTCTTAAAGTTCCCAAACTTGGGCATCCTCCTCAGGAGTAAGCCCCAAACCTTAATTCCTTAACTTGGGCATCCTCCTTAGGAGTAATCCCCAATCCCATTCTCAAAATATGGGCATCCTTCTTAGGAGTAAGCCCCAAATCCCTAAATATGGGCATCCTCTTCAGGAGTAAGCCCCAAACCAAGTCCCCTAACCTGGGCTTCCTTCTCAGGAATAAGTCCCAGTCATAAATCTTGGGCATCCTTCTTAGGAGTAAGCCCCAAGACTTAATCTCTAACCTGGGTCTCCGTTTTTAAGTATAAAACCCAGTTATAATCTTGGGCTTCCTTTTCAGGAATAATCCCCAAGTCCCCTAATTTCTCTTTAACCAGTCCTAATTTACCCTTGATTTGGGTTTCCTTTTCTAGAGTAAAACCCAATCATAAGCCCCCTCCTAACTTGGGAATCCTCCTTATGAGTAAGCCCAAAAATAAGAGTATTCAAATCTCCATGAAGCACATATACCTTTATGGACCCTGCTCATGGATTTTCTCTCCAAAAGTGAATCATAAACCTTCATCTATCTGGGAAGTCATACATATATAAGCCCCAAACCATTTCTTATGATTGCATCTTTCATGGCATAATTGTCTAAATTTTACTAATACCTCTGGTTTCTCACACCGAGCATGACTCACGTGAGCTTAGAGTGTAAAAGTTATTGTGACATCCTACTTTGAGTCATCAATCATAAACATCGTACCCTTATTTGAACTACGTGGGTTCTGATTCCTTTTTTCAAAACAAAGGATACGTAGGTAGCCCATCTATGGGTTCGATCCCAACTCTGAAGTAATTCATTGTCCTTTTGAATGACGATAAACTTCAAGTGCCCCACTGAGTGGCTTTAAAACCAGCCTGGTCATCATAATGACCAAGAGACTTTTATATAAATATTTTGAAGGATACCATTAACCAAGAATCTCTAAATAGATACAGATGATTCTCTATTGATGAAGAACCTCGAATACAAATAAAAGATTCTCTAAATTTCTTACATATTTAATCATTGATTGTTAAAATGAAGGAAAGATCATTTTATATTTGGTAATGTAATAAGGATTCACGAACATAACTTAAATCTATAAACAGAGTCTCGGAGTAGACAATAATTCCCCTCAAAAAGGTCTGATGAGTCCGACCTCCCATCCTCTCGACCAATGCAAATTCCTAAGCCTCATTAGCCCACAAGCTAATGAGCGCCTACCTTTGGAAAGTAGGTCTAAACGGATGTGGAATCATTGTATGTTTCCGGTTCTACGAACAAACCCGTTAGAAACTGATCGGAACGTTTGAATCTCCCATCCAAGAGGTCATCCCCGGATTCCGTGCGAAACAAAAAATGGTGAACCCGACGTGAATCCTTAACCAAGTTAAAGTGATGTTCTTCTTATTTGTTAGGCCCCTTGGTCCAAAAAAGCAATCATTGACATATGCACATCCAAAAGATGCAGTGGCCGGATTCATCTTGATTATGTCTGTTATATGGAACAGGCACTCTTTTCTCAAGATCTTTTGCAAAATGGCTTTTCTTAAATTCACCCCTGTGAATACTACTATTGTAAACACCTCTACTGTGAGGTCTACTGCTGTGAAAACCAATGTTGATACTCCTGCTGGAACGTCGTCCGCTCTGAGGATGACATCACGAACTCAGCGTCTTCAACGCTGGGTTTCTAATGCACTGGTTAAGGAGTACCGTCGCAACGGTACTATCCCGACTCTGGAGGCCGCTCGTCAAGCCCTCCAAGCTAGAAACTCTACCTGGTCGTCCGGACAGCGGCGGCCAGCGATCAAGAAGCAGACGGTGCTGACTACCATCTCTAACTGTTTCGGGTCGTTATCCCCGGAACGCAATTTCCATTCACTCCCTTACTCTGAGGAAGTGAATGAGCAGGTCCCGTAGGGCCTTAATTCAAAAAGACAGGAGTCCTTACCGAGGGCTCCCATCAACAATCACCGCCAGACTCGTGCGGTAGTGCACCCTCAACATGATGAGGGTACCAACTCCAGGCATTCAGCTCAGGTTCCTCAAACCCGAGCAGGCAAGATGAACCGCTAGAGACGGAATCCGGTTAACAATAGGCAGGTTGTCATCCCTGCCATCTCCGGAGAAGTCCACCAACCTAACTTGGTGGCAAAAAACGAGCAGGCACACACACCTGTCCGTTTCAATTCCGCTGTCCAGCAGACTCGTCTGGCAGCATCAAGCCAATCCCGCCAGGAAAATCCGGCGGAGTACTATAGGCAGGAACATGCACCTGCTTATACATCATCAGTTATTCAGCAGGCTCTCCTGACTATATATGAAGGATTCCACCAACCTAACTTGGTGGAAAACAACGAGCAGGCACACACACCTGTCCGTTTTAATTCCGCTGTCCATCAGACTCGTCTGGCAGCATCAAGCCAATCCCGCTAGGCAATTCCGGCGGAGTACTATAGGCAGGAACATACACCTGCTTATACATCATCAGTTAGTCAGCAGGCTCGTCTGACTACGTATGATGGATCTCATCAACCGCGTTTGGCGAAGTGTAATCAGCAGGCACATACACCTGCTAATACTAATCAAGCCTACCAACAGTCTCGCTTGGTAGCGCAGGGAGAAGTCAGTCGGAAAGCCCCGACGACAAACAGAAGGCAGACTCAACTCTCTGCCTCCACACTTGAGTACTGTCAGGATTCACTGACAGGAAAAGGAGGACAGGAGCAGGCACATACACCTACTCCAAACCCGGAATGGACATATATCCCCGTTCTGGTGGCTGAAGTCACCAAACATATTTTATCAATGGTGAAAGAGATGAACCAAATTCCTGCTCATATTCTGGATGCTTGCCAGGATATCATAACATCTTCAGCATCATCTCAGGGACAGACACATAAATCTATCCCTAGCAGTGGAGTGACACATCAACGATTCACTCCAGAACAGACACACACATCTGTTCCAGTCCAAGAGGGTTATGGGGAATACTCCCCCATATCATACGGACAACCAAGTCAGGAACATACACCTGATTTGAGTGGAGATCGTCAGCCTAACCTGACCATATTTCTTGATCAGGCACATACACCTGCTCAGAGAAATCACTTTCATCATCAAGTGGTTTCTAAAGCAAGTAAGAAGGCATCTAAGAAAAAGATCTGCCCAGCACAGTCAGGAGATCAAAGGCCAATCTGTAACCAAGCCTTGCTCGATGCTGGAGTTCTTAAAGCCCTCAGACATTTATCTGTCAGAATTCAAGATTCTACTCCCTCAGTTCCCAATAACGGGAACATTAATTCTGAAGGTCTTCAACAGACACTTCCTCATGAAGACTTGCTTCATGAAAATTCCGTCAATCTTGATGTTTCTTCTTCAGATGAGAGCCACAGGAACCCTCTGTGTGGTCAGAAGACCAAGGAGCAAGAGATCTCATCTTTTGCTGTAACCCATTATGGTGGTCCTCCTCATGATGATCAATTTCGCTACGAAAGTCCTCTTCGTAGTAGTGATTCACATTGCCTGGAAAATACTCCAGTAGACAATGTAGTGCCGAGAAAGCCCTCTTATCTTGAGGCACTTGCAAATGCGAAACCAGTCATGTCTGATGCTTTATCGCTAACAAGTGAAATACTTTCTAAATCAGAAGATAGCCCAGGGTGTAGGTCATTCTCCGAACCACCCCTAAGTCATGCATCTTCTAGTTTGATCAATGACCTCTCTACCAATCTTGTTGAATCCGATGAAGCAACAAGGAAACACCAACTCTGGTCAAAACAGGTAGAAGAGTCTTCATTTAATGATAAAGAGGAAATGCTGAACATGAGGAAAAAACTGGCAAAAGGTGAAGTACCAGTCATGTTTTGGCCTTTGGCTGAATCCCAGTACGACATTCCAAAGATGTTGACGGATGATGGAATCCATGATATTCATCTCAACATATGGAAAACTCTTTGTCAATTAAAGAAGAAGGTATTACCTTATGATGAATATGAAAATCATCTTAAGATAATAGAAGGGCTACAAAGTTAGATTGATTTAGCGTCTCTATCAGTCTCTCGGTATCCGAAGGCTGAAAAACAACAGAGAACCCTTCAACGTTCATGCCTTGGCGCACTAAGAAAATTGTGTCAGTTAATTGCCAATGATCCATCTGATGTTCATATCAGAGGATGGGGTGTTCACAGAGCACTACATTTCACAGTGCTTTCCAGTAAGCAAAGCCCGCCGAAAATGGTCTCATACAATGTTATTGCCCATGGCCGGCCACAGTCAATGGGCTTTGTTCATAATCAAAAGCTTGCTCAAGAACAGGCTTCAACTAGTTCCTCTCAAAATCAAGCATATAGAGAACAAGTTGTTGAATTGCTCATACATCAAGCAGGAGAGAATATTGCACAAGCCTCTCGTATGGAGCAAACACGTCATCAAATGACAGAAGTCTCGAAAATCATCCAACGGTCAGTTGAACCAGGTGATAAAAATGGATACAGGTTAATGCATCCAGCTAATTTCCAAACTAAGATTCGCAAGATCAAGAGATCTTTTAAGAAGATCTCAGACTTAGCATGTCAAGATCCACCCCAGCTGATCAGACTGGGGACTTCTCTAACCCAACCCTCAGAGTCAACAAATGGGATTCGAGGAGTTGAGCGGAATCAACAAGAACATCCCCAGTTCTCGAGACTGGGGACTCTTTCAAATCAGCAATCCCCTCCTCAGAGAATGTCGGTCTTTTATCGATTGGGGAAGAAGCCCCAAGAGGAACGAAGAGCCAAATTATCAGTAGATTCCCTCCAAGTTATAGCTCATCAAGAAGTTCTTAAAAGATTGAATCAACAAAAGGAAATGTCTCATCAAAGACATGAAAGAAGACAATATCACAGAAATGTTGATAGAAGATATGCGATGCATTATGCATCAATCAATGTCATCAATGCCGTTGTTGTTAATCCACCAGAGGAGACTCACTCAAGGGACTCAGATGAAGAGTGTCCTGCTCAAGAAAATGTACGCACCGATACAAATGAAGAAGGTGTACGTACACAAAGTCAAAGGATTACTCAGAACCTTGGTAATCCACTTCCCTCCCTCCAAAAGGTATCCAACAAAGGGAAGGGAAAGAATCAGGTTACATATCCTTCCTCTGGAGAAGGTCAGTCACTCTCATTAGAGAAAAGGTTTGCACAACAGGAGGAAGAAATGAAAGAATTAAGAAGAATGAATGCAGAACTACTTCAGAGTAGTCTTCTTCTTAAGAATGCTGAAGTCCGACAGCCGAAGGAATTTGTTTCAGTTACTGAGATGGATCAAGAATATCCTCCTTTATCAGTACACCCTCAGAGGTCTAATCCTACGGGTCAAGCGCAACAACGGTTGGAAGTGCTACCATCAGTTGCAGCACCAACCACCACGTCTGTTCAAGCTCCATTCATTGCACCTACTCAAGACCAGGTTCAACCGGATGTTTCTCAAAAGTTAATAACTACTATTGAGTCATTAATAGCTCGGTTAGAAACTATGGAAGGGAAACGGGTGCAAGTTCAACCTGAAAAGAATGTTTACCCTGAATGGGTAGATTCAATTTCTCCTCCATCTAGTTTTGGAAACCCTGTTTTCCCTACTTTCAATGGATCAGGCGACCCTGAACAACATTTGATGCATTACGTGTCTTGTTGTGATCCTATGATGGGAACTCTAGAGCAGCAAGAAGCAGTGAAACTCAGAAGCTTCGTGCGAACCTTGCAAGGACCAGCTTTTGTCTGGTATACAAGCTTGCAATCCCGGTCAATCATCGAATGGGAGGATCTTCGTCAAAAATTCCTTCTTCAGTTCAGCTCAACTTTGCCAAAAACGACAGTTTTCGATCTTACAAACTACAAGCAAAGGTACAATGAAAGAGTCTCTGATTTCATTGCTCGCTGGAAGGGATTAACGTATTCTCTGAGTTTAGAACTCCCTCGGGAAGAGCTGTTGCCAATCTGTGTGGCAAATTTGCGTGACCAATTACGCACGCCATTGATCCCTGTGAAATACACAGGAGGGTTTCGAGACCTTACTTCAATCGCTCAGCAGATTGAAGATTCCCTTATACAGGCTAAGGTTAAATCTCGTGTAATTCCATCAGCTCCAGGAAGAAGAATGGGTAAAGCAGAAACTGCTACAGTTATGATTAAACAAGCACCTGTACCTATATCTACTTCAAAACCTTCATCTTCTCGAATGACTCCACCTCCTGAACGCCAACAACAAAGGCCGTTTCGTCCAAATGGTCAAAAAGATCAACGATGAAAACAATTTGAGGATATGAAGAGTAAAACATACTCTTTCCGAAATGAGCAAGTTCCTGGTTACTTCATTTCAGCTCTGGAAAATAATTTGGTTCAATTACCAGTGCCCAAGAGGCCAAACAAGGAAGGAGATGAAGACCGTCCCAATTATTGTCCCTTTCATCAAATGTTGGGGCATCCCATCAAGGAGTGTTTTGTCTTTAAAGACCTCCTGCAAAAGATGGTCGACTTGGGACAAGTCAAATTGAAGGGTTCTTCATCTCATGTAGCGTGTGTTACCGCTACATTTCCAGAGGAAAGAGGCGAGTGGCAGGAAGTCAGAAGCAAAACTGCGAAAAAATATGATGATTGGATGGTCAGAAAAACAATCAATCGGACCCATGCCATTTTGCGAACACAATTGAAGAAGCCAGTTGCGTCTCCTACAAAAGCTACAGTGAAGCCTCCATCAAAAGGCAAATCCTCAAAAGGGCAGCGCAATTCAAAGAAGAAAGAGGAATCAGAAGAAGATGAGTATGTATCGAGGCCTAAGTTGTCTTTGACTCTGGCGGATTTCATGCCATCTACTTCAAAGCCATGGGCACCGCCCCATCAAACGGCATAGCCTAAACAGGCTAGTCAGGCAGGGTCTTTATCAGACGAAGAGTTAATCTTCGGTTCTGTTAATATGATTCAATTAACAGATCCATATTCCAGTCTTGATGAGCCTGAATTCCCTGTATCAAATAAGGGAATCCGAGGAAGTTCCAAAGGTTCAGGATACAGAGGAAGACATGGATCTTTCCGAAGCCACTACTCCAATTCTACCCCTGCTAGCACTGTGTATGCAGCAGAAACTCGTGGTAGAGCTCTTCAGCGAGCTCAAAAAGAACAAGCAAGTTCTTCTGCCAATGGCCAACTCAGTTTTGGCACAGTTATTTTGGAAGACCGATTAAAGGTTCCATCTTCTTTATCTCAGCAATTAAATGGATCTAATCAATCTAATCTTCCAAAACCAAGGATGTTGCCAACTTCTATCCCAATACAAGATGCATCATCTTCCAAAGCATCTGCTTCCAAGGTACCTGCTAAACCTCATATTCTTGTTGGGAAACGCAGACCTCTAGATCAAAAGTATGATATATTGAAACACTTGGCCCAAGTACCAGCCAAGTTATCAATTTTGGATGCTTTGAATCGGTCAAAAGATCTTCGGGAAGCACTCATCGAAGCTTTGTCAAGTCCTCAAGAGTTTGAAGCTGAAATTGCTGCAGTAGAAGTCTATCCCATAGAGAATAATCCTGCAGAATGCCATGCAGTGATATCTTTTACTGATAAAGATGAAGATGATGTTTTTCATGGGCACATAAAACCTCTCTACTTATCTGGAAAAGTCAATGGTGTAGATATCCGAAGAGTTTTCATTGACAATGGTTCAGGAGTCAACCTCATGCCCATTCGTACACTTCGTCGATTGGGCCTCACGGAATCTGATTTATCTCCTTCTACCATGATGTTACAAGGATATGATAAAAATGAACAAGAACCACTGGGCAAAGTTACACTCAGAACCCAGTTTGGAGATCTTGTATCCAATTCGGATTTCATGATTGTTGATCAAGACTCAGCTTTCAACGTCTTTCTTGGAAGACCCTGGCTACATCAGCATGCGGCTATCCCTTCATCATACCATCAATGTCTCAAATACTGTTTCAATGGTCAAGTTGGAACATTGTATGGTGATAAGGCCCCGTTCAACACATGTGAGTCTCAATACATTGAGGCATAATTTTATCACATGAAGGGAAGAGAAAAATCTACAATGAAAGAAATTACCAAAGTTAATGCTCCATATGGTTTGGAGAAAATTCCAATAAATCCATTTACACATGTGAGTACAGATTATGTGTTACCTATCAGTCAAATTGAAAAAATAGGCCCAAATCAAAATACTCTTATGGAAAGATCCATAATGTCAGTTACGGCAATTGAGCCAGACAACATGGGAGAAATTGGTAACCTACCAAATAGTGATGAAATCCTAAGTGGTGACGTTTTCATTTCATCTGTTGAAATCCAACAAGTCTATACTTCTCCAATCAGTCCAGAAGAAGTTATAGCAACACCAGAGGTGAATAATGATGTCGATTCTCAATCCATCATCTCCTCTTTATTTCCCAAAGAAGGCCCTTTATCATCAATAGGGTCGGAAATGGAAGTTTCTTCTTCAAAATGTGAAAATTTTGATATCTCTTATGATCATGAAAATTTCATTTTGTCATCTACTATGTAAGTAGAAACGGAAGAAATAGCACATGATGAAGAGGAAGAGGAAGATCTTAGAGATGCTCCTCCAGCATTTGAAGAGGGTATCTCTACCACTGTGGATGAACTCAGAGAAATAAATCTGGGTATAGAGAAAGATCCACGCACCACTTTAATTAGTGCGGCCATGAACCTTGAAGAGAAAGAGATGTATATTTCTTTTCTAAAGGAAAATAAAGATTTTTTTGCTTGGAATTATACAGAAATTCCTGGGCTTGATCCTGATATTGCTACTCATCATTTGGGTTTACCAAAAGAACATCGAGGATTGAAGCAAGCCGCGAGAAGAACACACCCAACCTATGCTTCCAAAATTGAGGCTGAAGTGGATAAGCTTATTAAAGATAACTTCATCAGAGAAGTTCAATATCCCAAGTGGTTGGCTAATATTGTCCCTGTAAATAAAAAGAACGGACAAATTAGGGTTTGCATCGATTTCAGAGATCTTAATCGGTATTGTCCTAAAGATGATTTCCCAGTTCCGATTACAGAACTCTTAATTGATGTGATGGCTGGTTATGAAGTACTTTCCTTCATGGATGGATATTCCGGATATAATCAGATCCGAATGGCCCCAGAAGATGAGGAATCTACAGCCTTCAGAGCCCCTCAAGGTGTGTTTTGTTACCGGGTTATGCCCTTTGGTTTAAAGAATGCAGGTGCAACATATCAACGCGCCATGCATCGTATCTTCAAACCTTTCTTAGGGAAATTTGTTGAATGCTATGTAGACGATTTGGTGGTTAAATCCAAACAACGTTCTAATCACTTGGCTGATTTGGAAGTCATATTCCACAAGCTTCGACAACATAATTTGAAGATGAACCCCTTAAAGTGTGATTTTGGGGTAACCTCAGGAAAATTCCCCGGCTTTGTTGTACACCATCGTGGTATTGATGTTGATCCTCAGAAGACCAAATCAATCCTTGGTATGTCACCTCCTCAGAATTTGAAAGAATTAAGAGGACTTCAAGGACACTTAGCCTATATTCGGCGTTTCATTGCCAATTTGGCAGGAAAAAGTTTACCCTTTACCAAATTATTGAAGAAAGGAGTCACTTACCAGTGGACTGAAGAATGTCAAGAAGCATTTGATATTCTCAAGAAATACTTCTTGAGTCCACCAGTACTCATGCCACCTATTGAAGGAAAACCACTTATCCTCTATGTGACAGCTCTAGAGCAATCATTGGGGTGTTTCTTGCTCAAAATAATGATGCTGGGAATGAAAATAGCCTCTACTATCTTAGTAGAACTATGCTTGAAGCAGAAACCCGGTATTCAAGTATAGAGAAGTGCTGCCTGGCATTAATTTTTGCAGTTCAGAAACTGAGACACTACTTGCAACATCATGAGGTCTAATTGGTATCTCGCAATAATCCGCTCAAATTCATCCTTAGTCGTCCAATGCTTACAGGACGTCTAGCGAGGTGGGCAGTTATTTTGCAACAGTTCGACATTCAGTATGTGTCTCAAAAGGCAATAAAGGGTCAAGCTCTAGATGATTTCCTGGCTGAACATCCTTCCATGGAAGACACGTCTTCAGATATTGAACTCCCTGATGAGGAAGTTTTCTCTATTCAAGAGAATCCTCAAACATGGGAAATGTATTTTGATGGTGCTTCCAGAAGTCCAACAGGGAAGAAAATGAAAAATCCTAAATTCAACAAAGTTGGTTTAGGAATTGTACTCATTTCTCCGGATAAGGCATTGTTACCTTATTCTTTTCTATTGTGGGAAGGTGGTACTAATAATGAAGCCGAATACCAAGCTCTCATTACAGGCCTGGAGTTAGCGCTCCAAGCACAAGTGAATCACTTAAAAGTGAAAGGTGATTCAGACCTGGTAATCAAACAAGTCAATAGGGATTATGCCATCAGAAAAGAAGAATTAATCCCTTTGTATGATTACGTCAGAGAGTTAATGGCGGAATTCCCTTCAGAACTGACATTTTCTTATGTCCCAAGATCACAAAATGCTCAAGCTGATGCACTGGCTAATATAGCCACAGCTCTAGCAGATCCAAATCGGGACGAGACAACCATCAGTATTGCCCACCGTCATGCAATTTCACCTTATGTTCAAGCCAGAACAGAGGAAATTAATGAAATTAGTCTCATTCCTGAACCGTATGGTCATACTACAGGATGGATGACACCTATCAGGGAATACCTTCAAAATGGAACACTTCCACCTGATAGAGCCGAGAAAGAAAAAATCCGGCGACGTGTGGTCAATTTTACTCTTTATGATAACCCAAACCACCTAGATAAAATTCTCTACAAACGTGGTTTTGATGGAGTTCTCTTCAGATGCATTGATGGTGAAGAGACAATGGCTGTCATGAAAGAAGTGCATGCAGGAGTATGTGGTGCCCACCAGTCTGGACATAGATTGTCTGATCAAATTCGAAGGCTTGGATACTTTTGGATTTCAATAATACAATATTGTGTTAATTTCACAAAGAAGTTTCATTCATGTCAAGTATATTCCAACTTCATTCATCAACCTCCAGAGTTGCTTGATACAGCTAAATACTCATGGTCATTTTCCACATGGGGAATGGATGTGGTGGGACCTTACCCTTCAGCTACGGCCAACCAGTTTAAGTACATTCTTACTGCTACTGATTTCTTTTCCAAATGGGCAGAAGCAGTACCTCTCAAAGAAGTCAGTTCTAAATGCATTGTTAGCTTCATCAAGTCTAACATCATTACTATATTTGGTGTCCCTCATACCATATTGACGGACAATGGCACCAACTTCTGTTCTTCTGAGGTGAAGAAATTGTATCAAGAATACAACATTAAATCCAACCATTCATCTAGGTATCATGCGGCAGCCAATGGCCAAATAGAAGCCTTTAACAAGACTCTTTCAAATATACTGCAAAAGATGGTGGATTAAGATAAGAGGTCATGTCCTGATAAAATCTTTCATGCTTTATGGGCTTATCGGACTACCACCCGCAATGCAACACGGTCAACTCCATATTCGTTGGTATATGGAACAGAAGCAGTCTTGCCAATTGAAGTTCAATTGCCCTCACTCAGAGTAGCCATTTGTGATCAGTTATCTACATATGAGCAATCCCAAAAGCGATTTAATAAATTGGAACAGTTAGATGAGAAAAGATTGTGCACTTTGCACCACTTGGAAATCTATCAGAATTGAATAGCACGAGTTTTTAACAAAAAAGTTCATCTTCGTTCACTCATTCAGGGAGAATTGGTATTAGTTCTCATAACTCCAATGATACCAGGAAAGAAACCTCCCAAGCTTGAGCCAAAATGGGAAGGACCTTATTCAATACATAGGGTCTACTCCAATGGAGCTTATTCATTAATCTCAATGGATGGAAAACTCATCACGACTCCAACCAATGCCATATTTCTGAAGAAATATTTTGTATAAACACAAAATATGGTCCCCAGAACCAAGACTCTTACAATTGGCTCATACATTAATGGTCCAGTATGACCTTAAAACTGCAACTTTGTCCCACACGACGTTAAACTGTGAAAAATTTCCCTAAATAGTCCAGTATGACTTTAAACTACATCATCATCCACGGTCCATTTATATGACCTTAAACTATTTGCACTTTCGTCCAACATGACGTTAAACTGTAGAAAAGAAGATGTCCCCGCAACATGACACTAAAATGTGCGGCACCAGTTCGTCCTTGTTATATGACGTTAAACTATACAGCAATGGTCCAGTATGACCTTAAACTGCAACAACGTCCAACATGACGTTAAAATCTAGAAAAGTCCCTTACGTCCGGAAAGACGTTAAACTACATAAGCACTTAATGGTCCAGTATGACCTTAAACTGCAACATGGTCCAACATGACATTAAACTGTGTTTCGTCCGAGATGACACTAAAACTATATCAGTTCCCTTAATTATCCAGCATGACACTAAACTGTAGTTCGTCCTAGCTACATGACGCTAAACTGTGCAACACCCTAATTCATCCAAGGTGACGTTAAACTATGCGGTCCATGCATATGACCTTAAACTGTTCACATGACTTCTTTCGTCCAACATGACGATAAACTGTGTCCTCTTTTGTCCCTGCAACATGACACTAAACTATGTGGCACTAGTTCATCCTTGATATATGACGTTAAACTATACAGCAATGGTCCAGTATGACCTTAAACTGAAACTTTGTCCCACACGACGTTAAACTATGAAAAATTTCCCTAAATGGTCCAGTATAACCTTAGACTGCAAGTAGGTCCTGTATGACCTTAAACTGCATCATCAACGGTCCATGTATATGACCCTAAACTATTTGTAAGTCCCTTACGTCCAACAAGACGTTAAACTGTGATGTCCTAACTACATGACGCTAAACTGTATAAAAGTCCCTTACGTCTGGAAAGACGTTAAACTATATAATCATCAAAGGTCCTGTATGACCTTAAACTACACCACCGTCCAGCATGACATTAAACTGCACCATCCACGGTCCATTTATATGACCTTAAACTATTCACCCTTTGTCAAACATGACACTAAAGTTGTAGAAAAAAAATCCCCAATGCGTCCAACATGACATAAATGGTGTGTTATTTTGTCCTTACTGCATGACATTAAACTGCACAGTCCCCCTTTCGTCCAATATGACGTTAAACTGTATTGTCCCCATCGTCCTAACTGCAAGACTTTAAACTGTATAGTCCCTTTTTTTATGTCCTACATGACATTAAACTATACATCGTTAAGGTTGTTGTTTCCTCTTGTTTCTCACACCGAGTATGACTCACGTGAGCTTAGAGAAAACCTCAACCGTAACACTCTCTTTGGGCCTCTAACCATGTATAAGTCCCAACAACATTTTTTATTAGATCGTTGTCCCCAAGAACAACTTGATCATTAATTCATTCATTAATTGAACTACACGGACTTTGATCCTTGCCCTCCAGGCTGGGTATGTAGGCAACCTCCCAGGGTTCAAGCCCGAAAACAATCTCTTCACATCGGTTCACCACCATCTCATATGATGTTGATTCGTGAAACCGCACCTAGAATCAATATCTTTACACTGATTCACTTTCGTCCTTGTTATATGACGTTAAACTATGCAACAATTTTGTCCGGTACGACAATAAACTACAATATTCTTTGATTTCCTCATTTGAGAGAGAACTATTATTGACATTGATTCTTCAATCATGGTTTTCATTTTCAAAAGACTACGTGCATACATGGTAATGCCTAAACTTTTTATCTTAGGTTAAACCATAATTGCACTAATGTCCCCTTTCACCCTTCACATGTACGAACTAAATTTGTACAAAGAGTAGTTCTAGAACTACGTGGACTTGATTCCCATCCTTATGGGATACGTAGGAACATTCGAGTGTCCCTTGAATCCAGTCCCAAGTCTTTTGGGCCTAACCCCAAATTTCACTTTCAGTCCCTTGGCTGAAAAGTCCTCATGAAAACACACACTGTGTATTAATTACTATGGTCTGAATTTTATGACCCTAAACTAAGATCACTCATACTTTCGTCCTGCACGACGTTAAACTGCATTTCAAGAACTACGTATGGCTTGATTCTCATTCTTATGAGATACGTAGTGAAGTCCAAAATTTCAATTCAGGACCCAGCCACAACATGATTATGGTTATCGTTGACCTATGTATCTCTATATACATTAGACAATACACATCTTTATGTATTATAATCCTAACCTTAAATATTTTCAGATCTTCATAACCCTTTTCATGACTTCTAGTCACAAAAATGTCAAACTTCTTAGAATTCTTTTGCCTAACTATGTAGCACGTGCCCATAGGTGGCCTTGCATAAACAGTCCACATAACAGACTTGTCAGCCAAAAGATGCTATTTATTTGACTATGCATCCAATGCCCTTAGGTGGCCCTGCATAATTCAACCCCCTAACGGGTTTGTTGGATAATAGTAACTTCATTCATGGGAAGAATGCCTCTTTTGTCCTTATTTGTCTTAAATGACGATATGTAGGGATCTGCAAAAATTAGCCATCCTTAACATATTTGTCCCATATCCTTTTTCATGATCTGAAAGTATTCAAGTCTACGGTTTATTCTTCTTCCCTACGTTTGGGTCATACCTTCATAGGAGTGATATTCATCCAGTTCTTCGATATTCTTGTTCGGAAATATCTTTTCCATATTCAAGTACCTCTTTCCATACAACAAACTCTATACTTTAGAAAATTTGAATCTCCATAAACTTTCACTGGCTTTTAGCATTAGGAAAGTAAATTTCTGAGAGTTCTTTTGCCTGACTATGCAGCACGTGCCCATAGGTGGCCTTGCATAAACAGTCCACATAACAGACTTGTCAGCCGAAAGATACTATTTATTTGACCATGCAGCCAATGCCCATAGGTGGCCCTGCATATTTCAACCCCCTAACGGGTTTTGTTAAATAATAGTAACTTCATTCTTGGAAACTACTTCTTCTAATTCCTTTTAGCTCTTTTTCATATCATTCCTCAGATTCAAATATTCTTAAGCCATAGTTTACATATTTTCTCTCATACTTGAGTATGGTAATATGTTTTCAGATAAATTATCAAGGAATTGAATCAATTTTAACCCATTTTTGGTCAAATCTATTTCGACCATAAACATTAGACCCTTTATGTCCAGCATGCATGACTTTAAACTTCCCACAAAAGACAAAGGAACTCTGAATAAAAGTCAAGTTCCAGCACACTTGCGCGCTGCCCTCTGTTCCCTGAAGACTTTCGCGCCCCCTTTTCCTTTGAATGTATTCAATTTCCTCAGAGTCAAATCCTCATTTCTTTCCAGATCCAACTCTGAGGGGGGACTTTTGTTGTCGCTCCTTTCATCACAGAATCAAAAGATCGGAAAAGGGGAATATCTGAGCTCAAAGTGATTCATCCTTTGAAGAAAACATCAAAAATCGACAAAGGCATGAACAAAGGATCAAGAGCAACTGCACCGCGCAAGTTATATCACTGTCGCGCAAGTGACTTGCACGACCTAAGTGATAACCGCCCGGTAACCGCTCGGGGTCTTCTCCTGCCAATAAATAGACCCTGTGGGCCCCCCATTCGGGAGGATCTTTTTTCAGAAACTCGGATTGAAGCTCCTGACGCCCAAGTCTCTTCTCAAAGCGTCTGGAACACTTCTAAGGTAATTTCTTACCTAGAACGGAAGATCTAAAGAGAGGGAGGAAGGCCTAAGTGTTGAAACTCATCAACACTTGCGCGCCTGAGTGGCCAGCCCTTAAGGGAAGTGGTCACACTTGCGCGCCGCCTCATTCCTTCAATAGAATTTGCGCGTCCCTTTTCTGAAAGAACCTCAAGAGGATTCTAAAGGGTTTAAAAAAGAATCTCTCAAGTATTTTAATGCTGGTTGAAAATCGCGCAAGTACCCCTCATGTCGCGCAGGTATACTTGAGCGACCAATACTTGCGCGCCGCCGCAATACTTGCGCGCCTTTCAAGACTTGTGCGCCCCTACCTTTTTGGGTGCCCATCTTGTCCATATTACCCCTCTTAAGCCATCACACCTTTCTTTTTCAAGATTCAGTCTTCAAGACACTCTTCAAAGCCATTTATGGCATGATTTCTTGATTTGACTTCCTTATCTGAAAGGAATTCTGTGGAATATCTCTCAAAACATAGTGATTTAAACATCTTTATGTCACCAGAGATTGAGAGTTCATTCATTCAACCTCCTCCTTTAAGATGAGAGAATATTTTAACCTGGGTCTCCTTTTCAGGAATAATCCCCAATTATAAGTCCTTTAATATGGGCATCCTCCTTAGGAGTAAGCCCCAAATTCTTAAAGTTCCCAAACATGGGCATCCTCCTCAGGAGTAAGCCCCAAACCTTAATTCCTTAACTTGGGCATCCTCCTTAGGAGTAAGCCCCAATCCCAATCTCAAAATATGGGCATCCTTCTTAGGAGTAAGCCCCAAATCCCTAAATATGGGCATCCTCTTCAGGAGTAAGCCCCAAACCAAGTCCCCTAACCTGGGCTTCCTTCTCAGGAATAAGTCCCAGTCATAAATCTTGGGCATCCTTCTTAGGAGTGAGCCCCAAGCCTTAATCCCTAACCTAGGTCTCCTTTTTCAAGTATAAAACCCAATTATAATCTTGGGCTTCCTTTTCAGGAATAAGCCCCAAGTCCCCTAATTTCTCTTTAAACAGTCCTAATTTACCCTTGATTTGGGTTTCCTTTTCAGGAGTAAAACCCAATCATAAGTCCCCTCCTAACTTGGGAATCCTCCTTAGGAGTAAGCCCCAAAATTAGAGTATTCAAATCTCCATGAAGCACATATAGCTTTATGGACCCTGTTCATGGATTTTCTCTCCAAAAGTGAATCCTAAACCTTCATCTATCTGGGCAGTCATACATACATAAGCCCCAAACCATTTCTTATGATTGCATCTTTCATGGCACAATTGTCTAAATTTTACTAATACCTCTTGTTTCTCACACCGAGCATGACTCACATGAGCTTAGAGTGTAAAAGTAATTGTGACATCCTGCTTTGAGCCATCAATCATAAACATCATACCCTTATTCGAACTACGTGGGTTCTGATTCCTTTTTTCAAAACAAAGGATACGTAGGTAGCCCATCTATGGGTTCGATCTCAACTCTGAAGTAATTCATTGTCCTTTTGAATGACGATCAACTTCAAGTGCCCCACTGAGTGGCTTTAAAACCAGCCTGGTCATCATAATGACCAAGAGACTTTTATATAAATATTTTGAAGGATACCATTGACCAAGAATCTCTAAATAGATACAGATGATTCTGTATTGATGAACAACCTAAAATACATATAAAAGATTCTCTAAATTTCTTACATATTTAATCATTGATTGTTAAACTGAAGGAAAGCTCATTTTATATTTGGTAATGTAATAAGGATTCATGAACATAACATAAATCTATAAAGAGAGTCCCGGAGTAGACAATAATTCCCCTCAAAAAGGTGTGATGAGTCCGACCTCCCATCCTCTCGACCAATGCAAATTCCTAAGCCTCATTATCCCACAAGCTAATGAGCGCTTACCTTTGGAAAGTAGGTCCAAACGGATGTGGAATCATTGGATGTTTCTGGTTCTACGAACAAAACCGTTAGAAACTGATCGGAACGTTTGAATCTCCCATCCAGGAGGTCATCCCCGGATTCCATGCGAAACAGTAACACCCCGAGCTTTCACGATACACCTCTCTTTCAATAATGCAATAGCTTGCATTTTACGCAAGTTCGAGTTCTAACACACTGCGACTAATCAAAGTAATCGTTATGAATAGTAATACCCACTTTTTAAAATTATAGAAATTTTATATTTCAAAATGGAATTCATTTTTGTATTCCTAATATTGAAATTAGCCTATGTTGAATTTTTTGTAATTTTCTGAGAACTTCCAAATTTTTATGAATAGTGAAAAATACTTAAAAAAACTTTTTTAATCAAAATAATTTATAGTGATAAGTTATACTATTGAGTGGTTTTAAAGTATAATTAGAATATATTTTTACCATTTTATCCAATGGTGTTCATTAGAATTAATTTCACTTTGAAATTGGACATAAACAATTGTCAATCTTTTGTTATATAATGTTTCTTAAAAACACGCTATTTGTTGTGACAGCGGGAATTAATTATAAAATTAATTAATGCAACTTATATGTTTGTAATTTCATAAAATAGACATCATTTTTGAATTCGGAATATCAATTATAGCTTAGGGTGATATTTTGGCATTGTTCTGAAAAACTTCAATTTTTGATGAATAGTGAAACCACTAAGTGGTAGTTAAAAAACTGATTTTTCGTTTAAATGAAATATTACCACTTCTGTGGTTTGATTTTCAAAAAACCGACATACATGGTTGTCATTAATAATTAAAATGTGGTTCAATGAGATTAAAATAATTTTTTGTTGAATAGTAACTTTTAAGTTCTTAATCGCGATTAGAGGTAATTAGTGTAGTTTAAGGTAAAAATAATGTTTTAATAATATGAGATGAACTTGACACATGTCCTACCATCATTTGATGTTCCATGGCCGACCAAGACAATCCATGGGTCAACTTGGGGACCCCATGGAGCCACTTTAGTTGGAAAATGACATAAATACCTTTTATTTAATGTTAAAGTAAAAAATGACACAAACATGAAATGTTTTACTAAAACAATTTTTACATGGGGTTATACAAGTCATATTTTTGACTATAAATAGTCATTGGAAATCGAAAAATATTTCCCACATCATAGTATTTGTTTTATAATTTTTAGACATTAAATAAATTAAATTATTTATGACATCATGATGATGCAGCGATGACCTCATTATTTAACGATTTAAATAAAATGGAAAGATAATGTAATATCTAAGACCTACACATGTCCAAAACCTATTGTATGGGTGGATTTATAACCCTTATCACCTTATCCTCTAATTATATATGTTTGGGACCTCTAAAATCCGAAACTCATTTTATAATAAAGTGACTTTTCTTTACTTTCCAAGAGTGCCCCTCCTCTCCTCTTATAAAAGGCCCCCACCTCTACCACCTCATTCACACTTTCAAGCCATTTGGATCGGCCAACCTCTGCCCAAATACTCTCCCAACTTCCCTCCCTTACTCCTAGAAGCCTCATATTGGGCAGAACTCTTCCCAAGGAAGCCTTTTGCTCAAATCAAAAAGAGTTACCCGATTTTAAGGTAATGTCTTCTCTAATGTTGTTTTGTTTTATTTTTCTTCTCCAACCCCTTAAACACTTTTTATTCATTTCTATTGTAACAAAACCAGTATCCTAAATATACTATGATTTTTTTATAATAAAGATTTGATCTACACTTACATACACCTACATCTAATGGTTAAAGAACATACTGTTTCTGTGGATGGCGAATTTTTGCCTCACGAAACGATGATTGTTCAACACTCATATAACACCTCTAATGGTGGCCATTATGATGACACTATTTTTATATATGATATATATTATGTTTTTGTTTTCCTTATTATTTTGTATTTTTCATTTATGGCATACCTTTATAGTTCCATTATGGTTAAACGCAATATTTTTATTTTAGGAAGTGCGGACTACCGCCCCCTCAAAGTGATTTGAATAATTAATACCATATGTGGGATGTATAAAGGATGGAGTAAATGGTATTATATGCTATATTATACTGGAAATATATTATACATTTATATCATTATGATTTCATTACATTAAATACGAAATATAAATGAAAGTAGTGTTCATGCGTACGTACGGCTTACCGTCTCCATGAACGGTGCATTTCATTTCTTACCTCTAAATGTTACGTAATATTATGAATGAATGTATATACTGGATATATATGATATATATGATATCTAAATCATGAATATAATTCTGGATATAATGGATATTTCACCACATGAACAACTTGTAATTATAAGAAGTTTATTGTTGACTCAAGTACCAAAGATCGACAAAACGAACGTTATTAACTTAAATAATTACATAATGTTCATAACATTGTAATAAGTGATATAAAAAGGATAATGAAATTTAAAATTGTTCTTAATAATTTAGATATTAACTCTAGTTTATTATTCAGGAGGTTAAAGAACAGTTGAGTCAAGTCGGACACGAGGTAAGGGAATTTCTTAACCCAACTTCCATTCTTTGGATTAATCTCCTACTTTCAAATTATGTCATGATATTATTATGTCCTATTTTGTATTTTTACGTTCTTTATGTGTACCTATAGTGAATACACATAATAGATCTATTTTATTTTAAAAATGATCTTTTTAAGAACTTCATCTCAATCTCCTTTCATTGAGGCATATTTGATTTTATACACAACATTCTTTTATACGGTGTATAAACCCCTTTGACTTTTACATTTATTCAAAAGGAATCTTTTTTTATACGAAGCGTTTTACTAAACGAAAAAAATGGAATGTTTTTTTTTTCTGTACATATGCGGCGACAACGACTTCTCCACCACCGTGACCATTATTTGAGTTTCGGCTTCCTCTACAAGCCATCACTTTTTTTTAATTAAAAATAAATACAAAGTTTTAACTTTCTTTTATTTTGGTATTGAAAATGGTTTTGAAAGCGTTTTTATTATATCAATGTGTTGTATTGATATCTTGTGATTGAAATGTGGAAATGTTATGTTTCCTTTATGCATGTTTTATGCGATACGATTATGTTATGGTTTATGATATGTTTAAACCTATTCATATGTGGAATGCATTGGACTTAATAAGTGATGGGTGGAGCCCGCTATAGCTCCTCGATGCATCGGTAGGTCTCATGAGACAAACTAGTGTCTTGGCACGAGGCCTTAACAAAATCGTATTTGTGGTCTTGGTACGAGGCCTTGGCTACGTGGTTATGATAGTCTGGCATTATGCATTCCATCATTATGAAAGTGGTTATTGATATTGCATGTGATTATTCGACTAGTAGAATATTCATGTGAGTAAGTAAATGACATTATTTAATTTTATTTTTTCCATATTATGTTGAAGTTCATGTTTAAAAAGGATTTTATTTTAGTTATACATTTCCTTAAATGTTAATGTTTTTTTATGAAAGCTTCCGCAATATTGTTATCCTTACAGAGCATATGAGCTCACCCCTTTCAATGTTTTAATATTTTCGAGGAAGTGAAGAAGTATTTTATGAATGACCTGCAGGGATAGACAGAAGAGGATATGAGTGTGGACTATGAAGACTTTGTTATTAGTTTTTCACTTTATGATGTAATGTAAGACTTATGAATGTATCTAGTGTTTCCAAGGCTACTAAACTAATCAGTCTTTCGAGACTTGATCTTTTGTGATCATGCCAATGTTACGAAGTAATGCACCGACTCTGGGTAGCTGGGGTCGGGGCGTTTCAATAATAATGAATTATTTGAGATAAAATAATATCAAAATTATTTTAACTTTTTTAATTCCTTTCATAAGAGTGATAAAGATCGGTTTTTTACTCCTTTCATCATTTACGATATTTAATGATGATTTTAGCTTTGTCTTCCTACTTTAGTCTTTATATATCAATTTTATGACTATTAATAAATATAATCTATAAATTGAGGATCCTTAAGAAATTATAGATACTAAATAACATCTTTATAGTAAATTAATAAAAGTATACTCTAAATAATGAAATAAAAAATATTAACAAACCCTTATTCATATTTTTGATAAGCACAATGTGGGATATTTTTTATAATCATTGATAAAGTGTAAGATGATCATTAATTTTTCAAAGTTTCACTATGATATTTGTTTTTCTATTTATTTTAACATAGGGGGACAATATTTAATAATAAAAATGAGGTTCATATTTGGTAAAGGTATGAACAGTTATATTTGTTTTGATCAAGTGAGTGTAAAAGTTCTATTTGATATATCTATAAGTTACTCTCTTAAATTATATTTTTTCATTTCTTTTTGATTATCTAGGTTGTGTTGTTATGGGAATATTATTGAGTCATTTATATATTTAAATCATATGATTTCTAATTTTTATAATCCTAATATACTTAACTTTTTTACTAATAAATTCCATGGTAATATTCTTTAGTAAAGTTTAGGATCTACCACAATTATATATTTTGATCATTATAAAAAAAGAATATTTTCAAAGATTATATATCATTAAATAAAATAAATATACTCTTAACTATCATACTTTATAAATAATGGTGTTAAACATAGTAGATATATGATTCTAACACACAATAGACATTATATCTAATGAATAGAAATACTAAATCTTGTGTGTTTATGAAATTCTATATAAAATTTTTACTACTAAAGAAAAATATATGTATCAATAAAATTATAATCACATATTATATATGGAATTTAGGGACTATTTAGACGATGAGTAGGTGTAAAAT
The DNA here is from genome assembly GCA_963277665.1 of Viscum album. Lineage (NCBI taxonomy): Eukaryota > Viridiplantae > Streptophyta > Magnoliopsida > Santalales > Viscaceae > Viscum > Viscum album. The sequence goes on along the minus strand of OY728153.1, from coordinate 1,776,530,515 downwards.
ACATGACAATCTAATTATTAGTCAAAAAATAGAAGTATTTCTTAAATATTCTTAAAGAAGTACAAGAATAAAAACATTTTATAGTATTTTAATTCAAATAGAAATAAAACAAACTAATCATAAACCTTAAATTTATGAAATGTGCTCAACCAATTCCAAATTAAAGAATAATTTAGAGTGAATTGTATTTCATGAAAATTCCGGAACTAAAATATTAAAATCAATCAAATTCAATCACATAACATTATTTCTTAAAGGTATTCTTGTTTTCCCCTTATGATTTATCCTTTTATAGAAGATATAATTAAATTAAAATATATATAATAACCATCCTCTATAATTTTACCATACAACCCTCCATTTATTGAATAATTAATTTCTTTATTAATATCTTGACCTACCATTCTTTAATTGATGATTTTTTTTGTTAAGTAATTCATCATGAATTGTAAATAAAGGTAGGACCTTCTTTTTCTTTAAGTTTTTATCTATCATAACTTGGTATAAGATCCTATTATTATATAAGATTAAATGGTATAAAAGTATTATGTTTAGGAACATGGATATCCATTATATATTTTTTAGGATACTAGGTATTTTTTATCAAAAACTACACTATGAACATGGAATGTTCTTTAGTTTGAATAATTAAATTTTATTTATAGTGTTCATCTATTTTTAAAAAAAAATATCTTATTTCAACCACAACACTTACTTCAAACCATGAAAGTGTTTTCACGTTTTTTCAAAACCTAATTTTGTGGTGTTTTACGTTAAAATATTTTTATTTTATATTTACCCAACCTTGAAGCTTCTTTCTTGGGACATAATAGAACAAATTAAAAAAATATTTTCCTGGGATATTGTTCAAATAATAAAAGAAAAAAATTTATAAAAAAATGTTTTTTTAATTTATTGAACGATGGTTGAATATAGATTTAAAATTTTAAAATTGTGTGTAAGGTTTGTATACTGTCCCATACATCACTTACATTACTATTACATAATTTTAATACAAACAAATATAATAATGTACTTCCCAAAAATTTGTAGGTTTAGAGTCTTAGAGAATTATGTTTATAAAACATTAATAAAAATGAAACATTAATCCTTACATAAATTCTTTAGCATATATCTCTTATATACCATCATAATATTAAAAAAAATGTGATCACCTTGGGGAATACATCAAAGAATGTGTCATTTATAATCTCTTTAAGGGGAGGAATGATTGTAATTATAAGGATACATAAGTAAATATGGATACATTAGTGTTTATAATAGTAATTATGGAATCATAAGAAGGGGACCGTAATATTAATAATAATATAAATAATACATGTAATGTGGAAAATTAATAATAATGGAACATCATATGTCAAGGATAATTACCAATACATCAAAACATAACTTACAAATATTACATTGTCATGTTCATGAATTACATAATATACAAAGAAAATTTCATTATGTCTATGTATAATGATCTCATGAGATATAGATATTTACCCAATGCGTCAGAGAGATATATAATTCAAGACCCACCTGTAACTATATAATATATTCAAAAATCATGAATTCCACATATAAAATAAATTATGATAATTATACATGAATATAAAAGAATAATATTGGAAACCTATGATGAAATATAAAAGGTTTTCTTATGAAAAACATATATCATAGTATAAAATCAACATTGAATTAATCATTAGAGAGAGGTAAGTAATCATGATTATAAGAATAAAGGTAGTAAAAAACATTTATGATAGATTAATGTTCATTTATCATCATATAGAGGATATGTTGCATCCATAAGTTAAAGAAGTCTAATATTAGAACTTAGAGGGAGTTAGGAAGAAAACTAAAGGGAATCCCTCCTAAAAATTCCATCACGTGGGAAAGAAGAATAAATAAATCACATAAATAGTAGAGTAGCATGTGAATCCATATAAGATAAGAATTAATAAATAAAATGATAAATTTTATATAAATTATCACAAAGCTTCTAAATTAAGATAATTAAAAAGGTAGGGTTTCAAAGAGAAGAGTGAACAATTATGTAAAATTTCATAATTATTTTATATGTGGTTATGAGAAGAAAAATATTTCAAAAAATATGGGAAATGTTGTGATAGACATAAATGGTGTAGAAAATAATCAATGAAGAAAGGGAGAGTAATAAAAATTCAAACTCGAGTAAGAGAAAAACAGTGAGGAATCCCCTTATGTTAAGTCCCATATTTCTTTATCATCTTACTCCTCTTGTATAATCAACTTGATTTTTTTAAATGATTATTTTATAATTATATTATTTTTATTTTTATTTATTAGTGATCATTTTTTTCTATTATAAGTTACTTATTAACTTTTTGTTAATAATAGAAATGTGTAATAATCTATTGGTTTGAATTATTCTATTTTCATTTCAATGTTTTAGTTTTATTCATTAATATTTATCAATTTGTTAAATTACTTCAAATAGATTAAAATAAATGAAAAAAACAGTCACACACATACACACACACAATCTTTCTCACACACATGGATATATATATAATATAGTCTGAACAAACCAGTTATAAAGGTAGTAAAAATAAATAATCGATAACATCTTTATAGGAAATAAAACAAACCATTAATGAAATGTTCCAAAATATGGAGATAAATAATATATATATATATATATATTAAATAGATTATAATAATTCTATAGGTTAATAATATAATTTATATATATATATATATATCATACACTAAATATTGGGGAAGACATTGATAAATAAATAATTTACAACATCCTCATGAGTGGTAAAACAAACCATTAACTGGAAATTTCTAGGTATTCATAGGTAAAATGAACTATTTTAAATGATAAATTTTATCCTATGGAATGGTATAAAACATTCTAGTTACACATTTCTATCACTGTATAAATAAGATCCAAGGTATTATAAATGGATGTAAAGTCAACTTCCCTTAATGGATTTCTTAAAAATGTTTAAATCAAATAACTAAATGGATTTATCATATATAAAGATGAGAAAAAAAAAATATGTCAATTGAAGATATTCATTGTATGAATTTAAGGTGTCTAAATGGATAAATGAAGTTTGTGTTGATTTTTTTCCAATGTGTTGTCAATATAGTTACAAAGGAATGTTAGAAAATTCAATGTATATTAGAGTGTTTGGTGATAGAGGAATTTTCCACCCATTAAACATGAAGATGATACTTATATGTTTTGGTGAGGACTAATTAAGAGCATCTATTATTGTATAGATGGATATATATATTCAAGATAAAAGATAACATATCTAATATTTAAGGATTTTATCCTCATGTGAAATACTAGAACTATTTTTATGGTACTATATATAATATTTAATTTGCTGTAGAGAATATTTGAGTGAATTTGGATACTAAAGAACAATTGAATAGTTTCTAAAGGTATGATTTCAAATGATTTTAAAGAAGGTTCAATGTTTGTATAAATTCTTATTAGAGTAATGGAGACACTATACATTAATTTGTTATCATTAATTATACTAATTAAAGTGATTAAATACTCTTGGATGGGGGTTTGAAGAAGATTAAGTGGTTCTAGAATAATATATTCCTTTAAGGTATTTGAAAAACGCTACTTAAGTATTTGTATAATAAAAATAAATTTGAATTTAGTTAATTATTTTTTCAATTATTATAATAATTCCCATAATTATTTCAAGATTTTATATAGATATTTGAATTGATTAATTAAACCATCATTGATTTAAATATGTTTTGAAATGTTTTGAATGGAATTAAAAAATTCTCTTTTGAAGCTAGAAAAATAGATTTTCCCGGAAATCTCCATATGGCTAATCTGAAATTTCTATAATGATAATCCAAAATAGGATTCATATGGGTCATTTCAGTTCAAAAATATAAAATTGGAAAAGGAAGGTTGGTTCATTAAGGTTCATCCAGACATCATAATGGCCTTTTCTTCAAACCCTTTGGGCCATTTGAACTCTATATATGTTATCATGATTTTTAAAGGGATAAATAGAATTTATATATGTTTCATTTCCAAATTTGTTTATTAAAAAAGTATTGGTTTAAAATTATAATCCATTGGGGTCATTTTACACTCTATAAGGGTCATTTTATAGGCTTATTATTAGTTAAGTATTGGACTCCCACTATACTCCATAGGGGTGATTTGAAATTTTTGTAATGGTTGGAAAAAATATCATAAATTCAAATGACCATTAGTGTTACATAGGTGTAACTATGATTTCATAAGGATTATGACACCATTGAATACATTTTACATTACCATAAAAATAATTCACCCTTATAAAGTGAGTGTGAAAAATTATATGGTTAAGGAAAATGTCCCTTAGTGTTATGTAGGATTCACTTTGATTCTATAAGGGTCATGACCCCAGAGGCATCATTTTAAATTTACATAGGGGTTATTGTTTTCACAACCTATCCCAGTGTGTCCAATTTTGTTAATCCCCAAGGCTACATCCAATAGTCTAGGGGCTGTCAAATAGCACTGAAAAGGAATATCACTGACATAGGAGCCCTTATCCTAAGTACCTGAACACACGCACACATATTTAAGATTGTACAAATGCTAAAATGTAAAAACCACTAAAAAAACATGCATTCATACATCTAAATAATGTATCCAGAGTACGACATGAAGTAAAGTAAATAAACATGGCCAAATACAAGCCCACCACAATGATTCTATAACACAAATCCAACATAAAAGAAAAGGTAATAGGACAGTTTTTTGAAATTCGTAGGAACACACCTCAGTTTTTCTGGTATCACTAATCACTATCTCATCCTAGTCCACCTAGGACTCTGTCAAAAGGTCAAGAATATGCACAAGACACAACCTGTGCAGGAAAATCTTGTGTAGGGTTGAGTACAACAACACTTAGTAGGATACCCTAAAAACCACAAATAAATTTAACAAATGAAAGTATAGTTATCTCTACAGATTTATATTTCTACAACACATATGATAAAAATATCTAGATATATTCAACAAATACACATAGTCTATAGGTAATCCAAAACCACAGTATACCATCCCTAGGATTCCATCTCAAAGATTCCATGAAGCACTCGTCTAAGAGAACACACATAGGAGTCTGATAGCACTGATGACATATTTTCGAGGGGTATTAATCATAAAGTATAATCATGGGGGGAGATATGGTGATAGATATGAAGAGAATGTGATTCATAGATGAGGATCATAGCCAGGTCCATGTGGTGATACCAACAAATCCATCTATATTAACCTACTTAGTACAGGATCGATGCCTGCTAGGATTGGCCACGCCGATACCAAGAACTCTGCCTAGGGAAAAAATAATTATAGAGGATCCCACTCTAGGCCTCTTGGGGGGATTCCAACAACTCTATATTAGAAGTCCTATTGAAGGGGTCATAGTTCTAATAGTAGGAAACGATTCGCACCTACCTTAAAGGAAATGATAAGGGGAATGAACCCTAATGAAACTTTTCCAAGATACATAGGAAAAGATTTTAAATCCATGTATAATAGAGTACATAGCATGTAGTAGGCATATGCACCATGTACCTTGACCCCGAGTACTTCTTGTGTAAAATGTACCATGTAATTCAAGTCGTGTCCATGTAGAAGTACACGATGTGCAGGTATCCCATATATTATACCCATGTGCCCATACATCGCCTTAGCCCATGTACCCTTGTTTGTGTACCAGTACACTACTTAGCATGTTTACTTGGTCCAACCCATGCCATTTAGGGAAGTACAGGCCTTATAGAAAACTCAAGTACTCCACCCTATATTCTCAAAGTACACATCAAGTATCTGAGGAGGGACCACACACCATGTAGGCTGGGCCAAATTTTGAGCGATACCTATCTCCTAACAGAAACCCTAACCAATACTCAGGGGTCCCCACAGACCTTGAAATCCAAGATTACATGTCGTGTTCTTTGGGATTTTCCAAACTCCCAACTTATTAATCCCGCACCTCAATTAATCCCCTTGTCTATGTTCTGGTGATCGATTCTCCAAGAAACTCACGATCCAACCTATTTTTTCCATTCCATCACCGAGTCAACATTTTTCATCACTAGATCTGCTTGAAAAATGGATCAAATCACTGTTCTTTATTCCACAATAGAGAACATGAAATTGGGAATCATTCATCATCTGAATCTCTCTATCTCCATTTCGCACCTCCTTTATGTCATGCCAATCTTAGATTTTTTTTATATCATATTTTTTCACCAAGAAACTAATGTAAAATGATTGATTGATCATAAATAGTTGAGTTGTGAGATTAATGAAGAACGCATGTGATGAACGATGAACGAGAGAGAAAATCACACACCAAATAAAGAGGAATGAACCACAATCAATGTTCATTTTGATATTGATTTATCTGTATTAGAATGAAAATTGATTAAATCAATAATCATAATAAATATCATTTCAAAACATAAAAAATAAATCCTTACTACAATATGCACAATTAGTGAGTCAATGCATTTTTTGATTGATACATGTTCATTGTAAAAATAAATAATTGGGAATAAAAAAAATCAACAATGCATACCCTACATCGATTTAGTTTGATTAGTGATGTATAATGATACACTTTTGTCATCGTTGGAAAGATCTATAAAATCTGAGGTTCCATCTATTGATCGATCCATGATCCATCTCTATTTTCTTGAGAGGGTTCTCCAAATATCTCCCTATAAATCCTCTGGTGTCTATAGGGTTATACAGTTAACCCTATATTTCTTAAATAATGATATAATTAGTATTTTCGACCATTGTGTCAAAATAATTGGAATAAAATAATTTTACTTGTGTATTTTATTCACTTTCACACTTGTGATAACTTTTTCACAAACAACCTACATCTACAAATTTTATTTCTCTCCTAAGGTAAAACTTCCATTCTAAAATCAATGATACCCTTTTTATTTCTAATTTGTGAACCATTTTAGGAGTCATTAAACTTTTTTAGGAAAATCACATGTTTGTGTGTTGTTTAATATATTTAATATATTTCAAAGATTTATTCTAGATACATCAGGTCTCATAATCACACGCCATATCAGATTGCGGTCTCAAAATTAATCCATATAATATTTAAAAATAATACACTGAAAATATGAGACATTAAATTCTCCCCACCTTGGGGATTTATGTTGGGAAAATTCAAAAAAAATTCTACTCGAAAAGGTGTGGGTACAGAGAAAAAATATAAGCCTCCCACTGCCAAGTGATCTCATGGAGATTCTTGTGCATCCATCAGACACACACCAAAGGAATTGATCTCCCATGAAGGATCCTCACATGTCAACCCTCAATATCTATTGGGTACTCATCAAAAGTCTCTCCATCCTTGATGTCCAGCTCACCCCCAATAGATAACGTGTGATGGTTCATGCACGTACCTCCTCAACTATGACATGTGGAAGACGTTGTGTACCTAATCTAACTATGTAGGTAGAGCTAAGTGGTATTCCACCTCTCCAACTCTAATAAATATCTAGGAAGGGCTGATGAATCTCATAGATAGCTTGTCACCCAACCAATTATATGTAATCCACATTAAGGTTAAACCCATGGGAACACATGGTCACCTTCCTCTAACTCCATAGGCATTCGCTTTCTATTAGCATCAGACATAGGATTTCTCTGTGCAATCCTCATCTACTTATGGATGATTTGAACCTTCACTATTATATCTCACACCAACTCTTATCCCATGAGGGCCGACTCACCCAGATTAGTCCAAAAAAGTGGTGAATTTAAGGGTTTCCAATAAAAATCCTTGAAATGTTCCATACCAATGATGTAATGGTAGTAGTTTTTGTACGCAAACTCCACCAGCAGTAGGTAATCCTCCCAAATACGGCCAAAGTCTAACATGTAAGCTTGCATCATGTCCTCTAAAACCAGAATGATATGCTCTGTATGGCAGTCAAATTGTGTGTGAAATATTGTGGTCAAGCATAACTAGATCAAAAATGCCTCTTGTAATCCCATCCAAAATCGGGATGTAAAGAAGGCATCATGATCCGAAAAAATATTCTATTGAACTCCATGGAGTCGAACTATCTTTTAAATATAAAGGTGTCTCAAGATCGCTTCTAAACTCTACTCTTGGATAGATAGGAAGCGAGACGACATGGTGAAATGGTCTACGATCATCCATATGGTGTCATATTCCCTATACATATGTGGTAATCTCATCACAAATTCTATATATATCACATCCCACACCCATTATGGCACCCAAAGGGGTTGAGCTAAACCCACTAGAAATTGGTTCTTATCCTTCACTACCTAACAGGTGAGGTGTCGAGAGACAAAATCTATAACTCCTTTCTTCATCCCTAGCCATCAAACTAATGTTGGAGGTCCTGGTACATATTTACCACACCTAGATGTACCTCCAAAGTAGATGTGTGAAACACTCTCAGAACCTCCTCCTTCAACTTCACTGGTACCACTGTGCATCCTCTAAAAACAATGACATGCTCCAAACCTCTATAATATCCATCAGGGTCATTCCCTGTGGATATATGAGCATATAGAGTCTCATAGTTGGTATCTCCAAGTCATCCCTCTATGACATATTTTAAGATTGTAGTGGTAATAACCATAAACTGGAGGTAAGATGGTCTATTTCAATTTACAAAGGAAAACTCCAATCAAGATAACTACTCCAATGTCTTATTCAGCAACAATGAACTAGATATTCTACTAATAGAATCTACTACAACGTTCCACTTAATAGGAGTATAGACAATTTTGAAGTCATAATCCTAAAGGAAATATAGTTATCGCCTCTGTCTCAAGTTGATATCCTTAATAGAGAAGATATACTTGAGACTCTTATGATCGGAGTAGACAAAAAATTGTTCACCCGTCAGGTAGTGTCACCACATATTTAACGTAAAGACTACCAATACTAACACCAGATTGTGGGTTTTGTAGTTCTTCTCATGTGGTATCAACTAGAATAAACCAGAGGAAATAACCACTTGAATCTTCATTTGAACACAACCAAGACCGATTCTTAATGCATTGCAGAACACTGCATAATTGACACCCTCCTCTATAAATCTCAACATCAGATCACTCATAAAACTCTGCATCAACTGCTAAAAATTATTCTGGAACATTTCCATCCACATGGGAGATTTCCCCTTGTGAGTCAAATGTTTCATGGGTGCTTCTATTTTGGAGAAATCAAGTATGAATATTTGATAATATCTAACAAACCAAATGAAGATTCGCACCTATGTCATGCTCTTATGTGGCTCCCAAGATAACACTGCCTTAACCTTGGCCGAGTCCACAACCACTCCATTTACTGAGATAATGTGCCCCACAAAGTTGACTTCATGAATCAAGAACTGACACTTTGAGAGATTCCTATAAATCTGGTGCTCTCAGAGTATGTCCAGAATAATCCTTAAGTGTCTCTCATGCTCCTCTATAGTCTTCAAGTAAACAAGGATGTCATCGATGAAGAGTACCATGAACTCGTCTAAGTATGGATGAATGATCCAGTTCATGATTCCTATGAACAATTCTGGGGTGTTCTCCATGACAAAGGGAATTACCAAGTACTTTTAGTGATTGTAGAAGCATCAAAATGTCATCTTCAGTATATCATCATCCCAAACTCACAACTAGTGATGGCCTAATCTAATTTTAACCTTAGATAACCATCATGCCCCTCTCAATTGCTGAAAGATGTCATAAATTATTAAGTGTGAGTACTTTTTCATTACTATCACATGGTTCAAGCATCGATAGTCCGCACACAACCTTAAGCTCCCATTTTCCTTTCTGACAAACAAAACTATTGTTGCGCAAGGTGAACCGTAGGGTCTCACGAATCCCTTCCTCTATAAGTCATCAAACTACACACTCAACTCCTGAATACCTACAGGATCCATCCGATGTGATGATATAGATATTGGTGTTTTTCTAGGGTGTATATCAATGCATAATTATATCTATTAGTGGGGAGGTAAGCCTAGAACATCTTCAAGAAAGACGTCCACGTATTCCTCCACTCCTGTAAGAAACTAAGAACTCATAATATCAATTTCACCAAGGTTAGGCCATCCAAATGACAGGTAATCAGCTTCACCATCCTTTTCATGTGTCCATACTATACTTCATGAGTTTCCTTTTCACAAACAATGGATAACCTAGTTCTATCACTATGGGAACACCGTACCCTTCACCTCAAATATTCAATTTGTGCATGGATTGTAGATAACCAATACATACCATGAATGAATTCATAAGGCCTTGGCACTACTACCAAGAGGTTTCAACCAAAAATATCACCTCCAAGGGTTTGGTCACACTGTCGACACAAGTGTGTGGTCACTGATATTTTTACATTATGTGTCTCCAAGTATAGAGGTTCAGTCAAAAATTCAACTGGAATCTATAGGTATCATACAAGGTATGTGGAAAGAAAATAATGACTAGAAATTGTGTCTATCAGAACTACAGAAAAAGTATAAAAGGCACATATTATACCTCAAATCATTTATGGACCCCCAGGTTCATAATCCTCAACCACCTATAGTTGTCTCTACCCATATCCTCCAGCTCCATGATCCTGGCATAGACTATTAGGGGGTGGTGGTGGTGGGAAGAATTAGAAATGTTGACCACCTACTACTGCTCTCCCATCTTCTCTTCAATGTCTCTTGCTGACCTTCCTGCTTATGCACTTGTCTCTACCTTAGTGGTCCACCCAAAGAGTCTTTGTTAGTTGTATAGTAGGTTGGACAATATTGAGTGAGATGCCCCCTATGGTCACATGAGTATCGTTGCCTCTTTCTGGGCTAACTGGACCCACCCTATGATCCCTGAATTTTAGATCCCATATCCTTTGACCTCCCCCTCAAATTTCTCACATCTATTGGTCCCTAGGACAGAAGTAGGATCCTTGTTGTTGAGGTCTTAGCTCTTAATTTCCCACTACTGACTATCATCGACTGGATCTACTCAACCAAGAATAATTCGACCACTAAATCTCACTCAAGCACACCGGAATTGATAGGAATTGATATAGAAATTACTCTGGAATGAATTTCTCTACACAAACCTCACTTGAAGGTCCAATCCTTGAAGAAATAATCTCAAACCATATGCATTGAGTTCTTATAATAGTTGGGAAACCTCAATGAATACTCAGCCACTGTCATGTTTCCCTACTAGAGCTGTAGAAGCTCCTAGAGACTCGATGCTCTTAGCGTAGCTAGTGATAACTCTTCTCTAAAGAGACACACAAACTCAATCCATGAAAGGGTTGTCTCTTCATAATATAGGGTGAATAAACTCTACCATCATCTCATTGATCCATGAAGAAGGCTCTCAGCTAGGTCCACCATCTAATCTGATAGTGTCCTGACTAGATGAAAAACATGGGTTGTTGCCTCAAGACAGTCCTCATCCACATCCGGATCACGGTCACCTCAGAACCAAAGGGGTATTTGTCACTAAAACTTATGAAGTGCCTTCATTCTTGGCACCTCATTCACTAGTACTACAAGTACTGCATGCTACTCTACCTGTGGTGGTATGGATAGTGCACCACATAGAGGTAACATCTTAAGAACTGGTCCCTATATCGAAGTCTCATCCTTGAGTGGGTCATCCTTATGATCACGATACTGAATCCTAGTAGTCATACATCATATAGGCATCCTAAAATTAAAAAATATATTTCATATTCAATTTGAATATCTAGAGAGCTGACTCAGGAAGGACATGGAAACCATAACTTATTCCTATATGATGCATGTATCATTGTTTTTCCTAAAACCAATGTTCTCATGTACCAAGTTGATAAGTAGGTGATCAGAATCATGGCGTATGTATAGTTCATCCACCGCACCAACATTGGAGTCCCTATCATGAAATCCAAACTCAATACACTTAATAATATTTCCCCAATCCAATATCAGAGTCACCCAATCCCAAAGTAGAACTGACCACCTCTGATACCACTCTATCAGGACCCATCCTAGTGGGGCCCATGACATTACTCCCAAATCCCACCTCCAATAAACTAGGGGCTAGGTACTAGAGCTAAGAAGAAATATCAGTAATATGGCAGTCCATATCCTAAGTACTTGTACACATGCACACATCTTCAAGCCCATAAAAATGCTTAAATGTAAAAACCATTAAGAAACCATACATACAAACATATAAATCCCATAACCAGTGTTTGATAGGAAGTAATGTAAAGTAAACTAGTCTAAATACAAGCCTTCCACAGATTCTGTAACACAAGTCCAACCAAAAAAGGCAAAATATTGGGGCTATTGTCTGAAAGTCGTAGGAACACACCTCGGTCTATTCAGACTCACTAAGCACCATCTAGTCCTATTCCTACTAGGAATCCATCAAAATTTCAACCATTTTCCCAAGAAATGACACGTGTGTGAAAATATTGTGTTGGGGTGAGTATAAAAATACTCAGTAGGATGCCCCGATAACCACACAGAAATATAAAAAAGGAAATTACGGTCAACTCTACACATGTATATGTCTACAACACGTATATCAAGAATATATAGATATACTCAACAAAGACACATAGTCTAGAGGTAAGCCACAACCATAGTATACCAGCCCTAGGATTCAACCTCAAAGATTCCACAAATCACTCATCTAGGAGAACACACTCATGAGTCAAATAGCACTGATAAAATCAGTATGAGAGGTACTACTAGTTGGGTACCATCATGGGGGAGATAAACTAATATATCTAAAGAGAATGTGATACAAATATGAGGATCACAGTCAGGGACATTGGGTGATACCTACAACTCCATCTGGATTAAATCTCTAAGTATAGAATCGATTCCTGGTAGAATTGGTCACACTAATACTAATAACTCCACCTAGGTCATGAATTTGAATAGAGGATCCCACTCCAGGACTCTCGGGGGGATTCCAACAACTCTATATAAGATGTCTGGTAGAAGGAATATCAGTCCTAAGAGTAATAAATAATCCACACCTACCTTCAGGGAAATGATTTAGGGAATGAAACCTGAAAAGACATATCTAAGATACAAAGGAAAATAGTTTCAAACCATATATAAAGGAGTAAACGACTTGTATTAGGGGTACACATTGTCTTCATTGACCCGAGGTACTGCCCGTGTAAAATGTCATGTGTCATTCAAACTGGGTCCTTGTTGAAGTACACGCCATGTAGGAATCCCGTGTACTCTACTCATGTTCTAGTACATAGTTTCAGCCCATGTACCCCTATCCATGTACCAGTACATGGTTTAACCCATGTACTTTGTCCAACCTATGTCATGTAGGGGAGTACACGTCATGTAGGCAACTCATGTACTACACCCCGTGTCCATGTACTTCCCAAAGTACAAGATGAGTATATGGGGAGGGACCACACAAGGTAGCTTAGGCCACATGCCGTGTGATACCAATATCCTATCCAAAACCCTAGACGCTACTCAAGGGGGACCACAAACCATGTAATCCTAAATTACAGACCTTATTCTGTTGGATTTTCTAGAATTCCATATTCATCCTCCCGTGTCTTGACTAATCCTTCTGCCCCCCTTTTGGTGATCGATTTTCCACAAAACTCATCATCCAGTCTCATTTTTCCATTCCATCACTATATCAACCCATTTAATCACTAGATCTATTCACAAAATTGATCTAATCACTATTCATCATTTCGCACTGAAAAACGCTGAAGAAAACGAAATCATGAATCATCAATTATCTGAATCTCTCTATCTCCATCATCACTCCTCCATCGTGTCATGTTGATCTCAGATCTACAATATCAGACTATTGCATGAAGAAACGGTTTCACAATGATCGATTGATCGAGAATAACCGAGTCATAGGAAAAACAACGAATGCCAATGAAGAACAATGAATGGAGGAGAAAATCGCACACCAAATCAAGAGGAATGAACCGCAATTAATGTTCATGTCAATATCAATTCTTTTTTATTAGAAAAAAATCAATGAAATCAATAATCATAATAAAACTCCCATAAAAACACTAAAATTATTCCCATCCCATAATACACATGATCCATGAATCAATGTGTTCGTTGATTGATTCATGTTCATCGTAGGAATAAAGATCAGGGAATAAAAAATCAAAAAACACATGCCTTACCTCGATTAAGTTCGATTACTAATGAAGAAAGATATGTTTTCATCATCATTGGTAAGATCCATCAAATATGAGGTTGCATTAATCGATCAATCCCCAATATTACATCGTTCTCTTGAGAGAGTTCTCTAAATCTCACCCAAGGGATCTATTGGCATATCTAGGGTTATGCAGCTAACCCTAGATTTCCAACATAAGTATCAATTTATGGATTTTCAAACTCTACATCAAAAAAATTAGAATTAAATAATTTTACTTAAGTATTTTATTCATTTTCACACCCGCCATAAAGTTTTGACAAATTACACACTCCGACCAATGTTAATTCATACTATGTGAAAACAATCATTCTAAACTCAATGGTTCCCTCATATTTCTGGTCTTGGACCCATTTAGAAGTTATTCCACTTTTCCAGGAAAATTGTGCACATGCGCGTGCTACTTAATATATTTAATATATTTAAAACACTAATTCCAGACGCATAGGGTCTCAAAATCACATGTCGTCTCAACACCGGGTCTCAAAATTAACCCATATAATATTTAAAAATAATACATAGAAAATCCGAGACATTACAATTGTGACTTTATATGGGTCATCAATTAGAGAAATATTCAAAGAGAGATATTTCAAAAATAAATATTCTGAAGAAAAAATATAATATGATGATTCTTAAGCTATTATTTAATGGATTTCCCCTCACAAAATAAATTCTGATTAAATTTAGATAAATAAGACAGTTGATCATCATGGTTGTTATGAAAACCCGAATCTCTTATTACATAGTTAAACATAATTTATTACATAAAATTCACTTGATACAACATAGAAGATCAAGAGTTATAGTGTCTTTGGGGATTAGGATCATTACATAACAACTAAAAACATGAAATACAACATCTTTATTGAAAAATTTCCTTAACATGACTACTACATTCCCTCATACTTATCATTTCATAGGATAACCTGAGGACATGCATAAGAAAAGGGTGAGCTATAAAGCCCGGTAATGGAATAATCATGGAATAACATGAGGAATAAAATAAATGTTAGATAATAGGCATATCAATAGAGCACAAGATAAGCATAAACATAAAGGCATGATAAAGCATGATAATCATAACATGGAAATGTGGCAATAACACTTAACATGGAATTAGCATGAGGCAAGGATCATTGGACATGGAGCATGAGTAAATCCTCATTTCACATGAAGCACAAGTAAAACCTCATTGAACTTGAATTAATGAGTAAACACCCATTGAAAATGACGTATCATGATACTATACTTTACCCAATGCATTGAAGCGCTATAAGGGCGCACCCTTCTTAAACATTTCATTTCATGCATATGTGTTACACATGGATCATATAACATGGATTCATAATACATAATCATTTATTCCATGATAAAAAATGGGGGATTCATACATGAAACTTTATAATCAATAAGTAAATGTGCATAAAGGTGAATACACTTGATAGAGAAATGGGCATGGTATTCACTACACAATGACATTGGCTTGGAAAATCGGTGCAATTTTGGCAGCGTAACGACGTGATGTAAGAATTAATAAAAATGGTTGATGAGATAGAAAGGGGTGTCTTATCATTTGTACATGAAATGGAAAATAAGGGGTTCATATAGATACAGGTACCAACAATTGTAATGGAATTTATATTCATGATACAAAATAATTTCTTAAATGTAAATGAGGAGAGAGAAATTCCTTCTGGAATTTCAGCATAGTAACGGGTGTACATGGGAGGAATTTAATGAGAGAGAAAGGGTATCCCATAATCAAACATAAATAGGGAAGTATTGGGGAGGTGTGAAACCATACCCCAACATTTATAATTGAAATTAAAAGGGTATAACAATTTAAAGAATATTGGACAAAAATGAGAAAGGAAGAAAAAAACCCTTACTTGGAAGTGTGCTTCCAAAGGCTTGAGAGAGGCTTCAGAGAGGCTTCTTGGGAGCTTGGGGAACCTTGGGAGGATTCTAGAGAGAGGAGCATATAGTTTGGACTAACTCAAAAGTCTTTGAGTGAGGAGGAAGTGGGAGCTTGGGTGGGTTTATATAGTAAAGGTGAGGGAATTCTTTATTATTTAGGTTTGGGACACCTCATAGTAAACTAATCCAAAAAACAAACCATCCCATGGTTTTTCGAAAAGGGAATTGAAAAAAAAAATATTTTATAAGGGAAAACTCTGAACTTCTTAAAATAATGGGGTTTCTTATGTAGAGGTGAGTCACACTCCCGAGGAAAACAATTTAAAAAGGAAAGATGTTTAATAAGTCTTAAAGGGTCCATTAATGCTTTGTAAAATAAGTCAAACAAACCCAAAATCACATTATTTTAATGGTAAAACATATATTGGCCGAACATAAAGCTTATAGTATTTTATTACCTCACTATTGGGTCATTATGATGTCATAAAAAACATTATATATTTAAACGGTATTTAATTTTTACCCAAAATTTTGACTATCTCAGAAAATTATGAAAAACTCACCATTGGATAATTTCGACATCCTGATTCCAGAAATAATATTTATTTTATCTAAATAATTTTTTAAATATGTAAATTTTCACTTTTAAAATAAAAAACTGACATTTATCTAAAATTCACGGGTTTTTACAAAAATGGATTTCAAACCTTAATAAAAATTATGATTGAATTCATAAAATTATAAAATCATTTATATTTAATAAAAATTAATTTAATAATATTAATATTATTTTATTAAAATATTATTTATTTCAAAAGTACATTAATTTATCAAAATAGATTTCTTAGTTGAACTTTAACTAAAAATAATATTCGAGCTTTAAAAAAAATTACAAGGTAAAAATAATAAGATGATAGTATATTCATTATTATATACAAAAATAATGTACATAACCAAAGTGATAAGGTCTTGTTACATAACCCCTTATAACACTTGCATAAGATCGAAGAGTGAGGTGTGCGATGGTGACAGACTCTTGGGGTGGCTCGGATAACATTGCTTGGGTGGTGATCAATATCAAATTCCACTTATCTCGTAGGCAGTCCCGCTCAAGCTTAATATATTCAAGATCGGCTTGGGCTTGGTCAAGAGTGAAGCCCAATGACGCCACCTCCTTTCCGAGCTCTGACAAATGGGATTCATATGGTACATGTCTACTGGATGAGGTCTTCACTTCCTTTGTCTGAGTGAATTGGATTTGTTAAAGCCTTATATTTATACTAATCATGTGATCACTGTTCAACATCTATATTAGAAACAGTCACAATTCTTTACATAAAACCAATGAATTTGACATTTTATATAAAAAAATTATATAAAGAGATATTTAATTAGATCAATAGGATTTCCATTAATGAATGTTTGGGTCATTACAATCTTCCCCCCTTAAAACACATTCTCCCTCGAAATTTTCTTGTCCCACACTAAAATAGATGTGGATAACTATGCTTCATCATTTCCTATGATTTCCACATTGGTTCTTCAAACTTGTGGTTTTTTCCCAACACCTTGACGAGGGGCATTGTCTTATTTCATAGAAGTTTTTCTCTATGATCTAAGATCTTCACTGGTTGCTCCTCATAAGAAAGATCATCCTATAACTATACCACCTCTTAAGATAGTACATGTGAAGGGTCTGGTATGTACTTCCTTAAGATAGATACATGAAAGACATCATGTACTTTGGCCATGGTAGGTGGAAGTGCTAGTCGATAGGCCACAGCCCCAACACGATCAAGAATCTCGAAGGAGCCGATGTACCTTGGACTTAACTTCCATTTCTTTCCAAACCTCATGACCTTCATCCACGAAGACATGCATAGAAATACTATGTCTTTTACTTTAAACTCAAGGTCTCATCGACAGTTATCTGCATAAATCTTATGTCGACTCTCGGCTGCCTTGATATGCTACTGAATGGTTTTCACCTTCTCTACCATTTATTTAACCATTTCTGATCCAAGCAGCTTATGCTAACCAACCTCATCCCAAAACGTCGGTGTTCTGTACCTTTTCCCATAAAGGGATTCATATGGTGCCATTTGGATGCTCGAGTGGAAACTGTTATTATAAGAGATCTCAACCAGAGAAAGATGTTGATCCCATCCTCCTTTAAAGTACATTGAGAATTCTCTCAACATGTCCTCAAGTGTTTGGATAGTCCACTCGGATTTTCCATCAGTTTGAGGATGATAGGCCATACTAAAGTTCTATTCAGTCTTTAGAGCATGTTGAAGACTCTTCCAAAACTTAAAGGTAAATCTTGTATCTGGATCGGACATAATAGATAGTGGTACTCCATGCAGCCTTACCACTTTCCTGATATATATTTCTGCCAGTTAATCTAATCAGAAATCCTACCGAATAGCAATGAAGTGTGCACCCTTTGTATGATGATCCATAACAACCCAGATTGCATTGTTTCCTTTGTATGTCTTCGGACGTCTGGTGACAAAGTCCATGGTGATGTTCTCCCATTTCAATTCTGGTATGGGAAATGGTTGCATCATCCCCTTAGACTTCTGCCTCTTCACCTTCACTTGCTGACACACCAGGCACTTTGATGTATATTCAACGATCTCCTTCTTCATATTATCCCACCAATAATGCTCTCAGAGATCTCAATATATATTTATGTTTCCTGGGTGAATAGAGAACTTTGAACTATGTGCATCATCCAAAAGTTCCTTCTTCAGCTCTGGACTTTATGGAACACATAGTCTTTTCCCAAATCTCACAATTCCTTCTTCATTAACATTAAACTACAAGTATTTTACTTTTCCAATAGCTTCTACTTTTTCCTGAATTCTCACATCATCTTTTTGAGAATCTTTTAACCTTTCCAAAAGTGATGGTTGAGAAATAATTTGTGAAATGATTGATGATGTTCCATTATTTATGATTCCCATGTCTAACTTCATCAAATCTAAGAAGATTGGATCCTTTTCAATTCTCATCAATGATAGAATCATTGGGTCCTTTCTACATAGGGTATTTTCCACCTTGTTCACTTTCCCAGGGTGGTAATGGATTGAGCAGTCATAGTCTTTGATCAGCTATAACCATCTTCATTGGTGCATGTTCAACTCTTTCTATGTGAATATATACTTGAGGATTTTACAGTCCGTATATAATTCACACTTCTCCCCAAAGAGATAATGCTGCAAAATTTTCAAAGCGAAGATCACTACAGATAACTTGAGGTAGTGTGTTGGATAGTTCTGTTCATGAACTATCAATTTCCTGGAATCATAGGCAATGACTTTTTCATTTTTCATCAACACACATCTCAGACCCTTCTTCAAAGCATCACTAAATTCCACAAAAAGTTCTCCACTTGTGGGTAAAGTGATCAAGGGCATAGTGATAAGCCAACGTTTTAACTCCTTGAAGCTTTCTTCGTATTCATCACTCCAAGAAAACTTTAATCCCTTCTGAGTTAGCTTGGTAAGAGGGTTTGAAAATCATGAGAAATTTCTTACAAATCGTCGATAATATCCATCTAACACCAAGAAGCTACGGATATTCGTTACCGATGTTATCCTCGGCCATCCCTCAATTGCATCTGTTTTGGTAGGATCCACAGATATCCCATTGCTTGTGATGATATGGCCCAATAATGAGACCTCCTTCAACCAGAACTCACACATTTTGTACTTTTCATAGAGCTTCTCCTTCCGCAAGGTCTCTAGTACAGTTCTTAGATGCCCCTCATGATCCTCCAAGGTTTTGGAGTATATCAGAATATCATCTATATAGACTACCACAAACTTGTTGATGTAATATCTAAAGACTCTATTCATCAAGTCCATGATGATTTTTGGATCATTAGTGAGTCCAAAAGGCATTAATATGAATTCATACTGCTCGTATCTTGTACGAAAAGCAGTCTTGGGGATATCTTCCTTCTTTACCCTTACTTGACAATACCCCGATCGGAAATACACATTGGAGAAGTATTGTGCTTCACACAGCTGATCAAACAATCCATCTATTCGTGGGAGAGGATACTTTTTCTTTATCATGATTTTTTTGAGCTCATGATAATCAATGAAAAGGTTCATTGACACATCTTTATTCTTGATGAAGAGGGCTGGTGCAGCCCATAGTGAAGCACTTGGGCATATAAACCCTTTATCCAGATTCTTCTATAGTTGTTTCTTCAGCTCCTCAAGCTCCACAATAGCAATTATATATGAAGTCTTGGATATTTGAAATTCCACAGGTATAAGATCAATTGAGAATTCAACATCTCTTCTAGGAGGAAGACTAGGAAATTCCTTGGGAAACACTTCAGCGAATGCCCTCACAATAGGAATGTCTTCTAGGATGTTTGACTCCATAGACTTAATCATTTGAGCCAGATACACGTGATCATAGGGTATTAATATCCATTCTTGAGATGATGGATCTAAAGAAGATTCATCATCCTACTTACACTTGTAAAGAATCGGGGGTCGATTCTCCACATGGAGAGTGATTTTCCTCTCACGAAAATTTATGTTGTCTCTATATAAGGAAAGCCAATCCATGCCAATAATTGCATCACATTCCACCAGAGGGAGTATGAATAGGTTCCCTGGGAAGTTCAATCCATATATTATGATAGGGGAGGAGTTATATTAATTGTATGTAATGATTTCCCCATATTTGTACTCACTGACATCATCACTTCCATGATTTGTGATGGTGCTGGGATTGTTCTACTAAACTTTTGAGATATAAAAGAATGTATAGAACCTGAATGAAAAAGTATGTTTGCTATTCATGAATAAATAACTAGCGTACCTATCACCACTACATTTTCAGGGTTCACTTTGGCAGTAGTGATGGAAAAATCTCACCCTTGCTGCCTTGGAAGTTGTTTGTTGCCTCCGAAAACCCTTGGCTTAGGTCACTGATTTTCAAGATGCCCTGGTTCGTTGTAGTTGTACCAATGAATAATAGGTTGAGATTCGAACGGATCATTCCTCTCCTTTGTTGCAGCCACGGGTTTTTCTTGTCGACATTTAACAGCAAGGTACCCTTCTCTTCCACACCTAGAGCATTTACTCTTCCCCATTAGGCAATTTCTAGGGTGCTTTTTTTTGCACCTTTGGTAAGTGGGGTGCTGGATCCTCTTAGCACCATTGGATTTATCCATCGGGCCACCGGAATTGAAGTCCACATTACTATTCTTATCCCCATGATACCCATGAGATTCTACGGTCTCCAATTCGACCTTGAGGGCACATCGGAAAATTTCCTCATAGCTGTCGAAGTCATGGATTGCCAGTGCTTCCTTCAGGCTAGGTTTCAGCCCACCAAATAAGCAGTCAAACTTGCATTCAGGGGTAAAAAAAAATCCGGAAGCATATCGTGAAAGCCTTTTAAAGTTTTCGTCGTACACTCCAATAGATTTGTCATATTTGTTCTTGAGGGAAAGGAAGTACCTTTCTATCTTAAGACGGAGGGTGCGTGGAAAATATTTATCGAAAAACATCTTATGGAAATCCTTCCATTCCAACACCTCGATCTCCTCCTTAGGCTTCTTATTTTTTATCAACGTCCACCATTGATCAGCTTTACCCTCCGTATGATAAGAATCTAAGAAAACCTTCTCCTGTTCAGAACATTGAATGATGGAGAAGATCTTTTCAATGGAGTTTATCCATTGTTCAACGATTGAGGGATCGGATAATCCATTAAAAGTAGGAGGACTTTTCTCATGAATCTCTTGATAGCGACTTGTTCTTATTAGGGGGGGGGGTTGAATGTTCCTCTTGACCCATGTTTCTATTATAATATTGAGTTAGCTGAGAGAGAAGCGTGACAAAGTTCAGGATTCCCACTCTCATTGGATTGGGCATCTCATTAGTATAGTCATCACATTAATCTTCACATCGGTTGTTAGCCCGATTCCTCCTATTACCGGCCATTGGCTGGAATAAAAGGAAATTTAGGGGTAACACATAAAAGGTAATCCAAGGACATAACTAATGACTTATAAATAAATTTTATTTCCTTAACATATGAATCTATTGTCTTCAGTCTACGTTATCCATGATTTATTTTCTAACATATATTCCTAGGGAATTTTTTGTCCCTTAATAATGTTTCATACTAAGCTTTTGAATTTACCAAAGCATATCCTCTGGGAGTGTCATAACCAAGAGTGCAGCAAGGCCTGTTCTCGTTCACCAGTTCCCATTCGAGTCTGGCACAAAGCGGTGTTTTCGGGTTTTACCCCTAGGATACATCTGTGCAAGAGCCACCTCTACCTACTCATATCCAGAAAGGGATGTATTTGCTTGATAAACCACTTACTCAATACTCACCAAAACGTAAGTATGTTTTTATTATACTAATCTTGTCTCTAAGGATTCCCTGGAGTTTTCTAATCATAGTCCCAAAAAAACTAAAGCTATCCTCTAATACCAACTATGACAACCATGATCTCTTATTACACAGTTAAACATAATTTATTACATAAAGTTCACTTGATACAACATAGAAGATCAAGAGGTCAAGTGTATTTGGGGATTAGGATCATTACATAACAACTAAAAACATGAAATACAACATCTTTATTGAAAACATCCTTTACATGACCACTACATTCCCTTGTACATATCATTGCATGGGATAACCTGAGGACATGCATAAGAAAAGGGTTAGATATAAAGCCCAGTAAGGGAATAATCATGGAGTAACATGATGAATACAATATATGTTAGACAATAGGAATATTAATATAGAATTATAGAAGCATAAACATTAATTCATGATAAATCATTATAATCATAACATGGAAATGTGGCAACAACACGTAACATGGAATTAGCATGAGCCGAGGCTCATTGCACATGAAGCATGAGTAAATCCTCATTGCACCTGAAGCATGAGTAAAACCTAGTTTCATTTTGAATTAGCATGACTAAACACCCATTTCACATGATGTATCATGATACTATACATTATCCAGTGCATTGGAGCGCTATAAGGGCGCACCCTTCTTAAACATTTCATTTCATGCATAAGTGTGCCACATGGATCATATAACATGGATTCATAAAACATCATCATTTATTCCACGATAAAGGAATGTGGAATTAATACATGAAACTTTATAATCAATATGTAAATGTGCATAATTTTGAATACCCTTGATAGAAAAATGGGCATGGTATTCACTACACAATGACATTGGCTTGGAAAATCGTTGCAATTTATGCAGCGTAACGGCATGACGTAATAATACATAAAAATGGTTTATGAGAGAGAAAGGTGTGTCTCGTAATATGTACATGAAGTGTAAATTAAGAGTTTAATATAGATACATGTCCCAACAATTGTAATGGAATTTATATTAATGATACAAAATAATTGCTTGAATGTAAATGAGGAGAGAGAAATTCCTTTTGGAATTTCAGCATAGTAATGGGTGTACATGGGAGGAATTTAATGAGAGATAAAGGGGTATCCTATCATAAAAAATAAATAGGGAAGTATGGGGAGGTGATAAACCATACCCCAACATTTTTAATTGAAATTAAAATGGCATAACAATTTAAAGAATATTGGACAAAAATGAGAAAGGAAGAAAAAAACCCTTACTTGGAAGTGTGCTTCCAAAGTCTTGAGAAAGGATTGAGTGAGGCTTCTTGGGATATTGGGGCACATTTGGAGGATTATAGAGAGAAGAGGGAATAGGTTTTTTGAACTCTGAATGCTTTTATTGAGGAGGAAGTGGGAGTTTGGGTGGGTTTATATAGGAAAGGTGAGGTAATTCTTTATTATTTAGGTTTGGGATACCTCACATTAAACTAATCCAAACCACAAACCAGCCCATGGTTTTTGCCCATTGATTTTGGAAAAGGGAAGTGGAAAAAAATATTTTATAAGTCCAAAGTCCGAACTTCTTAAAATAATGGGGTTGCTTATGTGTATGTGAGTCACACTCCCAAGGAAAACAATTTATAAAGACAGGATGTTTAATAAGTATTGAAGGGTCCATTAATGCATTGTAAAATAAGTCAAACAAACCCAAAATTACATTATTTTAATGGTAAAACATATATTGGCCGAAAATAAATCTTATAGTATTATATTACATCATTATTGGGTCATTATGATGTCATAAAACACATTATATATTTAAACGGTTTTTAATTTTTACCCAAAAATTTGATTGTCTCAAGAAATTTTGAAAAATTCACCGTTGGATAATTTATTTGTCTGGATTCCAGAAATAATAATTATTTTATCTAAATAATTTTCTAAATATGTTAATTTTTACTTTTAAAATAAAAACTGACATTTATAAAAAAATTCATGGGTTTTGACAAAAATGGCTTTCACACCATAATAAAAATTACGATTGCATTTATAAAATTATACGATCATTTGTATTTAATAAAAATTAATTTAATAAAATTAATAATATTTTATTAAAATATTATTCATTTCAAAAATACATTAATTCATCAAAATAGATTTCTTAGTTGAACTTTAACTAAAAAAACTATTTCAGCTTTAAAAACTATTTACAAGGTAATAATAATAAGATTAAAGTATATTCATTATTATATACAAAAATAATGTACATAACAATAGTGATAAGGTCTTGTTACATAACCCTTTATAACACTTGCATAAGACTGAAGAGCAAGGTGTGTGATGGTGACAGACTCTTGGGGTGGGTCGGATAACATTGCTTGGGTGGTGATCTCTATCAACTTCCACTTATCTCAGAGGTGGTCCCGCTCGAGCTTAAAATATTCAAGCTCATCGTGGACTTGGTCAAGATCAAATCCCAATGACGCCACCTCCTTTCTGAGCTCTGATAGATGGGCTTCGTATGGGGCACGTCTACTGGATGAGGTCATCGCTTCCTTTATCTGGGTGAATTAGATTCGCTAAGTCCTTATATTTATATTAATCATGTGATCACTGTTCAACAGCTATATTATAAATGGTCCCAATTCTTAACATAAAACCAAAGAAGTTGACATTTTACATAAATATACATTTAATTAGATCAAGTGGCATTTCCATTAATGAAACTTTTGGTCGTTACAGTTATAGAAAGTAATATCAAAGCAGGAGTAAAAACTAATATGAATCTGAATTGAATAAATTAAAAAATAAATAATTTTATAAATAAAATAATATGATTTTGGTATTAATATTCATTGTTCTAAAAGTTAGGAAACATTTTTAATTATATTTAAATGATATGAGTAATAAAATATCAAATTTAAATTTAATATATGATTGTAAATATTTAGGTTGAAGCTTATAAAGGTATTTTTAAAAGCCCTCAAGCCATGAAGGAATGATCCATGTGGCGATATAATACTACAGTACTTTTTCATACGTAATTATAGATTTATTATATTAGAATATTCTAGGTATATTTTTAGAATAATTTTCAAGAACCTTATTTTGGTATCCGATTGGATTAAAATTAAAAAATTAAGATGGATTTTCATCCTGATTGAAGAAAATATAGATAATTATTCAAAAATTTAAGATCATGAGAAATTAAAGAAGGATTTACTAAAATTTAAATAGAGAAAAATATTTATGAAAAATGAATAACTAAGATCATGGGGACACATCCATTTGAAAAAATTTGAGTAAAATGAGAGGAGGATCACCATACAGATTTAATGACTATTCTTTTATATCAAATATAATGAAAATATATTAAGATGACATATTAAATAAAATTTGAGAAGAATAAATAGAATATAATTACATATAAAAATAATTGATGTGGCCTTAGAAGAAGAAAAGCCGAGAGCGTATAATGAGGATATGGGAGAACCCAGTAAAATATATAAGAAGAAGAACATTATGGGTATTAAAAAGAGGAATAAACTAACTAAGATCTATTGATTAGTTTTATTTTATCAAATAAGTAGTAGAATAAGAAAACCTATAATTCTCTATATTATTGAAATATAAAATAATGATAAATAAAGAATAATAATAATAATAATAATAAGGGTTAAGGTTGACATGTATAGAGTTATTTTAATCATTCATTGGTAGCTGGTATCCTTAAAATTTTAGTAGAGTAAAATTTGTGAATAGATTTTGAACAACATCTATGAGGAAAGTATCTCTAGTTGATACTATGTTTTATGTTGTTATTCTTGAATATAAAAAGAAAGTATAAGGATCTGATTGAAAAGAATTATATTTTATGATGTTGAAGTAGAAACATCCTATGCAGACTGGTGATCTACTTCAAGAAGTGTGGATGTTTTAGGGAAATATTAAGAGATATTATAATACGGTGAAATGAAATGTAAGTGTGGGACAGTATGAGTTTAGGATAACCCCTTATCTCTCTAATTATAATTGATTGTATGAATATTATTTGAGAAACTAGGTCTTAATAGGAGTCACAAAGAGAATGGGTAAGGTTTCCCGCATTGATCTCAACCCTCGAAAAAATTTCTTAGGCTACACTTTTTAAAATTTATATATGTCATGTGTTTATATAAAGTTATTAATGGAAAATAGTTACAATTATTTTGACCAATAAAAAATTTTCAAATAACAAAAGGGGTAAAATATTATATGAACAATTGGAATTTTTTAAATGATTATCAACACATAATTCATCCCCACCCCCCAGTGTTTATGCATGGATCATATGGGAATATCAACTGGTATCAAAGAATTGTGTTCCCTATAATTAAATTTATTTTCTACTTTACTTGGTGTGATTATTTGAAGTATATTATGTATATATTTTAAGGTTTTTTAGAAGAACCTTAAATTTAAAATTCAATTTCTATGTGTGTTCAAGATGAGGTGGAAGTTTCATCCATGACATAGAAAAATTGGATTAAAAGAGAATATGAGAAGTTCAATAAATTTTTGAAGAAGAAATGGGGTTAATCACTAGCTGGAAGTAATCAGAGTGGTACTTGTTTTTATAAAACTATTTTAAATTATTCACCTAATGATTCATTTTCATGTTTTTATGAAGATGTATTTGGTTAATCACTTCAAGATTTAGATTCTGGGGTAAATGAAAATTTAAAAAAAAGGTCAAATTGAGGTTTCTACTCACATATTTCTATATATCAAGGGAATTCATGATGAAAATTAAAATTTGGAGTCAAAATATAATGCAATGGAAAAAAGAATTAGTTAAAAAGGTGAGTAGATGTATCACTCACACAAACCTAGTTTAAGATAAAAAATGATCTATAATGATTTATTGTGAAACATTTTCTCTAAGTGGTGGATAATTACAAAGATCTATTTTCAAGAAATTTTTATTTGGTAAATTTGTTACAGAGTTGATCCATGCATTTTAAAAACTAAAAAAGTATTTATAAATGTCACAAAATCTCGATTGTATGTAAAAATAAAGATATTAAAATAGATATATAATTATTTACTAGAGAAAATTCATATTCATGAAGTTCAAAATAAAAATCTGACAACATATTTTTTATAGAATGATGAAAATGCTTCAATAATATAGGTATATTATTAACATGGAATATTGAGTTGGATTTGAAGCATAAATATCTGAAAACCAGCTATGAAAAATCCTCACAGTCTTCTAATATGAGAGGTGTTTCCAAAAAAAATACTAATATTATTTTTACCTATAATTATTGTAAATAATATATTAGAATCTTTTCATGATTGATCCACAACATGATCTTAGAAGAAGGTATCTTATAACTAAGATAAATAAGTGTATACTAATACAACTTCAACTATTATGGTAGCTTTAAAATCTAAATATGGATAAATATGGGTGATAAAAATGATGATAAATCCCACATATCCACAAGTTTGGATATATTCAAGTCCGCGGAGATCAAATACAAAAACAAATATCAAAATAGGTGTGATCGTGTCCAAAAAAAGTAATCTAAAAATCTAAATAGACTGCTAGTAAAGAAAAAAAATATTTTTTGGATTTTTTTTGTTTCTTTTGAAGGTTTGGACATAATTCCATTGAATATTGGCACAATATTTCAATGTGTGAAGATCATACAAATCCTAAATTCAAGGGTATCAAAGTTCAAGTGTAAATAAAACCTACTCGACTAAATAAGACATCATAGAAGATATAAAATTCAATATCTAATAATATATTTGGAACTCTAGAAAACTTATATAATTTGTATAGCATAGGTGTTCACAGTGAAGACGTTTGTTGAAATAAATCAACATTGTACAAATCCTAGACTGATTTAAATAAATAAATAAAAAAGAAACAGGTGAGAAAATAATAAAAATCTTAAATAAGGAGTAAAAAATAATAAATCTAGGAAAGAAATTCCAAATATATAAATAATGAGTATTTGAAAGGATTCATCAATAAATATGGGATGAATTTATAACAGTTTGATAGCACATTATAGAAATTTGTAAACTGTATATAAACATGAAATGTGTTGGAATCAAGATGGAATCTACAGGGTAATTAGTTAATGAAATGAATATTATTGGAAGATGAAATAAGTATGAACACATTGCTAAAAACTACATTACATGACTTCCCAGACAATAAGAGTTATTGAAAAACAACTATAAATAAAAATTGACTCAATGTTCAAAAACATGTTTCCATAAATAAGAAGTATACACAAAAAATGAAGGTTAACCATGTTCTAAAATAATGTTTAATAATTTCGCAATCATGGTTGGAATTAGCCAATAATATATAGGAAACTTAAAAGAATAAAATTATTTTTCTTCATGAAGTAGAGAAGTTTATTCAAGTTAAGAATAATGCTGGAAAACAAAATAATCTCATGCTTCCCAAAGATTCACATATGTGGAAAGTCGGAATTAAATTTATTATAAATATTTATCAATATTTTAGAGTTGCAAAAAAAAATAGCCAATAGGTTAAGAGACAAGTCTTAAACATGTTTATCTCATTAAGGAGCTGATTAAGACTCCATTTTTTCAATTTTAACTTTATTTTTTTAAATTCTAGTAATTTATGGTGATAAATAAAAAGAGGAGAATTTATGAAGGTTGTGATTCTTATAAAGTAAGAAAAATAGTCTATTTTGGAAAATCTGAATTTATATCATGTTATATCATTATAACACATTATGTGCAACACATTAAGTGGTATAAAAAATACTTGGAGTTATTTATAGAAAAAAACAAGACATGATTAAGACTTGGAGAAAAAACCGTGATGTGGATCTTAAAAGAGAAAGTTTTTCTATTTTTTTATCATTTTATGATCAAATATTGAATTATGTAAGGCTCCTTAAAAATCTAATGTTAAGTTAAGATAATCACCTTTCCCATTTTATTTTTCAATAATACATATAGTTTTAAATGTGGTGATTGTAAATCTTAAAGGTGGAAAAACAATGAACATTCACTTGAATGTGCTAAATCAATTTTTTTAAGATGTGTTCTATTTATGAATTTATTTTTAAATTTTCTTTTACAACCCTTTAGAAATGAATTCGAAGTTGGTATCACATTTTTAATAGTTAATTGATATATTTATTTTTCTAGATAGTTATTTTGGTTTTCTACCTCAATAATTTCTAAATTATAGTTATAGTTGATTAGTTGATAGCTAATTGTTTTGTTAATTATGATGCCACCCCTCTTAAGAAAAATTGGGGTGTATTTATCTTAATTGGTATATTTCAATTAAGGGGGATAATAAAAGGAGATATGATTATTTTTTCAAATTAATAATGTTTATGAGATGATAATAGCTTCCATTACACTTTAAAATCAATAAATTAGAGAATATCTACCTTCTTTGTATTTATTTTCAATTAGGTCAAGAAGTATGACATTGACACTAGTGTGAATTTGGGATTGGAAAGACTAATTTTATTATTGAAAACAAATACAAAAGAGGATATTAAATGTTTCATGTAGATTAATGAATCTTATGTTGTATTTTTTTTTGGTTTTCATAAATATAGTTGTAAATGATAGTCACAAATGTCAATGTATGTTACATTTCTATATTATAGATAAATCATTAAATCATGGAATGTACAGATGCTTCCCATGTATTTGGTTAAAGAAGAATGACTAGGTGTTGTTATTGAATAAATGGAGGTATAGATTCACGATATTTGATAACATATCTGATGATTGATGAGACTTTACTTAGAGGAAGGACTATTTATAATTTCTCTATACTATCTCTAACAATTTACATGGAGGGAGGATGATGGGAGTGAAGTTGTATATTTAACTAACTATTGAACATCTTTTAAAATTGTGATTAAAAGGTAGATTAAAGAATGATAAAAGATATAATAAAAGAGGATTTTAGTTAAGGATACACCATAAATTGAGTGTTTATAATGAGGTATAATTAATATATTGATTAACATATCTTCAATGAGGGTTCGAAGTAGCTAAAGAAAATCAAGAATAATAGAAAAAATGAAGATATTTTAAATACACTACATGAGTATTTATATGCTCTAAAATAACTTATAAGTTAACTAAATAGGTTTTGATTTATTATAATAATTTCCACAATTATTTTAAGTCATTGTGAGGTGATTTGGAGTGATTAATAAGGCACGAGTTGATTTGAATATGTTTAGAAATTTCTCGAATAAAATTCTAAATTTTGTATTAGTGTTCGTAAAATAGACATGTCTAGAAATATTGATATAGTATATTTATCATTTCTAAAAGGATATTCCAAATAAGCCTCTATAAGGCCAATTTGGGATAAGAAATTGAAACTTAGAAAATTAATGCTAAGTTCATAATCGTTATCCATACATCGTGAGTGTCATTGTTGAAAATCATATGATCATTTGAACTTTATATCAGTGATTAGGATTTCTATAGGGTTGAATGTAATTTCTAAAAGGGGAATTGTTGTGGATGATTATTGGAAAATGAAGGGATTCCCATTGTACATCATATGGGTCATTTTATACTCTTTAATGGTTATTACAATAGTTGACTATCTTTAAAAGTGTAGATTCCCACTATAATTCATAGTGTTCATTTGACATGTCTATAAGGTTCATTCACCCATATGAACTGAGTATTGGTAAAAATATGGAAATGGAAAAAATACCCTCAATGTTTTGTGAGGGGAACTGGGATTTTTTAAGGTTCAGGACACTGTAGGGGTCATTTGACATTTAAGTAATAGCCATTCACCCATAAAAATTGAGTGGTGGTAGAAATTTATAGAAGGTAGAAGGACCTATGTTTTATGTAGGGATCACTGGGATTTTATAAGGGTCAAGACACTGTAAGAGTCATTTGAAATTTCTATAGTGGTCATTATGACTACATATGTGTCAATATATAAGGAAATTTTCGAATGTAGATATTTCTGTAAAAAAAATATTCTTATGAGGGAATTAAATTTGATGATGCTAGAGTTATTCTTAATTGTATTAAATATCAAAAAATGAATTACATTTAATCTATATAAATGAATATTCTAATCTTTATGACATCATAATGGAAGATAAAATCAAGAGGATTGACTAAGAGATTATATGGGACTAAAATGAATAAATTATAGAATATAGTATTTTTAAAATAAAATCTAATCGTGTTGTTTTTAATCATAAATATTTTAAACATCAAAAATGATTTTTGACTCAAATTGAATGACATGGGTAGAAAAAATATAGTTGAGATGAAATTTGATATTTTGGAGATTGAAATTGTAGATGATAAGACTTATTCAGAAATCATTCCATAAGGAATGATCCACACTGTAAACCAAATCTAATGTGGATGGTATTATTCCTAAATATTTTAAATATCATAAATGAGTTTGGATTCAAATTCAATTATCTGAGTAGGAAAAGATAGAGTTGAGATGAAATCAAATATTTTGTAGATTGAAGTTCAAGATGATAAAACTTATTCAGAAATCATTCTAATAGGAATGAGACACACTACAATAGAATTTTATTGTATGATTTTCATACATCAATGTATAATGAATAAATATGAATATTTATGGTATATTTTGAGAAGAAGATTTTAAAACCAACTAGTTTAATAAATTTGGATTAAAATTAGAAAATGGAGAAGTGTCTAACGAATGCTGGAAGAATAATAATATATTATTTATTATTTAAATATGAGAATAAATTAAATTAAGGGTAGTCCTTGAAATTCAATGGAGACAACAATTAAGGAAAAAGGAAAAATGAATATCTCAGATACACCCACATGAATAAGTTGTGGAAAAATGAGAGCAAAATCACCATAATAATTTTATTAATATTTTATATATCAATTCTCTAAAAAAGTATTTAGGTGACCTTGAATATAAAATATGATAAAAACAAATAAAATAAAATCATTCATAAAAATTATTGTTTCAACCCTTGAATAAGAGAACCTGGGATCTCTTGGTGAGAGGAGAAGAGAAACCAACATATTGTATAAGAATAAGAATCTTTTGGATATTAAATTAAAAGAATATGATGAATTAGATCTGTTGATAAATTTTTTTTATTTATTTGTATAAGAAGAATCGGAAGAAATGTGATGCTATGTATTGTAGAAATTAGAAAATGTTAGAAAGAAACAAAAAGAAGATTAGTTTAGGAATTTTGGTCTACATGGTGTTTTATTGAACTGACCCACCAAGCCCCACCTGGTCGGAAATGATCCAAGTGTGGCTACCTGAAGCCCACCTCAAATGGACCAATAGCTAGCAACCATAAGTGATTAGGCATATCACGCATATGGGAGGTATTATCATGAATTAAATGCAGCAACACACATCTCCAAGCCCATACAATGATAAGAATGTAAAAAAAAGATTATACTATAAATGAATGTATAACATATATACCACATTAGATTATAATTTAAGTAATAGAAAGCAATATATGGGGCCAAATACAAACCCAACAAATTGAGTAATAAAGACTAACCTTCTCAGGTGGAGGGAACTGGTGTAAAATGTAACATTGGAATACACTATAGAATTTCTAACCCAAACTATTCTCCACCTTCTCCCATCCCAATAAGGACTCCATAAAAGTTCTATCATCTTCCTAAGAGACTAAATATATGGGAAGATCCCATTAAAGGGTGAGGATAGAAATACATAGTAGGACACCCCAAAATCATAAACTATAAATCATCATGAGTAGTCATCATATCACTACACAGGTATGTAAATAATGATATGGTACATGATGATAAACAAGAATAACCCAGATATACTAGTCGTAGACACTAAGTATCAGGTTAGGGTTTAAACTACAAATCCACCCGAGGATTTTACTAAAAGATTCAAGGGAACACTCTTCTAGGAAAAATCATTGCATGGGACATGCTATCACTAATGAAACTCTACTATGAGGTTAGATCAAATGTCCTTACTATAATGATGTCTCTCATATGAGAGGTCATGCTCATTAGGTCTAACCATAAAAACTAAGAAAACTGAAAGGACTCATCCTAGATACACACTAAATAATACAACCTAATCAGAAATAATAGATATTGATAAACATATAGGGGATCATGCCCAAGTATCATGGGGGACGCATGACCCTACTGGATTTATCCTATTATAAAGGGGATCACAACCTATGCAGTATTAGTCATAGAAATTCCAACAACCCAACCTAGGGAGAACAAAGAGAATGAGGATATCTCTAGGTATCTTTGTGGGATACCTGCTCTAATCCTTTGAGGGTTGTGAAGTTAGATACTTAGGACTAGATGTTGTACTAAATCCTCAACAGAGAATACTGAGACTAAAATCACTCTATAATAAGGTAACTCACCCACACAAGTCTAAGAAAGAGGTGACTAGATATTGTACTTAAATTTTAATATAATTCTTTTAACATTTCAAGTTCTAGGAATGGTGTCCAGAAAGCAAGGTTGGATAAAGGATGTGATAAATCTATAAAAATTTTAAAAGTATAAAACTCAATCAAAAGAAAATATGGTCTATGTCCTGAGTATGTTATAACTGAAAGAAGTTACTAACCTCAATAAAGTTTCTATTGAGAAAGATATTTCATGAATAGAAAATCAAGATTTGATAGATATTGCTAGTGTTTTGGAATATATGGGAACATAGAATATAATTTTGGAAGAAATTATCTCTAACTAGAAGGAGGTTTGAGAAATGTAGAGTAAATAGTAAAAGTAGAATGAGTAACTTTCTTAACTTATAGAAAGTTGAAAAAGTAAATCCTCAAGATGTAAGAATATTTAAAACAAAAAATAAATTTGAATGATTGGAATAAGTTTATTGAATATGTGATTAGTCTCATCATAATGATTTTGGATGTATGAGAATCCTTTTAAACAAGTTTATTATGATATAAAACAAAAGGAACCCAAAAAGAAGAATGTTGAGGAAATAACTTCTATTGTTGAGAGAGCTTTAAAAGAAAGTAAAAGGAACAAACCATGGATACATGATAGTGTTTATTCTTCATATATGAGAGGTTATATAAAAATATTGAAACATGTTTAAAGTCATGATGGAGGAGAAGTTACCTTTGGTAATGAAATTTCATTAAAAATTGGAGGAATCAAAACGACTGAGATTAAAGCAGAAAAGATGAAATCTAAGGAAGTTTTATTTATTGATGGGATAAAACATAACTTAATTACTATAAGTAAACTTTGTGATGATGGAAAATAAATTGTTTATTAAAAGTATTTTCATATCATCAAAAGTGAAGAAGATGGAAATTTTATTACTAAAGAAGAAAGAACCAGTGGGAATCTCTTCAAAATAGGATAATTCAACAACTCATGTTACTTGAGTGTAGAAGATGAAAACAAATTGTGGCAATGAAGACTAAGTAAAGTTGTATAGAAAAGAATGAAAAAAAATTCTAATGTTGAGCCTATTTTAAACTTTCTATAATTGAAAATAATAGAAGAAGATGTTTATGTGACTTGTCAAAAAGGGAACTTGACTAACCAAAGTCACAAAAGAGTTGACATTCAATCTAACAGAACACTTGAACATATTCATTTTGATTTATATGGGATGATGAGACGTCAATCAAAAAAAGGAGATTTATACTTTCTCACTTTTATTGATTATCTGACTCAGATGAAAAACATCATATTTATGAAGCATAAGTTAGAAGATATCAAAATGTTCAAATTCTTCAGAAAATATTTTTTAGAAAGAAATGGGGTTTTCCATAAAGAATTTGAGAATAGGTAATCGTACTGAATTAAAAAATAATACTTTTGAAACTTATCTGACAATTCATGGTATCAAACATCAGTATAGTTCTCCCTATACTCCCCAACAAAATGGAGTAGCAGAAATAAAGATTAGAAGATTAGTGGAAATGGGAATAAGTATGTTAGCAGAGTATAAACTTTCAAAATTCTATTAGAGAGAATCTATTAGTACTATTTGACATGTTCAAAATAGATTCTTTTTAATACTGGAAACCAACATAACTCATTATTAAATGTTTTATAACAAAAAACCTTCATTGAAATACTTCAAAGTTTTTGTAAGTCCATGTTATCTCAAAATAAAAAATCTATATTTGGGAATGTTTGATGGGAAATTTGAGAAAGGAACTTTTATAGGTTATTCCCCAAATGGAATAAGTTACAATTGTTTGAACAAACATTTACAAAATCTGGTGGACTCATGTGATGTGAAGGTAATTGAAAATAAATGTTCCTTAACAAAAGTTTTTGAGAATGATGAGGAGGATAAACTGGATTTTTCTAATAATAGTGAAATTAATTCAAAACATCCTTATCAAAGATCAGAAGAATAGTGTGATGAGGAAATTTCAGATGGGAAAGAAAATTTTAAATTTCATACCTAACAAAAACATGTTGAATCCAAAAAAATAATTGGAATCAAAAGTATCTATTTCAGACTAGAAAGAAATTGAGATTAGAAAATCAGAATTTACTTATCTCAAAAGTTGAACTGGAATCAGTTTTAGAGGTTATTCAGCACAAATAATAGGGTGGATGCTATGAATTAAGAGTTGTACCAAATTGAGAAGAATGAAATAAGGGAACTTTTTCTATATCCAGCTAATAAAAAAGTTATTAGAAGAAAGTGGGTTTATGGAAACAAATTGAATGATCATGGATAATTTTCAGGAAATAAATAAAGGATTGTTTGTAAAGGATATACACAGGTGAAATATATGGATTTTCATGAAACATTTTCCCTTGTTTCAAGGATAAAAACTATTTGAATGTTTATTGTAGTGGTTACTAATCAGAATTAAAAAGTTTATCAGATGGATGTAAATTCATCTTTCTTAAATGGTGAGATTGAGAAAGAAGTTCACATTAAACAACCTTGTGGGTTTCTACTTGATAAGGATAAAAAAATTTAAATTGAAGAAATATTTATATGGGATGAAACAAGCTCCATGTTATTAGTATTATAAACTTGACAATTTTTTGATGATGTTGAAATTTTCAAAAGGAAGATTTGATAGCAACTTATAAATGGAAGATGTTTACTAGACAACTCTAATTGTAATTTTTAATGTGGATGATATAATTTTTGATGTTGATAGAGAAGATGTTTGTAAAAAAATATTGAAGAAATAGAGAATAATTTTTGAAATGTCTATGTTAGGAGAATTAACTTTCTTCCATGGATTATAAGTTCAAAAAAAAGAAAAATACATTTTATTATCTCAAGAAAATTATTCCTGGTAATTTTTTAAGAATTTTGGGATGGAAGAATCCAAAAAAGTATCAAATCCTATTTTACTGAGCACAAAGTTGATTAATAATGAATCTGGAAGAAGTTTGTATTAGAAATCCTTTTGAATTCTAAGAGGAAGTCTTCTTTACCTTACATATTTAACGCCAGATACTGTTTATGTTGTGACTTTGTGTACCAAGTATCAATGTAATCCAAAAGTGTCACATATGTTGGTGAAAAATAGGATTCTGAGATATGTAATAGGAACAACTTCAAATGGTTGATTATACAAAAGAAATAGTGAGATTGAGTTTCATGGTTATACTGATGTAGATTGGTCTAGAGATTATAATGATTGAAAATAAACCTCAGGAGGAACCTTTTTCTTGGGTGAATGTTGTGTGAGTTGGAATAGAATAAAAAAAGATCAGTAAAATTGAGCTGAGCTAAATCTGAATATTTTTCAACTACTCAAGATTTTACTCAAATTATTTTTATGAAAGTTAAGCTAAAATATTTGAAATTAAAAGTTTCTAACCCATTGAAAATACTTTGTAATATTAAAGGGAAATTGATCTTTTTAAAAATACTTTGCAACATTAAAGATCAAAACACATTGATATAAAGTTTCAATTTATTAAAAATAAAATTTATGGTGTATATGATTTTCTAGAATACATTTCAATAAAGTATCATATTGTTGGTATCTTTACAAAAGAAATTCTAAAAGAAATGTTTGTGGAATTGAGGCTGTAACTTCATGTTCAGACTCCTCCCATGTCATGCTAAACCTCATAAGGAAGCTCTTCCACCATGCATTAGGTTATGTTGAAAAGGGGGAGATGAAGTAACAACTGTGTACATTGTAATAAGTTTTTTCTTATATTTCATACATGAATCTGAAGTTGTGGTTATCATAAAATGGGGGAGAGAAAAGGAAAAGAGAGAGAGAAATAACAGTGAGGGGAGCTATCTTTTCATGGCCACAAAATTTTCTTTCGACCAAGAGATGG
Source organism: Viscum album (assembly GCA_963277665.1). Taxonomy (NCBI): domain Eukaryota; kingdom Viridiplantae; phylum Streptophyta; class Magnoliopsida; order Santalales; family Viscaceae; genus Viscum; species Viscum album. Next base: position 1,776,492,597 of record OY728153.1, on the reverse strand, counting down.
AATTCCTTCAAAAAAATTACTTTATCCAATAGTGTGGTTGCAATGCATACTTTTTTGAGAAATTATATGTTCTAATAAAAGTAAAAAAAATGATTTGTTTAAAAAATTTAATTTTAAAAAAACAAATCTGAGAGTTGGAAAATTTTTTAACAAGGGTTGTCAACAAATCCAAAGGGTAAGATTGAAGAACATTTAAGATAAATTGTTTTAACAAAATAAATTTATTTGTTGAAAAATAACCACTTTGTATGGGAATATTTTAGTTATTCAATAATAGGACCCATCTCGTCATAGTGGGATTTATAATTAGACTAACCATCATCTGATTCAGATTATCATGTCCATCAGTATTTGATTCATATCATCAGATCCACAATAATTAGAGGTAGAAATTATTAAATGCTGTAAATTTTTCATTTCCTTGATGTTAGAAAGATAGAAGTTTTTGAGTGATTAAATCTTAGTGATGTTTCATATATTTGTTGAATAATATGAATTATGGAGTTAGAAATTTTTCAAACATTCTAAAACAAAGTCAGATGATAATTTTTAATCACTATGTTCACAAAAATAATGAAAACTTTCATGAAAAAACTTTTGAAGAAATAGTGGAGCGATTCTATAAAATTAAAATTGAAAAGTATGGATTTTATATCGTAATGGTAATTCCATCATAATGGGAAAATCCTTCATAATGATAATTCCATCATATTGAGAATCCCATCATTATGAGGATTCCATCTAGATGAAGCTAAAGGTAGATCGTAATGAGCTAAGAAATAAATGTAATTCACAATTATTTGATAAGGAAACAAAATTCATAATGAGATTAAAAGGAAATGAAATTTGTAATAAGCTGAGAAGGAAACAGAATTCATAATGAGATTAGAAGGAAACAAAATTTTAAATGAGCTAAGAAGGGAATAGAAATCATAGTAAGCTGAGAATGAAATATATTCATAATGATATGAGAAGGAAATTGATTCATAATGATATGAGTATGAATAAAATTCAAAAGAAATATTCTGGAAGTTATATGAAGAATTAAAGAGGTCAAACAAGAAATTCAATTTTTGGTAAATTTTGGAGAAATCAAAGGAGGATTGAAGAAGTTGATGTTGAAGCTTTAATGTGATAGATTTGTGGAGTTTTTAAATCTGAGGAAGTGGGGAAAGATTTGATGTTTCTTTCTCTTGATTTTTTGAGTCTCCTATAAATACTTCAAGATCATTCATTCATAAGTGACTTTTCATATAAGAGGAATAGGCATAGCACTGAAGAAATTAAGTGAAATTCATTTGCAACTAGAGATCTTGTGGGGAGGATTAGATAGCTGGTTATTTGTTTACCTGTTTGAGAATTTTATTAGAGTGTTAATTTTGATGATTGACAATGGGTTCATCATATTGAGTCCATCATATTGCGAAAATTGGATCCATACTCATCATATTGATAGAAATAGATCTATACTCATCGTTTTGAGAGAATCAGATGCATACTCATCATATTGAGAGAATCCGATCCAAACTAATCATATTGAGAGAATTAGATCTAGACTCTTCATATTGAGCGAATCAGATCCAGACTCATCATAGTGATAAAATTATATACAGACTCATTGGGTTGAGATAATTAGATCCAAACTCATCGGGTTGAGAAAATATGATCCATCCAATTCAGACTACAGATTCTAACTGAAAAATTGTGGAGAAGTTTCAACAAATTATATCATTAGGTTTGGATAAATTGTTTTATAATAAAATATTATAAACTAATGATAGTCATTATAATATTTCCTATCATGATATATAAGGTTTCTAATGGGAGTAGTCACATGTTGTTTTCACTTCTTCATAATAGTGTATTTCCATAGACTCACAGGAGTTATTATGGAAAGGATGTCGGTTCTAAAATTGAGGCCGAACCTTGTAAATATTGTGTGGTTTACTTGATTTACTACATTTTAATGCATAATTATTTACTAAAACTTTATAAGTAAATAAATATTAATAAGTTGTAGCGGTTAAGTTCTATAAGTTTTGAAACTTATAAAAAGTGAACAAATGATTCACCCCCCCCCCCTTCAGTTGTTTTTTGATCCTTTAGAACATCATATATGTTATCATTCTAGTATAATTATTATTTCATATATATAACACATTTTTATTAAACCCATCCTTAATACATTTCACATAAAGTGTGAACAAATCACATCACTTTGAAGAGATGATAGTCCACACATCCACAAACGAAGTTATCATATTCCCACAAAATGGAAATCATGAAGGTATGTGTTATATAATAATTAAATAAGAATAAATATATCATAAATTAATATATATCATATAAAAATAGTAATTTCACAATTATTCCAAACCTTCAAAAGTGTTAATGGAAGAACAAGCGATATCGATTTGTGAGGTAGTAGTCCTTCGTACACACGAACGATGATTGTGTATCCCATTTTATGGAAGTGAGTGTGAGTTTCATTATAAAACATAACATTAAAACATCTAATTATATTAAGGATAATTATTTTATTATATAATCTTGATATAATTATAATTTAGGGGTGTAGAAAAAAATAATACAAAAGTGATTGTGGAAGGACATTACCTCTTCTTTGGGTAACTCCTTTTGGTTTCCACCAAAAAGATTTCTTAGTTTGATTTCTGACCAAAGTGAGCACTTTAGTATTAAGGGAAGAAATTTTAGAGGATATTTGGGTAGGTTTTAGCTGAGAAAAATTGATTTATAGGTGTGAAGAAGTGAGGGGGGTGATTTCCCATTTATAGTAGAGGAGGAGTGGGATTTTTGTAAATATAAAAAGGTAAACACTATTGAGAAGTCTCCCCTACATTATGTGTCTCCAATAATGGTAAATTTTAAAAAAAATGTATTATGTGGTCTAAATATTTCCCTAAAAGGGATTTTGGGAAAGTTTCTAGGTAATTTATCCGTTTAATAATAAAGTTTAACCACTAAGTATACTGGTTTTTTCCTTAATTACTATAATTAATTTTAATTTCTTTCAGTAATATTTTTGGTCACAAACTAATTTTAACTTAATATAAATCACAAATTATTTTTATTCCAAATACAAAATCCATTTTTCTTAATTCTAATCATGTAATTTTCATATATCAATTTAAAATTAATCTCACAGATGGGAAGAAACAATAAGTTTTTAAAGTGAAAATGTTAAAATATTGAAATGTTTTTATATCCAATTTTAGTATGTAATTTTTTATAATGACCTAAATTGTATTACATGGTGTATAATTTATATAATTATATTTTAAAACAAAATTAAAATATAATTTAACTATATAAATAAATTAAATGAAAAATTATTTTTCACTTAAAATTCAGAATTTTCACTATTCTTCCAAAAATGAAATATTTTAGAAAGATCCAAAAATTCACACTAAGATTATTTTGTCATTATGAATTGAAAAATTAATATTATTTTATCAAATTAAATTTATTAAAGTGAAAAAAGTATTTTTATTATTGTTCATATAAGGATATAAAAAAACAGTTTTTTTAGAAAATAGTATTTTCAAAACATAATGACTTTACCAAAAATTATATATTTAATTATCAATATGTTTTATTTATATGAACCATTATAAATCATATTTAAGAAGTATTTATTAAAATTCATATTATAAATTTTAATGGATATGTTATAACTATATTATTTAAATAGTTATAATAATAAAATTATTTTCCATAAAAACCTAGTATTGAGTGCAATGCAAGAAAAGCTATTGTTGTGTGTAGAATATGATTAAATTGGAGTATAGTATAATGAAAGTATAACTTCGTGTAACTTTAAATGAAATAAATCAAATAAATTTAATTTATTTGAAAAAAAAGGTTCATAAAAACATGGGATGATATATTTCACCCCCATTAAAATGAATTTTTTCCTCGAAATTCATAATTATAATAAAAACAAATAAGGATAATTCTGCCTCATTATATCCTCAATTTATTATGTAGCTTCCTATAACTGGTGAATTATCTATAAATATTTAACTAGGTGAGTGTTTTTGTTTCATATAATTTTCTCTGTATGATCCATAATTTAATCTGGTTTTTATTTATAAGAAATATATTGCTCCGACGGGATGACCTCAGAGTTCAGTCCATGTGAAGGGTTAGGTATATACTTCCTTAGGAGAGATACATATAATTCATCATGAAATTGAGAGATATTTTTAATAAGATCCAAGATATAGGATACTATCTCGCTGTGGTCAATAATTTCAAAGGGGGAGATATACCTAGGGTTTAGTTTCCCTTTCTTCCAAAATATCATAACTTTATTCTAGGGAGAGATTTTAGGAACACCTTCTCACTGATATCAAATTCTAGATCACAAAAAAGTTATCGTCATAACTTTTTTTTCAACTTTGATCTTCCATGATATATTGTTGAATGGTTAAAACCTTCTCGACTATTTCTTTAGTGATCTCAACTCCCAGTAGCTTTCTTTATCCAACTTCATTTCTACATGTTGGAGCTCTACTGTTATTTCCATAGATGGATTCATAAGGATCCATATGAATTATTAATTGAAATCTATTGTTGTAAGAAAACTCAACTAGTGGAATATGTTGATCCCAACCACCTTTTAAATCCAATGAATAAGATCTCAATATATCCTATAGAGTTTGAATTGTTCTTTCAGACTGACCATCCATCTGAAGATGATAATCAATGATGAAACTCAATTCTATTTCAATGGATTTATAAATACTTTTCTATAAATTTTAGGTGAACCTTGGATCCTGATGAGATACAATGTAATGTGGTACTCTATATAACCTTTCCACTTTCTTAATGTATATCATGAAAAGTTGATCCAGAGATATGTTTTCTTTAATAGTGATGAAGTGTGCTAACTTAGTAAGGTGATCAACTACCAACCATATAGAATTATTACCTTTAGTGTTTTTGGGGAGTCCAATGACAAAATACATAGTGATTTTCTCCCATTTACATTATGGTACGGGTAATAGATGCAACATCCCCTTATAATATTTTCCAACCATAACATACTGACTTAACAAGAAGAGAGATACAAACTCTACAATATCCCACTTCATCCCATTGTAGTGGTAGTATTATTTCAAATTTATGTACATCTTCATACTTATAGGATTAATAGATAATGAATAACTATGAGCTTCCTCTAACAAATCCTTGTTCATGTTAGGTATTGAAGGAACACACACATGGTTCATGAACCTTATCATTCCATCCAGATCAAAGTTAAACTAAAAAACATTTCAAACCTTCATTTTCATTTCTACAACTTCTTTATGTGCCTCTAATATTCAATAAAATATATGGTTGAACATTCAATTGATAAAGATAAGATTTTTCACCTTCCTTTAGGATTAATATATCTATCCTTTTCAAATCCATAAATTGTGGATCTCTTTTGATCCCTATCATGGATAAGTAATCATGATCCTTTTGACTCAAAGAATTGACCAACTTGTTTTATTTCCCAGGGTGGTAATGTATTGAGTAGTAATAATCCTTTATAAGATCGAGCCATATTATTTGGAATATGTTAAACTCTTTTTGTTGGAATATATAATTTGAAATTTTATAATCTGTATATATATCACAAATTTCCCCAAAAATATCATGCCTCCATAAAATTAATGCAAAAATTACCATAGCAAACCCTAAATCATGAGTTGGGTAATTTTTCTCATGAATATTTAATTTTCATGGGAAATAGTCTATATCCATGTTATTATAAAAAATAAAACATCCAAATACCTTTATGTGTACATCACTATAGATATAAAACCCTTCTCCACTATAGAGTAATGTAATCATAGGTTCACTGATTAACCTTCCCTTCAGTTTCTTGAAATTTTCCTCATATTCATTTGTCCAGGGGAACTTTCCCCCCTTCCAAGTTAACTTGGTAAGAGGATTGGATAATCATGATAAATTATCCAAAAACCATAGATAGTATCCAGATAAACCCATAAAACTACATATCTTAGTCAATGTGGTTAGTCTAGTCCAACATTCAATAGACTCTGTCTTTGATGTGTCTATTGTTATACCCTCTCTTCAGATTATATTACCCAAAAATGAAACTTTTTATAGTTAAATTCACACTTTTTAAATTTTTCATACATTTTATCCTTCCTTAGGATATTTAGTATAATTATCAATTGGTATTCATGATCTTACTTGCACTTTCAATATTTAATAATATCATCTATAAAGACTACCACAAACTCATGAAGTTAATATCGAAAGTCTTTATTCATCAAATCTATGAAGATAGAAGGGGTATTAGTAAAACTAAATGACATCACTGTATATTCCTAGTGTACATACCTATTAAGAAATTTCGTCTTATATATATCCTCTTTATTGATCCTCAATTTATGATATCCATAAAAATTTCAATGTTGGAAAAGTATTGTGCTATGCGCAGTTGATCAAAACGTCATCAATATAGGGAAGAGGATACTTGTTCTTAATTTTTATCTAGTTCAACTCCCAATAATAAATATAATATTTAATTGATCCATATTTCTTTTTCAAAAAATGTATAGGTGCACCCCATGTTGACACACTTGGTTGAATGAATCCCTTTTCAAGGTTTTCTAGGAGTTGATTCTCCAATTCTTGGAACTCAACCAGGGCCATTCTATAAGGATTCTATGAGATTGGCATTGAACTCGGTATGAGTTATATTGATAACTCAACTTTATGTTTTGGTGGAAGGCTATGTAACACTTAGATAAATAAATCCAAGAATTATATAATAATAGTAAAATCATTGATGTTGAGTTTCTCCCTAACTATTTGAGATAAACATGCCTTTTAAATGGGAATTAAGACCCATATACTTGATGTAATCTCCATACAAAGTTCATACTTATAACCACTTTGATAGACTATAATATTTTGGTTTTAAATATAAAACAAAACTTCCCTTCCTTGATAATTGATGTGGGATGTATGCATAAAATGTCAATCCATGCCTAATATGACATGAAATTCAACCAGATGAATAATGACAATATTTTAAGGTAGAACATTCCCACTAATTTCAAAAGGAGAGGAATCATATAATTTAGATGAAATCATCATACCAATAAGGATTTGAACTACTAATTACACATTTAATAATTTTGGAGGAATCTTAATAACCTTATAAATTCGTTATATATGAAAGAGTGGGTAGATCAAGAATAAAATAAGACATTAGTAGTTCTATATTGGATGGTAAGTGTACCTTTAACCATTTCATTGTAGCCCCCCTCATCAAAAAATAGTGATCACTAGATATTTTCCCTCTTCCATTAGTTTAAGAGGTTTCTGATGTTGATCATTATCATTAACCTTCTGGTTTGGGCACCGGTTATCATAATTCTCATTCTTCTTACACTTGAAGCACTGAAGTGCGGGAGGTTCATTATATGAAACATTCTCTCCATTCACATTTTTAGCTAATTTATTCCCATCACTTTAGTAATAAGATTACTTATGACCTTCCATTTCATACATAAACCATTCCTTATACCCCTTAAGACAATTTCCTTCATGATTCTTCCTCTACTTAGAGATAAAGGAAATCCCATCTTCTTCTTTCCATGGTTTTTATATTTCCCTTTAAACTTCATCTTCATTTTCTTGTCAAAAACATATTTATACATAACTCCAACATCACTACAACATAAATCGCCTTTAGCGGTGGTCTTGTAGCAGCAGTTTTGTAAACCGCCGCTAAAACTTTTGTTAAAATGGTTTAGCAACGGTTTATTAAAAACTGTCGCTAAACGCCCACCCCACCCCCCATTCAGTGGTGACACTTCCCCCCCAACCACGACCCCCCCCCATCTCCCTCCGACCCCTGAGACCGTACCTTATTCCCGTGATCCCAGTAATCTCCAAACCCTAGCTCACCTCCCCACCACTGGTGACGGTTCTTGCCGCCCATTAGCGTCACTTCCCCCCTAACACCCGACCCTGACCCCCCTTCTCCCCCTGACCCTCATGACCCCACCTTCTTCCCCTGACCCCCGCGAGACCCAAACCCTAGCTCGCCTCCCAGCCACAGGTGACAGTTCTCGCCACCTATCAATGCGCCTCACCGCCCATCGCCACCTTTGACTACCTTTGTTGCCCCTCCATGTAGGTTTGTATACCATTATAGTGCAGTTGTGGTATGATTTTGATTTGGTTTCTTTAAAGTTGGTATAATATTACATCTTTATGAATTTTATGGACACCTCCAAAAATTAAATTATTTCATACCTAAATCATAGGGTATCAAACACTAATCATATATGGAGGGGTGGTTATGCTATAATTTAAATTCATATTGAAATCTACTCTAAAATTTAACACCATCCATGGATCCATGAGAGTTGTTCCATAGTTTAAATCCATATAATAAGGCATAAGGGTTATTACCTAGTTTAAATCTATATGGGAGGGAATAAAGGGTATACTAGAGTTTAGTGCTATTCAAAATTCTTAAAAGGGTTTATACTGGATTTTATTTTCTTCCAAGATATTGAAAGTTTGTGCTAGATTTTAATGTTATCTATAAAGACATAAAGGTTGAGTTAGAGATATTGTCATTCAAAAAGTCTAAAATATTACATTGGTGTTTATTGTTTCCTATAAATTCATAAAGTTTTATGCTAGAGTTTACTAAAATCAAGGAATATAGAAGGTTACACTGAAGTTTAATTTCATCTAGAAAGACATAAAGGAGCCACACTGAAGTTTAGTGTTTTACTGAAATATAGAAGTGTTAAACTTGAGTTTAAGGCCATCTAGGAAGGATTAAAGGGTTATTATAGAGTTTAATTCCAACTATTAAGGCTTAATTGGATAGGTTTGAGTTTATATTCATCTATAAAGATGGAGTGGTACATCGTAGTTTAATGTTATCTAGGAAGACTTAAAGACATTTACTAGATGAGGAACGTGTGGCATGCTCTGGGCCTGGCGGGGGGCCCTAGTGGGAGGCGATTGTTACCCTTACACACCATACATTCAAGAGATATTCTCCCTATCACCCATGGAATGTTAGTTCCTCACACAATAAAGGAGGAAGAAGAAGAAAGCTCGCCAGATTGGAGAGATAGAAGTAGGCAAGTTAATCTTGAACACTGCCCCATATCATGGTTATCACTTCCTTATAAGGTCCCTCAAGGATAATCCTTGAGTTCCATGAATTTACTCATGTGTTACATAACACATGAGTAAATGGAATGTGGTTACAATGGTTTGTAACCCTCTATTCATGCACTTAACTCTTATGTTCATTGATTTCCTAATTGCTAATGATAGCTTACATGGAAGAATGATTCTGATGTTAACATATTAACATTTATATCCCAATGAAACATATAAAGATATATGAATTGTACATTATGATTCTATGCTTTATGATATTCCAATGTAATAGAATACAATAGGCCAAGGTAGTGAATTATGATATCTTTATATTATAAGAAAGGATCTACCCAAAACACTTATAGCATGCATTGATTTTTTCTATGTCGTACCATACAAAATATTTATATCATACCTTACATTATAGTCCATTGAAGTTTCCAGTGGATCATGTGGGTACACTAAGAGGGGGTGAATTAGTGAACATGAGTTTTTACTGGTTTTATTTTCTTTTATCTAACCCCCTTTTTAAATCAAACCTCTGAACTTGTTAGACTGAATAGATATTTATTATTAACAACCACTATTATACCACATGCTATACAACAAGAAAATGAAGCACAACACACAATATTTTAACAAGGTTCTCCCCCAATGTGGGTGACTACGTACTTGTTGTGTTCAGGACAGTGTTTTCAAAGTCGCACGGTGAAATAAGGTGCAAAGACTATTTGGGGTTGTGGTGAAAGGTGAAATTAAGGAGAAATTAAGGGATGCACACATAATTCATTATATATAGTTTTCAACAATATTTTAAATTTAAAAAACTTAAATTCAATCAAGAAAATAAAAATTAAAATACATGCTGATAATTTTTAATCAAAATCATAATCAATTTTTGGTATAACAAGGCACTATTTTCGGTGATGTTTTTATAGTTTGTTATGTTTTTTTATTAATATATTAAATATTATATTTAATTGAATTTATGACTGACCCGTACCACAGTTTTGGCCTCTTACTCCGATCTACATCCCAATCTCCGTCGTGATCTCCACCCCAATCTTCGTCGATCGCCCTCACCCACTCGCCACCCTAAATTTCATCAGGGGCCACCTGCCACACCTACTTTTTTCACCCTCGATCTCTACCACCCCTGTACTTACCCCTGATTTCTGTCTGTACCCAAAATTTCCATCCTAACCCGATTTCCGCCGCCACCCATTGTACTGTCACCCCCAATATCCATCGCCCCACTCTGTTGTACCTGTAGGCAGTACACATGATTTTTGTCACCCCAGATCCCAACCGCCACTGGTGCACCTTACATCACCTGGCTCTTTTACTGCCACTAGGTTTGGCGTGCGAGGAAAGCACCTCGGAAAGGTTTCCTCGCCTCACCCATATTAAGGTGCACGGGGTGTGCCTCGCCTCACCTCTTGCCAAGGCATGCTGAGGAACGCACCTTTGACAAAACTAGTTCGGCATGATCTGAGAGACAAATTCTCCAATATGAATCAATCACAAATTACAAGTGGGGCGGTAGGGTATCACCCTAGAACCTTGGTGGGTAGGTATGAACCTTTTCCCAAATTATATTGGAATCCCACTAGTGTTCTTTATACTGACTCCCTCTAGTGTTTTAAAATTACGACACTAACACAATGAGTAAGATCATAAGATATCCCGGATACAACTGAAACACAACAATTGATCTGCCTCTTCGAGCCACCAAGAATAAATTTATTCATCACTTGCTCACTTCAACTAATAGTCAATGACTTACATTGAATATAATTAATAAATTTCCATGAATGTTGGTTCAGTATAATCTCATGAATTGTAAGAGATAATACTTATAATTCAACTAACTTCTATATCAGAATGATCAACTGGAAAATATCCCAATTCTCTACAAGTTGACTTCTAATATAATGCTTCAGCTTAATTCTTAACTTCTTTACTAATTCTGAACTTGCTCAAATATATCAGATCAATGAATATAATCAGTTGCCTCAGTGCAATACTACTTGGTCTATTCCTTCTTCTACTAAAGACCTAACCTCACTTAACATTGAAAACTCTGATACAAAAATATTCTGAATGGTTGATGATAAACCTGTCCCAACTTCAGTCTCAAATAAATGCAAACTAATTAGACAAAAAATATTTTACGTGCATTTTTCAAACATCATTCATGTAGTTAATAAACTACATGGCATTCTATTTTATATATGAAATATTACATATGCATGAAAAAACGTTTTTAAAATGTATATTTCCTAAGAAAATACTCATTATCTTCTTATTTCTTTAAGTGATTTTGTAATCACATGTGTACAAGCATACACATGCATGCACATATGTACTTTGGTTTTCTAGTGAGTGATTTACCATATGTATTTATATAGGAAAACCTTATGTAACATATTTATATATTTTTTCAACTAGTATATATGAATATCTTTCACTATTTAGTAGTCACTATGTGTTTTAATTTTTTTTAATGTTGTGTAGGAACATTGTGATATACATGGATAAAATTTGGATCACATTACTGAGTAACACACCTTAGTATGTCAAGGATTTGAAGGATTTTTTAGATTTTTCAATTTCCAATCGATTCGTTGAAGGGAGAATAATATGTACATGTCCTAAATGTAAATTTAGAAGAGGTTTGAAGAGAGATGAAGTTTATGAACATTTAATACTGAAGAAATTCCCTCGTCAATATTTGTGTTGGATTTGGAATGGAGAATCGAACGTTACAGAAAGGTTGAGCACTGATGTTAATCCCCAGAATGAGCTCCCAACTTCATCGAAAATGGAAAATGAAATGAAAACCCTCATAAATGATAAATTCGGCACTACAAGACACCACTATCAACATAAAAATATAACAGAACAACTAAATGAGGGTGCTACAAATTGAAACGTGATAAGTGATGTTTTTGAGACTGTAACACAACTAGATAAAGATTTTCACATATCATTGGATCCTCTTACTGATTCTGTGGAGACAAATGTAAGATAAAATTTCACTAAGGAAAATAAATTTCATGATTTAGTTGATGATGGAAATCAAGGGTTGTATAGTAGATGTTTGAAATATTCAAAGCATTCTTTTCTACTGAAGTTGTACCATATCAAATGTCTATATGGAATTAAAAATAAAGCAATGTCCATGATATTGGAATTGTTCTGTGATGCATTTCTTGAAGAAAGAATCCCCAAGTCTTTTTATGATATTAAAAAAGTTTTTAACAGACTTCGTCTAGATTATACAAAAATACATGTGTGTCCCAATGATTGTATGCTTTGTTAGCGAGAGGATTCAAGTAGGCAGAATTGCAAAAAATGTTCTTCATCTAGATGGCATTCAATGGGTGATGTTGGAAGTCTGAATCAACATACTTTCATAAAGAAGAAGAAAGGGAAAACACCTGCAAAGGTTTTTTGTTACTTTCCTTTAAAGCCTCGACTGAAAATATTATTCATGTCATCGAAAACCACCGAACACATGAAGTGACTTTCTGTAGATAATAAAAATGATGGCTTAATGACAAATCCATGAGATTCACAATCATTGAAGACATTTTATTCATTACATACATATTTCTTAGCTGATTTTAGGAATGTTCGATTGGGATTGGCTACCGATGGATTCAACTAATTTTGGATTTTGAGTACTAGTTACAACATTTAGCCAGTTGTTTTGATCCCTTACAATCTACCTCTATGGATGTGTATACAAAAAACATCATTGATCACTTCGATGATTATTCCTGGAAAAAAATGCATGGAAATGATATTGATGTATACTTGTAGCCTTTGATTGAATAATTATTGGAGTTGTGGAGCAATAGTGTTGAGACATTTGATGCTTCTTCTAAAAAAATGTTCAAAATGCATGCTGCTTTAATGTGGACCATTAGTGACTTCCCTGGGCTTGGGAATTTATCTACTTGAAACATTTACTTGGTTTTGGATTGTCTTATTTGTAACTTTGATTTTGAGCCCAAACAGCAACCTCAATGTTGAAAATGGTGCTTCTTGTGCCATCAAAGATTTCTCGATGCATCTCATAGATTTCGGCTGAACAGATCAAAATTTAATGGTTTAACTAATCATAGACCACCTCCAAAGCTGATAACTGGTACTAAAATATTGACACTACATGAAAATGTTGAAACAGAATTTGGGAAGGTTTATCATTTGAATGATAGTAGGAAACAGTTTTGTAGTGCATCATCAAGTGAAATCAGAATGCAACAATGGAAGAAAAAAAGTATATTCTTAAAACTTTCGTATTGGGAATTTAATTTTTTGCGTCATAATATTGATGTGATTTGTATTGAGAATAATTTCTATGACAATTTGATTTTCACATTTCTTAATGAGTATATAAAGTCGAAGGATCATCTCAATGCTCGCAAAGACTTACAAGTAATGAACATAAAACGTGATCTCTTGCCATATGAGAATGAAAAGTTTGATCCGCAAATTTTTCCAATGAAAAATAGGGATAAAGATACATTCCTTTGATTTTTTAAGAATGTGAAGGTATCTTATGGGTATTCAAGTAACATCTAGAGGTGTGTTGACTTGACTAATTATAAGTTACATGGATGGAAAAGTCATGATTCACATATTTTATTACAACAGTTACTACCATTGGCATTGCGTGCATTATTACCTGAAAAAGTTACTATTGTTGTACTCTAATTCTGCACATTTTTTAGAAAACTATGCGAGAAATATCTACATCCAATTCAGATTGAAAACCTCCAGGAGAGGTTTTTATTTCTCCTTTGTACAATGGAGATGATCTTTCCCTTGTCATTTTTAACTTTTATGATGCATTTAACTGTGAATTTATTTGAGGAAGCTAAATTAAGAGGTCTTGTTCATTATCGATGGATGTATCCAATTGAGAGGTTCTTTATTTATATGTTTTTAAGTTAAGTAAACAATTTTTGTAGCTTAATTAAATTCAAAATTATGTTAATTTTATTTCACATATATTTTGGTCATTTGAAATCATACGTGAGAAATAAATCTCAACCAAAAGGCTTTATTGCTGAAGGCTATTTAGTTGAGGAGTGTCTTACCTTTTATTCTAGATACTTGAATGATTTTGAGAAAATAATTAATCAAGTTGGACATGTTGATGACACATTGACTAAATCTCAAATACATAAAAATCAAAAATATTTCCTACTATTGGTCGATCAGTTGAGAGGACCTCAAATAGGACACTGACAGAATAGGAATTATTACAGGAACATAGATATGTGCTGCTGAATAGTGGAATTGCAGATTCATTTATTGAAGAGTTGAGGATACAAACAAAGACATGAATGGGAATCTAAACACAAAATGATAATGATATAATGAAAGTTGTTAATAAAGAGCTTACAGAATGCTTTGCACGATGTGCAAGTTCATAAGTATTGCAATAATTACGAATAATAGTTTGACACACAAATTTTTTAAATCTAATAAATTATATTTATTTTTTTAGATCATGATTACTGATACTCGAGCATATTGTTCAGAATATTTGAATTTTCTTGCTTGATTTCCTCTAAAACAATTTACAAAGTTTGACGCTTACAATGTAAATGGCTTTAAATTTCATACAGTCGATTAGGAAGAGGGTTTGAAAACATAGAATAGTGGTATATTTACATTTTAATAAGTGGGGTACTATGGAAACCTTACTGATATTATTGAATTAAACTACCATGGGAATTTTATAGTTGTTTTATTAAAATTCAATTAGGTCAATATTATTATATGTGTTAAAAGAGACTCCTTGCAATTTACTTCTGTGAACTTCACTTTCTTGATGAATGTTGGTGATCGTGAACTGCATGATCCATATATCTTTTCATCGCATGAAAAAATGGTATATTATGTGAATGATGTTGTGGATGAAGGGTGGAGTGTATTTTCTCACGTAATACAAAGATATTTGTATGATATGGGTGATGAAATGAAAGATTTGACCTCTCAAATTGAATCTCATCAACAACAAGAAGCAGAATTATTTTTCCATCATGATATTGAAAATATTATTCTAGAAAGGTTGAATGAATTATATGAAGTATTGTAGTAGGAAACCGACATGATGGAAGGGAAAAATGATTATATGTAGAGTTATTTATTCATTCAGTAACCACTTATTTCATTTGTAAAGTCATTCTTTATCATTGTTATGTATATTTTGTTTGTTAGTACTAGGAATATATTATCATTTTTAAATTTTTTTATACATATTATTTTTGAAATATATGTTCAGAACTTAATTTTATTTGATTAAATGAAAATAATGTTAAGGAAGAAGTGATACATTGTTTCATCCATTACTGTGATAATTGATGATCCATCTATCTCCCTTCCTACGGCATTTGAGCCACCAGCTACCTACCCCCTAAACCATCTCTCACACCCTCTGTGAGCATCCCTTTAGAATATGAGTCATCGACTTCCCCTTTAGCAGCCTCAGCAGGGGGGCAGTAGCGTGCCACTTCATGTTTATCATGGGCATACTGGAGGGCCACTGTTATAGGTACAAATTTTAATATAAACAAATTTATTGCACTTTTTTATACTAATTTTTTTCCATTACAGATGATAAAAATTTAATTGTGAAGAAAAATATAAAAAGTGCACATGGGTGGAATGTGAATGTAAAGAAGATATCTATCCCATTTGATTAATATGTTGTCTCAATGGATGACATCACGGGATTACTAGGCCAAATTCTAGGCCAGCTAGCAGCAGATCCCATTTCCCTTCCTATTTCTTATGATGATTGGATAAATATGCCCCTAAGTTGTAAAAATGAAGTTTTTGATTCCCAAATAAAGTTAATTTTAATACATTATGGTTTAATTGAATGTTATGTTATTAATATGTTCAAAATAAAATTCTGTATACAGATGTTTTCCACTTTATAATTGATGATGTGATAACATGAAAGTGGGCATTGAAAAATATTGGTAAGAAATGGAAAGACTTAAAATGGAGATTTGGGAGCGATGTCAACGATACTTCATTGACCGTCCAAAAAATGTATGAGAAGCTACCCAATGGGTTACCCAAAGAACAGTGGAAATTTTTTGTTGACAGACATCGTGATGAGAAGTTGATGGTATTTAAATATATATTATTATATTAAACTCATTTTACATTTATACATGTATATTAATAGTAGATGACATTGAATACATTACTATTAAATTAAATTTTATTTATTTTATGATCTCTCAAGAAAGATTGCATCAAGCCGGCCTAAGTAAGTCATCCCTCACACTACACGGTCAAAAATATTTTCTAGAAGCCGATCGACTCTGGTAATAGTTTCATTAGTTTAAATATTTATAAGATAATATTATATGTTTAATATATTAAATTTTTTATTTATATTTTTTTAATGTAGTCACAGAGTTTAGGGCACGAAGCATCTTGAACTGAATTGTGGTTGGATGTTCACAAAAAAATGTGATGGAAGTTTTGTTAATGAGCCTACCAAAGAAGTTGGGGTATGAAATAAGTTTTTCATTATAATAACTTATTATCATTTTTTTCTATGTTAATATATATTGATATTTGATTTAAAGGTAAAAATTAAGGAACTATGGGATGCCAATTCTGGGCAGTCCTACTCAGTCTCGAAGGATAACACGGTTGCTAAAGTCCATGGGAAGGGGCATCCTGGTATAGTGTGCGGGATGGGTTTGGGACTCATACCATCTGAGGTATTTGGAAGGACATCGGGTATTGCAACTGCATCTACTCCTCATTGTAGTCAGTTCGTACCCAGAGTTACTCAGAGAGAAATTGTTTCTCTACAAAACAAAGTTCAAGACTAGGGGGCTCAGATATCTGCTTTGCAGAAAGTGTTGACTGATATATATTAGCAGATAAGAAGATATCCCCCGGTGGTATTGCATCGAATCATGGTGATCAGATAAATCACAAAAATTAAAAATCTGTTAGTTGAAAAACATTTATTGGTTTTAAGTTTAAATATAAATATTCAACACTATTTAATTTTCAATATAAAGTTCTTGCAGGTGGTATCAGCAAGTGGAGATGGAGGTGGAGGGGGTGACGATGCGTGTTCATAATCGGAGAGTGATTAGTAGTATTTTTTATATGTTGGATAAATATTTTAAAAGTCAGTTTGTATATGTATCATGTGTGGCACATAGTTTCCACCAAACATTTTCATGACCTAATATTTTCTTGATTTCTCGTGTTTCCTTTTATGTATTACATTGATGTCTGATGTTTCCTTTTATTTATTGATTTCTTGAGTGTGGTATGGACCATATATGCCAACTCTTTATTTTTATGATACATTTTTTATGATTCATTATTTCAAAATTCATTTTTTTCATTATAATAACTTATCCTACATTTTCTATCCCAATGCATTTACCACTACGTTTCCATTTCTAACATTTAAAAATATTGACCATAAAAATTTTCTAATTACCCTAGTATTCATGATACTCTTGGTCTTTTCTACATTCCCTGAGACTCATTTATCTCTATTATTCCTTATTTGAATATGAGATTCTAGCACATTGTCAATGAATGAATATTCCTATTTTGTAAATTGTGTGGTAATAATTGTTTTTCCTCTATACCGAGACACATATATTTCAAGGTAAATGATTCATGATCATCTCTGACTATGTTCTAACCATTCCCCACATAGTATCCTTCTTCAACCAAGCCACATGATTTTCTGGGGAGAACCACATGGTTTCCCATGACCATGTTCCTATCATTCAACCATTTAGAGGCCTCTATAAAGCTTAAAACCCCAAAACAAACAACCTAATAATTCACCCAAAAAAATAATTTCTCAGAAACAATTAAAGAAGGGTAGAATGTAAGGCTTAAGGCCCCTAGAAAACATCAACTCATTATAATATCCCCTATAAGGATTTATCATCCTTGAATAGTGCCTTTATATTTCACACCCAAAAAACTAGGGCTATTGAGCTCGCGCATCATATTATCACTTGTAAGACTCTTCATGCATACGTCCATGCTCCCATATGACTCTAACAAGTGAAATCATCTTTCTTCAAAACATTTTATCACTATAGTCCATGATTTACATTGAACACTCCAAAAATGTTGGGTAAGGCTCCAACTGAAATTCTTCATAGTTGATCACATAATTTTGATCGAGAATGTACAACTGAATATAAGAGACATGTAAAACATCACGCATTCCTTGATATTGTGGAGTAAATTACAAATATAATTCCACTATCATGACACTCTTGATAATCCCAAATATCCCCATAAACTTCAGTTCCAACATCCTTTTCTCTACAATCATTGATTCCCTGCCCCGAAAAACTGCTGCGAAAAACACTATAACCTCTGCGAAAATTCACCAACTATGAAGGTTCCCATAAACCACCGCTAAACTAATTTAACTAACACAAATAGTTTCCTGAAATGAAATTTAGAGATGGTTTTTGGAAACCACCATAGAATCAAAGAGTGATGGTTTAAACAGCAGCCATGTCCAAAAATACTGCTGTGAAATTGCAATTTTCCTGTAGTGACTCTATTTCAAACATGATTGCACAATGAAAAAAAATTTCATAGATATTGAGTTATCTTATATCTAACACCCTTATAAGGATGTTATTTAAGCAACTAAATAATCATTCAACTTTACTTTTATGTTGGAGGATAATACCAGAATCATATCATGCAAGTCTTGTAAAATTATCCTTATAGGTACCAACAAATTCATAATCCATTTTCTTTTACTTGAGAAATGCTACCTCTATTTTTATGTGAAGAACGCAAGGAAACTAATTATTAAATAATAATTTCTTGAACTCTTCCCAATCCATGGATTCAATTTTATCTTGCTACACTGTATTCTTGATTAAAGATCAGTACCGGTGTGATTCTCCTTTTAAATAATAAACATCCAAAATGACTTTTTCATGTTCCGAACACTGAAGAATGAAAAATAACTTTTTAGTGGTACTAATCTATTGTTTAGAAACAAGTGGATTAGATTAACCATTTAAATAAGGTGGATGTTGCCTCATAAAGGACTCAACAGAGCATTGTTCCCTCTTTTTCTCATTTGTGAGTTCAGCATGATTCATAGCTTGAAAAAGCTATATGATAATAGCAATGAGGTTTTTCATTACAGATACCAAATCATTTGGATACTCATAAGATCAATCATTGTATTTCCTATCACACTCAATATTAACATGGTTCCTTTAGGTTCTATTCATTGACTAAAACCAAAAATCTTAGTATAAGAAACAATCATCATAGTGGTAAACCGTATAATCAAGACAAATCCCATATGGGGTGTCTAAATTATGACAGATTATTTAAACTATGAAACCTTAGGTTTATCCTAAGTTATTCAAAGACATCTTTTATTTAATTCCTTCATGATGGTTTTTCAAGAGTTTTTTAATTCCTAAAGTGTATCCCTTAGGAGTTTCAAACTAGTTGTGCATTAAAAATCATTGTCATCAACTAGTTCTCAATCGAGTCTAGATCAATATGGTGTTTTTAGGGTTATTGCCCCAACTTACATCTATGAAGATCCACATCCACTTATAGTATCTACGATGGTATGTTTTAAATGAAACCACTCACTCTATCCTTTACCAAAATTCCAAAACATTTTCCTACACTTTTTCTCATCCTTAGACTTATTCATAGACATATACTTATGGTTATAACTATAGTTTTATCATCCTAGTATTTAAAGATTAACTAAAAAATTTCTTTTATAAAAACAATAAAAACCCTCCCTTATCATATATAGACATTACATCACTTTTTGGGACCATTTAATATATTACACAAATAGAAACCTAATGATCGTATTAGTTTAGTGCCTTTGGAAACATGGAAACATAAACACTGGTACATAACTAAGAAATATTATCTCCCACTATATTCTCCATGACTATAACCCTTATTAGACTGATCATACATAATACATATCTTCACAAACTATGGAATGAAAAAATAATAAAGGGGAAGCTCAGATGATCAGTAAGGGTAAGAAAGGGAGATATGTAAGCATAATCATGTGTATAAGTTTATGAGAACATGATAATTATATTAGGAGATCATAACCTTCATATCAAATATCATAATCAAGCATCATGGAATAAATATTGGTAGTTTATAAGACATTAATCATAAGGTAATCCAGAGGATAATCCATGAATGCATACATAGGAATAATACATGAAATTGTGACAAAAACATAGGCATATAAAATGATATCCATAATAGTAAATGATTAATTACAAGGCCATATTAGTATAATGGGTTTACTCCCAAAATCTTTTTGGTAGTCATGGTTCACTCCCACAACCATATTAGTAGTCAATTTTCACTCCCAAGACCATATTAGCAGAGAAATTCCTTTACTGAACTGATTTCGCTCCCTATTCCATCCATGTTTATATCATGATATTAAATATTTACCCAATTCATTTTAGGGTGGATATAGGTCTCACACATCTCATAATTAAATTATACATACTGGTTCCATAATATCATAAACAATCATATCATAACCTATCAAATGAAATGGGTATGATAAACATTTCATCATATCATAAAATGTAGAAAATATTCCGGTTTCATAATCATTTCATCAAATAATAACCCCTGAAAATAAGCAGGTTTAATAATTATATGACCCTTGAAAGAGAAACAGGTTTCACAAACATATAACTTGTGAAACTGAAATGGGTTTCATAAACATATAGCTGGTTAAATAGAAATAGGTTTCATAAACATCATTTCATCAAAACATGAACCATTCAGATAAAGAATATAACCGGAACCCTAGGATCAAATCCACTGTAAGGAATAATTAGCCCAAATAGATGTAACCTTATTTGAAACATGATTTTGAGAAATATTTTAAAAACATTTCTTAATGAAAATATAATTTATTCTTTGAAAGATTATTTTTAAAACATAAAACATTTTCAAAATAATTTTCTTTCAAAATAAATTTGTAAAGTTATAAAAGAAGATTTGAAAACCATAAAACATTTATAAAATAATTTTCCTTCAAAATTAGTTCAAAAAATCATTTTAAAACATTTTTAAAAAATTTTTAGAAAGCACTATTTTTAAAGAACACATATTCTTGGACGAAGAGAGAAATAAGGTCATATTTTATTAAAAAGAATTTTATTAAACATATTAAATAAAAAATAGTGAAAAAATGGCTTCAATTTATGAATATGTCATGAGTAACCATAGTATAATAAAATTAATGATTTTTTCTGAGATATGGATCATAAAATTTCCTCAATGGAATCATAATCATAAATAATCCTGATAATTATGAGATTATTGCAATAAACTCTTATCACTTTGATTAATTTGAATAAAAATAAACATCAGATAATAACATTACATGCAGTTTAAAATATAATTAAAATAATTATACTCATTATATAAAATTTCTGCACCTTGTAAAATAATATAGGTTCATGACAAAACATGTGTCTCAAAGAAGGAAAATTGAGATAAATTTACCTTAACAATTTGGTAACTTTTGAACTGTAAAACCCCACAAATTAGATATCATAAAATGGATATTTAAATAGCCATAAATTTAAGTATAGTTATTTAATACATTCATTGGAATTATATACACCACACAAAATAAATAAGTAGTGAATATGGAATGTATCTCAAGGACATAAAAAGTGAGATGAAATTCCCTTACCTTATGTCATGACTCTCATTGTACTAATTCAAAACACATTTATAATAAATATAACTTGATTATAAATCTATCACAGAACCATATTAATATAAATAATAACATAAAATTTTTACTTATGACATTATATTACCCATTTATTAACAATTCTATGTTAATGTCATGTTTCGGGTAATAACCGCTTTGTTTTTCGCATGTGTTTTGATTTGTTGTATTTTTTCCTTAGTAATTATATCATAATTTAATCATCTCAATAATTATGAAAATGATACAAATATCATATATATTAAATATATAAATATTTATAATAATATAAAAAATATATGAAATTAAATACAGCATTCATGGAGACAGTAGGTAATACGTACGCATAAATGATGTTTCAATTTTCTTGACGTATTAAAAAAATAAGGCAAGTAAATTATATATATATATATTATCATCATATTATAATTATTATGTCATATATATCACATATTTCTATTAAAATCATCCTTAATACATTCTATATAAAGTGTGAACGAATCACGCCGCTTTGAGGAGGCGGTAGTCCACACATCCACTAACGAAGTTATCATTAGTACCAAAAAATGGAATGAATAAAGGTATGTATTATATAATAATTATTAAATAATTATTAAATAATAATTATCGTATAAAAATATTAATTAAATCCCTATTTTCAACCTTGAATGTTGGTAACAGAATAACAAATGACATTGGTTCGTGAGGCGGTAGTCCGACGTACACACGAATGATGATTGTGTCTCCCATTTGATGAATGTTTGTGTGAGTCTGAGTAAAAAAATTAACATAACAACATATCAGTAAATTTATGATACTTAATATTATATAAGCTTTATATAATAATAATTTAGTGGGTGGATAAATAAATAAAATAAAATTTCTTGTGGAAGTATGTTACCTCTTCTTTGGGTGGCTCCTTTTGGTTTTCATTAAAGGGATTCCTTGGTAGTATTTATGCCCAAATTGATGACTCTATGAAGAATAGAGGGAATTTAGGAGGATATTTTTCTAGGTTTTGGCTGAGACAAAGGGATTTAGTGGTGTAAATAATTGGGGGTTGAGTTCCCTTTTATAGTGCATGAGGAGTGTCATTCTCATAAATATAAAATGGAGAACACTACTGAGTGGTCTCCCTTACATAAAGTTCCTAAAATAATGGTCCATTTTAAATAAAAGGTAATATATTTTCATAATATTTCCATCCAATTTATTTTGGACAATTTTCTAGGTTATTTATCCTTTTAGGATTAAATTTTAAAAAATAACTAAATTTTTTTTACCTTAATTACTCTAATTGATTATAATTTCATTCCCTAATATTTTTGGTCAAAAACTAAGATGAAAACAATAGAAATTATAAATTATTTTGATTCCAAATATGGAATCAATTTTTCCAAATTTTAATCACATAAAAGGAATAAATTAATTTAAAACTCATCTTACAAATGGGACTAAACAATGTATTTTTAAAGTGAAAATGTTCAAAATATTGAAATGTTTTTATATCGAATTTCAATGTGAAATTTATCCCACTAAACAAAAATTTATTACTTGGTGTATAATTGAACTAATTATTCTTTAAAAACAAATTAAAATATAATTTAAGTATATAAAAAATAAATGAAAATTTATTATTCGCTTAAATTTTAGTATTTTTTCACTATTCATCCAAATATGAAATATTTTAGAAAGATCTGAAAAATTCAGCCTAAGATTATTTTGAAATTATGAATTCAAAAATTAAGTTTATTTTCAAATAAATGTCTAAAAGTGTCAAAAATTATTTTAATTTTTTTCACATAAGGGTATAAAAAAGAAGTTCTTTTGAGAAAATAGTATTTTGAAAACATAGAAACTAACAAAAATTATATATTTCATTATAAATGTTATTTATTTATATGAAACCATTATAAAAAATATTTAGAAAGTAGTTATTTATGTTCCTATTACTATGTTTAGTGGCTATGTTATTACTATCTTCTTTAAATAGTTATAATAATGAAATGTTGTTTCATAGAAACTTCGTGTTGTGTGTAACATAGGCTAAGACGATATTGCATGTAGAACAAGATTAACTTGGCGTAAATTATAAAAAAAAATAACTTGGTGTATCATGAACTGAAAGAAATCAAAGAAATTTAATTTATTTGAAAATAAAAATTCATAAAAACCCAGGGTGTTAAATTCTTAAATAATGTGTTTACTCAATATTGAATGGTTCTTCAGTCCCTATGTCATGTAATAGATACATTACATGAATGTATTGATATGTTATTCATTATGGAGACATGATAATAACAAATTGTTTATTCATGTTACATGATGTCTCGTTCTTCAAACCATATACCAGCCTATCTGTATCTTTATATTGATCCCATTTTATCATACCACTAATCAGATTTTATCATACTGATATGACATCAAGATGAGATACTTGTGTACACGATGTGCATGTTTTGGGTACACAACATCTACACTTGTTTTATCCAGACTCAAAAAAAATCATCTCCAAATGGAATTTTTGGATGTTTCTTCATTTTATCTTTACACATTTATTAGTTATGTGAGTGATAACAAAGAAATGGAAGATAAAACTATGTTCATATTTAAATAATTAATATAAATGAAGTAATATATATTAAAAACACATCCCATTGATTAAGCGATTAATAAATAATTATAAAATAACCATGTGACCACTTTGATACCACTTTTAGGTTCCAAGAATGGTGAAAGCACCTGTATATCATGGCCAAATCAGCTTTTACGTATTAGATTAGGAATAATTATTATTATACATGACAAATTATGACATACACAATGAATTAAAGTTATATATTATAATACTTTAATGCCAAAACCAAAATATAAGAATCATCACATGTAATTTATAATTAATTTATGAGTATATATAGAATTTCCTAAAATTTAATTCTTTATTCATTAATGATCTATTCAAATTAATCTCTTCATACCATCATTGAGCTATAGTATCTAACTGAATAATCCTTATAGAAATTATCCACACATGAACCATAATTTCAAAACATCATCATAAAATCACAGAGTTTTAAAATTGTCGACCATAATTGTTTATATTGTTTGAGGTTGATCGCAAAAGAATTATTATATAAGGATAAAGAAATCCTTATGTTCTCTCAATGTATTGATAGAGGAGGAGGAGGATAATATATATTCTTTATCTCTAGAACTATCTATAGGGTTATAGAGAGCTACATTATATATTATGTGCACAAACATTGTGTCAATAGAAAGTGATATAATTATATATTTATTATAGTGGGTTTAGGGTTTGAAGTTTTCACATAGGACCCTTTTTGACTATATAATTCTTTACTAACCCCATATCTAATAAAAATACAAATATTATTATTATTCACATTACATATTCATCACTTAAGAGTATATAAATAAATATCATTTACATATTTTCCAACCTGACCATTAATCTTGATCTGTTTATCCTCCCGATCATTTTCCAAACCTTGAATATTGACTATTTATTTAATAAATAAATTCCAATATATTATTTATCAATAAATATAATCTTCTATAATAATTTCAATTAAATATTTATTTTTTTATTGAACTCAATTATTCTATCGAATAGGGATAAACCCTGGGTGATCAACCAGACCTGAATATTTATCAAACCATAAATCTAGAATGCAATGTATTATAAATTTTTAAATTAAATATTTAATTTAATTAATATTTCATATACACTTATTATGTGTCCCTCTATGCCTCTTTCTTAATAGATATTAAATAAGATGTATAAAGTACAATATTAGCATTTAGTTACACATAAAGGCACCCATTGAGAAAGAATTTTATATCACAATAACATAAAACCTCATATGAATGATTATTATGTAATATAATCTCATTATCAAAATATCTCTAATAAATTTGGTTTCACACTTGTGTCATCAATCAATATGCTCGATGGTGCTTTGTTTGACTTTATGTAAATGAGAAAGCCCACAAAACACCATGGACATTGATTTATATAAGAAACTTCATTCCTATAAAAGGTCCTGATATATCACCTTATTTCAAGTTTTATAATGGATAAATACTTTCTCACATTATCCATTAATTCAATATCACTAATGCTTCACCTAGTGTATCTTACTTCATCGTGAGAATATATCATCATAATTTTCATCAATACATCAAAGTAAGTGACTTATGTAATTTATTAATGAAAATATTAAATTATAAGGAAAAAATACGCATTTACCTCATTGGAACATCCAATTACACACAAAAAAATTATTTCCAACTGGTGTTCCTATTCTGATAACCACCCTTCTTAGAGATTATCATGGGTTAACATCATGAGAACATGTCTCGATGTACTATATCCTCCTAACCCTAATAGCATGTATCAACTATAACCCCTTATACAATATCATCTAGATATAGAACATGATTTTAATTAATATTTTCATAGACTCTAGTTTATCTCATCATATTGGGGAACTGTTATATACTTTTGATGAGTCATCTACCCTTATGACATTGTTACAGACTATGTCACGCAAAGGAACAATCATGATGTGAAAATATAACTAATTAATAATTAATGTAATGAATACATGTAATCATAATGTACTTATAATTTTGTTTTAGGTCACCAAATCTAATAATATATAAACTATATTAAAGAAATGAGTGGTTAATATGAACTATGTCTCAGAAAAACAATTGTGATACGAGAAACCATTACCTTCTGTCAGACATAATTTGTAAGAACTCTATCCTACCTTATAATAAATATAAATTTATTATAATTATATATCAAAACCATTTACATACTTATCATATCATATATAATCCAATTATAATGTTTCAACACATGTTTATTAATAATTGTTTATTGAAATCATCATTTTTTAGTGTTAACTATTTCATTTTTCATGAATGTTTCATTTTGAAAGTTTCAGTAATTAAATAATGATCAAGGTTTAAAAATATATATAATAATTATTATGACATTAATATCATATATAAATATTATATATATATATATATTAAACCATTAATAAAAGGTGTAGATAGAAAAATGAATTACACCATTCATGAAGAAGATAGTCCATACATACATCTGAAAATTGTTTTCATTTTAGAATGAAATGAAAGAAGGAAAGGAAGATAACTAATATTTTATAATTAAAAAATTTTAATTAAATCATAAGTATCATATATAGATATTAAATCTCTAATTATTTTTATCCTTGTAAGGGAGTGACAGAAAACAAATTAGATAGGCTTGTGAGGTGATAGTCTGCAAGTATGGTTGAATGAAGGTTTTGTTCCACATTTGATGGAAAAAAGAAATGGACAAACATAATAACCTATTATTATATTTGAGATTATGATTTAATTGTATTTAAATGGTTAATATAAAATTGAATGAGGTAAATGAATAAGTAAAATGAAAAGGATCAGTTAACATGACTACCTCGTATCTGATAAACCTCTTTTTATCTCTTTTTAATGATCATAGGGATGGTCTTTTGAGGAGAAAAACCAATAGGACATGGATAAGGATTTTAAGAATAATATTTTTCATGGTTTTTAATCTATATGGAATTTGGTTCTATGAAAAATAGAGGATAGGTGGTGTCATTTCATATTCATGGAATGGATATACTGGGAATTACATAAAAGATTTAAATATAATAAATTAATTTTCATTTGAAAGAGAAAGCAAGTGGCCAAAATTTAGAATCTAAGATAGGTTATATTTTAAATACCTTTAACTAATAATATTTTTTCAAGATTATGTGTCATTATAAACTTTATCCTTTATTTTAACCCCTTCATAAACTAATTTTAACCATAATCATGGTAATAACTTTTTCATTCTTAAAGGTTTATAAATTTAAACCTAATGTAAAAAATGGTTGGAAATGGTAAAGTGGTGAAAATTTTAACCAAATACCATCACTATTTTCTTATTTAAATATTTTTAATATTTTTAATTTATTTAATAAAACATTATTTATCATAAAATACTTTTAATGTAATTTTTGGAAATATTCAAATATTTTGATATTAAAGACATCAATATGGGAATAAAATTATAATATAAAAACTTCTATAACTAGTTACAGAGTATTATTAACCATATATTTCATGTTACTCAATAATTTATCCAAACAAAATTACTTCTTATGTTTTTAAAAATCCTTTACATTGATTTTTATACTATTTGCACAAGAACCATGTCAGTGTTGTATAAGCATTTAATGTTATTATATAATCACTAATTAATAAATTATCATTATAAAAAAATAATTACGTTAAAAATAATTATTATATCTGTTCATATCATCTACTTATCCCTATGTAAAAATATAAGAAAAATTCAAAGAAAGAGAGTGATATTTTTAAAAGTTTCCATTACTTAAAGTAATATAAAGGTCCTTATCAATGAAAAATGGCACCAAAATGAAATGTTTTAACATATATGAAGGTATCGGCCTAATTAGACTCATAAAAAGAAATATAGGAAATTTTATTGATGATTTTTAATCCTTGTTTTCTATTTCTACCCTTGTTTAAACCATTTTACCCATTACTGTCATGATAATTTCACTATAGTTACTATTTATAATTCCAAAAAATAAAAGGGAACTATTTACCAATTTGAAAATATTGATTAAAAATATGGAATTTATTTTTAATGATTCAATTTATTTAATTTTTAGAAATCAATTTTGATACATATGTATAAAACACAATGAAAGTCAGCTTTTAGAAAATTGCGCTTTTAAGAATAAAAATGAACTTATACCAAAATAAAATATAATTTTGATTCCTATGGAATTATTTTGATTAAGTTTGAAAAACGTAGTCTTATTTAAATTTAAAACCAAATATAAAATATAATGGTGAATCTAAATTACTTTATTTAAAGAAACGAAAATATAGTTTTACAAAAATCGGTATTCTTCAATATCTACTGCAAAATAAATCTTACTAGAAAATTACCAAAAAAATATCTCTACGATAGTATTGACATAGTGATTTAAAAAATTATATTTAATCCCTATAAAAAAATTTACAAAAATTGTATAAATTAATTATAATTTCAATACACAAACTGAAATAAAAACCATTTTTCAAGAAAACATATTTTTGAGCCAAAAATGACATTACTATAAATTGAGTACTTATTTATTATGCATCAATAAATTTATTTTCATTACTTAAAAACTTTAAAAATATTTTTATAAATTTTTTATTACTATTAATGCATTCCCACTTAATGGATAGTTTATAATAGTCACATTTAAGTAATGTTATTTTTATAGTATATCACAGTCCACCTTAAGTTCAATGTTGAATGTTAAACATGTTATCGAGCCTATCATTATTTCAAACTAAATGTTTAGGGTTTTGAATACCCCCTCCCCTAAATAAATTGTGATCTTTCCATTTTTATCTTAGTAATCAAGGGCTCGATGTTTAAAAAATCATTATAAAAAACACACATCTTTAAAATGTATAATAAAATTTAATTTGAAATGGGTAAGTGGGAATCATAACAATTAGATAAAATAAAACATAATCAATTTACCATATAAGGATAAATTTAATGGGATGTGATAATAAGGACATGGATGAGGAAGATAATTTCCAATGAATAATAGATAAGGATATAGAACAAGATCCTGAGAAAGTTAATGACCACAAACCCATTAATTAGTAATGGATAAAGAACACCGTCAAGTCATCATAAAGTTAGGTAAAAGAATAAAATTTTTATTTCAGGATCATTTTCATAGATTTGAGGAATCCTTTTAATATAAATATATAAAACATGATAAAATATACTTTCTTGATTTATTTCTATTTCATAATCATGATTTCATCCTTTTTTTATGGTTTTAACTATTTTAAATTCATCTCTAATAACAATAAATGAATAAAAAAAATTAATTTTGAAAGCACTAAAATTAATATTTAATGGATCATAAGATTCATAAAATAATGAAACATATTTCCTCTGCGATTTAGATATTTACCAAAACTAAAATGGTTATCATAAGTTATATAATATGGATAAATCTTTATATGATGAAATAATACATTAATCTCTAAAACCTTAGTAATAGAAATCAAATTTAAACATAAAACATTCCATAAATAGTTAATTACAATACTTTTGTAAAATATGACTAATCAAATTAAACACCCAAAAATTTATAAAAAAGGTCACTAAATTTCCAAAATAAAATTAACTTTAATCACCCAAAGAATATAAAGTTTCACGTACTATTACACACTAAACTCGTTAATATCATGACCATGTATTCTATTAAAATATATTAATCATTTCCCAAAATGACATGAATCACCAAAAACCACAATTAAAAGATAAATTCTTCCAAAAAAACTAACTATATCTTTATTCCTTAAATAAAATCACTGACTTTTGAATAAATTCCATAGATCAAAAATGCATTAATATTCATTAAATATAATAGAAACTACTTTTTCATTAAGTAACTAATTAATTCCATGATCATTTATACTGTTAAATTTACTTTATCAATATCAATCATCTATTTATCTAAACTAAACACAATTATATCAACATCATTAACATATTAAGGGTTATATTTCCAATAATGTTTTTTTTCCAAAAATATGACCTTACCACTAACACACTTTTTTAGGTTGTTTGTACCCTTCAAAATATGATTGAAAATATGTTTTTTAAAAACTAATATAGAAAAATCCTTAAATGTTTTTGTATTATAATATCTATAATATCACTGATAAAACACTTCTATAATGTCATTATCAAATCCCAATATAGAAACACTTTAATCATTTCACTTTAACGATTTTCATAACATAGGCCATTCCATAGTCTAGGAGTTAGAACTTAGATTAGGGAGTTGACATGGATAATACACTAGTTACCTACACATAAGACATTTTATTATAAATTTCACCATAGGATGTAATATATTTCCCTCCATTAAACTATTCATTTTTTCTAAAAAATTATTTGATTTATGTTCTTATTTTCTAAAACCAAAAAATATTCTCATTCCTTTATGGAATTTTCTTGGGTGCTTCTTCCCATATTTAAGACATATAGAAAGCTAAATTTTCTATCATCCATGGTCTTCATGAAACTTTATTTTCTCTAATTTAGTTCATTAAAAAAACTCACCTATGTATAGGTTTTAATCATACATTGAGATATATGGTTAGGAAATATCATAATATTTAACATTCTATCTCAAATTTCATTTAGTTTCTCAAGATTATAATTATGGAATTGTCTATTATATTCAACTGCATCATGATTTCTCCTAATTCCAACCATTAACTAAAACCAAAAAAAAATAGTGTTGTAAACAATAATCATAGTGAGTAAACATATAATCATGAAAAAACATTCATAGGATGTCTAAACCATGACACCTTTTTTTCAACCTATGGAACCATAGGTTTAACCAAGGTCATCCATCATCATCATCTTTTCAAATAATTCATAATGGTTTATAAATAATATATGTATTGACCCAAGAATATACCCAGGGAGTGTCTATCCAGGTTTATAGTCTTAGGTCCACTCATCATGCATAGGTGATGAATGAATTAATACCTAATCTACCCCATTCAAAATTGTTACCCCTAGGTGCATCTGTTCCATATCCACATCCACTTATTAGTATCTAGACAGACATGTATTTTCTTTGAAAACCACACTCGTTTATCTACCATAACATAAATTGTTATCTTATACTTAGA
This sequence comes from Viscum album, assembly GCA_963277665.1. Taxonomy (NCBI): domain Eukaryota; kingdom Viridiplantae; phylum Streptophyta; class Magnoliopsida; order Santalales; family Viscaceae; genus Viscum; species Viscum album. The sequence goes on along the minus strand of OY728153.1, from coordinate 1,776,460,799 downwards.
CTTATCCTCAGGTTTTTTAATAAATTACTCTAATCCTAATCTCTAAAAATAACTAAACCTTGTTTTGATACCAACTAAGGTGACCCAAATATTACATAAAAACTTTTTACATCATTTTAGATGAATAATCAATACATGAAACTATTATACATTCCCTAGAGCCATAAATACTTTGTGTATTAGGAGACTAGATACATAAACATTTTATTTATTTAAGGATCTTCAACATCCCCCACAAATATCTTCTACCATAGAACTCCTATTAGGCATACCCTATTTAAAACCTTTCTTCATAACTAAGAGAAAAAGGAAACATAAGAAAGAGTGAGATCAAATTCTCAGTAAGGGTAAACATAGAATATATCACTCAATGATCATAAGTGAGAATAAGGGTATGATCTTGTCAGAGGGGGTACCCTTAGGTTAAATAACATCAACCCCCCTTAATCCCTTTATATCCTTTATCTTTTTAATAAAAATTATTAAGTTTGTATGGATGGTATAGTGACCCATACATTTCATACATATATATTACATATTATTATATTAATATTCATTACATAACAAAACAATAAATGCAAGTATCATATAAGTTTAGTGACTTTAGAAACATCGACACATAAATATCAAGTTCATGAGAGATCTACATAATCTCCCACTTAGTTCTCCATTACTATAATCATTTATAAATATATCATACTTAATATATTTTCATAACATGGGGAAAGGGAAAACAAAATAGGGTGATATCAAATTAACAGTAAGGGTAAACAAGGTAGATATCAAAGATAGATTGAGCATAACATGGGAATAAGGGCATGAGAACATGAGCATAACATTTGAAAATCATACACTGTATATCATAGATCATAATCTTCAATCCTAAAATAAATAATGGTAGTGAATAAGATATAAATCATAAAATAATCAAATAAAATAATCCCTAATATCATATACTTTCATAAGACATAAATATTTTACATACACATAATCATAGAAAATAATTTCCATAGTACTCAAGGATCATTTCCAAGACTATCATAGTGGCTTGGTTTTACACCTCGAACCATCATATTAGTCATGGTTTAATCACAAGACTATCATAATGGATTATTTTTACACCCCAAACCATCATAGTATTCATGATTCACTCTCTTGATTATCATAGTGGATTGGGTTTACTACTAAAATAAGCATAGTAGTCAAGGTTCACTCCCATGACTATCATATCAAAAAAGTTCATTATTTAATTGAGTTCACTCCTCATTCAAATACTATTTATATCTTGAGATATCAATATTTACCCAATGCATTGGACGGATATATAGGTACCCCTATCACATAAATAAAATAATGTATATGTGTGCCACAAAATCAGAAAACATTCATCAATTCAGAACCCTTGAAAACAAATTTTTTTCATAAACGTTTCATCATTTCATAACCTATGGAAGAGAAATTGGTTTCATAAACATTTCATCATTTCATCATAGCATAACCCATAGAAAAGGAACAAGTTTCATAAACATCATGTTTTAATTAATATAAACTATTAATATAAATAATAAATATGGTATCATTGGATCATAACCCCATTAAATATTAAGCAACAAAAAATGATGTCAGCATAGATGGAAAATGATTTTGAAATATCACTTTGAACAATTCTTGAGGAAAATATCATTTTCAATTTGAAATAACTTTTTAAAACAATGAAATTTCACAATTATTAATGGAAAATATTATTTGAAAGCATCCTCGGAAATATATAATGGAATCCTCAATACATAGACCAAAAATGATAGTGTTAAATTTTTTTATTTCTGTATAGATTAAAATAAAACATTCCTTTCATGATTTTATAGAGAAATTTAAAAAGTAACTAATTTAGAAAATGATAATAAGATTCATTTTTAAAAAATTTGAAAAAAACAATATGAGTAAAAATTACATTAAAAATAATATGATAATAGTTAAAATCCTTCTTTAAAATATTTTATAAAACATAGGTATGAAATAAAAAGGCATTTGATCGAAAAGGGAAATGATGTCAATTTTTATTAAAAACATAATTTCATTCTCTTGAGTACTTAAGATAAGGAAAATGATAAATAAAACATGTATTTTCAAGAAATAACCATGGTATACTTAAATTCATGATTTTATTTATAGATATATCATAATATTTCATCATTGTAAATATAGTAAAAAATAATCATGATAAACATTGAGAATGTAACATAAAATGCTTACAACTTTGGTAAATTTTGAATCATAATCCCTATGAAATAAATAACCATATATTTATATTTAAATACCCATAATTTTTACAATAATCATCATAAAATACATTCATGGTCATTATATACACCACATAAAAGAAACAAGTGGTGAATATGGCTTATGTTTCATGGAAATAAAAGTTATAGAAAACTCCATACTAATTTGGTAACCTTTGCATCATAATACACATGAAGGAAGGAAGTAAATTGAAAAATTAAATATCATTAAAATAATGATACTAAATACATGAAATATCTAATGGGATGTATATACACCACACAAATTAAAAATTGGTGAATTATGCATCAGTATTCTAGAAATAAAAGTGAGACAAGAAATATATTACCAGAGGTATAACTTTTTTTGTACGTGTTAGAACCTCTTGTAAAAAACTATATCTCTATTATAACTATATTAAAAAACCATAATAATATAAAAAACACCATTTATTATTTACTTATAACCTTTTATCGCTCATTTGTTTACAATTCTTCCTTAAAATCACTGTTTCATGTGATATTTTCTTTGTTTTTCAGGTATGTTTTGGTTCGATAGTTTTGTTCCTTATACTTTGATCGTGATTATTTAATCTCCAAAATTTTAATAATGATATAAATATCATATATATTCATTATATACATGTTTATATTCGTTCATAAAAGTGGATATAGAAAATTGAATTACACCATCTATGGAGATTCTAGGTTGTATGTACACATTAACGTTATTTTCATTTTTCAATAGATGGAATGAAAGAAAAATAAATAATAATTAAAATTTTTATAATAATTATTATATCATATATATCATATATATTCATTAAATCTATCCTTATTACCATATAATTTAAATATAAGTGAAAAATGAATCACATCACTTTATTAAGGTGGTATTCCACACATACACAGAGAAATGTAATCATTTTCCAACGGTTTGGAAGATAATAACGTAGATATTATATTATCTTTAAATATGTATAATTAATTCATAAGTAAATTATATTTATATTAAAACTATAATATGCCCATCCACAAAATGTGGTCATGATAAATGAATTGTATCGCTCTATGGATACTATAAGGTATATATATGAATGAGCGAAACTTTCACTTTCCATTTGATGGGTGGTTGAGTGTATAATGGTGATTTAATAATAATAATAACATTTAAATATATTTAGGATACTTAATTTATTATTTTATGAAGAATATAATATATTTATAAGTGGTTACAGAAGAATTAAAAAGAAAGTAATTGGTTAAGGCAATTACCTCTCCTTTGAATGAAATCCTTTAGATATCCTCTTAAGGGTCCTATGGTAGGTATTTTTTGGAATACCATCACCTATATAATGTGTATAAGTAATTTCTAAAGGTATTTGGGTAGGGTATTTTGGATCTAGAGGAATCAAAATGGTGCAAAGAATAGAAATATGTGGTGCACATTTATAATTGAGGGTAGGGGTAATTTTGTCATTTCAAAAAAATATTAAATTAATTTTGATGTCCAAATGGATATAAATTGATAATATTAAAATATAATATTATTATGAGTCAAAATAACCTCATTTAATTAAATTTTGATAAGTTTTTAATTTTTTTATACCCTTATCTTTTAATTTTAACACCCCCCCCCCCCCCTCGTTAACCCTTTTGATGACTACCAAAATATTAATTTTTTCTACACTTTTAAGTGTTAAAAATATTAATATAAAAGGAAAAATGACTAATAAATGGACCACAGTTGTCTTTTAAAACCACATCCCATTCATTTGTCGAAATATAATTTTTTTTTATGAATTTTAAATTATTTAAAAAATACTATTTGTTATTAAATATAATTAATTTTATATTAAACACTATTCATTTAATTTGAATTTAACAAAAATCAAGAAAATGGGTAATATGAATATAATACTTTAAAACCTCCCTGATATATCATATACATATAGACAATTCATGGGATGCATTAACTCATTCAAATTATATCATGTCTAATATTTGCAAAAATTTTATTTTATGTTTCAGTTAGTTGAATTAATAATGTATTAGCATTGTACATGGATTTAAGATAATTATATAATTCATCAAAAATTATAAAAAAATTTAAATCTGGAAAATAATTTTATTAATATCAAAATAGATATTTAGATTCATTCATAACATGCTTTTATCACTATGTGGGCACATGATATATATTTAGAACTAAGAGAGAGGAATTTTTAACTTTATTTGCATCAAATATTATATCATTAATTTTCATGGATAGGTTTCCATTAAACAAAAAAAAAATTAGGCCTAAGATGATAAGGTTATATAGATGCTAGATGGGTTGTTTAGGGACACTAAGGAGGGGGTGAATCAGTGTACCCAACTTTTTACTGAATTTTATTTCTTTTAGTTAGCACATATTTCTCACAAACCTCTGTCATGGTTAAGAGTAATGGATCTATTATTCATTATCAAGAATCATAATGTATATAATAAAGAAGATAGTAAAAAAATACAAGGCTTTTGACTAAGAACTACTGCTATATGTGATCAAATAGTGGTCGTTTCTCTAATTCTATAATCATTTTAAATTTAAAATTCTCACAAATACCATGAATTGGTGAATAATGTTAGACAGGTAAAATTCACACCCTATAAAGCATAGATGTTATTCATTATACCAGTACCACCAGTATTCAATGGAGGTGGTTATATTAGAACCATCAATTGTTTTATAATTGTATTTCTTTGTAAGAAATATCATTGCTCCTTCCTTGTGAACTTCCTCAAGAACTTCAGTGATATCTGTCTTGAGACTTATCTTAAAATGATCAGGCTCATTTGAGCACCTTCTTTAAGATATAACAATATTTTGACTCCTTCTCTCTTCAATAAAAAATCTGTATCGATATCTCTAAAGAATATTTCAATCACCTATCTCTTCTCATCAACTTAATGCACATATTTATATAAAAACAATGTGCTCCATGAGGTTTCAAAATTTCCATGATTTAAATTCCTTCATTTAAATCCTCAATTAAATATGTTAAAAATAAAACAAATATAATTTTTTTCATTAAATAATGATACCCAAATGACCATGGATATTATATTTTTTTCCTCATATTTGAATACCACATTATTTGTGGGTATTTTCTTTTCCATTTATAGAACTTCATAATATCTAAGAGGGGTATCATATTCCTTCTTCTTCACTGGAATTAACCTTCATGGTTCACTATATATGAATGCATGAATGAAACTCATTATCATGAAATCTCAATCACCTGAGAGACTTAGGTTGATTCTTCAATACCTAGTTTTTCCATTATTTTTGTAGTATAGCTTCTTTCTTTAAACACCAAAAGGACTCAGGTGATCCTTTATTCTATTAAAAACCACTACCACCTTGCATGCATGAATTCATGCATCTCATAAAAATAAAATATCTAAGAGTATTTGGTTCTTTAATTATTCACACCAAAATAAAGTTCACTAATAGCTCGCTCTGTTGTCAAGTATGCATATGAATTCATGAGGACTCGATATTTCCTTTTTTCCTTAACATGTGTGTTCGATTTATCATACTCAATATAGCTTATTATCATTTTAACCCAAGTATTAGGCTCTCTAATTCTTTTCCTTTCATTGAACTAATAAAAAATTGACATGGATTCTCATTCACTCAAAATATTAATTATATTTTTATACATGAAATTCAGAAGTTCATGAATGTCTCATTTTGATCACACATGTGTAATAATCTTGGAATTAACTCCATCCAAGAGTTTTTTTTCATCTGATTATCATTACAGGTGGGGGTTCGTTCTGTGTATGTATTTCCATCCATGAAAAATGTTCTCAATATATGCATGGATATTTTCTAGATCATAGTTGTTTGATGTGACCTTCAAAATGAATACATGGTCTTTAATTTTGTGTGAGGAAGCTCAACCATGATTTCCCATGGTTCATCAATGGTCGAGAAACTCACTCGATTGAAGCCCTAATGAGTAAAGATCAAGTAGATAACACCATACTAAATCTAACTATCTATATTAAAGACATCATACATAGTGCATTGTTTAGTGGAGGAAAAGTTACTACTAGCGTGTAATCCCACGTTTATTTCACATCTATTCTAGGCCATGGTATATTACTCAACACATCCCATTAGTTGTCCAAAAGTTTAGAACCACCCACTGGAATCGCCCTGTGTTTGATCTCCTTTTCTCTATGTCACCCTACAGGTGCCTCTGCTTCTCACATTCCCCACTATAGTCCTTATACATAGGCCTATCCCCATGAAGGATATGTTCACACCTTCTTACTTCCAGCTAGATTTCCCTGGATAGATTCCCTTAGAAGTGGTTTACCTCTGGGTGCCACATGAGCCTTAGGTTGAGGTTTTCTTAGAAAATTCATGTGGGTTGGCTCCATTTTTTTTAGTAATTCCACCAAAGAATACTTTGCTAAAAATTATTAGGTAAAGAAAAAGATAGTAATACAACCTCAATTAAATTACCAACCAATCCTTACAATATATGGAAAATAATATTTTTCATGGACTTTAATAAATTTTCAAACCCAATACATTATCTCTTTATCTTCTTCACTTCTTGCAATAAAATATTACATGACCTTCCAATGAATTCCTAATGAATTAATAAATTCAATTTTCATGGCCATATTAATTCCTCATGAAAATTAATATTTTTATTCCCTTAATAACTTCTTTTTTCCTCTATATAGAAATGTGAATTCTCCTTAAGAAAAATTGTTAATAATTTAATATCACTTTAACAATCATCACAATTGATATAGAGAATTGTCCAATCATGATATCCAATTCCATAATATGAATTCGTAACAACTATACATTTTTCACCGCTTCTTCCTCAAACACATATTGGCTTATTAATAAGAAATGAAACCTAGTTTCAATAAGGATTAATTATTATCATCTGATAATAATTAATTTGAAAAATTATCAATTTATCGCTTTTCTATAACATAGATTTACCAGATTTACCCTTTACTAAGGTGATAAATTTTACCATAGTTACTATTCATATTAACAAACAATAATAGGGTCGGATTTAATAAATTTAAACATACTAATTCCAAATATAGTATCCATTTTTTCATGATTTAGTTTTTATAAGTGACAGAAATTAATTTAAAAATTAAGAATGAAAAATGCGACAAAAAACACTTTTTAGGAAAATACATTTTTAAGCATAAAACATGGTTTATTATTATATCATGATTAAAAAAATATTAAGTATTTTTTTAAAAAATAATATTTAATTTATAATATATACATTTTATTAAAAACATTCACCAATAGTGATCAATTTAATCTATTAATGTAACAATAAATTGCGCGCCAAAAAATAATTTTTTTTAAATAAATTCTATATATAAAAAAGATTTTGTACCAAATTCAAACATAAAATAGATTATAAGGAACATAATAGGATTATTTAAAATATAATAGGGCTATTTTTTATTTGAAACCATTTTATAATGAAATTTAACTTTCTACATTCCAGAAACAAAAATACATTTTTCAATAAAAATCGGTACATTTCAATATTCACTAGAAAATCCATCCATATATAAAATTCTCAAAAATTCAACCTAAAATAATTTTAATATGATGATTTAAAAATTAATTTTATAATATAACATTTAAAAAACCAGAAATTAATCCTAATATTTTCTCATAAAAATAAATAAAAATCATTTTTGAAGAAAACATATTTTTTAAGAATAAAATAACATTAATAAATATTGAGTGATCATTTACAATTAATTTATCAATGAAAATATATTTAGTAGTAAATTCAAATATATTTCATAAATTATTTAATCTTATCTATACACGTAAATTTAATTGCGAGGTTATAAGGGTCATAATAGTATATCATAGTTCTTTTAGGCTCAGCATTGCATGTAACACAAGCTACCAAACAAAATTAAATTAAATTAAAAAATATATATTATAAAATACTGAGTTGTTTCATTATATTACCCTTTATGAAATTAATTACTCTAAATTTGAACATTTTCTTAGTAATCAAAGGTTTGAAATTTGAAAATTCCTTTTTGGAAACCCACATCGTAAATTGGGTTAATAAAATGTCCTCTTAAAATGAAGGAAAGGGAAGTAAAAATGTCACCATAGAACTAGTTTTCCAAATAGGTGAGCATCAGTGCTAAGTGAAAAAATGAACATGGATGAGAAAACTAATTCCCAAGGAGTAATAGTGTCTGATAGAGAATATATCTAAGAGAATGGTAACTTCCACAAAATCATGAATTCATGAGGTGTTAAAAGACCATAAATTATTTGGAATTTAAGTTTATAAGACAACATTTTTGTCTTAATATTATTTTATTATATTTGAAATATTCCTTTTTTATATAGACTTTCATATTTTACTCAATTTCCCCCACAATCTAATCTATTTATCTAATTAAGGAGTATTATAGATGAATTTTTCATTCCTCGTTCACTAAAATTAACTTCTAACAGATCAAAAAAGTATATCAAGATATTTCTCCTATATTTAGGAAGTAATAAAAACCAAAAATGTATATCACATAGATAATTATAAAAATTAAGAAACCATTATATGAAGAAATAAAACATTAATATTTAAATAATTAATTACCTCATTATCCTCAACATTAAAAAAAATGTTTTAATTTTATAGGCTATATCATACCCTTCACCTTACATCTTTAAAAAATCAATTGAATTCTTCCAAAATAATTGTTTTTATTAAATCAATTGTTAAACCTAAGGGTTACATATACCTCAACCAAATGAAATATCTCTCAAATATCAGTAATTTTCATGATAATTCACTCTATAATCTTTTACTATAGTTAAATTCACCAAAATATCATGAATTAAATTTAGATACTAACCGAAAAGGTAATCCTTAATTTGACCATAAGTACCTCTAAAAATTTCATGTTTTCAACGAATCACTTTTCAACCATAAATATTGTCTATATCCCACAATTCAGTAGACCATAATTAACTTTTCATCAAATCATATACTAGCTCTAAAGCATTATTTAAACCACAATAAAGTATTGTTCCTAATAACTAGTTCATGTTTTGAATAACTTTAAAATATCATCACTTGAAACATTAAAAAAAGTTTGTTGATGACATTTAACATGTGATTAACATTAATATTATAAACCCATGATGGAATCCATAACTTTAAAGTTAACCTCACATGAAAATATATATGCTTCCAAATATTAAGACAATCATTATTTCTAAAATAAGTTCAAACCTATTGAATATACTCCATAAATATAAAAATGAAATAAACATCATCAAAGATGAACTAAATCACTTTTTCATCAACTAATGAATTTTATAGTCACCAATATTATCCTACCAATGTCAATCATATCTTTATCCCAACTAAACATATATTTTTAAATTTTACTATGAAACAATCCTTACAAGTTTCATAATCCAAAATATCAATGATAAAATAAAAACTTAAATCCTTTAACATCATAATTTATTCCTGGGTCTAGGATTTTTCATTTAAAAATGGGAATTGGCTTGAATAAATCTCATATTCCTCACACAAAAGACATTAAACTATAAATTCTAACTTATCCAAAATTATTTTTTCGGTATTTTTAAAATAAACCACTTTTAAGGGGTAAGTGGGAACCTACATCACTTCCACACAGAATAGAAAAACAAAAAATAGACCCCATAAACCCAGTTTTAAATTTCAGAAATTCAAAATTCAGAGCCAAAATAATCTTTATCACCAACTAATTGATGTCAATGACTCATTCCAATCGCATGACCTCCATCACCACTATCACTACAACCCATAAAGACCATCTGAATCAAATCAACAGAGTCTTCACCAGCACAAACTAAACTCTAGTGAGACTGGACCCTTCATCAACACTAGAACTTAAGTGAGAAAAGTCTATTGTAATCTATCATCTCTATTGAAAAATATCAAATTAAAGATCAAGAATCAACACTTTCACCACAATCTGAATAGAGCCACCAAAATAATAGAAAATATAATCTCAAACACCTCCGGAAATCCCACCATCAGGTAGAACCATCCATGAAAACCACCAAAACATTACAGATAAAGGATCCAAAAACATTGAAGACTAATAATAACATATTAACCACTAACCCAGTGCAAGAACAGTAGCAGAACCAACCCACCACATTTGGTGAACAAAAAACTAACACAAAAAAAATAAAAGAAGGAGAGTGCAAATATGGGGTTGAACCCAGGAAGAAACTACCATAGGAAGCTATATAAAAGCCTTGATAGGTAGGGTCCATGCATCAATTTGACCACCCCCACCATCATAGTCCCAAACTACGTAAAACACCTAGGAACCAAACAAAGAATGGGTTTTGGAATAGAGGGACTGGTACCAAAGGTGGAGGAAAGGGAGAGCATAGCGACGAGGTAGGCACCACCAAATTCCACCTCTGACTCAACCCCAAACCACTGAAGCACCATCATCACAAACCATCATGGGGTTCAGATATGATGGGTTGGGTGATAAGAGTAGGGAAGGAAATGTTCAAGGCCATAAACCCCAAAAAAGAAAACATAAGTAAGACACCATAAAAAATACCCAAAAACAATCCTAAACCACATGATTCCCATCTTGTAAAACCAAAATGGGGTTAAAACAAAATAGATCTAGTCATGAAATCATAGAGTCACCATTTGATGCTTTCAAAACACCAACAGATCACTGCTGCCAATGATAAGAGGACTCAGAATGGCAAGAGAAATGGGGAAGAGGAGAGGAAGCATAGAGTAGAAGCTCTCATCATCAAATAGAAGACTAGGGGGAAGAAAATGAGACAAGGTATAGAGATCAAAATAGCCATCAATAGAGCTCCAAGGACGTTCTGGAAGAAACCATATAAGATACCGAGCAGAGAGAAAGATCAAGAACTAGGGGAGTGAGATACGATTTTTAACAAAGTCAGCCCATATTGAGGTTCTCTTATAAATGTTAACTTAAGATTATATTAATTTACCTCCATAGAACTATTCATTTTTTCATAGTAATTAATTAATCTATTACTATTATTTTGACATAGAAAAAATCTCATTATTTCTATGAGAGATTCACTTGAGTTCTTCATCCCACATTATCTATATATTGGAAGCTGAATATTTTGTCCTATATATTATCCACCACCCGACCTCTCAACAAATTCCACTATTATCTTCATTGTTGAGTTTCATAATTGGTAAAGGTAAAAAAATTTAATCATATATAATTATTATTAATTAAGAATAGTTACAATTTTTTTCATTAATGCTTTCTTTTCATTTGGATGCTCATGAGAAAAATAATTTCATTTTTTATTAGTGTTAACACAAATCCTCCTTGTTCTATCCATTTAATAAAAACAAAAAACAATGTGTGAGAAACAGTATTCATAGTGAGGAATAATGAAAAATTATTTATAGGATATCTAAATCATCACACCTAATTTTCAATCAATGACACTTTAGTTTTATCCTGGGTTATCCATGTTTATTACCAATAATTTATAATGTTATCCTATACTTAGAATTATCCATAGGGTTGTCACTAAAGTTTTCTCATCCTTGTTTCAAAAGTTTAACAAAACCTTGTTTTAATACAAAATATAGTTACCCATATTTTTATATATAGATATAACATTTTATTAGATAAATATTCATTACATAATATAATGATCCATGTCATAATTGTATAGGCTAAGTGCCCTTAGAAGCATGGACACAAAATCAACTGGTTCATAAGAGATCTACATAATCTCCCACATAGTTTACCATGACTAGAACTATTCTTATACATAACATACATAATAAATTTATTCATAAACTTGAGAAAGTAAACGTAAAAAGGTGTGAGCTTAGATGCTCATTAAGGTAAAAAAAGGGAGATACCAAAGTTCACATGAAAATAACATGATCATAAGGGTATGATAACATGATCATAACATTTGAAAATAATAACCTACATATCATAGATCGTAATCCTGATTCATGGAATAAATCTTGGTAGTTCATAATATATGAATCATAAACAAATCAAATAACATGATCCATGAGAGAATAACATTTTCATAATACAAATCATTTTTTCATACACATAAAAAAAATTATTTTCTTATTAGTCAAGGATCATTTCCATGGAGTTCATAGAGGATTGGTTATACTCTCAAAACCAACAAAGTTTCTAGTTTCAATTATAAGACTATCGTATTTTATGGGGTTCCCTACCCAAACCATCATATTAGTCAAGGTTCACTCCCATGACTATCATAATGTATCGGGTTCACTCCCCAAACCATTGTAATATTAAGGGTACATTCCCATGAATATCATAGGAGAGAGAGTCTCTTACTGAACTTAGTTCACTCCCCATTCCATTCTTGTTTATGTCATGAGATATTAATTATTACCTAATGAATTATTGGGAAATATTATTCCCACAACTAACTCAATTAAAATCATTAATATGTGTGATATAATATCATAAAACATTCATCATATTTAAACCCATGAAATGATATGGGTTTTATAAAAATTTCATCACATCATAACTTGTGGAAAATAAATGGGTTTTATAAACATTTCATCATTTCATCATAGAAAAATCTATGAAAAAAATAGGTTCTGTAAATGATTTTTCCTCATAAACAAATACCATTCAGATAAAAAATAAGGATTGTATCTTATTATCATAACCCCATTAAAACATAATTAACATCAAAGGATGTCATCTTAGATGGTAAATGGTTTTTAAATATCACTTAGTACATTTATTTATGGAAATATCATTTTAATTTTGAAATAACATTTTTAAAATATAAAAATTTCAAAATTATTAAGGAAAACTTTTTATTTAAAAAAACCTTTGAAAATTGTACTATAATCTTCAAAAAATTGATCTGTCATGATGGTAGAAAATTTAATTCTTGTCATATACATTAAAATAAAACATTCCTTTCACACTTTTGTAGAAAGTTTCAAAAAGTACCATGTTCATAAAAAGAAAAGAATATTCCATGTAAATCATCTTTTAATGATTCAAATATGGGTAAAAGTGACTTTAAATGATCATATAGTAATATTTAAAACCCTTATTTAAAATATTTTATAAAACATGGGTATGGAATAAAAAGTTTTTTGATAGAAAAGATAAATAACGTTGATTTTTATTATAAATATATTTTTGGTATCTTTAGTACATAAGGTGTAAAAAATTAAAGTAAAACAAGTATTTAAAATAAATAACTAGATTATAATAAAGTTCATGTGTTTCTGGAGATATATATTATAAAACCCTTAACACTTGGGTATGTTTGGAATAATAATCCCCATTAAAGAAATAAACAAATGTGGATTTTAAAATAATCATAATTTTAATAATAATGTTTATAAAATACATTCTTGGTAAGTATATATACCATAGAAAATAAACAAGTGGGGAATATGGCATGTGTCTCAAACAAATAAAAGTGAGATTAAAACCCCTTACTAATTTGGTAACCATTGAATCATAATCCCCATGAAATATTAACAAACAATTGAAACTTTAAATATAATTAAAATAAGTATATTCATGATATTACATTTCAATGTGGCAATATATGAACCACATAAATGAAACGAGTGGTGAATTCGGCATAACTCTCCTAGAAATAAAAATGATAATAGAAATCCATTACCATAGGTTTGAATTCCTTCACACATGTTTGAAACTCTTATATAATAAAAATAGGTTTATTATAAATTTATTATATAAACATAATATTACATGTAATACAATATATTATTTACTTATAACCATGTATCACCCATTTTTTAACAATTATTAATTAAAATCATTGTTCTAGGTGATATCTGCTTTGTTTTTCATATATGTTTTGGTTCGGTAATTTTATTCATTGTACTTTTTTCAAGGTTAAATAATATTCATAATTTTAATAATTGTATAAATATAATATATATTCATTATATATATGTTTATATTCATTCATAAAATTATATATAGAAAAATGAGTTACACTGTTCATGGAGATGGTAGGTTGTACATACACATGATTTCTATTTTAAATTTATAATGGATGGAATGAAATAAAGGTAAATAATAATTCACCTTTAAAAAATAATTATTATATCATATATATATTATTTATTAATTAAATCTATCTTTATTACAATCCAATTAAAATAGAAAAGAAAAACGAATCACGTCACTCTATGGATGTGGTAGTCCACACATACACATGATTAACATTATCATTTTCCAATGGTTTGGAATATAATAAGGTAGATATGATATTAAAATTAAATAAGTATAATTATATTATAATTATCATATATAAATATTAAACACATCAAAATAACCTTCCACAAAATATGGTGATGAAAAAAGAATTGTATTATTACATGGAGATGGTAAGTCGTAAGTATGCACGATTGATACTTTCACTTACAATTGGATGGGAAATAGGGTGGATAATAGTGATTTAATAATCATAATACCATATAAGTATATTTATGATACTAGATTTACTTTTTTTGAATAATATAATAGATTTATAGAAGGTAAAATAATAATTAAAAATAAAATGATCAGTTAAAATGATTAATCCTCCTTAGAAAGAACTCCTTTAGATCCCATATTAAAGATCATAGGGTTGGTATTTTGGGAATTCATGAATATATATAACGTTTATAAGGAATTTTATAAGGAATTTTTTCATTTTATTAATGATATATAATACAGAAAGTGGTGTAAATTAGAGAAATGAGGGGTGACCTTTTATGATTAATGGGAGGGGCACTTTCGGAATTTCATAAAATGTTAAATTAATATAAATTAATTTTGATGTAAAAATGGATTAAAATTGATAATATTTGAATATAATATGATTATGAGTCTAAATAATTTCATATAATATAATTTGGACAATGTTTTGGTATATTTGTACCCTAATCATTTAGTTTTAACCCCCATTAACCCTTTTGACAACTATGGTAATATTAAAGTTTTCTACACTTTAAGGGTTAATAATGTTACTATAAAGGATAAAAGAACCATAAATGGACCATGTTTGTATTTTAAAACCATAATATATTTATTTGGATAAATAAATTATTTTTATGAATTTTAAATCATTTAATAAAATATTATTTTTTATAAAAGATCATGAATTTCATTTTAACATTGTTCATTTAACTAGACTTTAAATACATCAATATAGAGGGGGATTCAAATATAATGATTTAAAAAATTCAAAATATTTCATATAGATCAATAAAATTCATAGTACATATAAACTCATTCAAATTATATCCCTTTAAAAAATTGAAATCTTTTATTTTATTTTTATGTTAATTGAAAAAATATTGTATTACTATTACACAATCATTTAAGTTAATTATATAATTTATAAATTTATAAATAAATTCCAATATTTAAAATAATTTTATTAATATCAAAATATACATTTATATTAATTCATAACATGCTTCTATCTTTCTGTGTACACATAATAGATATTTAAAACTAAGAGAGTAAAATTTTGTAACTTTATTTGCTTTAATTAATATATAACTCATTTTCAAGGGAATGATTCCATTACCCAGAAATATTTCAGGAATAAGGTGATAAGTGTGAAATTATATTAATCCAATAATAATTAAGATAAAAAATTTATGGCCCAATCACTTATTTATAATTTAGATTAACCTGATTTTCCCTTTACTAAGGTGATAAATTTTATTATAGTTAATATTTATAGTAATAAAAAAATAAAAGGGATTTATTTAACAAATTTGAACCTCCAAATTTATAATATGGAATAAATTTTTAAATATTTAATTTATATAAATTTAATTAAATAATTTAAAAAATAAGTGCACAAAACAAGATGACAACCACTTTTTAAGAAAATGCATTTTTAAGCATAAAACTTGGTTTATTCTTAAAACATGTTTGTAAAAATATTAAATAAATGTTAAATAAATTGATTGAATATATAATATTTAAATTTTAGTAACATAATTCACTAATTTTTATTGATTTTATTTATTAGGATAAAAATACATTACGCGCATAAAAATATTTTTTCAGATAAAAATTCTTTTTACGTATAAAAAAGTTTTTTATACCAAATTAAAACATAAAATTGAATCCAATGAAAATAATTGGATTATATAAAATATAATAGATTTAATTTTACTTTTAAATCATTTCAAAATTAAATATAACTTTTTCATTGCTAAAAAAATTCTATTTTCAATCAAAATTAGGATTTTTCACTATTCATTGAAAAATCAATCTCTTCAGAAAAATCTCAAAACATCAAGGTAAGTTAATTTTAATATTATGAATTAAAAAATGATATTGATTTCCTGAAAAAAAAATTTCTAAAATATCTATAAAAAATCATAATATTTTCTCCCAAAAATAAATAAAGTCATTTTTGAATAAAACATATTTTTGAAGAATAAAATGACTTTACTAAAAATTGACTGATTATTTTATAAGAATTATAATAATAAATTTATATTTTTAGTAAATTTATATATATATAATAAATTATTTAATCATATTTATGCCTTCTAATTTAATAACTATGTTATAATGGTTGTAATAATATATATTGGTTTGTTTGGGCTCGGTGTTTCATTTAACATAACCTATCAATGAAACTAAATTTAATTGAAAAATATATATTTCATAAAATCTGAAGGTGTTATAAATGTTAATTACCATTAAATTAAACATCACTAATCATGTTTCATGTAATAAGTCTTTTTAATAACAAATTATAAAATCCTTAGGATTGTGGAATCATCAATAATCAATCATGATCTATGTGAGTATATCATAAAAATATAAATATGGAAAAAAATAAGATTATAAAATTTTAATTATATATAAATAGTAAGATTTTCACTCATTATGTTAAGGACATGATCTATGGTCCTCTTATAAGCGTATGGACATGAAACCATGTCCATTCATAAAATTATAGACATGAAACTATGTCCAAGCATAATGTTTTGAACATGAAATCAGGTTCATGCATAACATATTTCTCTCATGAGTTATAAATATTTACCCAATCCATTGGAGGGATATAAAGGACCCACACATCATATAATCACTTTATATGTTTTCTATAAGATAATGAAAATAGTTATCATTTCATCAATTCTTATCCTATGGAAAATAAAATGGGTTCCATCAATATTTCATCATCATAATCATAAACCATATAGATAATAGATAAATACATTATCGTTGGACCATATCCCTAGTGAAACATAAGTAACACCAATGAATGTTGTTATAGATGAGAATACTTTTAAAATACCACTATATCATTTCCTTAAGAAAATACCATTTTCATTTTGAAATCACTAATTTAAAATATAAAAAATCTATAATATAAGAAAAATAATAATTTCAAATAACTTGGAAACTTATGAAGGAAGATTTAAAGTAAAGATCATTCATGGTGATGGTAAAATCCATTCACGTGGTATACGTTGAAACAAATATTCTATTTACACCTTTAGAAAAAAGTACCTCAATAAAAAATGGCAAGAATATTATTTTTAAAACATTTCATATACAGTATAATATGGTTAAAAATGAATTTAATCAATCATTGGAGAAGATAGAAAAAATTACTGAAAATATTTTAATAAAATATGGTAATGAAAGAAAAATATTACTGACTAAAGAGGAAAATAATTGGCTTTTCTTAAAAAACAATTATTGATCATATTTAGTACCAAAGGGAGAAAATGGAGTTATTATTTGAAAATTACAAGAATAGATAGAGGATAATAATATAGATGTGTTTTAAAGGATAATAATTGTATAATTTTCCTCAAATAAAATTTAGCATAGAAAATCACTAAAGAAAATGAGATTGTGTCACAATTTCTTACTACTTTAGTAACTTTTTAATCATAACCCCATTGAAAGAAATAAATTCAAATGAAAATTTAAATAAAATAATAATGAATATATTATTTATATAACATATAAACAGGTTTTTATATACACCACATGAAATAAATAAGTGGTAAATATGGCATATGTCTTGCAAAAACAACAACGAGATAAGAAAACCTTACCTTATGTCCTACAAGATTTGTAAGCACTCTACCTCTTATATAATAAATTTATATTTATTATAATTCTATATTATGTACATTTAAAAACATATAATATAAAATATGACCCACTTATAACAATTTAACACTCGTTCGTTAAAAATGTTTTATTAAAATTGTCATTTTTGGGTGTTAACTATTTCATTTTTCCAGAATGATTTATTTCATAATTTTAAATTTTTATACCTTTATAATGGTTTCATAATATAAAAAATAATGATCATGATATAAATATCATATATAATCATTATATACTGATTTATTACCACACATAAAAGGTGGAGATACAAAAATGAATTACACTATTCATGGAGATGGTAGCTCGTACGCACACATGAACGATGTTTTCATTTCCTAAAAGAAAGAATTAAAGGTATATAAATAATATTTTATCATCAAAAAATATTAATTAAATCATAAAAATCACATATATTTATTATTTTATAATTATTTATATCTATGATATATGGTTATGGAAAAAAAATATTGGTCCACGAGGCTATAGCCTGCATGTACACATGAATGATGGTTCCATTCCCAATTTGATAAAAACAAAGGAGATGGATAATAATAACAAAATATTATTATTGGTGATATTTTTAAGTTATTATATTGTAATATTTAGGATATAATTAAATGAGTTAAAATAAGTAAAATGAAAAAGATCAGTTAAGATGATTACCTCTTCTTCAAGAAACATGCTTTGAATCTCTTCCTAAGACTCCTCGAGATGGTATTTTTAGGAGAATATAACATCTAGAAATATACTAATGTTTTAATATTATTATTATTTTGCTTTATTTTAGATGAGTGCCTTAAGTTGGTGTGAATAATATATAAGAGGTGGTGTCCTTTTATATTCAAACACAAGGCACACTTGGAATTACTTAAAATATTAAAATATAATAAATTCTATTTCATGTGAAAGTGGAACCAATTTTTAAAAATTTCTAAGATAAGGTAGGTTAGGGTTTAAATACCTTACACCAATAAATTATTATAGTTTTATGTATAATTTTAATCCTTATATTTAGATTTAACCCCTTCATTAACCAATTTTAACATTAACTGTAGAAACAACATTTTCATTCTTACAAAGATATAAATTTACTAATAAGGTAATAATTTTCTCACACATGGTAAAAGGATGAATGTTTATACCGAATACTATCACTATTTTTCCAATTAAATGTTTTTATTATTTTTAAATCATTCAATAAAATATTATTTAACGTAAAATACAATTAAAGTCATTTTAAGAACTATTCTCATATTTTGACTTTAAAAATGTCAATAAAAGAATGGAATTAAAATATAAAATATTTAACCATAAATTAAACAATATTGTTAACCATAAAATTAATTTGATACTATAATTCATCTAAAAATATTTCTTTTATTTTTTTAAATCATTTACTTTTATTTTTTTATGCATGCAAAAGTACTGTGTTAGTGTTGTGTACAAATTTAATGTAATTATAACATCACTAAAATATAAATTATCATGGAAAAATTTGATTATTTATGTTAAAATAAAAACATTTATTCTCTCATAACATATTATTATCATTATGTGAACATATAAGATAAATTAAAATAAAAAGAGTGAGATTTTTGAATTTTCATTTACTTAAAATAATATAAAGGTCATTATCAAAGACAAATTGCACCAAGATGCCATATTTTAAAATATATGAAGGTATTTATAGAATTAATCTCATAAAATTAAATATAGTCCATTGTATAGATTATTTTTAATTCCAATTCTATAGTTTTAACCTTGTTTAAACCATTTTACCGTTTACCAAGGTTATAAATTTTATCACGGTTACAATTCATAATGCCTAAAAATAAAAGGGACATATTTTAAAAAACAAGAGGAGAATGATTATAAATATAGAATCTTGTTTTAATATTAATTTTCCTAAAGTAGTATATATAAATTTTAATACAAATATGTAAAATTAAATGAAAATCAGTATTTATAAAATTCTATTTTTGAGCATAAAAATGAACTTAAATCAAAATAAAATATTGCATTGATTCTTATAGAATTATTTGGATTATTATTAATAAAATAGATCTTATGTTACTTTAAAACCAAATAGAAAACATAATAGCACTTTTAAATTACTTTATTTAACAAAAATAAATGGTAATTTTACAAAAAAATGATATTTTATTATTCATTTCAAAATAAATATTTTTAGAAAAATCCAAAAAAATTACCCTAAGATAATTTTGAAATTTTGATATCAAAAATTGTATTCGTTAACTAAAATAAAATTTATAAAAAGGGTAGAAATTAATTATAATTTTGGCATAGAAAATTAAATTAAAACCATTTCTAAAGAAAACCAATTTTTGAATAATAAAATAACTTTACTAAAGTTTGAGTATTTATTTATCATTAATCAATCATTACATTTTCATTATGTAAAAATTTTACAAATTTTTTTATAATTTGATAATTACTAATCATAACTACCAATTTAACGGTTATATTATAATGGTCACATTTAAATAATATTATTTTCATAGATTATTGTACATCGCTTAAAGATCGTTGTTTTATGTTAAGAAACCTATCAAGTGTAATGTTATTTAAAATTAAATTTTTGAGGTGTTACAATAAGTGAAAGAGATAAAAAATACAAAGGATATTACATAGTGAACACTAAAAGATAAATCAATTATATATCAATAATTATTGTTATGGTTTGGTTAATCATACAACAAAGATAAGGTGAGTACACCAAATATTAAAAAGTTATTAACTTCAACCATTAAATTAATTTTTATGGATGGTGGTATAAATAAAATCAAAGATTTATTCTAACTAGAGGATAAATATAGTTTTAAAAATAATAAAATGTATCATCACTTCAAATAAAAATTTGTTTTTTAGAGGAAAACTTAGAAATATTTATGAAAACTTTTAACGCTTATATTGGTGATTTGAAAAAAAATAAAAGGTAAAAGGGATTATATGAGAGATATGAAATTTAATGTTAGAAAAAATTAAAATTAGTTGAAGAAAAGTATAATGGGATTACTTAAAAGTGATATAATGATCAATATATGTATATAATTAACTATAATCACCTTAAAAAGTGTGAAAATCCTATAGTAAAATCATGAAACAAGGATGATAATATATAATAACAAAGTATAAAAGGAGTTAAAATGGGGGAAAATATAAAGGAGAAGACAAATTAAGTTGAAGAAAAACTTATGGAATAATCTCTACCACATTATAAACCACCAAAATGAACCCTAGAATGAATAAACCAATATTAATTTTATAATCAAAGTGGTAATTTTTTAGAAATTTTTATGAAAATTCATATAATATTCCCTTTAAATAATATCTCGAGAACTTTCCCATATATGAAAATTTAGTGAAACAGTTGGTTTAAAACAAGTTAAATCTTATGGATGTGAGCACAATACCACTCATAATAGAGTGTCTAGTTGTAGTGTCAAGGATTCCATAAAGGAAGAAACAAGATCTAGTTCGTTTTTCAATTCTGAGTACCATTTTTCCTTTTGAATTTTGAAATGATTTGTGTGATTTTGGTGTGAGTATAAAAAATATTATCATAAACAAAATTGCAGGTCCTGGGATCATAGGATATGAATCCAATAATGTTTTTTATTTAATTTCAATAAATAACGGTGTGATTTCCTTTAGGTTTTATTAATGATTTTTTGTTAAAGTGGTTAAATTTTACTTTATGATATACTTTTTTATCCTTAAGATTGATTAATATAAAAATACCTCTTATTATTGAAATGAAATTTTTAGGAATGAGTAGGTCTTTGATAGATATTCAATTATATATTTTCATTTAAGAGTTTTAGGTGAGTATGTCAAGTTTAGTATTCATCAAGTAATGAAAAATTATGGATATGATGATAATGTTTTGAGTTAGGATGTTTCTTCCCTTGGTGAGAGAGAATAATGATATATTGTAATTAATAAAAAGGGATAATTTAAGGAAAATAATTAGAAAATAAGTTATATTTAAAGGATTATGGGTGTTAGAAAATATACTAAGAAGGAAGAGAAGAAATTTCACCAACAAGTTTGGTTTTTCCATGAATTAACCTTTGATTTTTTTAGAATTAACAAAAAAATGGTGGGTTCGTCCCTTAGAAGTGGATAAGATAATACCTCAAAAAAAAAGTTACTAACAGTTTCAAAGAAAGGAAGAAGAACTATCTATTTAGATTACACTCAACTTTGACCATACATTAATCCAAATTGTGTATCTTCTTTCCATTATTCTATTACACAACATAGTGAGGTAATGAATAGATAAAAGACATTAAACAATATGCTTATATGAGGAATCCCAAAAAATTATTTATTTATTAGTAATTAGTTTTAGGAATTATTTTAGGTATGTTTTCTTGTGTATGAGGCCAAATACCCTATATGTTTTATCTTTAATATAATGGACCATTCACTTTCAAGTTTATACTAATTTTTCAAGTTCAAAATAAGGAGAAACCTTAAATAAAAGAAGAAAACAAAAAAAATCAAAAAAAATAAAGGACTTCAATTTAATCAATTCTAACTAACGATAATTGAAATATATAACTAGGTAAGAATTATATTTCATTCTAATATTTTTTATAGTCAATCCTTTGATAATTTTAAAATCAAATATTTCCTAAAACTCTATTACCTTAGATACATATTGTGGAAAAAGTTTAATTTAAGTGTGTTTGAGGAATTCTTAGTCCTCACTTTTATACTTTTATCTTTGAATGACCTAGGAGATATCATAAAATAGAGAAATGTTTTAACGTGTTGGAAATTTTGATTATTCATTCTTATAAAATAATACATATATAAGTACAAATTGTTTAAAGTTACATTATATTTTCAATTTTGAGTTGCTTAAAAATTATTATTAAAAAGATTTTATTAATTTATTCTAATTCATGGACATTTTTATTTTTTTCACTAATTGTTTTTTTCATTACATGAGTTGATTGACCAAAAGAATTAATTATCATTCTCAAGATGCACTATAATCATTTTTATATATTATTTAATGTACCCTATTTCATAAAATATTATAAATTTATAAATGATTATTATAAATTTCTTATTGATATTATCAATGTATGGTGATTTTACACCATAATAAAAATATTAATTCTATCAGTTGAATAATTTTTAACCAATTTGATCTATCTTTAACCATGATTTATTTATAAAAAATTTGGCATGAAATATTTTAGATCTAGTAAAGAAGGAATGTTTGAATAGATATCTTTTTGAGATATTAATAGGGGATCTAGGAAGTGGAAAAGTAATGTATAAAATGGAATAACTTTCTATAAAAAAATGAGGGCATTAGATTCAATGAAAAAAAGGGTACATCACTAACAAGAGGGAAGAATTTGGCTAGGCATTCCAAGGGATTGAAGGTGTTGTTTATCATTTAGATTAAGGCCTTCAATTTTTTTTTACACTCTTATGTCTAGAATGGATAAATATTTTGTTTCTTGTGAAAAAAATGAGGGGGTAGACACTTCATGTTGAGTTTTTGAATGAACGGTGGTTGAAAAGTTGGTTTCTATTATTTTGAATAATAATTCATTTTTTGTTTTTTAATTCATATGTATTTCTATATATTATATTCTTTCCCTAAGAATGACCATTGTTTCCTTTATTGTAGAATTTATTTTTAATGAAAATAATAGTGTTTTGATTCTTTCTTGGATATAGGAGAGTTTAAGTGTTATGTTGAATATGGTTTTGGATCACCTAATTATTTAATGAACCAAAAAACATGACCCAAAAATTTTAATTCTAGTAATTATATAATAAATGTACAAACAAGGACTTATTTAGATTCAATTTAAAAAATAACATAATTTCTTAAAAAAAATATTATAATTTTACTTATCTCATGATCATGGATTTATAAAAACTTTGTTTACCTTTATCATTCAATGTTAACTTACATGGTTTTAGATTTAATTCAAAATTATATCAACTGATTATCGAGACTTTAGAACTAAAGTTCCATTCAAGGGATCTTGGTATCTATGTATCAACCCCAATACTTTCTAGTACTATACTAAAATTATATAGTTTTTATGATTTGTTTTCATGCTTATAAATTATTAAAAATGACTCTATAGCCTCATTAGGTGATAAAACTCAAGTTTGTATCATTATTTTGTGCTTTAGGGATGATTAAATGATGGAACTTAGGTAAATTATGTTTAATTTAGATACACTAAGGAAAAAATGTTTGAATAACTTGTATAATCAATGTGAAAATTAATGGAAGAATTAATCTTACAAAAATAATGCTTAAATTATGTTTTAAAAGGGGAATTTGATATATTCCAATTTATTCTCTACTACTTTAACTCGTGTGGTGTTTATTTGAGTTTTAGGCCTTTTGTGTATTACTTGGTATTAAATTTATTTAAATTGGTTGTTTTTTATTGTAAATAATTTTCAACTAAAATTTAATTCATGCAGAAAGGGGTTAAACATTATATTTATTCTTGAAAGGGGAATAATTTTTTTTATTGATTTTTGTAATGAAATTATAGGTTATGAGAGATATATATATGATTTAATTTATTTATTTAGAAAGGGATAAGTGAACTAGAAATGGGGTAATATTAACTTATAGTTCTCAAATTACATAAACAATTTATGTGATAGAAAGGGGGACTATGGTACCTATATGTGGGATATAAATTATGTTTAAATGGGGTAAATACTTAATGAAAAAGGAAAATTGGGTTTTAATTATTGATTAAACTAGAAATTAGGATAAAAATATTAAAAATTGGTATTTTTGTGTGTATATAATTTCTGATTTTTGAGTGTTTAGTAATGAAATTATGAAATATATTTCTTTATGTATGCATGTGTTTAGAAAATTGAATTGGTTTTCCAAGTGCTATATATTGGAGCTGACATGATGTGTTATATTTTAAAATTAGAGTGATGATTGAGATAGTGTTTCACTAACTCCATATTGTGATATTGAGTTGTGATGTTGGTCACTTTCAATAGTATATGGTTATGCTAAATATGTGATAATGATGAGAATCCATTGTTGAGTCAAAAGTTTCCTTATGGATTTTTCTATTCCTTTATGTTTTTTAAATCACAAACACATTTCCTTAATAATACTTTTTATCATTAAGGAAGTTTATATGAAAGAATACCTAAATATTTACTCATGCTTTTTTACGTCTTGCATGCGATTTTATAGCTAAGTATAACAATATTTTCCTTAATATCAAATAGTCGCTCGATTTATTAAAGTTCTCAAAGTTTCTTAAAGATCTTACACTTTCTTAAAAATCTTACACTTTCTAAAATATGTTACACTTTCTCAAAGATCTTATACTTTCTCAAAGATCTTACTGTTTATCAAATATCTTACACTATCTTAAATATCTTACACTTTCTTAAATATCTTACACTTTCATAAAGATTTTACACTTTCTAAACATTCTCAAAGATCTTAAAATTTTTCATGATCTTATACTTTCTTAAAGATCACACTCTTTATCAAATATCTTACACTTTCTTAAGGATCTTACACCTTCTCAAGATCATACACATTCTCTAAATCTTACACTTTAATAGAATTGTGAATTTGATTCTCTCAAAATTTTGAATCTAATTCTCTCATATTACAGACTCTAGTTCTCTAATAATTATAACTATGATTCTCTCAGAAATCACAATCTAAGTATCTCAGAAATCAGACTTTGATTATCTCTCTCTTAGAATCTGATTCTCAATAATTTTTTGATCTTATTTTCCCAGTTTCTTACATGTGATCGAATGTTAAAACTTTCTTAAAGTAACTAAATTTCCTTAAGAATTCGTTTTTCATAAACAAAAACTGCATGATAATGTTTCTTATATTCTGCATGATAATGTTTCTTAAATTCTTAATTATAATTTTTCTTGCATTCTACATGATAATGTTTCTTATATCCTACACGTTAATGTTTCTTACATCCTGCATGATAATGTTTCTTACATTCTGCATTATAATGTTTCTTACACCCTGAATGATAATTTATCTTACATTTTTCATGATAATGTTTCTTAAATACTACATGATAATTTTTCTTAGATTCTGCATGATAATGTTTCTTGCATCCTACAATATAATGTTTCTTACATTCTGCATGATAATGTTTCTTACATGATTAAATTTCTTACATGATAATGTTTCTTACTTGATAATGTTTCTGACATGATAAAGTTTCTTACATGATAATGTTTATTACATGATAATGTTTCTTACATGATAATGTTTCTTACATGATAATGTTTCTTACATGATAATGTTTCTTACATGATAATGTTTCTTACATGATAATGTTTTTTACATGATAATTTTTCTTACATGATAATGTTTCTTACATGATAGTGTTTCTTCCATGAAAATATTTCTTACATGATAATGTTTCTTACATGATAATATTTTTTTACATTATAGTTTTTCTTACATGATAGTTTTTTTAACATACTTTTCATGATAATGTTTCTCACATACTTTGCATGGTAATGTTTCTTATATATTTTACACAATAATGTCTCCTAGATATAATAATGTTTCATAGAAATGATAATTTTTCTCATATTTTGTTACATAAAGTGATGCAATACAATCTACTATAAAATGACTATTGTTGAGTACAAACTATACAGGTCCCTATGAAATTTCAAATAAATATGACTGTTGGAGGAAAATGTGACCATTGGAGATCTCACCTATAAATACCCAGCCATTTGAAATCATTAAAAGGTGTGTGGAGTTTTTGTTAAGAGATACTATTCAAGAAATTAATTCTTGAAGCTATGAGTTGAATTGAAACATTATGAAATCTCTACTCAACTTTCCTTGTGCGTAAGCTATGAATAGCTTGTTCAAGTTTGGAAAAACTTGTTTAACCTGCTTAGTGTGAATCTGATTGGTGTTATTCACAATTGAGGGCTTCCGGGGATAGAAAGATAGAGGTGTCTATTACCTACTTAATCGATGTCTTGTAGGGATAACAAGATAGATATCGATATTCGTATCGAGGGCTTACTCTAGTGTGTGTATGACAGACTTTCTTGAAATTATAAATCAAGGGACATTTATCCAAGGTTTTTATATACCCTTCCCTTTGGGTTAAAAGATTTCTTTGTTACTTTTTACTTGTTACAATTTTGTTTAAATTTCTCTACATTTAGTTACAGATATAAAGTGTAACTTTTTTACACTTTCTTATTCTTGTACAAACATTTATTTAGATTCTATACGCTTTAAGGTACAATCATTCCTTAAGTAAACTTGTTTATGTTTCTTTATCGGGTCCAAATTATCAAATCCTAAGCAAGTTAGTTTTTTTATTAATAACTAAAGAGGGATTGTAAATTCATCTTGTTTAACTTTGTTAAACATATATTTTATTAATGATAAAAATGAAAGTTTTTAAACCTACAATTTACCCCCCCCCCCTCTTTTAATTGAGCAATATACATATTCATTTTGATCTTATGGCCATGGGTTTAGCTTGGGCATGGGCTTGGCCAGTGTATTTTCTTAATGTCATGTGTTTGGAATACCAGGTGGATGGTGTTATATGTTTAGAATATAGGGTAATGATGAACCATATTTTTCTCTACCAGGTTGTATAAGTACTTCAATTGGTCATAGAAAATGTGTGTTATTCATGTGATGGTTTGTGCTCATTATTATGATTACATGATGAAAACAATTATTGATATATTATTTTATTCTTTCAATTATTTTTATTTTATCATAGATAACACTTTTATATTATAGGTATTGTGGTAATTTCTAATGAGGATTATGTTCTCACCTATCATACATATACACCTCATGCCCATATAGCTTACATGTTTGATATTTTATGTAAATAAAATAATCCTCTATAGTTAGGAGACAGTAATGGGAGACACCTAAGACCTGAGAACCTATTATTGTGATGCCATGCAGAATGGTTTTAACTATAAACTATTTTACCCTCAGTTTCAGTTGTAATATTGCATTTTAGAACATGGGGTTTACCTTTAAGACATGTTTGGTTTTATGAAATATATAGGCACTTTTTGTATTTTTTTATGAAAAAATTAAACTTTCACATATTTTTATACTTTCTATGGTTATTAATTGTTAAATTTTAGTTTATTTTATGTGATGAACCATTATATAGTAAATAACCCCCAAATAAATATCCTTAGACCCTCACTGATAGTCTCCAACCTTTAACGATTATGGATTTAACTTAAGTCCATGTGGAATTCTACCCTAGATGTATAGTCTTTCCTAGATGGGATATTACAAAATGGTTTGAGGGTCATTATTTTCTGGTATCTTGATATTTATAATGTGGTAGAGTGGAAAATAATAGTTGAGACTTGGTATTGAATCTATGAGTGCATTTATGGACAGCACAACTACAGTAAAAGACTATGTTTTCTTGGGTGTATGAGATTGTATTTATCAAAATTATAAATAATATTTTTGGGAATAAAACACCATTATTTGATAGCGAGTAATGGGGAATTAATCCATCATTTTTTTGCATGTAGAAGTATCACATGCATGAGTGTGTCCATGAGTTAGTAATTTATTGATTATCTAAATGCCTATTAAATAATTTAATTATTAATAAACTAACTAGTGTATTTTGTAATAGATTATTTTTATTGTATTATTTAATTAGAATTTATAATATAATTTTTATCATGAGGTTTGATTAAATTGATTTGATTGATTACCTTGTAAATTGTTTAAAAAAGTGTGGCATAGTGAGTTTTCTTATTGTGAAATTATTATTATATGAAGACAAGTTTTATAAATCTTTTATAAAATTACGCAACCAAAGAGATGAGTTATTGAGCCTTAAGGAAAAGAGGTAGACTCGGTGTAACAACCTAAATTCCAGAAATCTAAATCTGGTTGTTATATTACATTAATAGTAAATAATACAAGAGTTCTCATGAAATCCAATAGCTTAGTAGTCTTGGAATACAAGAAAAATATATACATTAAATTTTAAAATATAAGATATAACATGAACACGGTTCAATAACATTATTATCCCTTCCACTATATCACTAAAAATTATACATAGTTCTCCTCTAGGTTACCTGGGGAAAGGAAAAAATAAGGGTGAGATCAGATGCTCAAAAAGGAGTAGAAAACAATGAAATCTATCATAACATAAACATGGAAGAAGTGATATGTAATGAATTAATAAAAAATATGAATCCATAATCAATTAAAATAGAGGGGTTTATTTTTTATCGTAAGAATTTACGATGGATACAAGGGGTGAATTTTAGTTAAAAAAATTAAGTGATTAAAATCCCAAAACCTATTTATTTAATTTATCAGACTGAGTGTGTATCTGATGATTAGCGTGTTTAAAAAGAACTGAAAATGCATCAGGTAAATTATAGTAAAGAAACGTTTACTAAAATAATCATTCTCAACAAATTTCACAACTGAAAAATATAACTTTTAAAAGAAATTAAAATATAAATATAAAAATTTCTATAGAATAACTAATAGAAGCATTATAAAATAAATGAATATACATTATCCTATAGTGTAAAGGAATTCAATCACCTTGATTGAAGGTTTACAAAGTTTAAACCAAACTTTAAGTTTTTATTTCTTTAATAAAAATACCTTGTTCGTTAAAATCGTAATCAGATCTGTTTTCTTATCCCTAGAATCCCTCTTTCATCCTTATAGGATTTTTCCATCTTCATATTATAAGAATCCATAAATCATAAACCCATATCAGACCCAAAAAAATGGAATAATTATTTTAAGTAATTTTCAACCCTCACACGGATTCCTTAAAACAAAACTCTTTTAAGGATTCCAAAGAAACATGTAATGATAGGTTATAATATTATAATCTTTAAAACAATTGATTTCAAAAAATCATCATCTTCCATCTCTTCAAATGAAAATTTATTTATTGCCACACCTCTAATAGTCATCTTTCCATGATTCTCAGAGTTGGTTTCAAAGGTCTCATATGTTTTTCACTTGATATATCAGAAAATTATATCTTCATCTGATAGCGCTTTGCTATCACCATTAAAATTATAAAAAACCCACTATACAATTAAAATTATTCTAAAAATATTATTAAAAACTTTTTTAATCTGATGGAATAAATTGTTAATCTAATGGATAAAACTCTATCACACTAATTTAACCGATAGAATAAATATCATCGTAATGATAGAATAAATATAATCATAAGGCTAGATTAATATCATCACACTGATAGACTAAATATCATCACACCAATAGAATAAATATCATCACATAGATGGACTAAATACTGTCACACTGATAGATTAAATATTTTCAAACCAATATAGTAGATATTATTACACTAATAGATTAAATATTGTCATACTAACAGATTATATATTGTTACATTGATAGATTTAATATTTTCACACCGACAGATTATATATCTACAAACAATAGATTAGATATCATCACACTAATAGAAAAAATATTATCACACCAATTGAATAAATTGTTTCATACTCATAAATATGAATTAGATCAATTGTCATAGGTCATTCCGATGGATATTAATTATCTCAATTCGATGGAAATGACTTAGGTTAGTCTGATGGATTGAACTTATATAGAAATTTTATATTCGTTTGTTAATAATTATTATTTTATTTGGTAGAAAAAATTGTTTTATACAACAATATTCTAAAACCTAAGGAAATATAAATTTAGTAAAAAATAGTTTTTTAAACATGTTTTGTGATTTTTAAAATAGAGGATAGAATGTGTAGAAATTAACATTTTTTACTCAACAATCCCCTCATTTTTGAAAAACACAAAAACTAAAAGATAAAGATACTAACTTTTAAAATATTTATTTCCTATTAAATGTTTCGAAACACATATCCCTTTATCAATATTATCTCTAACTTTCTTTATGACTCCTTTTATTTAACAAACTTTTTCAAGAAGAATAATATAATATAACTTGTAAAAAACATATCACCTTCAATAAGGTAATATTAAATAACTTCTCTCTGAAATAAATTAATTCCAAAATGAATAATTTCTCCCTATACTTCTTTTCCTTAATTACTTATTCAAATACTTATCCCCATTTTTAATTTTCAAAAAGAAATATGGGAGGTTGAAAGTACCTAAAATATTAGTGATAAAAATTCTATGAAACAATTTATGAAACATAAATATTCATCCATAATAAAACTATGGAAAGAGTATTCATCCATCCAAATCAGAAAACACTAAATCATTATATAAATGAAATAACATTAAAAGTTTATTCATTTAAAAAAGATATGTTTTAATATTATAGAATGAATAAGAGTGTAGAGGAATAAAATTCATTATTTTTTATACATCTTCTTCATAATGACTTTCATCTTTCTAAAATCCTCCTGGTTCTTTTTAGACTTAGTATCTATTGTATCTAGATTTTCTATCTTCTCCTCCAAAAAATTGAAATTCCAATTTTCTTATTTAAAACTAATGAGATCTACTTAAAGGAACCAATTCTTTTTATTTTCTTCATTCAACTTTTGAATTTATTCTTCAAAAGATTAGGTCTTGGAATTTTATTCTTTCAATTTTTGGATTTCTTATTCAAGATTCATGATCTTTGTCTTCAGATCTAAAATTTCTAGATTGTGTGATTATGAAACATTTTTAAAATCTTCCAGAAACTTTAACCAATTAGAAACAAATAAAGATTAGTTTTTAAAGGAATCAGATATATATAAAAGGAAACTTTTATAAATTCATCAAATTGATCATCATGATATTCCAAATCACCATATACTTGTTTTTACAATATTATAATTTTATTAACCCTTATTCTATCTACCTTTAAATTATATTTGAAAAAATTTATATCAGCTTCATTTAGTATAATACTTTCTATCAAAAATTTCAAAGAATATTATTTCTTATTAAATATATTCTGAATTTTCTTAAAATGAGATTCAATGTTTTCAAGAAATTTAATTGAATTATTAATTTGTTTCAAATCATGATAGATATAATAAACTCTCCTTTTAGCCTCAGTGGATGTAATTTTATATGATTTTGAAGATACATCAGACACATGACTTCTAGAAAAATCAGTATCTACTTTTATTTTTCCTATATCTTTCCAACTATACTATATTTTTACAAAATAAAATTCCCCAATAGTATCGAACATGTCAAATATTTTTTATGTTATTTTTTTTCCTTCTTCTTTTTCTTATTTTGAATATTATTCATTCTTATAAACCTATAGATCTCCATATTTCTACGATTGAGTAGAGAATGAGTATGATGATGATGATGAAACCAAAGAACTTTATTATTATTATTATTATTATTCTAATTATTTTTCTAACTACTGAGTAGTAATTAAAACTGCTTTTATAGGCATCTAAACAGAAACTAATTTCTGACCTGACTTCTAACCTTATTTTTATCCAGATTTCTAATTTGACTTTTGAGATTATGGATCTATTTACACGTATTTTTTCTTTCTATTTTCAAAATTATAATGAAAAATAGAATTTACATATATGATATATTCTGGTAAAATTGACAGATCATCTATAGAAGTTCCAACTATGTCAACTTATTTTTGGATTCGTTGTTTAGTAAGATTCAGATCCGCTGTAGAATAAGTACTAGATGTAGGAATCAATTTAATGTCTAGTAGAGAAGATATTGAAATGGTAATATTGGATGAATATTTTTAGACTCATTTAATTAAATTTTTCTTCACCATTAATAGAGAAAAAAATTTATTATGTATTTTATTTTTCTCAAATTTCATCATTGTTTTAGTACTTTTGGATTACCAATCTAAATTCTCAAAATTATCAAGCCCAGAAATTTTATCTTCAGGATTGTTTTAATCCTTATGCTCCATCAACTTATTAAATTTCTCATCAAACATGGTTTTTAGTTTCATCTCCAATTTAGGTAGAGAGGAATCATCCTTTCTTTTTTAAGGTCTTTTTTTTTTGTCTGATTATCTTCTATATCAGACGTAACCTTTTCCAATTTTTCAACAAACATCTTTTCCTTTGGCATAAAAACTAATCTCATTCAAGAGATAATATCCTCCCCAATCAAATAGACTTTTCATATTACATCCACTACTTTATTTTTTATATTTATAACCTTCATGTAATTGAACAGCAATTTATTAACAAAGCTAGGAAACAATAGTAGCTTTAACTTTATTAAACTTTTCTTCATGTATTCAAATGACAAGAAAACAACCTTTACTAAATTGAAATTTCTCATATCCATTAATAAATCCAGTATTAAGATATCAAGGACCTTCAAAGTATCTCTATTCCCATTTCTTAGGATAAGATAACCTTGCATCCAAAGATTGGATACTCTTGCATCCAATGATAAATGATACACCTTCCATATCTTTTCAAAAGATGAGAAAAATGATTTTTTATATTTTTATTTTTTATAACTTTCTAGCTTCTCCAGAAGTTTATGATAATTAATATATACTTCTCCTCCTGATGGAACTTTTACTAAATCAACCACTTATTGAATAGTTAATTCATAACATTGAGTGAAAAGATTAATTAAAGATAATCACATCGATATTATCCTCAAATCTAAAATCAATAAAAGAATAAAATTATTTTACATTATCCAGATAGTAAAGATCAAAATCAACTTTATCAACACAAAATTTCTCACAAAATTGTAATTTCATGATTTATTTGAGTAAATAATTATACTTATCATACCAAGATATTTCAACTAACATTTCCTTTATAGATTCTCGATTTGAGAAATCGTCAACTAAATCTATTTTTTTAATTCAGATCATACTGAGAATAATTTGATCTGACAAACAAAATTATATCTAAAGAACACAAAAACTATTAGAGTGACAAGAACTATGAGGTTCAAGAGTCTAAAACCATTATAAAAATCAATTTGGTATGTGGTGAACCAGTCGGATATTGGTATCCTCAGAGTGATGATTCATCTTCCTCAAATTTAGTAGCTCAGATTGAATCCAATTTCTTGATCCGAATATCAAAAATTAATCTAGAAGGATTTAAATTTATTTCTGAACTCTTAAGGCTTTTTAATAAAAATTTGTATCAGATGAAATGATTTTCTAAAAACAAAACATTAAAAATTTATAAAACATTTACAATTTATAAAATGTAAACAATAGAATAAAAACTAAAATAAAAGATAGTAAATATCAAAGAATAGTAGTTGCCTTATCGAAGTAAAAAAACATAACTTTCTATTATAATGTAATTTTAGTAAAATGATATTCTTGTTTTTTAAGAAAACATAATAATTTATCAAATGAAATTTTTTTGGAAATACTGAACTATTTAAATAAAATAAAAAAATTGTGAATATGGAAAACTAAAATTGAAAATCTGAAATTTTTTGAATGTTTTTTTAAACATAAGTTTTTAAAGAAAAAATATTTTTATAAAACCACAATATATGTACTCCCCCTATGAAAATGAATTAATTAATGTAAGGATTTTATTAAATATAAGTAGATATGAATGATTATTTGATATTGGCCATTCCAAGCTTCTCTTTATTATATTCAAATCTATCAGAACAAAGGGGATTAGAATAAATATTTGGAAGTTGTTTTTGTGTTCCAATGAATTACAAAATGATATCTCATTTTTTGTGATCCCAAATGAAAATGGTGTCTTATATCTATGTTCTTTACTCATGATTTATTTTTTAGGTTTTTACTTAATGTAGTGGAACTTGTATTATCACATTGTATTTGAGTTTTACTGAAACTCATGCCATAGTCAGTGAGTTTTTATTTCATCCATAACACTTGAGAACTACAAATTCCAGTTACCATATATTTAGCTTCAGCAATAGAAAGTTATAATGGGTGTAGTTTCTTATAAGACCAAGACACTAAAGTTTCCCCTAAAAAATGAAAATATCCATAAGTAATTTTTCTATACATTTTAAATCCACTAAAGTAGTATATAAAAATATTTTTAAATCAAAATAATGTCCATAAGATGAAAAAAAACTATAAATCCATAGTTCCTTTAAGATAATGAAAAAATTAATATCATTAGGGTTGGAAACTTTTGGATTTTCTTGATATCTTGAACACAAAAATATAAAAAATATTAAATCTGGATGACTTGCAGTTTCATATATTAAACTCCCAATCATTTCTCTAAATATATTTTGATCAACTAGTTTCCCATATTCCTCAATATCTAATGTTTTTGAGGTTATGATATGAGTATTGATACTTTTAGTATTATCATATCAAATTTTATTAATAAGGTATTTTATTTACTTATATAGATATACAAAAAAAATTCTGGTTTTAGGGAAATTTGAAAACCTATAAAATAAGTAAGTTCTCCCATTATGCTCATTTCAAACTTATATTTCATAATATTCACAAAGGAATATGATAAATATTTTTTAGTTAAACCAAATATAATTTCATCAGCATAAATTTAAACAATGTTGATTCTTTTAGAAACTTATTGTATAAATAGTGTTGTATATGCAACTCTCTTAACAAAGTTTTATTATAACAAAAATCTAGTTAACCTATCATACTAGGCTCAAGGGGATTGTTTAAGTCTATAATGGAAATTAGTAAGTTTAAAAAACATGTTCTAGAAATTTTTAATTTTTGAAACTAGGGGGTTTTCTATATAAAAATCCTCATCTACATATCCATTAATAAATGCACACTTCATATATATTGAAAATATCTTGAAATTAAGGAATTATACATATTCTAGAAGAATACGAATTGCTTCAAGTCTTGTTATATTAGAATAAATTTTTTTATAGTTTATTACCTCTTGTGGATTATAACCTTTATAAATAAGCCTAGCTTTATTTATAAATATAGTTCTATTTTCATTACATTTTTTCTGAAAACCCAATTTTACTCCAATTGAAAAAGTATCTTCAAGTCATTTAACCAAAGTCCAACACGATTCCTTTATAATATTTTGACTTCATCTTGCATATATTTTATCCAATATTCATCACTTAGAGATTTATCAAAAGTATTAATTACAAATTATGATAAAAATTCACAATGTTCAAATTTTTCTCCTAAGGAACTTCTATTTCTAACAGTTTGATCTATATCACCAATGATGTTATCAATAAAATGATTCTTATGAAACAACTAAATTCTTGGGTTTAAAAAACTCTATTATTTAACAACATGATGAAATTATTCTTAATAAAAAACATCAAAAACATATTCTTCGTTTATTATCTCATGAAAATAACTTTCCAATATAGGTTGAGAATCAGTTATTGAAATAACACTTGAAGATGTGAGGTGTGGTTTTTTTAAAATAGAAGGATCAATTTTTATCAAATTTAACATATATTGTTTCCTCAATAGTAATTTTTTTATTAAATAATCTATAAGACTAACTAGTTATAGTATAACTTAAAATTATTCCTTTATTAGAGTTTGGGGAAAATTATGTAAATTATCTTTAGTATTCAAAATGAATACATTGCATCCCAAAAAAATTAAAGTAAGAAAGAGTTAGTTTCCTTCCAATTCACAACTCATAAGGAGTTTTATTAATCAAAGGAATTATTAAAACTGGATTTATAGTATAACTGTAATTACTAACTACTTCACCTCAAAAAAATTAGAAACTGAGTATTCACTCAGTATAGTTCATGAAATATATTGAAGAATTATATTTATTCTTTTAACTACACCATTTTGTTATGTAGTTTGAGGTGGTCAAAATTTATGTATTATACTTCTTTACTAAAAATTTTTTAAAATTAATCAATAAATTCTCTACCATGATCACCATAAATAGTTATCATTGATATATTTTTCTCATTTTTGACTTTGGCTATAAAAGTTTTAAAATAGTAAAAGCCTTCATAATTCATTTCTCGAAAATACTTATTTATTTCTAGTTTAATTATCAACTAACACATATACATAGTATTTTCCACCAATAGTTACAGTTTATGTATGACTAAACAAGTCCATGTGCACTAAATGTAAAGCATCAAAATTTTAGGCTACACTAATAGATTTAAAACATGACTTATGTTTCTTTATGAATTGACAAGGATCACAAACTTTTGAAGTATCAAACTTATGTTCCAGTAGATCTTTAACTAGTCCTTTCATAGATAGTTTATCTAAAGTTATAAAATTATATTTTCCTAATATCCTATGTTGTAACCAATATTGATATTCCATTACACTATGTAATGGTATATCTTGGCTCATAATGTCTTATAATTTTTGGGTATAAACATTCTCATTTTGATTGGCTAAAAGAATAAATTCATCTTTTAAACAATGAATAGTACATTTATCATTCACAAATTTTACAAGATATACTCATCATATAATAAAAATATTTTTATAAGGTTGTTCTTAAGGCCTATAATAAATAAATCATTTAAATTAACAATTTTCCAAGAAGAACAATATTACATATTCCAATAATCTCTCCTTGAG
Source organism: Viscum album (assembly GCA_963277665.1). Classification (NCBI taxonomy): domain Eukaryota; kingdom Viridiplantae; phylum Streptophyta; class Magnoliopsida; order Santalales; family Viscaceae; genus Viscum; species Viscum album. The sequence continues at coordinate 1,776,422,692 of OY728153.1, read as the reverse complement.
AGTTATCACCAAAGGTAACTTTGATACCTTTAATTTTTATAACATTCTTGAAGAAATCCTTTTTTCTAGTAATATTTCTAGAATAAGCACTATTCATGTACCATATGTTTTTTTGGTACATTTCTAATTTTCTTGAAAATAAAAAAATGTTTTTCAGAACTCAATCCTTCTTGGTTATGGTGTTATTATAAAATAAAATTTTTGGAATCCACACATTTTCAACTTTTCTATGTTGAGTAAATATTAATTTTTTTTGAAAAATAATCCTTATGAAAACCTAATTATTGAAATTTACTCTAAGAACACAGTATATCTGATATCTTATTCATAATCCACATTTGGAAAAAAATCAAAATAGAGAACTTTTGGAACAAATTATATTTCTCTAATTATTTAGAAAGATATGAAATCTTATTCCTAAGAGTATAAATCCTTGATTTATATTTAGAAATTTTTTCTTGATAAATATCAAAAAAATTATAAATTTTACAATTCTAACATTCTAATAATTTTGAAAATCTAAATACCACTTTAAAACTAGGTAAATTGTAATTTTATTATAATTAAGAATATTATTCATCAAAATATATATAACTATTATTATTATCACTATTAGTATAGTTTTTATTCAAGTTCAGAATTTTAAAGATTCATCATTTGCATTTTCCATGAAGCAATTATTAATCTTTAGAATCTCAACATAGAATCTGATATTATTTTTAACTTCACTTTCACATTCAGATGAATATTATTATGAAATGTTTTCACCACAAGCACTCCAAGTATTTGAAGCATTCATACTTTTCTTATTCTTGATCTTTTAGTACTTCTTATAATTTCTTTCTGAATTCCAATCCTCTTTCCAAACTACCTTGTTCATCCTCTTTGCAAGATTAGATAATTAATTTTTATAATATTATGAAGAAATATTATCTAATTCAACTAAAAAATTTTATTTTTCAAATACTTTAAAACATTCTCAACTTAATGAACCTTATTATAAACTTTATGAGTTAGAGAAAAAACAACTCCTCCATTCTTTTTCTTTATCATTCCTATATCTCTTTTGAATCTACCCCCATTTTTCATAAGGTTTCAAATAAAATCATCCAAATTAATATGTGTAATTTTTTTGTATTGGGTCAAGTAGTCCCCTTGGACTCACATTCTTCATGAATAATCTCAATAATATTTTCCATTAATATTTCATCTGCAATATCCTTCTATCCAATAGATTGTAATCTATTAAAAAATTTCATGAATATTTGATGCATCTTTAAAATAGTTTCACTAGGTAAGAAATAAAATACTTGATAGTCAGGATGAATCATTGCTCTTATAGTTTCAATAAATTTTGAAGTTCAAAAATGTGGAACTTCCAATTTCTTCCAAATTCTATTAGCAGCTTCATAAGAATAAATCTCACTATATATGTTTCTATTAATGGAATATAATAGATTATTCCTTACTCTAAATTAAAACTGATATTCTGTCTTTTATTGAATTGTAAAAGAAGAAACTTTCTTATCACAAACCTTATAACTACCAGCCAATGTAACAAAATTGTCAACATAAGTATTTATAACAAACATCTTCATCATTTCTCTCTAATACTCAAAATTAGCATTATTAGAGATAGGTAGTCATCTAGAATTCATATTTTCAAGATTATCAAAATTTTAAACTACTATCTTATAAATACAGAAGCACTTTCTACAATTTACACATTAGTATAGTAATAGTTTATAAAAAAACAATTTATAAAAAATTTAAAAATATTATAAACTTTTATTAGTATAACATAAGTAAAAAAACAACATGTAGAGAAATAGATTCTACCCTCATACCAATTATTGGATCATAAGAGAATACAATGGATACAAAGTGGGTGACCTGCAGTTAAAAAAATTAACTAATTAAAAGACTAAAACCAATTTATTATGTTTATCAGACTAAGTGTGCATATGATGATCATAGTATATAAAACATACTGAGAATGGTTTTGATAAATTAGAGTAAAGAAACTTTTACTAAAATAGACTTTCTAAACAAATTTTACAATATGAAAAAATATAACTTATATAAAAAACTAAAATAAAACTATATAAATTTCTATAGAATAACTAACATAAACTTTATAAAAGAAATAAATACACTTAATCCTACATTGTAAAGGAATTAAATCACCTTGGCATAATTTTTCCATTGTTTTAAATTAAACTATCAGGTGTGTCTTTATTTAAAATAAATCCCTCAATAATTATGATTGAAATTAGATCTATCTTCCTATACCTAGAAACCCAAGACCATCCTAATAGGATTTATCCATCATCCTATCCCCATAAGCCATTGATCTTAAACACAAATTAAACATAGAATACAAATGAATAAACTATTTTAAGGAATTTAAAACCCTCAAAAAGATTCCTTAAAAAACTCTCTGAATGATTACTAAGTGACACATAACAAGATGTTACTACAGAGAAATATTTATATCGATTGACTTAAACAAAGAATTAGATTCCATCTCCTTGAATGAACCTCTATTTATAGGCACACCTAAAATAGTCATAATTCTATGATCCTGGTAGTTAGTTTCAATGGGCTCAGATGTTATTCACATGACAGATCAACAAATTATATCTTCTTCTAATTTCATTCCAATAGCATGATTACAATTATAAAAAACTTACATCTAATAGAAATTATTCTTACAATCTAATTATAAACATTTTTTATTCTAATGGGATAAATTGTAAGTTCTATGGATGAAAATATGTCACACTGATATACAAAATTGCTTCACAAAGATACACTAAAAATCATCACACTGATAGATTAAATACCATCACACAAATAGAATAAATATAATCACACTAATATACTAAATATCACCTCGTTGATAGACTAAATATCAATACACTGATAGACTAAATCTCATCACACTGATAGACTAAATATCATCACACCGATAGACTGAATATTGTCACAGATATAGATTAGATATCTCTACACCGATAGATTAAATATCATCACATTAATAGATTAGATTTCTTACCAATTATATATTAGATATCTTCACACTGATAAAATAGATATTTTCACATTGATTAGATATTGTCACACTAATAGACAAAATTATTTCATACCGATGGACATGACTTAGGTCTATCTGATGGTCATGACTTGGGTTAGTCCAATGTACATGTCTTAGATCAATCTGATGAACATGACATAGGTTAGTTTGATCACTACAGGTAAAAATTGTAGATTAGTAGTGGTTATTTAAAGGGTGTTATTCACAACCCCCTATAAATTTATTTTTTGTATAAATTATAGTGGTTTATGCACAACCCCTGTTAATCGTCGAATTTATAGGGGGTTTTTTATCCCCTATAAATTTTTTATCATTATTATTTTTTTAATATTCAGATGGATTTTAGAGGAGGTTATACTAAAATCACCGCTAATATAATAATTAGTGGTGCTTTATATATATTCGATTGTATTTTAGAGGTGTTATGTATATATATGATTTTTTTTTAGAAAATAGTTTGCGTTCAAAACCCCTGCTAATCTCTCAAATTATAGGGATTTTAATCCCCTCTAATTTATGATATTAGAGGGGGTTTTGAACCCCCTATAATATAAGATATTAGAAGGGGGTTTGGAACCACCTCTAATTTAATAGATTAGAGAGGGTTTTGAACCCCCATTAATTTAAGAGATTAGGGGGGTTATGAACCCCCACTACTGTCTTCAAAATTTAATCTCATATATATATATATATATATTTAAAACACAATATATAAATGCATCTAAATAAATTATATAAACATATTATAAAATATCTTTATATAGATAATTTATATGATTGTATTTAATCGTATTTATATGTATAGATAAATATAATTTTATAATGGGTATATTAATATACAATTATTTCTATAAAATTTTATTTCATATAATATTAATTATAATATAAAAGCATAAATATATTATATAAATATATACATAAAATTTATTTATTTAAAAAATGTATCATATAAAAACCATGTAGTTTCTATAAGTTATGTAATGATAATAATAATAATAATAATATGTAATATAGATACTTATACACACATGCATATAAATAAACTTTTATGTATTATATAAATAATGTATTTGATTTTATATATATTATATATATTTTTAAACATAATATATAAAATAAATTCATTTTATTATATACATAAATATGTAATATATTACATACATATACATATATATACAAATAAATTTATAAATATATTTTATATATACAAATCAATATACAAATAAATATATATATATATATATATATAATATTTACTAATAAATTTATATCAATATAGAGATAATGTTCAGATAAGTATTTAAATTACTATATTCAATTTATATTTTTATACAAATAAATATATATATTAATATACAGATAAGTATTTAAATTAATATATTCAATATATATTTTTATTCATAATATAACTATATATATATATATATGTAAAATATATTTATAAATAAATATACTTAAAATATCATCTATATAGAAAAATTATATTATGTGAATATATATAATATAATATTTTATATATATAGTAATTAAATTAAAAATATATTATAATAATTTTATGAATATTAAATATAATATAATATAAATATATTAAATTGTATATATTTATAAATATAATATATATATATATATAATATATAATTGTATACATATAAATGTATTTATAAAATATATAATTAATATAGGTATTTATATAAATATGTAATATATAAATATATATATATTATTTTAACTGTGTACGTATCAATAATATATATGGGTAATATATAAATATATAATATGGAAAATTTATTATTGTATATACATATAAATAAAGTAATTAATAATATATATATATATATGATATATATATAATTGCATTTTTGAGTTGTATATGTATAAATATATTTTTATATGTATAAATATTCTTTAATATGAATGTAGAGTGTGATATATATATATATATATTGTCCTAGGATATTTAAATATATTATATTATAAATACATAATATAAACAAGAATATATTAATTTATATAAATGTATATTTATGTTATATATGTAGGTTATATATTTAACTGTATTTAATATATTGTGCTAAAAATATTTATTTTAATAAACAATAAAATATATATAAATATAGTCATGTGTATATTATATGTTGAAAACTGATTTGGAATATTGTTCAGGGGAGGAGCTATGAATGCTATGTGAATCTTTCGGTACAACATTCAAATCCCTTCAATTGGGTTTCATCGGGCATGGGTGTGATTTGTTATAGGCACGCATGTTAAGGCATTTTTCCTAGATACTATACTGATATGGAGAGTGGTATACACCAAAACTAAAGATGTTTTGTCTCGTGAGACATGTTCACGTATCAAGGGGCTATATAAAACTAGGCCACACTTATCACATTAATAAGTTCAATGCATTAATCACGTGATAAAATGAATAAATCAACTTTTCCTATAATCATATGTATACAGATAACAAAAATATGGAATTTCAATACATCCCCAATCATGTATAAGGAATTTCAATATATAATAAACCTACCTTAACTGTCAATAATCATCAAGAATGTCAACACATCCCCAGATAATAAATAAATTATCTTTTTAGGTAAACACCCTCCAATATGAATTACATAGACTATGATGTTCATAATGTATAGAGAAATGAGTATACAGCTAAGTCAATGCTGGAATAACATGATCATAATCCATCTGTAGAAATATTATTGATGATTGCAAAAGAACATAATAACCTTTCCTAAGTAATCAATAAACATTCATCTCATAATAACAAATATATGGATTTTCAATTGTTCCTTAATCAATAAGTGGAATAGTTTTCTATGTAAGCATCCCTAAAATAAAACCATATAGAGAAAAGGGTATATGGTTAAGTCAAAAGTTTACCTAATCTATTGATGCATGGAATCTATGTGAACACCATTCGATCAAAAAAATAAGAAAATGGGTATTCATAAAGTAAATACATTAACATACAAGTTGTTCCTATTCAAGGTGGACTATTAAGTAAGAAAAAGGTACTGATATATCATATCTTTGATAGAAAAGAATGTTACATAATCTATCAAGAGAAAGGTGGTAGATGGTTAAGCAATACATAATCAACATAGAAACAATGGGGCATTATAAATGTAAAAGGAAGTTCCATTATCAAAGAAATAAATATAAGGTGGTGGTGAAGGGTATATTCTAATTGTTTGGTTATCCATAGAAGATGGTAATTGGGTTCAATAGTTTTCATTGGTAGGTGACCAAGGTAATAGTATAAAGAATCCAACATCATGGTTCATAAAGATAATTTAAATATATCAAAGTATATCCCCCATGAGTGTCTAACTAGTTGTGTAGTATTAGGCCCAATCATCATGTATCAGGGTGATGGTTGAGTAAATTATTCAAACAACCCTTTTCAAAGTGATTACACCTAGGTGAATTTTTGTTATAGTTATATCTACTTGTTATTACCTAGACAGCGATTTCATTTCCAAGAAAACCATACACTCTTTACTTTCCAAAAAAATTATGATTTTTGGGCATTATGATGACTTAGGAAAAGGCTTTAATGGGAGTAAATATAAATTTAAATATATCAAATGGGTGGTATTTCCATATAATTACCAACATTATTACATTATAATATTAGTTTTTAATTTAAAATGTGAGGGGCAGAATGAGAACCCATATGGAAGCATAATAACAACATAAGAAAAAGGATATAATGAGAGGGGGAAAATAGTATCTCATTAAAAAAATATAAAATGGGAGATAATAATATGAAATTAAATTTAATGAAATATATGGATATGGTATTATAACAAAATAATTCTAATTAAAAATGAAGGGGAAGGACTAGAAACCCTTACCTTCCTAAGTATATTTTAAAAGATGTTGAGGACTCCTTTTAACCTTAGGAACTCCTTGGGAGGGGTTTTTGAGAGAGTTAGGGGAGTGAAATTAATGATTAAGGCCTTTTTGTGGATTGGTATGAGATAATGTGTCGTAGTTAGATCCTTTTATTGGTGAAAGAGGATTTTTTTCATGGAAACAAATGTTAAGTAACGGGTAAGAATGGAATCACATATGTGTTATGTTTGTTAGGTGAGTTGTGTGAGTTAGGTGAATAAATGGTATGTGAGACATATGGTTAAGACTTTAATACCATTTAATTATTAAAAAATATAGATACTTCATTTACCCAATTTTACCCTTATTAATCTTGATTAAAAATTAACCATGTTAATTATTTTGTTAATAAAAATATAAGATAACCGATCATAGACATTTTTGAAATTATGAATCTAAATTTGGACACAATTTAAAATAATTAAATTTCAAAATTTTAGAAATTCAATTTTTAAATTAAAACATAAGATATAGGAAAAACTATTTTTATATAAAAACAACTTTTTATACTTTATGTATTTTTATTCTTTTTCACTGTTGATTTTTAATTCAATGAGTGTTTATATTTTTTTATATTTTTAAACACAATATTAGAGTCATAATTTAAAATATAACAATCTAATTTATTTATATTAAATTAATATAACTCTTATAAAATTAATTCTTTGAAAACAACCATTTTACTTTTACCATGGTAATTAATCATGAATCTAAGTAATATATTTTCAATGCCTACAAATAAGATTATAATTATTAAATAATTTTCACCTATGGATTATAAATACAAATTCCATTTTATAAAATAAAATAAATATGTTTAAGGAAAATTAATTTTATCATACGCACCCATAAAAACCATTTTATAAAAAAAAGTGTATTTTTAGGCATAAAAATTATGTCAAGGAAAAAATTGTCAATTCCTTTAATTTTCAGGACATAAATATGTTTATTATAGAAAATTAAATTTAATTTGTATACAAAAATAAATCCAAAACCTTATTTTACCAAAATAATATTTAATTAAAATAAAATACCAAAAACATTTTATTTTATTGAAAAATATTTTTTAAGTTCATAAAATTATAAACATAGGTTTTGTAATTTAATAATAGTATTTAAAAAGCATATAGTATCAATACTTAAAAAATATTCACCCATTTTAATGGTTTTATAAACTTATAGATCTTTTTTATATAATAATAAAGTCATCAATGTTACAGTTTTGATAAAAACTATATTTTTCACTATTCACATAAAAATATTCTATTTCAGAAAAATTATAAAATTTAATATTAAGATTATATATTTAATTAAAGTTGAAATATGAAGTTTATTTTTCTAAAAAAACCTAACATTCATAAGTTAAAATATTAAATATACTCATGAAAAAGGGCTCTTTAGAGTGTGCATTGTGTGATAGTTCAGGATATGGTGTTTACCTGCTATAATAGGGCCTTGGGTATTACATTATCTCCTTATTAAAAAAGTATATCTAGAAATTTGGTTCATGTCAGCTAAAAAACAACTATGGGTATTATATCTGCATAGCTTCTATAGGCGCACATTTTTCCTCTAATTTTTTATTTCTAAAAAGTACTTTATTTAGTTGAGATGTCTGATTCAGCAACACTTTCTCTCTAGTTTTAATAATATATACAAGATATTTATTATAAGATATGTCAAGTTCTAATTATATACCCTCATATGTGTGTATATTTGTTTGATCTGACAAGTGTTTTCTCAAAAATTAAACATAGAATACATCATGTACTTCAGAAATTTTGGGAATCATAGCCAATTGATAAGTTACAAATCCAAATTTTTTTAGTATTTCAAAAGACCCAAAGAACCTTGGTCTTAAATTCACCTTTTTACAAAAATATTAAAACTCCATTATATGGAGAAATATTCAGGAATATATTATCCCCTAATTAAAATTACAAGTCTTTCCTTTGATTATCAGCATTTAAATTTTATCTATTGTTGGCTGCTTTAATATGATCATGAAAAGTCTATACTTTAATAGTTTTCTCCTCTAAAGCTCTAGGAAAACTAGGTTTATTTATCAATCTTCTTCCTAACATTTTGGAGTATGACACCTATTGACATACAATGATTCATATATTTCTATTTGGATTCTCTATTAGAAGATACAATTATTTTCAAATTCCAAAAAAGTTAGGTATTGGTCCCACATACCTTATAAGTCAAGAGAAAATGATCTCAACATATCTTCAAATATTAGGATAATCCATTCAGACTGAATATTGGGTTGTGAATGGTAAGTTGTCACTTCCGTGATTTTTTTTAGGTATTTTTCTATTTGTTTTAAGTTTACATTTTTCCCTTGATGTTTTCCTTGGGTTTGTTGAGAAAAGTGTGAAATTTTGGGTGGAAATAATTTGGATCACGGTTGGCGCATGGTTAGTGGTAACCATGCACCTCGGCCTAGGTAATTGTCCAGCCAAGTTGTGTTTTTAGATAGATTTTTATCACAAATTTAGTGCACGATCTGTAAACCATGCAGAATAATCATGCAACATGTCCTTCTTGGACAGTAAGGGGATCATAACTGTTGCGTTGTTTGGAAAACCATGTGGACTAACTGTGTGGCCTATCTAGGTCATTAAATATTGGTTTTCATGTTTTCTTTATCCCTAATTTTAAGCACTAAATCATTATTTTTCTCTCCCACTTGGTATTACAAAACCTAGGTGCGCCTCCCTCTCCTTTACCCTCACTTAGAGCTCTATTTTTGTGTAAGATTTGGTGTGATTCCTCCAAGATTCTTCAAGTAAGTTACTTCTCTCTTGATTTTCTTATCTATTCTAGGGTTTTTCCCTAATTGTTTGATTTTTCTATCCTCTAGTGGGTTAGGTGATGATTTTAGGGTTATATGTTGGTTCTTAGGGTTTATTCTTGATGTTATAGGTTCTATCTTGCATCTTCCAGGTGTGGTTGAGGTGCAGTTGTGGTGCGGTTGAGGTGTGGTTGGAGTTTCGCACTAAATTCCGGAATTTTCTACACCCACGGTTGGTGATTCTGTGATTAAACATTATTTTGAAAATTTTATTATGCTTGATTTAGTATTTTTAGATTTTCTATGATTTCATTGTGGTTCGAATGAAGTTTTTGAAAGGATGTGATATTCATTTGGTTTGAAATTGGTTTTTCTATAATAAATTGGGTGTTTTTCTTGTGAAAACTATTTTCATATTCCTTGATGAGGTTTTATAGATTATGAAAGAAGGTTATTAAATTATAAAAGTGATGAAAATCATGTCTTCAAGTGGTTTTGTTGTTCATTTGATTCAAAAGATTATTTTGGGTTTGAAAGTGATGAAATATTGTGTGTATTGCATTGTTTGGCTTGAATAATGTGAAAGTGATGTGTTAGGTGTAGCGTGAAGCATATTTGAGCACAAAGGGAAGCTTGGGTACCTAGGTGGGTGGAATGAGACTATTATTCTAAATGATTTGGAAGTAGTTCATCCTAATTTCATCTAGCAGGATTAACATTACAAATATAACTAAACATAATGATGATTGGAGACCACTTGGCCCATGGGGTTTCCCCTCCTAGTGTCTCATGTACGAGAAAGTAGTGATTGTGGTTTATATACCACCCTTCACCAAGATATGATTTACCCATTTCTATCTAGTGTCGATAGTTTTATCCCATGACAAGTGTTCTATGATGATATCACACTTACTGTGAGCATATGGTATACTTTGTGGTTACATCAAAACAAATAATGGTTTTCTTTAAAATTGTTTTCCATAAAATTGTCTCTATTATTTCTCTTATAAAACATTCAAGTTTATTTATCTTTTAATGTTTATAGCATCGAATATTTTATTGGGTGGCATATTATCAGGCTTTGAATCACACCCAACTTAAACCTTTTGGTGAAAGTATATGTGGTTATGTTTTACATAAGTAAAGGAAAGGCATTAGGATATGGTGGTTCGGGTTGCTAGAGTCTTCCTTGTGAGGTGTTGTAAGTGGTGTCTTGAGGGTGGTGCAAGTATTTTCAAATGGTGTTTTTTGGGATATTTTTGTTCTCTATTGTTCTATACCCTTTTTTGGTTTTTTTCTAGTGTTGTAAACTCAAATATGGAAAATTGTTGATGCCATATTTGCTTGTATACTTTCAGTTTCATTTTTTTATTTTTTGGTTGTTTTATGATTATAAAATTGGTTAAAATAATTCCCTTTATTTATCATTAATACTAGAGCACTTTTTTTAGCCCGTGGGGATCGGGAACTCCCTTCGAGCCATGCCACAGATCGGGTCAGGCACTGGTTCGGATGACAACCCATCTTGGTACGTGACAAAATGGAATCAGAGAGAGGTTAAGCTCTTTTGGTCCATGTTATTTGGGATGATTCTGGATAGAATAGAGATAGGACTATCAGGGCTTGAAGTTCTAGATACTAGTGGGGTGTTTGGCCAGCACACCTCATGATAGACCTCGAGCATCCATGGGATGTTGGGATTTCTACTTGAATTTCTCTCCAAGTGAGATGTGGAGGCTGCACATTATATGTGGACACTAGGTGGAGGTGAAGCGGCTTGGTTGTCATGTTATCATGGTGAGTTTCATTTATTTAGGTTTATGAAAAAAAATTGGTTATTGTTGATAATTTTTAGAATGACAGTATTAATTGTTTTCTTTGTGATTATTTCTTTTTGTAACAAAATTCCTCCTCGAAGACTTCCTGTGCAGCCACAGGAAGAGGATAGAGAGATTTCCCCCTCACCAATTGATTTGATATTAGTGTAATATGTGGTTTGGTCTATTCAGGCCTTGGGATATGGAGTGGTTCATGGTCCTTCTCCAGTTAGAGAAGATGAACTGAGACCCAGTAAGGAAAAATCTAGGGAGTTTCTTAAGAATAAGCCTCCTTCATTTTGGGGAAATGTTGACCCTTAGGAAGAAGAGGAGTGGGTTTAGAAGACTGAGAGGATTTTTTAATTTCTTAACACTCCTAAATAATTTAGGTTGAAATGTTCCTTGTTATTTCTAGAAGGTCCCAGTCAGAGGTGGCGAGACTTGGTGGTCCAAAATTGGAAGACCGAGTAGATAAGTTGTATGGACTTCAAGATCATATTCAATGCGAAATATTGTCGTGAGTTCTTGTAATATTCCAGGTATTTGGATTTCATGGATCTTTCCTAGGTAGATAAGTCAATTATGGAGTATGCCAATCACTTTTTAGATCTAGTGTTGTATGCACCTGATATTGTTTCCAATGAGTAGATTAAAGCTCGAAGATTCGAGATAGGGTTGTGACCAGATATTTATTCTCGGGTATTTTTGTTCAAGATAAAGACCTATGTTGAGGTAGTTGATCAATATTGTATGGTGGATATCGACTGAAAGGGTATGTTTGGTTTCTCTGGGGCTATATCAGTGATGGTAAATGACAGATTATCTATGAAAAAGAGGAAGCAAGTTGAGAAAGGGAAAAGGGTTAGTGGTAGTTTGGGACATCCTTCTCGGCAGTCTTCATCTATGGCTTTCGATGTTGGGTCAATTATGTGACACCGGTGTGGGAGGATAGGGAACACTCAGCCTATATGTACATCACCTCCCAAACATTATCATCTATGTGGAGCTATGGGACCCTTGCATCATTTTTGTAAGGTGATGTGTCCATACCAAAGTGGGCAGGATCTGTAGCTTTCATGGGAATTTTCAACTTAGTCGGAGCCATCCAGGATGATGGGATCTTGTTTCAATGGTCATGGTGGTTGGGACAGATCATCTTTTGGATAGAGTTAGTTCAATGTGAAGCCGCAGGTCAGTGGTTGTGTTCAAACCCTGGTAGAGAACAAGTATCTGCATGCTATGGACCAAGCACCAACGGGACCGGATGCAGGGCCCTTGACATTTCGAGGTACCATTTTGATTGCATCATCTATAGAAACTGTTTTATTTGAAACTGGTGCTTCAGTTTCATTTATCTCTTCCTATCTTGTGAATCTGTTGAACTTTCCAACCAATTTTATTCCTTTTTCAATGGAGTTGGTAATGTCGTTAGGTAAGAAGAAGGAGTAGGGTCGTAGGTGCCCATATTGTGCACTCTCTGTGTCATGGGTCCAGATGGAATAGGATTTCTTGGGCTTGAATATGGACCTCTTTGATGTAATACTTTTCATGGATTTTATGGTGCTCTTTCAAATTCATATTGATTTCTATAGGTGGTAGGTAAGTTTTATGGGACCTAATGGGAGTACATAGGTTTTTCATAAAGAGTGGGATCCTCATTTGGGTAATGCTGGACCTTAACTCATGAAGATGGGTAATCTTGTTTTTTAGTTATTATCTCTAATATTAGAGTGTAATAGTGACTATCCGAAGGATGGATTACCTCAAGTAGTGGATGAGTTACTAGAGGTATTTCTAGATGACTTTTCAGGTTTACCCTCAGAGTAGGATGTGGAATTCTTGACTGATTTGGTGCTGAGAACACAGACTATATCTTTTCCCTCATATCATATGTCCCCAACCAATTATAGTGAATTAAACATATATCTTTATGATTTTGAATCCAAAGGTTTCATTCACCTGAGCATCTCTCCTTGGGCAACCCCAATCATGTTTACAAATAAGTCTAATGGATCTCTCGAGTTGTGTATCGACTGCCAAAAGTTGAATAAGGTAACCATCAATAACAAGTATACTTTTCCTTAAATTTATGAATTTTTCTATCATATAAAAGGGTCAATGTGGTTATCTAAGATAGACTTGTGTTTTGGTTACCACCAAGTCAGGGTGAAAGAAGTAGATATTCCAAAAATAGCATTTTGAATGAGGTACAACCACTTTGAGTATGTGGTCATGACTTTCAAATTGATTAATGATCTGGTTATTTTCATGGTATTCAGGAATATGTTGTTCCAAAATTATCTTGACTCCAATGTTTTAGTATTCTTTGATGACATCTTAGTTTATTTCGAATCTGAGGAGGAGCATGAGAATAATTTGAGGGTCATGTTGGGCACTCTTTAGAATCATCGTATTTATGCAATGTTTTAAAGTGAACTTTCTATATCAAGGAAATGATGTTCCTAGGATAGGTCATCTTAGAGTAAGGGTTTTTTGTGGACCTTTTTAAAATAACTTTAGTTATGTCATGGGAGCAGCTGAAAAATGTGTTTGAGATCAAGAGTTTTCTAGGCCTATCCAGATATTGCAGGTAGTTTTTTCGGGATGTATCTTTGCTTTAATCACCCATGAGAATGATCACCCATAAAGGGGTGAAGTTTTAATGGATATTTGAATGTCAGGAGTCCTTTTGAGGAGTTGAAGTGGTGGATGAATACTACTCTTATGTTTATCTTTTCAGAATCAGGAAAGGGCTACATGGTTTATTGTGATGCGTCAATTATGGGCCTTGTATGTGTGTTTATGCAAGATGATCAGGTAGTGGTATGTGTCTCTCACCAACTCTGACAACATGAAAAGAACTACCCGACCCATGACCTGGAGTTAGTAGTAGTGATGCATGCCCTGAAAATGTGGCATCATTAACTTTTGGGGTAGAAATTTGTGGTTTACTCTAATCATAAGATTCTGGCCTTTATTTTCTCCCAAAAGTAACTAAATCTAAGGTAGTGATGTTGTGTTGAATATCTAGAAGTGTTTGATTTTGATATCATTTATACCCTGGGTAATGTTAATGTTGTAGAGGATTCTTTCAGTAGAAAAGTGCCAGTGTAGGTATTGAGGAAGTCTAGTGATGATTGGACCTTAATGGGGATTTTTGCCCAGCTGCACTTGGAAACCAAGATGCAAGGTAGAGGTGAATTATTGGCTAGTGTTCAGTTGGATCCTTCTCTTATGGAGCTGATTTAGTGGAATTGGCCTTGTTATGAGTTATTCAAGCATTCTACACAGTTTCATCATGGTGGGAAGACACCTCACAATTTTTCTTTGTTTTTCTAGGGAGTTCTATGTTTCAAGGGTCGTTTTGTTGTGTCATTGTCTCTAATGAAGTTGGTGATATAGGATAGCCACCAATATTAGAGGTCTATCCATGATGGAGAAAACAAGATGAATTATGATGTTCTTCGATAGTTATAGTGTCCAATTATGAGGTGGGATATAGCTGACTATGTAACGAGGTCTTATATGTGTTAACAGGTGAAAGCAGAGCATCAAAGACCCTCTAGTTTACTTCAATCGTTACCCATTCTTACCTGGAAGTGGTACAAGGTCACCATGGATTTTATTATTGGCTTGACTCGTATACCATGGAGAAGGGACACTATTTGGGTGGTAATTGATCATTTGACCAAATCAGCCCATTTAGTTCTAATAAAATGTTTAGCGAATGTAGAAGAATTGGGTTGGTTGTACATTCAAGTGGGGGTAATCCTTCATGATGCACCGTTAGCAATCTTCATGGTAATCCTCTTGGTTCTTAGAAGGAATTCAAAAGTCATTGGGGTCACAAATAAAGATGATTACGACATACCATCCTCAAACATATGGTTACACGGAGTGGGAAAACAAGATTCTGGAAGGCATGCTTCAGAGTTCAATCTTGGGTTTTTAAGGATTGTGGGATAGCCATTTGGGACTGGTCAAGTTTTCATATAATAATAGATACCAGTCATCGATTTGAATGGATACATTAGAGGTTCTCTATGGTCAGCCATGTCAGTCACCTTTGTGTTGGGCTAAGGTGGGTGAGATCTAACTTTTGGGACTGAGCTTAGTGAAAGTGACTTATGAGAAGGTCAAGTTGAACAGATAGTGATTTTTGATAGATCAAAGTTTCCAAAAATCCTATTCTGATCATAGGAATTGTGATATTGGGTTTTCTATGGTTGATCGGGTCTTATTGAAGGTGGTACCTCATTTGGGTCATCATCATTTGGGAAAGAAAGTTAATTTAATGCCAAGGTATGTTAGATCTTTTGGGAACACCGATTAGATTGGAAAGGTGGCCTACAGGTTAGCTTTTCCCTCTAATTTTATTTCAATTCATGACATATTTCATGTCTCCCAATTGAAAAATTATAATCCAGACCCGTCTCATGTGTTGAATTGGGAGGAATTGAAAATATATCCCAACTTCTTTCTATTTTAATGGCCATTATGGGTTGTTTATTCCAAATATAAAGTGCTTTTTGAGAAGTCTATTTCATTGGTTTGTGTCCTTTAGAAGCATGGTAGTGATATTAATGATACTTGGGAACATAATTCGTGGGTTTAACAAGAGTACATTTTCTTATTTTTTGATCATGTTTGGAGTTGAATTTTTGGGGATGAAAAGTTTTCATGGTGGGTAAAATTGTCACATCCGTGATTGATTTTGAGGTATTTTTCTATTTATTTTCAGTCTACCTTTTTCCCTTGAGGTTTTCCTTGAGTTTTCTGAGAAAAGTGTGAAACTTTGGGTGGATAGACTGAGGCTCACGATTGGTGTATGTTTAGTTGTAATCATGCACCTTGACCTAGGTAAATGTGTGTCTAAGTGGTGTTTTTGGAGAGTTTCTTATCACATGGTTAGTGCACAGTTTGTAAATCGTGTGTGATAATTGTGTAGCATGTCCCTCTTGGATAGTAAGGGAATAACAGTTGCTGCATGGTTTGGAAAACCATATAGACAAACCATGTGGCTTCTCCAGGTCATTAAAATTTTGTTTTTATGTTTTCCCTCTCCTTGATTTTGAACCCTAAACACTCATTTTTTTCTAATTAGGATTCCTCACCCTAGGAACACCTCCTTCTCTTTTCCCCTCCTTTGGATTTCTGTTTTTTGTTCCATATTTTCTATGATTCCTGCTTAATTATTCAAGTAAGTGCCTTCTCACTTGATTTCCTTCTCAATTCAAGGGTTTCTTCCCTTTTTATTTGGGGTTTCTCTCCTAAAATGGTTTGGGTGTAAATTTTAGGTTTATATCTTGGTTATTAGTGTATATTATTGATGTTATAGGTTTGATCTTGCTTCTTTAAGGTGTGGCAAAGGTGCAGTTGTAGTTTCACACCACATTTCAAATGTTTCTACACCCAGGGTAGGTGATTTCATGCTTAAACATTATTTTATGAATTTATTATGCTTCCTTTAGTATTTTGAGATGTTATGTGATTTATATGTATGGTTTGAAAGGATTTTTTGAAAGTATTTTTTGAATTTATTTTATATAAATTTCATTTCAAAATATTTTTTCTATTAGAAATTGGGTTTATTTATTGTGAAAACCCTTTTTGTGTTCATTGATGATGTTTTATAAATTATGTAAGATGGTTATTTATTTATGAAAGTGATGTGAATCATGTATTAAAATGTTTTTGGTGTGAATTTGATTCTAAATTGTATTTTGGGTGTGCAAGTGAGGTCATATTATGTCTGTTACATTGTTTGTCTTGAATAATGTTAAAGTGATGTGTTATGTGTAATGTGGAGGATATTTGAGCACAAAGGGAATCCTGAGTAACTTGGTGGGAGGACTATGACTAGTGTTTTAGATTATTTGGTAGTGGTTTATCCTGATTTAATCTAGCAGGATTGATAATGTAGCATCAACTAAACATTGTGATGATTGGAGACCACTATGCCCATGGGGTTTCCCCTCCTAGTGGCTCATGCATGAGAATGTTTTGATCGTGGTTTCTATACCACCCATCACCATGATATGATTTACCTAGTGTCCCATTTATAGATCTTTTCCAAAGGTTTCTCCTATGACTAGTGCTCTATGGTGATATCTCACCTACCGTTTTCATATGGAAAATTTTGTGGTTACTTCAAAAGCAGGCATGGTTTTCTGTAAAATTTCATTCCATAAAATTATCTCTAAAATTTCATTTAAAAAACTTGCAAGTTTCTTTATCTTTTATTGTTTATAGCATGAAATATTTTATTTGGAGGCATCCTACTAGGCTTTGGATCACACCCTAATTACACCTTTGGGTGTGGGTAGACTTGGTAATTTGTTACACATGTAAAGGTAAGGCATTTGAAGATGGTGGTTCCAGTTTCTAAAGGTCTTCCTTGTGAGGTTTTATTGGTGGTGGCTTGAGGGAAGTGAACCTCTTTTCATATGTTGGTTTTTAGGATATTTAGGTCTTTGTTTTTGTATCCCCATTTTGGTTTTTTTTCTAGTGTTGTAAACTCAAATATAGGAAAATGTTGATGCCATGTTTGGTTGTATACTTTTAGTTTCAGTTTATTTATTTATTTAGTTGTTTTAGGATTATAAAATTTGGTAAAATCATTCTCTTACTTTATCATTGATACTCGGGCACTTGTTTCTAGACCATGGGGATCAGGAATGCCCTTCGGGCCATGCTACGGATCGGGTCGAGCACCGATTCGGATGAATACCCATCTTGGTTCATGAAATAAGTGGTGCTTAAATGTATCTTAATGTAAAGAGATATTTGTATACTCTTCCTTAATTTCTATGTGGAATGATGTTCATGGTAAGATACAATTGACAGAGGTTCCCTATGAATCCTTATGCTTTCATTGATATAGAGTGAGACAAGGTTCTGAAGGGGTAGATCTTCTCTTACCGCTAAGAAATAAGTAAACTTAGTAAGGCAATAAATAATGACCCATATAGAATTTTTATTCATTTTAGTATCCTTAATTTCAATGAAAAAGTCAATTTTAATATTTTCTCACTTATATATTAGTATTAGAATGGGTTTCATGGTTCCCTTTAAGTGTTACTATTTATCCTTTACCTATAGGAATACTGAGAATACAGACACACAGTATGTAATTTCGCATTTAATACCTTCACACTTGAAATATTCTCTTAAATACCTATACTTATTTTTGTTACCCATCCATATATAGAAATTTGAGATATGTGCTTAATCTATCAGTTCCCTATTCAACACTGTTATAGATTAAACACATAACCTATTTCCAAGATTCAACACTCCATCTCTTTAGATGAATTCTATCTATTTACAATCATTTATTTATTTATTATTCCTTTATAAATATTTATCATATTATTGGGACATCTCTATATTTTTTAGTAATAATGGCTTATTAATTTCATAGAAAAGGAATGATGGATATCTTTGTATACAAATAATCTTATCCATCTTTACCAGAACATTGTATATATATGATCCTTGTCAATCCTCATCATGTTCAACATTTCATATTACCTCTTAACACAATTCATCATCCACCTTTATGTCCTTTTTAGGGTGGTAGGGTATTGAGAAATCATAGTCCTTCTATAGTTACAACCATCTTCTTTGACTCATTTTTAGAACCTTCTAAGAGATGATAAACTTCAAACTTTTATGGTCCATATATATCACATATTTAACCATAGAGGTACTATCTCTATATTCTCCAAGTAAATATTATAGATTCCATTCCATGTTCATTATTTGGATAGTTTTGTTCGTGGATTTTCAATTACTTTGACAAATATGCAACCACCCTATTATTCTACATCCTCCAAATTCCTTTTTAATTTTCAAGAATAAAACACTTTGTGGGGGAGTGGGAACCATTCAGAAAAACATCAAGAAAATAGTAAACCAATAAAAAAATATCACCCAAAGACAAGGAAACCATAGAAAAAAAAGAAAACAAGAAATAATTAACCTACACACCTCTGATCCCTTTCACAACAAAGAAAACAGATGGCCACTGGCCCAAGGGAGCCCATCTATATTTCCATGGCAGATCATGTGTAATAAGCTCATTCTTCATTGATTCATATAAGTGTGGGGGGAAGGAGAAGAAGCTTAGATATGAACTTGTAGGGGTCACCTGATCTTGTTTATTATCCTTCACCAAGACCTCGAAAGAAGCCATTTGGAGGGTAGCTGGGTCTTGTCTTTTGTTCTTTGTCTCCTGCACCTTTGAACCCAATTTCATAGGAACAAGAGAAGAAACATGGGTAGATTGCCTCTCGAGACACTTTGAAACTGGAGCAACCATAGGATCTAGCTTCTGATCAAAATCTACATCATCCTGAGATCCCACAACCTCTTCACTGGGAGTAGAAACTTGTTCATATTGCAGAGCAGACGGATATTTTTCTATTCCACTTTTCACAAATGTATTCATGTTGTCAAGATATTTCTTTTCTGTGAGAGATCCTTTACTAGTAGATCTGGTAACTGGTGGTTTGGGAAAATTATAGTAGTCTTTCTGAGGACGCGACCTCCTCACATGTTTGGTGAAGCCCTCTGAGTCCATGATGGTCTTCTTTCCCTTCCTGGCAGCGGACTGAATATAAACTTCCTCTTGTTCCACTTCCTTACTCCCGATTGACCATGTAAAAGTGTTGAAATCCATATTAGCTTCAAATCAATCCTTGTTCCCTCCATAAGAAGTAACCCATTCATGTCCTCCATCCTCGAATTTCCCTCCTTCAAATGGAATTAGGTCGGCATCACCCAATACCGAAAACCTGTTTAGGTTACATCCAGTTCCCTTGATCTATTTCCTGGATTGGACCATGTCCATCGTCAAACTGGACAGAACCTCATGTCTCCTATCTTTTCCATCCAAAAGACTCAAGCCAGCCACATGAATAAATTCCATCGACCTTTCAGGTCTGGTCTCGTTCAAATTGTCTCCTAGTCTCATATCCTAGGGGAGAGATTGAACCACAACTTCCACATAAGAAGGAGGATTGAAATCACATCATTCATTTCTCTTTGGAACCACCATCCCCTTTCTGCTGGCATCCTCTTTCTGTTGAGTTAAATCCTCATTCATCAGATTCGATTCACGCATAGTTGCTCCACCACGGTGACATCTTAGAGCTAAATTTCCTTGGAGGAGGCAGGAGGGACAATAGTGAGTCCATGACTCATACATAATCGGTTGTTTGTATCTGTATTCTCCCAAAATATCAATCAAAATGAAGTACAAAGGAAGTTTCGATATTTCAACCTCAACACATATATGGGGTTCAATGGGATGGCATACCGCTTGGGTTCTGCGATCCGCAACTAGGAATCGGCCAACAAGATTTCCTATCATCTGAAAAATTGAAGTATTTTGGAAATCGAGAGGCAAACCTGGAAGGTGGATCCAAATTGCAGAGGTCTCTGGATCATGATTCATGTGCAGATAGAAGGACCATATAAGGAGGATAAAACATAACTGGTTAATGGAGCGCGAACCACTGGACCAAGCAAGAGCCAGGTCTTCTTCAGAAGAGAAGTGAATCATCATTTGTCGATAATTGAGAAAACCAACCACCGCTCATTGACGAATACCCCCACTGAGTGTTGAAAAGCCTGTCGATGACATCAACAGAAGGCCTCCGGTAATAGAAGTGGGCAACCAAGGTGAGCTTGTGCAAGGATGAACCTTCTGATAATTTCTCGGGGGAAATCGAGAGCGACGGACATCCATTAGCAAAACCAGGAACCTTTAGGGAAAATGCAATACCTGGGAAGGCAGGGAGAGTCTCCGGGTTGGTGAAAGGTGAAAAACGATGGGAAGGGCCATTTAAGAGCTTTGGAAAAGTTGGACCCTCCTCCCCCTTGGGAGGGGAAGGAATATAGGGGTTGGCTAGTACCAGAGGAAACCCTAAAGAAGCCCGAGGCAGTGAGATACTTGGTGATCGCCCGCTTCCTATTATTCTACATCAGGACACAAACATTTACTTTATTTAAAGCATCACTATAAATTACAAATACTTCCTTATATGATGGTAAATTTAATATAAGTTCATTAATTATTCTCCACTTTAGTTATTAAATACTTTCCTCGCATTCCCTCAACCATGTGAATTTAGCCCGTTTATGTGTTAACTTCATAAATAACTTGGACAATGGGGTCAAATATTGAAAAAGTCATTGATATTAACTTTCAAAACCTAGGAAACTTTGGTACTAAGTTGATTTCATATATGTAATATATTTTTTATTAACATTACCTTTGAAGGGTTAATAGATATTTCATCATTAGAGAAAATATGTCCAAGAAAAGATATATCATTGAGCTAAAATTCACACTTACTATATTTTGCATATAATTATTTTTTCTAATGGTATATAGAATTATTTAAATATGAAACTAATTCTATCCATAGATATTATATTATATCGAGATATCATCAATTAATACCATCAAAACATTATAAAGATAATCATTGAATATTATATTCATCGTATCCATAAATAGAGAGGATGCATTATTCCATCCAAGGGGAATGACTGTAAACCCATAATATCCATTCCTTGATTTAAATTTCATATTTGATATGTCAACAATATTCCCCATTAAATTATGATAACCAATGTGAATATTGATATTTGGAAATTATTGGGCTCTTTGAAGTTGATCAAATAATTCATCAAGGCAAGGTAAAGGATATTTATTCTTTATACTAATGAAATTGATATCCCTGTAATTGATTCACAATCTCATAGACCCATCCTTATTTTACACAAATAAAATAGAGGCTCACCATTGTTAAATAATAGGGAATATAAATCCCTTATCACATATAGATTGTTTTTTATATATTTCTTGCATCAAGATTGAGTTAAATAAAGCAATTAACATCATTCTTTGGTGGAAGACCATGTAAATATTCCGAAAAAAAAAACATCAATGATTTTTTATACCATATGTGAGTTCTATATTATTAAGATATTTTATTTATTCATAGATCATTTTAGATCTTCCTAAATTCCTATAATTTCATTAAGGAGAGATACTAGGGGAGAATGTATACATGATTTAAATGATGAAGTCTCCCCTCTAAATATTAGAGATTCTATGTCACCTCCATGAATCTTAATATCCTTCTCTTGGAAATAAATTTTTTCATTATACTTAAAATTAAATCCATACCAACGATCATATAAAAGTAAAACATAGGTATAATAATCATGTTTGGAAATAGGGTACATCTATGCATCATAATTGTAATTGATTGAAAAATCATTGTTGAAATAATATTTCTACTTGGTGTATTAATTGATAACTCCATTGCTAGGATTATAGGGAAATGTTTGATGTTTTTTATAACATTGAATATATAAAAGAGTGTAAAGATATATAATCAAATAAAACATTATCTAAAATTTAGTATATGATCAAAGTACCTACCACCATGTCATTAGGAGCTTCAACTTCATCTATGGTAATTTTATAATCTTGTTCTTTCTTCCTTGTCCTTTTTTTAGGTAAATTATATTTATATTGGGGTAATTGGTTCATATAATGTCTCTTATTCTTATAGTTAAAGCATTGAACAAGCAAAACTTCTACCTTTCCATTGTATTAATGAGATTGATGAAATTATTCTTTTCACTTCTAAAAACCTAATGTTCCCTTCTTATAAGACCAAGGGTGTTTCTTCCTATAATTATCACATGTAAGAAATCAAATCCTTCCTTTATTCCCCTATGTCACACTATTTTTACCATGATTCTTAGTTATCCTCTTCTTATCCAAATTTTCATTGAATATATACATCTAGGATAACTCATATTCTATATTAATGGTGCTTAAGACTATATCCTCATAAGATTAAATTTTTTTAGAGACCAACACCCTTCAAAGTATCATCATTAACCCTAAAAGAAATTATCAAAAAAAAAATTGGTTTATAAAAATAGTATGAATAATATCTAGGTAACCTTGTAAATTTATCCTCATACACTAATAAATTTGCCTCCTCATTTTTGGTAATATTGAAGAATTACCATTTCATTTGTACACTTTTCTCACTAGGAAAGTATTTTTTAAAAATTACCTCTTAAAAAGATTCCCATTCCATATGATTTATCTCATCTTCCTATTTGGTGTTTTTAATTATCCACCACCATTGGTCCACAACCCCCCTCAGATAATGGATCACCATGATTATTATTTTTCTTTTCACTACTTCCTAAGGTGATAATGATCTTATCTAGGTAATGGATCCATTATTAAATTACCAATGGATTAGTATTTTTACTAAATGTGGTGGTTTTTGTCACATTTATTAATCCAATATAGTTAGTCCATGTTGTGGATTAGAATATTTCTCTATGATTGTCAAATTATTTTTCAAAACCTGGTTCAACTACCCTAATATTTTTATGATCTGATTAGCCTCAACTGTTGATTCATAGAAATGCTCAAGAGGAATATCCCTAAATTGATTATGGGTGTTGATATGGTTCCCATTCCTCCTATTATTATTCATCTCTTAACAATATCATACACATAATTAGTTTATGATATTGATTTTTAAAATAAAATTCCTATTATTTTTTCTATATTTTTACCTATAAATCTTGATGGGTTTTCATAGTACTTGTGATATCTAATTAGGTTCCTCTAAATCTAGTCCCCAAAGTTCCTACTAAACTTTATTTAATACCAAATATAACTACCCAAACTCTATAAAACTGAATTTGGTGGTTATATTACCTTAATTTTATATACTACAATAGTTCCTATGGGATTTAACAACTTAATAGTCATGGATGACTGGAAACATGTATACATTACATTTGAAAACATAAGATATGGCATCAACACAATGAGAGAACATTATTATCCCTTCTATCATATCTCAGAAAATTTCAAATAGTTCTCTTATAGGATTCTTTGGGAAATGAAAACAAATAAGGGTGATATCAAATGCTTAGTTAGGAGTAAATAATATGGGAACATATCGTAACATAAATATGGTACAAGTTATATGGTAGGATTAAATAGAAAATATAAACCCATAAAAAACTAAAAGTGGGGAAGGTTATATCTAAGATAATAAATGAAAACATGGATAATATTAATAATAATTGATGTCGTACTAATTTAAATCATAATTTTGGATATCAAAACATTTTATCAAGAGCTTTTTCCAAAGAACTATATTGATATATGGAGAGGTATATAACAAAACTGAGTTTGTTTTGTCTCATGAGACCTATCAATGCATCGAGGTAAAATATAATTTTGGTCCCCTTACATCACCTAATAAAGTTAAATGCATTCATCAGGTGATGAAATTAGTAGATAAAATTTTACAATAATCATTCATATAGTTCTAAATAGAATATGTAATTTTAATAAATCCCTAATCATGAATACAAAATTTCATTGTATAATTAACATTCCTTAATAGTCAATAATCATAAATAATTTCAACACATTCCCTACTAATTAAATTTTTTAATGATATAATCATAATATATCTAGATTAATGAGGTGTATGGTTGAAAAATAACATAATAAACTTTCCTAGGTAGTCGATAAACACCCATATGAGAATATAAAATATAAAAATATTCAACAGTTCCCCAATCAATAACTGGAATTTCTTTTTATGTAACCATATCTCAACTAACACTGTATAGAGAAAGGGGTATATTTTATATTCAATAGTTTCCCCAATCAATAATTTTATAGAATCTAGGTGAACACCCTTCAATCAAAGAAATGTAAAATTGGGTATTCACAAAGTAAATACATTGGAAGAAAGATTATTCCTATTCATGGTGGATAGTTAGGAAAGAAAAAGGTAGTGATGGATATTATATTTTATATAAAATAAAATTACATAATCCATCTAGAGAAATAAGGTGGATCATTAAATAATACATAATCAATATAGAAATTATGGGTTATTCTCAATGAAAAAGGATATACCCTTATCAAATAAGTAATGATAAGTTAGTGGTGAAGGGTACTTTAAAATATCTGGGTTATCCATGGTGTTGGATTTGGTGGCCTAGAACCAACTACTTTGTACTTTATTCATTAATAAATACCTTATCACATCTTGATTGTTCTTCTGTGTGATAATGCATGTGATAATGTCCTAAGGATAGCTATTTCATTAAAGGGTCATAGTGAATCCCTGCTATGATGAGAACCTGGAAGTGCCATAACACTTTTCTTGAATATATGTTCTATGGTTTGATGATGTTATTTGAGAGACACAAATAATACAGGCCATTAGGGGGGAGGACTCATAAAACTTTGAGGCACCTTCTCCTAGTGTGCGGCCTTGGTAATGTCCAGGAGGATATTATGAGAATGAGACCCACCAGTAGGAAATACACATTTCCAAGTGTCATTGGATGTTCCTATCTATGGACATGTGTATTGGTCCTTAAACTTTAAGATTATTATTAAGGGGTATTATAACTCATGCACTTAGATGTATTGATGAAAACTATGAATAAACACTGTTTATAGTTAGGTAGGATATGTTAGTTGTATCATGATTAATATTGCATTAATATATAATTTCATAAAGGATTTTTCCCTTCTGTTCCATAACAGAAGTAGATATTTCAGGCCCTTTGATGGAATTGATATAGCCTAAATAAATCCATGGCCATGGTGAGGAATGAGTGAGTTCAATTACAGAAATTAAAAGAAAGAATAATTGAGCACATTGGTTGATGGCAATAGAATGAAACCTGTATGATTCGAGATATCTAGACAAAGGGATTACATTACATGGTAATCATTCGTAGTAGGTAACATGTCATTGCGGTATTAACTCTTTCCTCTATGGGTGTTTTGGCATGTTTATAGATTCTAACCTTAGACTTTAGGCAAGCTCTACCTAATTCCATTGAGAAAGAGGCCTAGAGGGTCACACAATAAGTGTGTCCAAGTATCTTAGTTAAATATTAATATAACAAGTTGAATAAAGATTATTCTCGATTTTGGTTTAATAATTATTCAAGGATGCCTGATCATATTTATTTCAACACTAGTTATTCAAGAGAATATATTGTGGGGGAAATAATATATTTATTAGTGAATAATGCAGTGATATTTATTTGGGAAATAAATATTCATTATTCAAGGTCTAATAAATTTGGTGGAGGAAATAAAGAAAATTGAAAAACAAAATTACAAGTCATGTATATTAATATACATGTCGTGTAGTTTTTCTAGGGACTTGTGAGAAATAATATTATTTATTTCATTAAAAAATATTACATGTAATTCAATGGGTCCATGTCAAGTAATAATAATAGTCCACTATTATTATTAGACATCGGGTATTAATAAGAATTAAATTAAATGAATAAATTATTTCAGGTAATTAATTCACTTTATTTCTATGTAATTAAAATACTAGTTATATAATTCTCATTATCCTAGCCATTTTTTTGTGGTTGTGCACAATGGATCTAGAGAAATATCACAAGCCAAGAGAGAATTATTTTCTTCCAAGAAGGCTCTCAAGCTACGAGAGAGAGATCCTTCTCCACTAGATCAAGGCAATCGAAGATGGACAATGAAAGCAAAGGATCTTCTGCGCTAGTACTCGAAGATCCCTTCGGCAACATCCAGAGATACGTGGAGCATGTGTGTATCACTAATATAGGAATCTTACACTTTGATTCTACGATGCGATGATGGATCACATCGGATCATGACCGAAAACATCAACGGAGATAGAATTCCAACAAGGTAATTCTTGTCTTTTAATTAAATTAATTATAACCAACATATGATGATCCTATCTACGGTTCTGGAACTCCCTTATTTTCTTTTGTTCATCATTCTATTCTAAAGATTTTGTGTTTTATTATCATGAAGGATCATGGATTAAATGTCGTTAATGGAAAAAATTAAATTTGGGTATACCCATCAACATGCTTCCACTGCACCCGGAACCTACATGTGGTATTAGAATGGTCATATCATTGATTATAATTATTTAGTTTTTTGTTGGTTATTTACACATTTAATAATTTTGTTGTTTCAATTCAATTTAATCATTCTATAAATCTGAATCTCAAGATATATTCCTCCTCTTTCATTTCTCTTTCACCTTACAGAAATTATTTTTTCTTTTATTTTTTATTAAAATAAAATAGTGGATCTCATCTGGATGTGCTAAACATTCCTGGTCATACAACACTATAACACAATGTGTGTATTCCGTAGTATAGGACATGTATTCTAGGTTCAATGCATCAAACTAGTCCACCAAACTAGGCTGTTTCATTGGATTCTATCTAAGTATTTAAGACTCTGTGTGTTGACTAGGAACATGCGGCACGTGGTTTCTGGATTACACATCGTGTGGTCCATTGGACATGGCATGTAGTCCCTTCGGGTTAGGGTTAGACTGTGGATCCCGTACACAGCTTGCCTGGCTAGAAACCGTGTAATGCAGATACTATATGGTGTGTGGCCCACTGAACACACCGTGTACTCTGAGGATTTCCGAAGTACATCTACACACCAAGTCCCTAGGAATGTGCTTCAGATGGATGGTGAACAAAATTACACGTAGTGTAGTCGGAACTACACATCGTGTACTCATCCAAATTACACAGATTTATTAAAATTTATCATTATATTATAAAAATAGTTGATACATGTACTATAGTGCAGGAATAAAGCTGAGGCACAACACGTGATTGGTGTTTTATATATATGTGTTTAATTTTACATCTGTGTAATGTTCATTTCTACTAATTGAGTAGTTATGAATGGGAATTAATTGGGTTTCCTCCAAGGTACAAGTTACGTACAAAGATAATTTTAAATGAACTTATTTTTTTTAAATTATGATGGATGAGAATCTGAAGGAAATTCAGAAAAGGGTTTAAGATAAAATGATTTATTAATTAAAGAAAATTAATTGATTCGAGAGTGATTTATCTTAAATAATAATGATTAAAGAATTTAATGCTAGTTTAATTTATAAGTAAATATATTTTCATGTATGGATGATCATGAGCTAGACCAAGACCTTTGTATGTGAATGGTTTCTTTTAATTTATTTATTTAAATTAAATCTGTTGGCATGTGAGCCTTCTCATCATTAATATGTAGGGCCTACATTCCCAAGGTTTCTTTTATGTAAAACCCCATTTTACCCCTCACATGCGTGTGAGATAAAAGCATATGTAATGGATAGATCTCCCAAGCTAGTGGAGGCGGCTAAAGTTAGGAGCCAAGGTGAAACAAATCCAAGGAGATAAAAAGGTGGACAGGTGAAAAGTTGTAAACACAAACCCAAAAGGTTCAAGGTGTTTCTCCCCTAGGTCTTGGGTTAGTTTATCAAACTCTAGATAAACTCACTAATTGAACAAGCTCAAGGTCATACAATTTAGTTTATTTCTATCAATTTCATGGTTTATTTATTGTGGTTGTGTTGTCACAATCACGCAATTAATGAATTAAAAAATCATGCAAGATGGAACTAAAATAAGACTAGATTATGCGTAAATATTATCTTAGACATGGTTAATCACTTAAGTATATCTCACTTAATATTAACAATTATTTAATCAAAGATAATAAAATGTAAATTTATGTATAAGGACAAAATCCCTCAAATAAATATTAAGTTAATATAGCTTTCCATAATCTAGGTTAGAATCGAACCATGGTTCAAAGTGCTTGACCAACCCTAGTTGGGGTGATTTCAATTGTTAGAGAATTATAATTCAAGGTTTTAGGTTGACTTGACTTGGTTCACATCAAGGGTTGACTACCACAGCAGGACTTGGTGTGACCAAGAGGCAAATATTGAGTAAATCTCCAATAAATGGGTTTCATGATTGGGGAGTCCACTAATCAGATCAAGGAGCTGCGAGTTAATGCAGCTGGAATTTGGAATGCCTACCTAAAACCCTTCAAGTTGCTTGACCAACCCTATTTGGGGTAATTAGAAGGGAAATATGGATCCTTGCCACTAGAATATTTAGGAAATAGAATATTCTGAATTCAATGGTGAGGTCTATTGGATTTTGATAAAATTGTGGGCGACTAATAAGTATTAAATTATTTATTTGTCTCAGTTTTATCATAATAAAGTACTAAATCTTTTATCATATTAATTTTTTGAAATGGAAATAAAAATGACTTCAAACATATCATTTTTAACCATACTCAAGAAGGAAAACCTTCTCACTAGCACCAATTTCCAGGATTTGCATAGGCGTTTATGCGTCATCCTTCACAAAAAGAGGAAATTGTATGTGTTAGAAGAGCATGTTCCAGTTGCACCTAGAAAAGAGGCTAGTGATGAGTAACTATATCTCTATATGAAACTAATATATGATTCCACATATTTCCAATGTTTCATGCTATCATCCATTTTTAATGAGCTCTTGAAGCAACATGAAAACATGGATGTGTATAGCATGATGTCTCACCTTAAGGATCTCTTCTAATAGAAGGAGAGAGAGGAGAGATTTAAGATATCCAATTCTTTGTTTAAAACTAAGCTTGGAGAGTATATGTCAGTTGGGCCTCATGTAGTCAAGCTTATTAGATACATTGAACGCCTATAAATCATAGGGATTAAGTTCTAGGATGAGTTGCATACAGATCTCATCATATCATCACTACCCTAGACCTTATCTAGCTTTATTATCAACTGTAACATGAGAAACAATGAGAAGAGTATATAATAACTTTTAACCTTAATTCTCCATGTAGATAAGGACATAG
This sequence comes from Viscum album, assembly GCA_963277665.1. Classification (NCBI taxonomy): domain Eukaryota; kingdom Viridiplantae; phylum Streptophyta; class Magnoliopsida; order Santalales; family Viscaceae; genus Viscum; species Viscum album. The sequence goes on along the minus strand of OY728153.1, from coordinate 1,776,392,276 downwards.
GGTGTGACAAACCCACAGTCTTTATAGTGAATAAAAAAATGAAGGACAAGGAAAAGGGTCCAAGGACTTATAAACGGTTTCAATCCCCAAAGCATCATCCCTCCAAGAAGGGGAAGATCCATAGGTAGGGAAAGGAATGGGATGCGGTGTGTTTTACATGTGGTAAGAATGGCCACTAGAAGAGGAATTGTACCCAGAAGAAAGGGGATACAAAAGGTGCATTCGTTATCGAGTGTATTCTTTCCATTTCTACACATTGGGTATTTGACACAGCTTGTGGGGATCACATATATATTCAAATGCAACAACCATGTAGATTTAGAAATATATCCATATGAGAGGTGGATCTTTGAGCTACCAATGGAGCGAGGCTGGCTATGTTAGCCATTGGCGATTACCGCCTCTCATTTCCAACTAGGATGATTTTAGTTTTACATAACTTTTATTATGTGCTTAGTGTTACCAAAAACATAATTTCTGTATCATGTTTGGATATGGAGGGATTTATTTTCATGTTTGGAAATATGGGTTGATTTTTTATAAGAACAACATATGGTATGGTATGGAACATATAAATAATGTTTTCTATGTATTAAATTATGAAAACCAAGTGTTGGAAATCGATAACAAAATAAACTCACATGACTCATACATCACCCAGTTGTGGAATCACCATCTCGGTCATGTAAATGAGAAATGCATGAAAAAGTTCTACTAAGATGGCTATTTAGACTCTACTGATCTAAAACCACTTGATAGATGTCACACTTGTTTTCAAGGAAAAATGATCAAGTCGCATTTCGGTGGATAGGGTGAAAGGTCCATAGAGATTCAAGGATTGGTGCACATGGATGTGTGTGGACCATTTCTAGTAGAAGATAGAGGTTGATATTCTTACTTCATTAATTTTACTGATGATTTGATTAGATATTTCTATGTTTACTTAATGAGGTATAATTCAGAGTCCTTAGAGAAATTTTATTTATTCAAGAATGAAGTAGAGAATCATCATGGTAAGAAGATAGCGAAGCTTCGATTGGATCGAGGTGGAGAATAATTGAACCAAGAGTTCATTGATCTTATATGGGAGTCTAGGATTATATCTCAGCTCACTCCTCCTTATACACCATAGTGGAATGGTGTTAGTAAAAGGAGTAACTGTATATTTTTGGACATGGTGAGGTCGATGATGAGTAATGCAGATCTTCTATTGTCCTTTTGGGGATATGCATTACAAACTACAGCATACACATTAAACTGAGTACCAACTAAGGTGGAAAATGGAATTCCCTCCAAGTTATGGAATGGAAAGATACCCATTTTGTCACACACACATGTATGGGGATGCGAGGTGTTTCTTAATGCCTTCTCGGGAAAAAACTAGTACCATGAGGCACAAGGTGTATCTTTATAGGATATCCCAAAAAAACAAAAGGATATTACCTATAAAAACCTTCAGATAAGAAAATGATGGTTGTTAGAAAAGTCACATTTCTTGAGAGAGAGAAAACCCTCAAAAGGATTGTGGGAGAAATATTGACTACGATGAAGTTGATGCTCAAGATACACTGGATTTGGTACAGGAACAAGTTCCATAGGTCCTCGTGCAAGAGGTTCCAAAAACACAAGTACTACATAGGAGCTCAACAGAGGTAAGGTAACTAGATAGATTTGGTTTTCTAGTCACTAAGGATGGTGAATCATTATTATTGGACAATAATGAACCTCTCACCTATAAGAAAGAAATAGAAAGCTCAGAAGCTGCAAGATGGCTAGAATCTATGATTTCTGAGATGTATTCAATGTATCAGAACTAATTCTAGGTTCTAGTCGATGTGCCAGTTGATGTAAAACCTTTTGGATTCAAATGGGTATTCAAGAAAAATCTAGACATGGAAGGTCAAGTTATAACCAATAAAGAAAGGCTAGTGGCTAAATGATTCATACAATGTCAATTTATTGACTATGATGAAACCTTCTCGCCAGTTTCCATGTTTAAATCCATAAGAATCGTACTTTCCATAGCATCTTACCATGAATACGACATTTGGAAAATGGATGTAAAAACAGCATTCCTTAATGGGAACCTTCATGAATATGTCTATATGATACAACCAGAAGGGTTTGTGACACCAAGTGAAGAAAAACGGATTTTCAAGCTGTAGAAATCCATTTATGGATTAAATCAAGCATCCAGGTCATGGAGCATTCGATTTGATGAAGCCATAAAAGAATTTGGTTTCATTAAGAACGAATGTGATTCGTGTTTTTATAAGAGGTTTAATCGGAATTCGGTTTTTATCCTAGTAGTATATGTTGACGACATATTTCTTATTGGAAATGATGTACCAGTATTACAATCAGTTAAATACAAGTCAAACAAGGTCTTCTCCGTGAAGGTCTTGGGTGAAGTAGCCTACATTCTAGGAATCAAGATCATTCATGATAGATCCAAGAGGCTGCTCGGACTATGTCAGGGAACATACATTGACCAGATACTAAAGATATTTAGTATGGAACAATACAAGAGGTGATTGGTTCTTGTGTCACATGGCCTACATCTTTCTAAGAAAATGTGTCCTCAGACACAATGAGAGAAATATAGAATGAGTAAGATCCCATAATCTCTGGCTATAGGATCCATTATGTATGCCATGTTATGTACCAGTCTTGATGTTACCTATGCACTGATCATGGTAGGCAGATATCAAGAAGATCCAGGAGAACCGCATTGGATTTTTTTAATACTATCCTTAAGTATCTGAGAAGAACTAAGGATATGTTCCTAGTGTATGGAGGAGATGAGGAGCTTGTCATCAAAGGGTATGGTGATGCTGGTTTTCAGACAAATCATAATGATCTAAAGTCACAATCTGGATATGTTTTCTTTCTCAATAGAGGAGTTGTGATCTATAAGAGTTCAAAGAAACCAGTTGTCGCTGATTCTATAGTGGAGTCCAAATATATAGCATCTTCTGATGTTTCCAAGGAAGTCATTGGGATTTGGAACTCTGTCCAGGAGCTTGATGTGGTTCCTAGCAGTAAAGATCTTATCACATTATATTGTGATAATACTACAGTGGTGGCTATTTCAAAATAACCAAGGTCACATCAACGAACAAATCACATACTCTGGAAGTATCACCTCTTGAGGTATTTTTATCAAAGGGGTGAAGTTGCAGTGAGCAGAGTTCCCATGGAAGAGAACATGGCTGACCCGATGACTAAATGCCTACCTCAGTAGAAGCATGAATATCATGTGAGAGCCAGCGGGTTAATGGTTGTTAGCAGTTGTCTCTAGTCCAAGTGGGAGTATATTGGAGTTGGTGTCCTAGAATGAAATAATTTCTAATTTATTAATTAATAAATACCTTATCACATCTTGATTATTATTCTACATGACAATGCATGTGATAATATTCTAAGGATAGTTGTTTCATTAAAGGGTCATAGTGGATCCCTACTGTGATGAGAACCCAAAAGTGCCATAACACTGTTCTTGAATATATGTTCTATGTACGGATGTTGTTATTTGAGGGATGAAAATAATACAAGACATTAGGGGTGGGGAATCATAAAACTTTAGAGAACCTTCTCATGGTGTGTTCCCTTGGTAATATCTATGAGGATATTATGAGAACGAGACCCGCCAGTAGGAAATCAACATTTCATAGTGTCATTGGATGTTCCTATCTACGGAAATATGTATCGGTCCTTAGACTTTAAAAATATAATTAATGGGTATTACAAATCATGCACTTAGATGTATTGATGAAAACTGTGACGACACACTATTTGCAGTGCGGTAGGATATGTTGGGTGCATCATCAGTAATACTGCATTAATAGATAATGCGAGAAAGGATTTTTCCCTTCTGTTCCATAATGGAAGTAGATATTTCAGGCCATTTTATGGAATTGATATAGCCTAAATAAAACCATGTTCATGGTGAGGAATTGGCGAGTTTAATTTTGGAAATTCAAAGAAAGAATAATCGAGAACATGGGTTGATGGCACTAGCATGCAACCCGCTTGATTAGAGATATCAAGAAAAAGGGATTACATTACACAGTAAGCATTTGTAATTGGTGATACATCATTACAGTGTTAACTTATTTTTCTATGGGTGCCTTGGCATGTTGCTATATGCTAACCTTGGACTTTATGTAGGAACTACCTAATTCCACTGAGAAAGAGGCCTAGAGAGTCACACGCTATGTGTGTCTAAGTATCTCAGTTAAATATTAATTTAACAAATTGAATAAAGATTATTCTTGATTGTGGTTTAATAATTATTCAAGGATGCCTGATTGAATTTATTTCGACACTAGTTATTCGAGAGAATATATTGTGGGAGAAATAATATATTTGTTAGTGAGAAATGTGGTGATATTTATTTGAGAAATAAATAGCCATTATTCAAGGCCTAATAAATGTGGTAGAGGAAATAAAGAAAATGGAAAAAAAAAGTACACGCCTTGTAGTTTTTCTGGGGATTTGTTAGAAATAATATTATTTATTTCATTAAATAATATTAGGTGTAATTCGTTGGGCGCATGTCAAGTAATAATAATAGTCAACTGTTATTATTAGACATAGGGTATTACTAAGAATTAAATGAAATGAATAAATTCTTTGGGGAAATTAATTCATTTTATTTCTATGTAATTAAAATCCAAATTATATAATTATCATTAGCCTAGCCATTTTTTTGGTGGTTTTCCACAATGGATCGAGAGAAATATCTCAAGCCAAGAGAGAATTATTTTCTTCTAAGAACACTCTCAAGCTTTGAGAGAGAGATCCCTCTCCATCAGATCAAGGTGATCGAAGGAGGACATCACAAGCGAAGGCTCTTCTGCACTAGCACTCATAGATCCCTTTGGTGACATCCACAGATATGTGGAACATGTGTGGATCATCGGTAGAGGAACCTTACACTTGGATTCTATGACATAATGACAGATCACATTGGATCATGATGGGAAACATCAATGGAGAAAGAATTCTACCAAGGTAATTCTTTTCTTTTAATTAAAATAATTATAACCAACATATGATTATCCTCTCTATGGTTCTGGGAATCCCTTATTTTCTTTCATTCTTCTTCTCTGTTTTTAAGATCCAGCATTTTATTATCGTGATGGATCTCAGATTAAACATCATTAACAGAAAAAATTAAAGCTGGGTACACCAATTAACATGCTTCCTCTGCACCTGAAACCTACACATGGAACATAGAAATTATGTTCAATAGTTTTCATTGATATGAGACTAAGTCAATGGTGGGAAAAAAACCTTCATCATGGTCCATAAAGAGCATGTGAATATTTCAAATAATATCCCTTAAGAGTGTTTATCTAGGTGTGCAGTCTTAGTTCTACTCATCATGAATAAGGGTGATGGTAGATTGAATTATTTAACCAATCCTTTTCTGGGTGATTACCCCTAGGTGCATATATTCTACAACTACATACACCTTCTAGTATCTAGAAAAAGATTCCATTGTCCAGAAAACCAACGCTATTTATTTTTCCAAAATATCAGATTTTTTGGAATTATGGAGGCTTGGGAAAAGGCTTTAATGAGAGTAAATATCATTTTCAATAAATAAAATGGGTGATAATTCCAGATAATTACAAGTATGATGAAATTACAATAAAGGTTTGTAATTGAAAATTGAATAGATGTAATGACAACACTTATGTCAGCATAATAACTGCACAGGATAATGGCTATAATGAGAGGTAATAAGTTACATCTCATTAACAGAACATATAATGGGATATGATACAATGAAATTATAATAATGTAAATCTATGGAAATTTTATTATATCAAAATAATTCCAATTAAAAACCAAAAATAAGGATTCTGAAACCTTTCCTTTATAATTATCTTCTTGGGAGGACTCCTTGGAACTGTGGGAACTCCTATGGAGGGATTTTCGTAGGGAGAGGGATGTTGAGAAAATTATTGTTTTCAACAATACATGTTAATGTTATTTAAAGGGGGAGATTATTGAAAATAATAATCTATATCTTTATGATAATTTTGATGCTCACAAATACCCTTATTTATTTTCTAATTATTTTATTTAGTATTGTGTAGGAATTTATTAATTTATTTTCATCTTGAAAAAACGAGAATTTATTACTTATTCGGAATCTGCTTTAGTGAATTATGGAATCACTGTTCACATCTTACGTAGATAAATATAGCGCGGAATCTGCTTTAGTGCATTCTGGAATCATTGTTCATACCCTACGTGGATAAACGTAGCGTAAGGATGAAAAGCATGTATACTTTTTTAGATAAGAGAAAAGTATGGTTAAACAACCATACGTTTTCAGAAAAGTATGGAAGAAGAACCTTATGTTATGAAGGAACCCTGCGTTTTGGTTATCATCAAAGTATGGAAGGAGAATCGTACGTAAATTATAAAAGTTATGTTTGTTTCTCAAAAGTATGGTTCATCAACATTACTTTTGTAAACAACCATGCGTTCTTGAAAAGTATGGATCAACTAAAAGTATGGATCTTCTACTGAACGTTTGAGTATTGAAGAAAAAGTATGGATGATCAACCCTACATTTGTGTTCAACCTTACTTTGTCAACCTTACGTTGTTAACCTTACGTTTGAAGACTATGTTATTAACCCTACGTTTTGAGGCCACGTCATCAACCTTACGTTTGGCGTCGGAAATTTTGACAGACGATATTTATGTGCAGTGATCAGTAAGCTTATTTCTGGGCGGATTTCAAGCCGGATTTAAAGTCGTTTTTAAAGTACGACTTTGAATGATTCAAATCCATTTTATTAATGGATTTAAGATCTAATTAAAAGGATCTTTTTATGCCTAGTCTTAAGGGAAGTTACGACCTCTCTGTAAATTCAAATTTTTGAATATCGCAAATCAGAAGGCGACTTTTATGGATCTAAATGTGCAGGAGATATGCTTAGCTTTATTATATGTGTTCTCTCTGAAACACCAGGTACAGGAAAATATATATGTGTGATCAATCTATTATTATTAAAAAAATAGAAAAAAGAGACTGCATAAATTCACGATTGATCTGCTGATTCAAAAAGGAGCGTCAAAGCTCTATTCTTTCAAGAAGAAGGAACTTGATAGAAGATTCACCTGTTCTACATCGAATATCTACTGTGGATCTACTACTGCTGAAGTTGTGAACTATATCTCTATATCTACTGCAACTGGATCAACTCAGAACTACTTCATCTTGAAGATAAATATTTCTAGAGACTTCGATCCATCTGTTGTCAATTGCATTCTGTTGCAATTGTGAAGATCAACTGGAAAATTTCTTTCTGAAATTCTTTTTATTCTTGAGTAACCAGCTTCTCATTCTAAGCTATGTAGGTTCATGTTTGAACCAGAAGGCTTTGTTTTTCCTTGGATTGTAAAGGTGTCAACTGCTTGTACTCAGTTGTGAACCGGTCTATGGAAAAGAGGACCAGATAGTGAAAATCATCAAGCTCGTGGAGTTGAGCATTGGTGGAGTGGACTAGGGGCCTTCTGTTCCCCGAACCACTATACATATTTGTGTTCTTGTTTTTACTTATTCCGATGCACGATCAAATATGATAAAGTATAAAGGACAGAACTCGTTCAAGAAAAGAGTTATCAAAAAATTGAAAAAGACACAATTCACCCCCCCCCCCCCCCCTCTTGTGTATAATCTGTAGATTCAGATCTAACAGTTGGTATAAGAGGGGTGGAGCTTCTAATAGAGCCTTAGAAAGCTAGAAGCATTTAAGGATTATACAACAGGGAATAATGACTGATACAAGAGAAGGGGTGTCGATGGTCAGAGCACCATATTTATTGGAGAAAACTATGGTTGCTGGAAATCACGCATGATAATATATCTGAAAAACCTCGGACCTAGAGTCTATTAAAATATTCTGACTCCTTATGAAATTCCTAAAAATCCTAAGACATGGAGTGCTACTATAGAGGCAGAGTACGATATGAAATCGAAGGCTTTGAATGAAATTATCTGCGGTCTAGGACCAGATGAATTTAATAGAGTATCTCAGTGCCCGACGGCATATGAGATGTGGAAAACAATAGTTGTGGCATATGAAGGAACAGACAATGTGAGACAAGTGAGATATGCAACTGACAAATTAAAATTTGATACTTTCAGAATGGTTGAAGGTGAGAGAATTTCCCAAATGAATGGGAGGTTGACAGAAATTTTCAATAACATAACAGCTCTAGGAGAACCTATCAAGCAGGCTGATCAAGAATTAAAAGTACTGAGAGTACTTCCTACTCGATGGAATGGTATTTCTGCTGTAATCAAACAATCAACACCTGTCAAAGATCTAACTATGAGAGAGTTGATTGGTACACTGATGATGTATGAAGCTGAAATGCAAGATGAGGATAATGAACATAAAGTGCTTATCAAAAGAGAAGATACTTCCTTGAAGGTATCTTCATAACAAAATAATAGAAAGATGAAGAACAAAGAAGTCAATGCGAAATTAGAAAGCACTAACTCATCCAACTCAGATGAAGAACTAGATCAGTTAGCCAGAAAATTTAGAAAATTCTACAGGAAGAAAAGAGGCTTCAAAAAATCCTTTAAGGGATATAATAAGGAAGTAAGATGTTATGAATGCAAAAAAGATAGGACATATCAGACCAGATTTCCCACAATTGAAGGATGCAAAGAAGAAGAAATTCTTCAAAATAAATGACTTTGAGCAGAAAGACAAGAAATCTATGAAATCCACTTGGAGTGTATCTGAAGACTCTAGTAGCTCTCCTGAATCAAGCTCATAGAAAGAAGAATTCAATCTAAAATCAATCATGTGCTTTATGGCAGAAATTGATGAGGTACACTCATATTACTCCACTGAATCGAATTCTGAATCAAGCTACACAAATGAAAAACTTGCAACTTACTGCAATATGCTTGAAGAAAGATATGACTCACTATTTAAGAAACATAAGTCACTAAAAAATATACATAAAGCCGTTTCAGATGAAAGAGATACAATGCTGAAACAACATAAGGAATTAATTGATAAATACAATTCGATTAACACTAACTATATTAATTTTGAATCAAGAATAAAAACACTGCAGGATGAAGTAGAATCTTAAAAATAGGATGAATTGGTTTTTATAAAAGGAGATAATTCATTAAATAAAATTCTTGAAAAAACTGTCATTAAAAAGGAGATATTTGGAATTGGCAGTAAAGGAGAAAAACCAAAGCTATATAAAAATTATTTTGTTCCTAGCTCTAAAAAGGTTAATTGTAATTTTTGTGGGACAAATGGACATGTAGCTAAAAACTGTTTCTTAAGACAACTTCAAATTTGTGGTATTAATAAAGCCTATGTTTCAAAAGACTTTTATGATTCAACTAATTTTAAAAGAACAAAGCAAATCTAGATACCCAGATCATTGCTAGCTAACACCCCTAGACCCAAAAAAATATGGGTACCAAAGCAATTTGTTTAAATGTCTTTGCAGGTAGCAGGTCACCAGAGAAGAAAAGATATATGGTACATGGACAGTGGATGCTCAAGACATATGAGTGGAAACTCATTGAATTTTTCTTCACTCACTCGAAAGGAAGGAGGACTTGTCACATTTGGTGACAATGCCAAAGGAAAAAATCATTGGCATTGGAACTGTTGGAGATCCAAAAACAGTCTCAATCAACAAAGTAATTTATGTACAAGGACTAAAACATAATCTGATAAGTATCTCTCAACTTTTTGATGATGGATATACTGTTGATTTTACTAACAATTGTTGTACTGTTTCTAAAGATAAACTGTTTAAATTTAAAGCACCAAGAACTAAAAATGTATGTACTTTGGATTTAAATTTCTTGTGTAAACAACAAGTAAACTTCTTGACTGCTAAATTAAGTGAATCTTGGATCTGCCATATAATACTTGGTCATTGCAATGTATATGTTTTACATAAGTTATCTAAGAAACATTTAGTTTCTGATTTACCTAGTCTCAAATTTGAAAGTGACGGATTTTGTGATGCATGTCAACTTGGCAAGCAACACAAATCATCCTTTAAATCTGTGAATAAGGTTGTTACATCTAAACCTCTATAACTTATTCATATTTAATTTTTTTGGACCTTCAAGAGTAGCAAGCTTAGCTTTTAAATTATATTTATATGTTTTAGTTGATTTTATTCAAGATTTACATGGATTTTCTTCTTAAAATTTAAAAATGAAGCTTTTACTTTATTTGAAAGTTTCTGCAAATCTGTTCAAAATGAAAAAGGGTTCAACATAATCTCATTGAGAAGTGATCATGGTGGAGAATTTGAGAATCTGGAATTTAATTCATTTTGCTCAAATATGGGTATTAAACACACCTTCTCTACACCGAGAACACCTCAACAAAATGGGATTATAGAAAGAAGAAATAGAACTATTCAAGAAATGGATAGAACTATGTTAAATGAATATAGCCTACCTATATATTTCTAGGCAGAAGCTATGAATATAGCTTGTTATATAATTAATAGAGATTTAATTAGACCTATTTTGAAAAAGACACCCTATGAACTATGGAATAACAGAAAACCTAAAGTAAATTACTTTAAAGTTTTTGGATGCAAGGTTTACATCTTAAACACCAAGAATAATCTTTGTAAGTTCGATCCAAAATCTGATCAAGGTATTTTCTTTGGATATTCTGCTACCTCCAAAGCTTATAGAGTTTATAATAAGAATTCGATGATTGTTGAAGAATCGGTTCATGGGAAATTTGATGAATCTGATCCATTTGAGAAAAGAACAGAACAAATGGATGAACTTGACTCTAATGATAACATGATAATTGAGAATTTAAAGAATGATTTTGAAAATGATATAAAAGAAATTAAGTTCAGTTCATAGGAACATGATACTGAAGAACCTTTAAATACATTACCTAGACAGTCTAGAACCCTAAAGAATCATCCTTTAGAAACTGTAATAGGTAACCTAGAAACTGGTGTTCAAACTAGAAGAAACTTAGGAAGCCTAGTGGAATTCTCTGCCTTCCTATCTCAACAAGAACCCGAGACTATAGAAGAAGCTTTAGATGATGAAAGTTGGATAATAGCAATGTAAGATGAATTAAACCAGTTTAAAAGAAATGAAGTTTGGGAATTAGTGGAAAGACCTAAGAATTATCCTGTAATACGAACCAAATGGGTCATTAGAAATAAAAAGGATGACCAAGGCACAATAACTATAAATAAATCAACATTAGTAGCTAAAGGATCTAATTAAGAAGAAGGAATATACTATGATGAGACTTTTGCACCTGTAGCTAGGTTAGAAGCCATTCGAATCCTTTTAGACTATGCATCTTATATGAATTTTAAATTATTTCAGATGGATGTCAAATCTGCCTTTTTAAATGGTGATTTAATGGAGGAAGTTTATGTTGAGAAACCTTCTGGTTTTGAAAAATCTCAAAAACTTGATTCTGTTTTTAAACTTACTAAAGCTTTTTATGGACTTAAACAAGCACCTAGAGCTTAGTATGAAAGATTAAGTTCTTTTCTTTTAAAAAATGATTTTACAGTTGTAATGGCAGACCCAACACTCTTTAAAAAACTGTGAAAAATAATGTTTTATTGGTTCAAATTTATGTTGATGATGTAATCTTTGGATCAACTAATAAAACTCTTTGTCATGAATTTTCAAAATTAATACAAGAAGAATTTGAAATGAGTATGATGAGAGAATTAAATTTATTTTTGGGTCTTCAAATATTTCAAAAAGATTTTGGAAATGTTTTAAATCAAAGAAAATACATTACTGATTTAATTAAGAAATTTGGTCTTGAAAACAGCAAGTCATTTACAACTCCTATGTGTACTAATATAAAACTTGATTTGGATGAAACTGGGAAATCAGTTGACAACAAGTTATATAGAGGTATGATTGGTAGCTTGTTATATCTACTGCTAGCAGACCAGATATAATGTATTCAGTATGTCTTTGTGCTAGATTTCAATCAAATCCTAAAGAATCCCATCTAACTGCTGTTAAAATAAATTTTAGATATTCAAAAGGAACTATTTTTCAATCTCTTCTTTATCCTAAAACTTCTAATTTCAATTTTATTTCATATTCAGATGATGACTTTAGAAGTTTTAGATTATATGGAAAAAGTACATCAGGTACATGTCACTTTTTAGGAAAATCTTTAGTATCATGGTCTAGTAAGAAACAACATTCAGTTGCCCTGTCAACAGCTGAGGCAGAATATGTTTCTGCTGGCAGTTGTTGTGAACAAGTGTTGTGGATGAAAAACACTCTTATGGACTTTGGATTGAATTTTAATAATACACCTATTTTATGTGATAATACAAGTACAATTAATATTTCAAAAAATCCTATTAGTCATTCTAGAACTAATCACATTGATATAAGGCATCACTTTTTAAGAGATCATGTTATTAAAAATGATATATTTTTAGAATTTATAAATACTGAAATTCAATTAGCAGATATTTTTACTAAACCACTTCCCACTGCAATGTTTGATTTTATTAAGGGGGAGCTAGGTTTATTTAATTTTAAATAATTTTTATTTTTATTTACTTTTATTTATTTATGTAAATTTTATTTTGTTTATTGAATACTGTTTAATATTTTCTTTCTTTTTCCATATTCAATCATTATTTGTTTTAAATATATCTAATGATTAGTGATTACATTTGAATCAAGGCTATCAGAGCCTTTTCGACTTCTAATCCTTTTTACTTCTATCGAAACCCTTTCGAAATCCGAAAATTGCACTTTCTCTCCTAAACCCTAACCTTCGAACCTCTGAAACCCTAACCTTTAAACCTTCAGAGACTCTCACAGAAATGGTAATGAAAAAAGAGCCAGTGAATCCGATCCAAGCAATGCCAAGACACAATGCACTGAGGGAAGAAAAATCTTATAGGGCAAGGTAATTGATCTAGACTGGTTATTTCAGACAAATCTGTTGTTGAAGAAAGTGTTGTTGTTTCAGAATCTTGAATAGATGTTCAATAGTGAAAATAAGGAATTTCTATATGAAGTAGAACTTAGATACTTCTTCAAATCTGTATAGTTTAGTTTGGGAGATACCGAGGACAGTATGATGGCTAAAATAGAGGATAGGGATTTCTCAATCTCATCAGTAGAGATTAGTCATATTATCAACTGCCCTCATGAGGGATTTTTTCATTTAGATATGAAAAATATTAGAGATTCTGTGCATAAATCCGAAGACATCATGTCTTTTCTTTTTGGTACTAAGACAATAAAGAAAATGTTTGTCAAGGATTTGGAGCCTGCTCAGAAGATTTTGGTCAAATTTATTCAGACTAGAATAGCTCCACGGATGGCAGAAATGGAAAAGATTTTGTACCCAGATATGTATATAATGTTTCTTTTATTAAGCGATATTAAGTTAAACTTTCTAAGATACTTGATAAGGTATCTCAGATACTGCTATCAAAGCGAGGTCCGGATGAATTTCTACCCTTTTGGTCGATTTATTTCTAAACTATTGTTTACAAAAGACATGGTGAGATTAGTGGATGCTCGAGTTAACTTTCATCACAGTAATACATTTAATGTTGGAACTTTGAGGAAAGTTGGATATTTCTGGAGCACAATTAAAGGAAAACTTTTGCCAGTAGGAGCTGAGGAAGACTCAGAGAGTGCTCAGGATCAACTTTCTAAGTCCAAAGAGGGACAAGCTAAATCCAGAGTCAGCAATGTAGCAATAAGGATTTGTTTTGTAGTGGAAGATGTTGAGGAAGACAGAAGTCAGGATGGACTTTAATCCAAAAGAAAGAGACTAGTAAATGATGAAGTCACTTCCCCTGCTTTCGAAACAACCACAGAAGCTTTATTTTCTTATTCCTTTGTAAGGGAAGATACTGTTGATAAGCCCATGGAAGATGTTACTGAAATAACAGCACCAGTAGAGGGATCAGGAGTTCCAGAAGAAGCTCAAAGGGAGAATCGGGAACAGATTGTAGCTGATGTTGAAGTTGCACTTCAACAGGAACAAGAGATGGAGGCAGTGCCTGGTGAAGAAGTGGCCAGACCTCAGGAAACTTCTAAAAATATTGTTCTTGAAATTCCAGTGGAAGACAAAGATGCAGATGAATGTGATGAGCATGCTTCTGAAGCTCAAACAGAGGTACTTCAAGAGGATTTTTTTGTGGAGGAGTTTGAAAACTCTAAGGAAAAATATGTGGACCAACCTTCTCCGAACAAAGAAAAATAAAAATCTGATACTAAATCATTACCTTTGGTACTGCTGCATCAACCTGAGAATGTGAATAAAGCACAGGGTGCATCTGATTCAAGGAAAGAAGAAGTTGAAGAACTGTACAGAAAGGTATCTCAGTTGGAATTTGAGAATGTTTCTCTGAGAAATGCCTTAGACTTAGAAAATTTGAAGTTTCAAAAACTGAAGTATTGTACAGTTTCAAGGAAAGAAGATGAAATGTTTAAAGAGGATATGTTGACTGCTGTTACACAATTGAAATCTGAAATGGTTATAAAGTCAGATTTATCAGATCTGAAGTTGTTTATGGAGAACCAATTTGCATCAGTTGCAAATAATGCTGTTAGTGGATCAAGTACTTCACCTAATTTAATCAGAAGGTTTCAGGCTATCACAACTGCGTTGAGAAACATGAATGATAGGATACAATATCCTCAATGTAATAGTTCTCCTTTGTCAGTGTTTCTGGACAATAATAAGTTCTTAGTGGATCAACTAACATCTAGTGAGCCATCGATCAGAATTCTGTTAGATCAGTTATCAGAGAAGTTGTCAGTATTTTTTGTAAAAGAGGAAATGATGCATGAGTTTTTCAGAGTCAATTTAATTGAGGATATTCATTTGACTCAAGAGAATAGGGAGCCCATTATCAAGATTGGAGATGCTATTATGAAGAGACTTTGGGAACAGTTTACAGAAATCAAGTCTGCAATCCAGAGGAGATAGACCCTGTTGCCTATCTTACCCAAACCTTGATTCCTGTGTATATCATTGTCATGTATATACTTCTGTTTTTTGAATGAAAATTTCCTTATTTTTTATTTTTTTCTTTCTTTATTTGTTTTACTGACTTTATTTTTAATATGCCAGTACTCCAGATTTAATTATTGATAAACAGTTCATAATAGCATTTACTAACATTTCAGTGCAATATTAAAAGTGTTAAAATCCATGATTTTTCATTCTTTTTGATATCACAAAAAAGGGGAGAATTTGGATAAACACAACATCAACATTTTATTTAGGGGGAGAATTAAATGAGAATTTTGAATTTATAATTATCTTTTTGGTGGAGAAGTTTTTTTTAATTTTATAATGAATTTTGAAAGTTAATTTTGTTTAAATAATTTTAATTATTTTATGGGTTTTGTGATCATCAAAAAGGGGGAGATTGTTGAGAAAAGTATTGTTTTAAAAAATACATGTTAATTTTATTTAAAGGGGGAGATTATTGAAAATAATACTCTATCTCTTTATGATAATTTTGATGCTTACAAATACCCTTAGTTATTTTCTAATTATTTTATTTAGTATTGTGCAGGAATTTATTAATTTATTTTACTATTGAAAAAATGAGAATTTATTACTTATTCGGAATCTGCTTTAGTGCATTATGGAATCACTATTCACATCTTACGTAGATAAATATAGTGCAGAATCTGCTTTAGCACGTTCTGGAATCACTGTTCATTCCCTACGTGGATAAACGTAGCGTAAGGATGAAAAGCATGTATACTTTTTGAGATAAGAGAAAAGTATGGTTAAACAACCATACGTTTTTAGCAAAGTATGGAAGAAGAACCTTACGTTAGGAAGGAACCCTACGTTTTGGTTATCATCAAAGTATGGAAGGAGAACCATACGTAAATTCTAAGTGTTACGTTTGTTTCTCAAAATTATGGTTCATCAATATTACTTTTGTAAACAACCATACGTTCTTGAAATGTATGGATCAAGTAAAAGTATGGATCTTCTACTGAACGTTTGAGTATTGAAGAAAAAGTATGGATGATCAACCCTACATTTTTGTTCAACCTTACATTGTCAACCTTACATTGTTAACCTTATATTTTAAGACTATGTTATTAACCCTATGTTTTTAGGCCACGTCATCAACCTTACGTTTGGCGTCGAAAATTTTGACAGACGATATTTATGTGCAGCGATCAGTAAGCTTATTTCTGGGCAGATTTCAAGCCAGATTTAAAGTCGTTTTTAAAGTACGAATTTGGATAATTCAAAGACATTTTATTAATGGATTTAAGATCGAATTAAAAGGAACTTTTTATGCCGAGTCTTAAGGGAAGTTACGACCTCTCTGTAAATTCAAATTTTTGAATATCAAGAATCAGAAGGCGACTTTTATGGATCTAAATGTGCAGTAGATATCCTCAGCTTTATTCTATATGTTCTCTATGAAACACCAGGTACAGGAAAATATATATGTGTGATCAATCTATTATTATTAAAAAAAATAGAAAACAGAGACTGCGGAAATTCATGATTGATCTGCTGATTCAAAAAGGATCGTCAAAGCTATGTTCTTTCAAGAAGAAGGAACTTGATAGAAGATTCACCTGTTCTACATCGAATATCTAGTGTGGATCTACTACTGCTGAAGTTGTGAACTATATCTCTATATCTACTCCAACTGGATCAACTCAGAACTGCTTCTTCTTGAAGGTCAATATTTCTAGAGACTTCGATCCATCTGTTGTCAATTCCATTCTGTTTCAATTGTAAAGATCAACTGGAAAATTTCTTTCTGAAATTGTTTTTATTTTTGAGTAACCAGATCCTCGTTCTAAGCTATGTAGGTTCGTGTTTGAACCAGAAGTCTTTGTTTTGCCTTGGATTGTAAAGGTGTCAACTGCCTGTACTCAGTTGTGAACCGGTATGTGGAAAAGAGGACCAGATAGTGAAAATCATCAACCTCGTGGAGTTGAGCGTTGGTGGAGTGGACTAGGGGCCTTCTGTTCCCCGAACCACTATACATCTTTGTGTTCTTGTTTTTACTTATTCCACTGCATGATAAAATCTGATAAAGTATAAAGGACAGAACTCGTTCAAGAAAAGAGTTATCGAAAAATTAAAAAAGACACAATTCACCCCCCTCTTGTGTATAATATGTAGATTCAGATCCAACAAGGTAAAGGAACCCTACGATTAATTCCTTTGTGTAATATTGAGATGATAAAATGGGTGGGAGTGTTGTCTTTTTATAGGTGAAAACGAGGGTCTTTTCATGGAAACAAAAGTTAGGCTAGGGGTAATAATGGAATCATAGGGTTGTTAGGTGGGTTTGGTGTGTTAAGTGATTTATATAAAGATATTGTATGTGATACAAGTGGGAATGAATTTAATACCTAAAAAAGTTTTTTATAAGTTTTAAGTTTCCTTTCAATTATAAAAAAATTTATATACTCCATTTACCCATTTTTACCACTACTAGCCTTGATTAAAAATCAACCATGGTGTTTATTTTATTAAAAACATATAAGATGACCCCTTTTACCAAATTTAGAAATTAGAAATTAAATTTGGAATTAATTTAATCTAATTAAATTTTTAATTGTGATAAAATCAACTTTAAAAATAAAAACACAATATAGAAAAAGTGTTTTATAGAAAAATATCTACTTATAAATGAAGTGATTTTTAATCTTATTTCCTATTAATTAAATTGAATGATTTTTTATATATATTTTTATATGTTTAAAAAAATCAAATTAGATTCATAATATAAAATATATTAATTTAATTTATTTAGTTGAAATTTATATAACTCTTATAAAATTTATTATTTGGAAATAAGCATTCTATTTGTATCATTGTAATTAATCATTAATGTAAGTAATTTATATCAAATACCTAGAAATAATATTTTTCACAGTACATAATTTGGACATAATTATTATAAATATAAATTACTTTTTACCAAATAAAATTAATATGTGCATAGAAAATTAGTTTTACCATTAGCATGCATAAAACCTATTTTTTAGAAAAAGTGAATTTAAAGCATGAAAATTATGTTTAGGATAAAATTATCAGTGAATTTAATTTGAATGAAATAAAATGTTTCACTATAAAAAAATTGTGTTTCTTACAAATAAATCCAAAACCAAATTTTACCAAAATAGTATTTCATTAAAAGAAAATTCCAAAAACATTTTCTTTTGTTGGAAAACATTACTTATGCTCATAAAATGTTGAAAATCGGTTTTATAATTTAATATTATTACTCAAAAAAATTTTATTTTTACTCCTTAAATATTTATTTGACCATTTAAAAGGTTTTATAAACTTCTTGATCTTTATTATATAATTATAAAGTAATAAATGTTAGAATTTTGGTAAAAAAACTATTTTCACTATTCACATAGAAATAATCTACTTCAGAAAAATCCAAAAATTACATATATAACTAATAAATTTAAGAATATTTCCAATATGATGTTTTTTTTTGAAAATAAAATTATAACATTCATAAATTACACTTATAAATATACTCTTGAATAAAGGTTCTTTAGAGTTTTCATTGTGTGATAGTTCATGATATGTTGTTTTTCCTACTATAGTAGGGTCTTGGGTATTATAGAGGGATAATTAAAATGAGGTACACATGGAAGGGGAAGATAATAATGTTCCCTTATAGGTTTATCCAAAGTCTCTTGTGGAAATTAAGATCTCAAATAGTCTATTGAAGGTGATTCCAAATATGGAGGTGAGACCATCTCAAGAGGTGGAAATTATGATCGATGTGATTCCTAATTTTCATGCATAGTATCCACTTATTTTTACCTCATGTATCTAAATAATGGTTATAAATTATTTATCATATTTTTTTGTTCATCAATGCTCCATAAGGTATGGAGTTCAAGATAGTCGTTTGTATGTTTAAGTGACCATCCTGACACTGGTGGGATGTTGTAGCCCAAGTGAGGATGATTGATGTGTTTTCATGGGATACCTTACAAGATATTTTTATTAAGAATTTTTATCTTTGGGAATTAAGTTTTAATAGTCTAAAGTGTTCATTTAGAAAAATTAGGGAAATATGATCATCCATAATTGTTCTTCTAAATTCATGAAGTTACTTTGGTTTGATCCTACAATAGGAGGATATGGTCTTTATAAGGATCATTGGTTTGGGTATGGGATAAGATTTAAGATTTTTTCAAAGGTATTTCTCTTTTGTTTCCCACTTTTATATATTTTTTAGCAGGAATATTATAGTTATAAATGACCTTGGGGGTAAAAGTGAGCATCAGTGGGTGTAGGTGGATTGGGTGGTGATAAGAATAAGAAGGGTTACAATTATCATAGGGGTTGAGAGTGAATATGTGGCTAGGGGAAGGAATTTTATTCTCATTATTTTAGAGGTAGGATTCCATTATATTGTTATAAGTATGGTAAAAAGTGTTATACCTTTTAATTTTTCCCAATTATCCTAAAGAGTGTCACTTCTATAGAAATATAGGGAACCTTTAGAAGATATATTGGAGTTGTTCTTAGAGAAGTGTAGGTCATGATTCAGCTTCCACATAGACATCATCGGAATGTACTAGTGTACCACAATAGATTATGACTTGTATATACTCTAAGAGATCTAGATGAGGTGGTTGTATATGTTCTTAAGAATAGTCTTAGTGAGGAGATTATCTATAAGGGATCCAGGCAACTCTAGGGAATCATATGGTGCTAGTTCTAGTCAATTTTTTGTAGTTAAGTAAGCATTGTTGGATCTTGAAAATGATTCTACCATGGGTGGATGTATGATGTAATTTTCCTCCTCCAAATAATTTTAAAAAAAATTAGAATACCACTTTTAAGTTTAAATTGGGAACCTCACATCATCCAAAACACACAAAATACGGTGGGAAATTAAGAAATTCACAATCCATTAGATAAATTCAAAAAATTGCGGCTCAGGAAAATCATGTAAATGATCCCCATAAATATTGTGAGACACCTCATGAACCCTATATTGAGTTAATTCATGTCACATCCACAAGCCATTACAATCATCACATCGTCGACACCATCATCACATCACCATATAAAAACCACTAGAGAATCCCATTGTAGAATCCATAATGGAAAACACCCTCACTATTATCGTTTCACCCTCATATTCACCACTAACATTGATGTCCATAACCACACTGGAAATTAAAATCCCAAAAATACACCTTATATTACTAGACAACCACTGAACATCTGAGAACTTCTAGAAGGAGAAGCATTTCCCCCATCATCGCGTCCAAACACTACAGTCCATCAAGCCTTTATTAAACATATATCCTTTCATGTGTCCCTAATCATGAACCACATAAAGAAGAATAATGAAACCATATTGAACAACACTGATGGCCTACATAGAGAACCCTATCCATTATCAAAGGATAAATCCAAAAGAACTGATAACTATAGAAATCCACCACTTGTCACACCTCCTGGGAACACTTACCGCTCTTCAAACACATCCCAAACTCACTTGTTATCTGATGTACCTGACAGACCTAGAAGGGAGCAAGGGAACAGGAAGACAGAGCATAGAGGAGTGGCATATAAGTGGAAAGTATGAATATAACCACCATGGAATGAGAGAGAGAAACACTAGGAATAAGGAAGGAGCCTCCCAAGAAATATTGTTTTCTATTTTTTATATTTGCATCTATGTTCATTTTTTTTATTCTTTAGATAAAGGATCTATATGTGTGTATATCATAGATTTTATTTCCCATTTTTGAGTGTATAATGATTTATATTTAAGGCTTGTTAAGCCTTATTTTTCTCCTAGTGACTAGTATGTTTTCATAAGAGAGTGTCATTTTTATTAGTAGGGATGGATATGATTTGGGACAAATGAGGAAGATTATATGTTAGGTGGTAGGGATGTGTCTTAGTTTAATTGAGTGAGTTACCAATGATCTTTTCCTAATTATGTTTTATCTGTATCTAGATGTGTTTCCCAAGTATTTTTTGGGGTTTCCATGAAAGTGGGAGGTAGAGTTTGTGATTTATTTATTACTTTGTATCAAGCCTATTTCTACACCCCTACCCAATATTGTATGGTACTGAAAAATCTTTGAGAGTAAAATAATTAGTTTGAATATCTTGAATCCAATGGATTCATTTAGTAGAGCATGTATCCAAGGGGTTCTTATGTTCTTATATCTAAGAAAATATATATAATTTTATTGTTATGTGTGGATTAATACATGCTAAATCAAGTTACTATCAATAGAAGGTACTATTTACGTCAAATTAATGATTTATTAAATCTATTAAGAGGGAATATATGGTTCCCTAATATTGATATTTGGTTGTTTTAACATCAATTAAGGGTGTGATCGAGGGATGTGCCAAAAAAATCAGACTCGATATGGACATTATAAGTTTTTAATGAATTAGTTCAGGTTGAAATATTAACCAGTAGTGTTTATATACTTCATGAATCGTATCTTCGGTCATTATTTATAATTTTTTAATATCATATTTATCGATAATATATTGATATATTAATGATCCACTGAGGTTCACGGTGAGAATTTTAAGCATTTCATGGATATTTTTCGAGATCATTACTTATCTAGAAAAATATCCAAGTTTCAATTTTGGATTCAAGAGGTAAACTTTCTTTAGAATGTTATTTAAGAATTGGAGCTATTGATGGATCCAGATAAAGTATTTGTTGTCATGTAATGGAAAATTCCTAGTAATTTTTTTATGTTTTTAATTTTCTTAGGTCTTACCAGATATTATCATCACATTTTTTTAATATTTAACTTTCCTAGATACACTAATGTTGGAACTAACTATGAAGGGAGTGAAATTTTAGTGGGATGTGAGATGCATGGAAATATTTTAGGAGCTAAATAAGGGGTTTACATCATCACATATACTTACTTTAATAAAAATAGTGAAGTTATATGAGGTATATCATGATGCCTATAGTGTAGACTTGGCTTGTGTTTTGATATGGGAGGTTATATTAGTGGAAGATGGTTCTTGGGAGATCAGACCACATGATAATAATTACAACACTCATGATCTAAAATTAGTTATGGTTTTACATGATCTAAAGAGTTAGAAAAATTATTTTTAATTAAATGGTATGTATTATTCACCAACCAAAATTTCATATTTTCTTATATTTATTTCAAATGAAGATATTAAAGGTGAGTTAAATATCTTCATTAATTTAATTTTGAAATGATATATACTCTGAGAAAATGTAATTTCATTATATATTCTTTGAGTAAGAAGTCTCAAGTGGATTTGTTTTCAGGATTTGAAATAGGAGTGGAAAATTTTGACTCTTTTTTTTGAAAATTCATTTGGATGTGGCTGAAGATGAAGGTATTATTGTTATTAGTCCTCTGAACATCACCATATCCTTGATGGTGTGGGTGAAGGAGATCAATAATTAAAATTCTAAGTGGAAAGTTTATAAAGGATATCTATATAGTAGGAATTATAATCCTTGATAAACTCATAGTGATAATTATTTCCATTATTTTCATCAGAGGATATTTTTCTCATTAACATGGAATGAAGATTTGATGAGGTATTATCATATATCTTGATAAGTTGTTCGTCGTATATTGATTAAAATTTTTCATAGTGTCTAATGACACTTCCAGTGGATAGGCATAAAGTGGGATATTGATGGGTTGATTTAGAGTTGTTTCACCTATCGGTGGGTTAAAGATGAGAAAAAGGATAGGATGTAATCTTCGGCCATTGTCTATTCTAAAGTGTAAATGGGATGGCATCACTATGGATTTTAGGATGAGTTTTCCAAGATCAGATAAAAGAAAAGATATAGTCTCGGTTGTCCTTGAATAATTGGATACAGTTTTCCAATTCCTACCAATCATGGAGATTAAATGAAGTTTATTTTCATTAGTGATGATTAAATTCTACATTTTTGGTCAATTATGTTTAATTTGGATAAACTAAGGGTAAATTTGTTCAATAAATTATACAATTGATGTGAATATTTTTTATGGAATTAATATTAAGGAAATAAGGCTAAAATTAATGTTTGGAAGAGTAATTTTTTGTTCTTTAGGTGATTTGATACTACATTAGCTAATGTGGTGCTTATATGAGTTTCATTAAATTATTATTATGTATTACTTTCTTTTAAATGTGTTTAAATTGATGATTTTATGTTGTGAATAATGAGAAATTAAATTTTAATGCTTGATTAATAGGTTTTAAAAAATATATTTAAGATTTATAAGGAAATTGCGTATTTTTATATATTTTTTTTAATTATGGGTTATAAGGGATGTGTAAAAGTTGTATATTATTTATTAAGAAATGTATAAGTGTTATGGTAAAGGGTAAATAGTTACATAATGTTGTGTAATTAATTGAAAGATTAATTTGATATAAATATAGACTTAGATTACCTATTGTTGGCTTGAGATTATGAAAAAAATGTGTTTAAGTGTTTATGAAAAGGGGAAATGGGTGTCTAATGTTGGTTGGACTAGAAAGAGAAATAATTGACTAAAAATTAAAAACAAATTGTGTGTATTATTAATGAATTTTATTTTTCATTGCTAAATTTTTTAAAAAGAGTTATTATTGATATTTTTAAGATCTTTTCAATGTGAATGGGTTATCCAAGTGGTATAGCTTGAAGCTGACATGATGTGTTGTGTTGGAAAATTTGAGTGATTATTGAAATGTTTCTCCTATAAATCTTATTTTTTTATGTAGTTCCATGAATTTTATCACTTCCACGGAAATTTAGTTTGGTCAAATATATGAAAAAGGCTAGAATCCTTGTGTTTGGATTGGGCTAGGATTAAGTGGGTATGGGTTATTTGGGTTTCCTAGTCTGTTCCCATAAATATGATTTCCTACTAAAAATTATTATTGTTAAATAATTTAAAGATTTACACTATTTTTATTTCATCATACCTAACTCCATTAGATTAAAATATTTATAGTGTTTTCAACTGATGATTATATTCTCACTTATTGTATATACACACCTCACGTGTGTACAGATTACATAAATGAAATTTCTAGTAAATGAAGGAACCCTATATAACTAATAGGTAGTGGTGGGAGACACCACAGAGTTGATTACATGTTCTTATAAATTCATTTGAGGGGATTTTCGACAAATTATTTTACTTGGGGTTTAAATTTTAATGTTGAATTTTGGAACATGAATTTTACCTCTAAGTCAAGTTTTGTTGTATGATATATATGGAAACTTTTGGTATGATTTTATACTAAATTGAACTTTCCTATATTTTTTTATATTTATTATCAATGTTAGTTCTTAATTATTTTATGTTATGGGCCATTTGAGAGTAAATTATTCCTCAAGAAATATAATTAGACCAATAGAACCTGTTTCCAACCTCTAATGATTGGAGAGAACACTTGAGGGACTGTGACATTCCGCCTCAATGGGATAGTCATGCTGGGGAGGGATATTATATAGATTCATCTCTTCCAGTGATATAAATCACATACATATTGTGTTTTTTGATGTGGATGAATAATTCTATAAGACTCATCCCATTTTAGTTCTTGTCCAAAACCAAAAATTCATATTATTTTCTTTGATAATAAATCATTCTCTAATAATTGATCATTTTTCCTTAGTATTATTTGGATTTCTCTAGAGATCATGGAACAAGTTTGAGTCCATGTGTTAGTATTAATTTTATCTTAGATATCAATCATCTTGTTCAGGTTATTACAGAAAACATATCATTGAGTCCTTGTTCTAAGTTATCATATATAAAAGTTAAGGACACTCCTATTACCCAAACATAGTTATCTCATGGGACGTAGCGGTTCACCGATGGGATATATATTTTCATTCCCTTCCCATAATATATATTTTTCAATTTGTTCCATTATAGAATAAAATTTTAAAGATAGTATTTTGTTTATAATTTATAATAGTGAAAAATGTATAAGTATTTGTAATATTATTCTATAATGATTAGATTACAATTTTGTTCATATAGAATCATGTGATATAAGGACATTTATAAAATTTTCACTAATATTTTTTATGATGTGGTTATCTAGGTGAATAATTATCAAATTTAATAATTAAAAATAAATTATTTGATGTTTTTATAAAGGATTGTATGAATGGATTTTACAGGTATCAATTGAATGTATTTCTATGGAAGGAGAAGTCAGGGATATCAATCCAAAAGAGTCCATGGGGGAGAATATAAAATACATATGATATTTACATGGAAACACATATAAGTCAAGTGCCCCCCCCCCTCCTAATAGGAATAATATTTTCAAAAGAATCATAACATCCCACCACATATAAAGATTGTGATAAACATGGATTAATCTTATGATATAGGAATAAAGAAATTTATTGGTTGAAATGTTGTCATTATGGATGGTTAATAATAAAGAAAATATTTTAATAATAAAGAAAATTTTGGTGGTTGATATATCTCCTCTAAAAATAGTAGAATGTAATTGATATATTTTATTCCCAATGAATGTATAAGACCCTTCAGGATAGAACTCTTACTACTGGTGATATCAATGCCTAATGTTAACATGTGTCAATTAGATGTTCCCATATTTAGATCCATATAAATCCTAAACCATATATTTCTTATCCTAACATAGACTGAGACCCTCCCTTAATAATTTCATATCTACAATACCATAGATAAATGTCATGATTAGGGATTTAAATGATGTAACATGATAGAGTTTCATGAATCATGTGACTATTTCGACATAATAATAAAATTTGAAAATAATATAATGAGGGAAATGGGTAATATCTCACGCATCATACAGTAATGAAAGGATAATACAATAGATGTATAATCATAATTGTGTATTAAATGGAATTTTAAAATATATCATACCAAAATAACTATAATAGGAAATTAATAAATAGGAATGGGATATTAGAAACGCACTAAAATAGGCATATCATATTATAAGATATACCTTGTGTCATAGCCTATGATATTCATGTGATACGTATCACATATTAAAGTATCATGATATCATATAAGGCATAATATGCCTCTATCATAGCATCGGATGAGATTATAATATGACATATCAAGTGCATTTCTATTCCCACATATTATATGTGGTTTCCTTTAATTATTAATCAATTGATTGATTCATTTTTGGAATTTCAATTAATTTAAAGAGTTAAAATGATCTAAACTCCAATAGGATTGTGTTATGGGAAACACATATAGGTTTCCATGTGATGAAAGTTGTCTCTCAACTTTGTATATTAATTTAAGAGAGTCTGTATAAAGGAATTTGATCCCCCTATTGTATATACACTGTATTTTCTTGCCTCAACCAAAGATATCTCTTCCTCATTATCCACCATGCATCTTCATGGGGAAGGTGTTAGCATACATTTTATTTTTTTGGGTCCACTTATTATAAACAAGGAACCTAATAGAAGGTAAAATCCCTCAATGGGTAAAAATTCATTGGTTTTCATGCAGTGATTATGATCTAGAAAACTATTTTGAGTTTGAAAAGCATAGAGATTTCATTATTTCAAGTATTCTTGTTATTTTATGTTCATTGTAGCGTCTGGACCAAATTATCAACTCAAATAGTGACATCGATCCAGGATCCACTAGCCTTAGGCGAACCTCCCCATATGTCAAATGTTGCTGACTAATAGTGAGTCTATAAATAAAAATAGTGGGAAGACTATACCCTCAGGGGGAAGATATAATATTGGTCCAAGTAATTATATATAACATGCAGTGGAACAAAAGACTCAACAAACTTGAACAAGACCCACCAATGCAAGAAGAACATTCAATAACACACAATAGCAGAAACAATAATAACAGGATCAGTGGAAAAAGAATAACATCCAAACATTTGACTTATAGCACTAAAATAGATCATTCATACAACATAGATCTCACATATAATATCTAGAAGGGGTATCCAATGGCTAAACTCAATACAATTCATTCATATGTATAGCATGATGATACAAAAGGAAACAAAAGTAAAACTCAAAAGTAACTCTTATAAAGGTGAGAACCTCAATCCCCCTTTCCAACATTCCTTGAAAAACAGCTACTAATGTCCAGCTCCTAAAGATGACCCCTTACCAGAACACAACACCATAAAGTCTACACACGTCCCAAAGGAACCTTGTACGATGTGATAATGTGTCTTAGTAGGATACCACCAAAGTGTGAATACCCATCATAAGTGTTTAATAATTTCTATAATATAAACAAATCATCACAATGAAATTCAATTAAACAAATATTCACCGGTGCTCAACATCCACTAGGAGGATCTTACCTACCTCAATCATTACTATAATCCCTAAAGTGGGTAGGATCCTCTGCCCATGACCCAAGGTATCCCATGGTATCAATAACACAGGTGAACCCTGAGTTCCACCTCCAAGAAGTAACCTAGAACCATGTGCCTCTTGACACCTCATGTCTAAAAAAAATCACTGACGTCCTAAAGGAATGACCAAGAAAATAGAACCTAGTCCCTCAGAACCTTTCTTGAAAGCACCCATTAGTTCTAATCCTAATTTCTAGAGGCACAATGATATTTTCACTCAAATAAAAAACACTACCAACTCATAGAATGATATCCCGAGGAACGACGATCTCCATCCTCCCAAAATAATTCAGACCCAATAGTATCAATTCGGTGAGCCTCAATCCCAAACTGATATTCACAATGCTATCAACTAAATTCTGCACACCTTTCTTAGGGATTTATATCTTAAGAACCCCCAACACGTTTTCCTAATCTGTATTATTAGGGGCCTCTACCCACATGATTAGTCAAAAACACCTCATCATAGAGTCAACCTATGTGCACATGATTCCATTTGGTGTAACGTCTCATAATTTCTGTGTAAATTTTATTTATTTATATGGAATTATTTCGAGAATAATAAATTTTAGGGCACGTGATTCTGAGGTCCGGAGAGCCTGAAACAAAATTCTGAACTTTTTTAAGGTATGTTCCATAAACGTGCAAGTGGGATTTTCTATATTTTGAACCGTCGCTCGGATAAAAAATATGAGGGAACCATTGAATTTAGAATGCTGGTATTCTCCTAGAAATGACTTAACTTCGTCCAGCAAGGGCCGAACAGAAAAGTTACTTTTCAGAATTTTTGAGAAAAATAATAAAACAATTTAAAAGAATTATTTTATTTTCCTTCTCACTTTTGAGTGGCGGATGGCGCAATACGGGGTAGTGACATGGTGGTGATGGTGTACATCAATGAGTCTCATTAATAGGTCATTAAACTCGCAGCATAACGACGCTCTAATGATGCATAACAACGAAGTTGTTTCTTAAATAAAACAATGTAACAATGCGACGTTGCATCATAATGGTAACATTGTGATGTGCTCCTATTTATAGTTCGATTCACTGGGGAAATATGGACTAAAAATTTGGAGGATTCTCTGGCGAACCTTTGACAAACTTCCACCCTAGTGAATAACAAATAACGCTGGTGAAACTTTATCTTCTTCATCGCGCCTTTCAAATATCAGAGCCAAGAAGCAACATCGACGTCTTAACCCCTTGAGGAAGAACATGCGACAATAAACTTCAAAGAGGTAGGGGTTTTAAATTTTTTTTTCTTCCCCATCCATTTATAGAAATGATGAACATGGGTCAACCCACGAACAGGTTAACCCATGATTCGTGTGTTTATGTGGGAGGGTGTTTCATTCTTGGGGTTTTATATATAGGTTTCAAATCATGGCATGTAACGATTGAACGGAGACTCTCCAAACCTCATGATTAGTCACTGAAAGTGTCTAATATTCATTGTTAATATCTTTAAATTAATTGTTCCAAAGTCCATAAACATTTTTTTTAGTGCATTACATAAATAGAACTTCATTTCTCATCTAAAATGCAATTCTTGTTTAAAATGCAAATTTGGGCCCAATCATTCATTTCTTTGTGTACAACATTATATACATTTTATGAATTTTAAATTTTGGTATATTATTGATCACTTTTTTTGAAACATTTTATCTTTTAGGTCCGATGGATGAATCCCAAGGGAAGATGGATAATTTTGCGCCCGAATGCAGAAATTTGTTGGAGAAAGCATAATGGGCCTAAGGCACATCAAACAAATGTGGGGCTCCCAAAACAATCCCAATGAAGCTAAAATTTATACAGTAGAAAGATAAAAATTCAAGTATCATTTTATTCAACTGTAGCTAGAGCTAATTCTGAAGTTTTCATGATGATAAAGGGATCTGAAGCTGAGATTTAAATGGTGGACCCGACATTAATGCACATAAAGTCGTCCCACCGTTTCGACCATAACTTCCAAACTGATGAGCCAAATGTCCTGAAATTTTTAAATAGGGTAGAGGAGACATGGAAGAAGATATATGTCTTCTAAGATCCCTCAAGATTCGGCCTCCATCAATTAAAGATTCGAACTTCAAAATTGTGGACGAATCTGGACAGTTTTCCGGGTCAACTTCGAAACGTCAATTTCCTTTTGATTATTCACCCTTGTTTTGACTCTATTAATTGTTTGGGGGTGAATTGATTGTGGGGGGGTGGACCTAAGGCTCATAATATTCCTATATAAGGAGATGGTGGTGAAGGTAATTATCATATAACATTTTTCTTTGAATCCATGTTTTTTTCTTTAAATTGTAATTTTCCGCTTTCATTTTGTAATGACATCATCAATTTCTCTAATGTAAGTTTTTCATTCACATTAAGTATTTTAATAAAATTTATTATTCTTCATTTTTTATTTTCCTTTTCTTCACACGTTGATTCCATTGAATCAAGGTGTGAAATTATTCACACCAGCACTTGTGATTTCAATCACACAACGGTGGAGTGTTCGTTCTTTTAATAATTTTCTTCTTCTTCAATTCCACCCCCATAAGTCTACATCCCACTTCCATTGGTAGAATAGAATCAATAGAGGGCTATACTCTTAAGGTTTTATCCAAGGGAGTAGCAAGGTCAGGTATTGAATGTTATTTCATGTACTTAATATTTAAATCTATTCGTTATTTTAGGATTTCCATTTGGTGAGTTACATTCTTTCTCATTTTTGCCAACTTTAACGATGACACATTTTGAGTGCTAGTACGATCTATTTACTTTGAGTGCTCATTAAAGTGATCATCAAACTGAATTGGTGATTGGACTTGGAATTTTTTAGGGATTAAATTGGTGAATGATTTGGAAGAATTATCTCATTATTTGGATATGTCTTGAATTAATGACATGAAATTTTCTAAGAAAAGAAATTCATCCAATCCACCCAAAGCAAAACCCTAAGATCAACCCACCATCAATAATTGTTTAGTTCACATAATTTTTTATTATATCTTATTTAAATTATTTCTTTAGTTCTCCAATTAAAATCTACCTCAAAGTTGGCCACTTCATAGCCAATCCATCAATAAATCATAGCGTCTCAAGGTTACTTCTTCGGTCCCTGTGGATTCGGCCCCTACATGTACTACATCGACCGCTTTTACCAGTAGGGTAAATTTGGGAGCAACCACCTCCCCCATCTTTAAACCTTCTAACATGGAGGGTGTGGTCCAACATGAATAAAGGCCCAGACCCCTCCATTTGTGCACTCCTGGTGAATGATTTTTCCAAAGTGAAGACAAGGAAGTTTTGAAGGCTTCACAGTAAAGAGGATTCCCCTTGGATATCGTAGGCGTAGGTGGTGCAAAGAATGGACCACCAGAGCGCATCTGGTGGTCTGTTGAGGGATCTATCGGTGCACCAGTTCCAGCAACGACAGCACGAAGCTGTGGTGGCGGCATGCACCAACTATGTTTCAGTTGAACAGAGCAGGCCACCAGCTATGTGGAGCGGTGTTCAGTGCAGCAAAAGCTGCGGCCAATCGGGCCGCGGTGCTGGAGACATACAACACCAGCATGGCACCGCATTGATCGGGGTCAACCCGTGGACTGGGTCTGCGGGTGACATGGAGGGCAGTTATTTGTCACTGTCCACAGGTGTGTGAAAGAGTAGCCTACATATTTTGGTCCATGTTCGGATAGGTAGAGATGCAGTGGTCCTCCGCATCCCAGGCACACCCCACCAACCCCTAACATGGAAGTTCTTCAGACCAGTGGGTCCCCCCCCCCCCCCCCCCCGCGGGTCGCACCCCCTAGCGGATCGCCCCCCCCCCCCCCCCCATAGGACCGAACCTAAGACCAGTGGGCCGGACCCATGCCAGCGTGCCGAAATCACACCAATGGGCCGGACCTAAACCGGCAGGCCATATCTGTACCCCTTCGGGCTAGGCCAGACTAGACCGGGTCGCCGGGCGACCCAACGGGTTGGACCCTCTACCAACCGGGCTGGGTCCAGTGAGGCCTATTGGGGATGGCCCATTGTCTAGGCCAAACCAAACCGACATCAACCATACCAGGTAAGGTCGAGTCCGTCTAAATGAATCGGTATATGTGGAACCCCCAGGTCAGGTCGGTTGGGTCGGTCTGATCGGGTCAGACCGGGCCCCGTCACAACCAGCCCCCTGGTTATTAAAATGCATGTATCTTGAAAACTGCATGTCCAATTGACGATCCATTTGCAGTGTTGGGACCCTCTCAATGATTCGGATCTTTTGTAATGATCTATGGTGACTTTTATGACTGTTCAGATGAGATGAAGGGCTTGAGTAGTGGTTCTCCCAAGCTCACTACGTACAAAACCCTGTGACTGGCTGAGACCTAACGACTGCTGACTTTTGTCCCAGTGGGAAGCACCTCTTTCTGACTTAAAAGGCCCACGGTGGGAAGAACTTCACTATGAATTTTCAGTCCCATGGTACGCGATTAGGATGAGTACCTCTGTAGGCCATGACTATTGGGAAGCACCTCCGTGTGGCTTTGCAGGCCCACGGTACGTGATGGGGGAGGAGTACCTAAGTAGTCCAAGGTTCGTGGGAAGCACCTCTTCGTGACTTGGGAGGCCCACTGTACTCACTAGAGGAGGATTTCTCCAGCAGCTGAGGTGTTCGGTGATGTGACTGATGATGCTACTATTACAACCCTAGAATATACCTGGTGTGAGTTGTCTTGTGTTTCATGCTTTACTTTGAAAATTGTTGTGTGGTATTTCTTGTTTTGTTTTGGTGTCCCTACTGAGTATTGTGTTAATCACCCCTGCACGGACTTCACCCACATGTGTTGTTTTTGCGGAAGATGACGGACGTTTTGGACAGGGGTGCTCAGGGAGACAGGACTGAAGAATGCTACGATAGTGGATGTGGTGGCCTAGGACCAGGCGGATCCCAGTAGTACTGGGAAGATAAGATATACTACTTTGGATTCTAGTACCTTAACTACTCTCATGATCAAGTGAGGTTTTCTACGAATGGCCATCAGAGTTTCCTTTTTGTACCTTTTGTTTTCAGCCTTTGTTGGGTTTGTATTCTGACCCACATGCTTTCAATTGTACATGCACTCAGCTTTGTTTTAATGGTACTTGTTCCC
Organism: Viscum album; assembly: GCA_963277665.1. Taxonomy (NCBI): domain Eukaryota; kingdom Viridiplantae; phylum Streptophyta; class Magnoliopsida; order Santalales; family Viscaceae; genus Viscum; species Viscum album. The sequence goes on along the minus strand of OY728153.1, from coordinate 1,776,359,681 downwards.
ATTTTTTACTGTGTTGGGGTGTGGTTGGGTGTGTGTGTGAATACACGTACTCAGTAAAATGCCTCACACTTGTAGTTTGATGCCTTCAGCGCAAGTTTCCAGCCACTGGTCCTCAGGAGGTGGACTTGGGGTAGTCACGACACGGGCCCTAGGGGATGGGTCATGACAAAGTGGTATCATAGGGCATTCAGTTCCCCCTCAAACAACGAGATTCTATTTGTTGTTTTGGGTTAATAGTGTTAAGTTTGGAGAGTTCAAATTTCAGATTTAGGGAGTGCAGTGTTGGTGTAGGGGCAGACATATCCATACACCAGGATCTTGAGTTCAGTTTTCAGGTCAATATATGAAAACACTGGTTGCATAAGTGTCTCGTTATATTGTATAAGAGTCAACTCACCAGGTATAACCTTCTAACTGTGGTACATCTTGATCTATCTCAGGATTCCTCTACATAAACGACTGGACAGGATCCTGATACGAGGTCGTGAGGACAGCCTGCCTAGCGACGAGGCATCCATTTAGGGACTAGTTCTAGAGATGGCCCCACCGGGTGGTGCACCAGTGCTACCACCGCCCGATAGTCCTCATCTACTACCGGAGGATCCAACAGAAGATGTTCTTAGGCTCAGTTCCCTGCATGATTTTCAGAGACAGGGACCTCCTAGGTTCAGGGGAGATATGGGGCCTCAGGTCACTGAGGACTTGTTGGAGGCTCTGACATGGGTCTTCCGCTTAGTGAGTATATCTCTTGACCAGATGGATATCTTGGCAGCTTTCCTTCTATAGGGATCAGTATGGAGATAGTGGAGTTTGACCATCCAGACTCACAATGAGGAGACCCTCACTTGGGTTTACTTCGAGAGGCTTTTCCAAGAGGAGTTTTTCCTCATGACCTTGCGCTATGTGCACAACCAAGAGCTGCTTCACCTATAGTAGGACAACATGATGGTGGATGAGTACTCAGAAAGGTTCATGGATATTTCCCACTACTCTACAGATATGGTAAGAGACCCTTTCTTCAAAGGTCGATCCTTTGATCAAGGACTCAAGCGGGATATCAGGGCTTCGGTGGTGTCTCTCAGCATCCCTACCCAGTCTGGGGTGCTATAGTGAGCCCTTCTAATGGAGAGCTTATTAGCGGAGCGTACTCCCACAGCTAGAGCTACCAACAAACCCTAGGTGGCGGAGCCTTTGGAAGGAATCAGATAGTAGATGCATGGGCCCAACCAGGACAGGTCTTTTAGATGCTGACCCCAGGAATCAGGGTCGGCAGTGCGAGAATCCCAAGTCAAAAGGAGTTAGACGGGGGCCATGATTTTCTACTCGTGTGGTAGGTTGGGACACTTGGCACATGACTACTTGACCCTTAATACAGATGACAAGAAGATGATCGAGGGGTTTCTGAGGTGTGGAAACAGTTCGAGCGAGGAGGTCTGTAGGGTGGAGGACATGGTAGGGGAGCTAGTCGAGTAGCAGGCAGTGGGAGACGGTTCGAGGTGTTACTTCCACCACCCCTAGGTAGTCCACCCTGACCTTAGGGAGCAGGAGGATAGGGGTGAGATTAGATTCCGGAAGTAGAGCATTATGACCACAACACTCTATACATGATCCGAGGTACGATCTGTTTCTTCTCCACCCTAACTATAGTACTTATAGACATAGGTGCTAGTCACTCCTTCATTTCCATGACTCGCATTCAGATCTCAGGGATTCTGGTGGAGCCTTTTGCTCAATACTTATGGATAGAAACTCTTATGGGAGGGGATTCGATGATTACACACTGGTGTCGGTAGTGTGAGCTTAATCTAGGGGGTGATAGCTTCGGTTAGGATCTCCTAGTAGTAGCGTTGAGACCTTACGACGTCATCTTGGGAATGGACTGGTTATCCATGGTCCATGATCAGATCGACTATTTCATGCATACAATGCATTGTATCCATGGAGATGGGACCAGGTTTTCCTTCACCGGTGAGAAGGAAACCCTTGTAGCGTTGGATGGACTCTCTTAGAGGAGGGTTCAGTCGATCACTCACCAGTTGGCTAGCCTCACCCTAGGTGCAGTGGAGGAGATGAGTCCAAGATTTTCTATAGTGGTGGATGAGTACGTTGATTTTTTCCTTATGAGGTACCAAGGATACATCCTCGTAGAGAGGTAGACTTTTGTATCAACCTGTAACCTGGGACAACACTGATATCCACATTGGCATATCGAATGTCTCCTACAGAGCTTCATGAGCTAAGGTTACAACTGGAGGACTTGTAGAAGAAGGGGTTTTTAAGGCCCAGTGTTTCACCATGGGTAGCCCTAGTGCTTTTTTCCAAGAAGGCATATGGGAGTTTGAGGTTGTGTGTGGACTTACGGTGCCTGAACTAGGAGACCGTGAAGAACAAGTACTCGTTACCAAGGATTTATGACCTCTTCAACTAGTTTAAGGGAGAAAAGTGGTTCTCAAAGATAGACCTCAGATCATGTTATCACCATCTTCGGGTACCGTATGAGGATATACTGAAGACATCATTTAGGTTCCGGTATGGCCACTTTGAGTTCCTGGTGATTCCTTTCAGCATGACCAATGCCCCAGCAGTTTCCATGGGCCTCATGAATAGGGTCTTTTAGCCCTACCTCAACTGGTTCATCGTAGTCTTCATTGATGACGTACCGGTGTACTCAGCATCAGAGGAGGAGCACTTTGTACACCAGCGGATAGTCCTAGATACACTCTTAGAGAACTAACTTTACAGTAATCTCTCGAAGTGTCAGTTTTGGATTTGGGAGGTCCATTTCTTAGGAAACGTCATCTCAGAGTCTGGAGTTGTAGTAGATCCAGTGAAGATAGAGGTGAGGCTTTCTTGGAAGCTACCTAGAAGCGTGAATGAGGTATGGAGATTCTTGGGGTTGGATGGTTACTATTGAAGGTTTGTGCCTGACTTTTCTAGGGTAGTAGCTCCCTTATCAGCACTATCATGTAAGGGACAACCCTTTCTGTGGATGGAGAAATTCCAGAAGAGTTTCTAGGAGATGAGGCGAAGATAGAATAGTGCCCCTATCTTGAGACTACCATAGGAGTGTGTTTGTTATATAGTTTACTGCGACGCATCAGGGACCGGGCTTGGTTATGTCCTGATACAGGAGAAATCAGTTATCGCCTATGGCCTATGGCAGTTGAGACATCATGAGCAGAACTATGGGACCAATGACCTGGAGTTAGCAGCGGTGGTCTTTTCCTTTAAGATGTGGTGGCACTACTTGATTGGGGAGCAGTTTATAGTTTTCTCCGACCATAATAGTCTCAGGTATATCTTCTCCCAGAAGGACCTGAACCTGAGACAATGGAAATGGATAGAGTTTCTCCATGACTATGATTTTTAGATAGTTTATACTTCTGGAAAGGGCAACGTGGTGGCAGATGCACTCAGCAGGAGGACTGGGTTGCAGCTGCTGAGTGAGGTGATAGAGTAGTTAGACGCGATGCAGATATCCCTCATAAATAATGGTGAATTTTTTTTACCTCTATTGAATGGTTTTTACTCCCCCACTTGTACAGCGAGTCAGAGAGGTACAGCTAGGGGATGTTGACTGCGAGTCCTGACGTGCTCAGATATCCTCAGGACGGGCTCCTGATAGATTTTCTATAGGTGGGGAGCATGTCATCCTTTTCAGAGGGATCACCTTAGTACCAGGGGAGTTGTGGGAGGAGGTGCTAAGGGAGTTTCATACATCTCCCTTGGAAATACATACTGGAGTGGAAAAGATGTACCAGGACCTCTGACATCAATACTGGTGGCCAAGGATGAAGAAAACAGTGGCCGAGTTCGTTTCACGATGCCTCACTTGTCAGTAAGTGAAGGCTAAGCACCAGGTTATAGTAGGTTTGACTTAGCCAATCAAGGTACCAGAGTGGAAATGGGATGGTATCTCAATGGAATTCATGACAGGGTTACCACATACATCTATAGGTCATGAATCTATTTGGGTGATTGTTGACTGACTTACCAAGTAGGCTCACTTCCTACCCATCTGGGAGCAGGGACCGGTAGAAGACTTGGTACGCCTCTACATCCAGGTGATAGTGAGGCTTCACAGGGTGTCTTCGACGATCTTCTCAGATCATAACGCCCACTTTGCATCCCAATTGTGGAAGGGATTACAGGAGGTGTTTGCGTTGCCGCTTCATTTGAGAACAGCTTTTCATCCCCAGTCGGATGGTTAGACAGAACAGACCATATAGAACTTGGTGTACATGCTTCGTGCTTACGTCCTAGACTTTGGTCGTAGTTGGGAGGACCAGTTACCACTGGTGGAGTTTTCATACAACAAAATCTATCACTCCACCATTGGAATGGAACCATTTGAGGCATTGTATGGGCAGCCTTGCAGATCACCCATATGCTGGAAAGACCCAGGGGAGTCGGCAATCATGGGTCCATAGGTTGTACGGGCTACCACAGAGAAGGTGCAGATCATCCAAGAGCGGATGAGGATTGCACAGAGCAGGTAGAAGTCTTATGCTGACAGGAGATGGATACCCTTTTAGTATGAGGAGGGAGATCATGTGTTCCTTCGAGTCTCACCCCAATTGGTATTGCGGAGATTTGGTAAGGGTGGCAAGATATCTCTAAGGTTTATCAAACCTTTTTAGATCTTGAGTAGAGTCGGAGAGGTGGTGTATCGCCTAGCTCTTCCCCCACAAATGCACTGGGTGCATTATGTTTTCCATGTGTCATAGCTGAGGAGGTACATGCATGATCCATCGCATTTCATCGACTCGAGCGAGCTAGAAATTGACGATGGGGTGACGTTTGTGGAGTTACCAATGGAGATAGATGATCGACAAGAGTATGTCCTACATGGTTGGTCAATTCCTCTAATGTGCATCCGATGCGAGCATAGAAATCTCCAAGAGAGCACATGAGAGTGGGAGGCTCGGATTCGTGCTCAGTACCCCCGTCTTTTTGTTTAGTTGTTGTTTTATCTTTCTGGGACGTAAAAACCTAAGGTGGGGAGAATGTCACGTCTTGGAATTTTCATGTAAATTTTTTTTATTTATATGGAATTATTTTGAGTTCACGAAATTTTATGGCATGTGATTCTGAGGTCCAAAGATCCAATAATTGAAATCTAAACTTTTTTTAAGGTTCATTCAGTAAACATGCGAGTGGGATTTTCTATCTTTTGAATTATTGTTCGAATCGAAAATCCAAGGGCACCTTTGAATTCAGAATGTTGGAATTCTATAATAAATGAATTAAATTCGGTCAGCAAGGGAAGAGAAGAAAAGTTACTTTTCAGAATTTTAGAGAAAAATAATAAGATAATTTAAAGAATTATTTTATTTTCTTTCTCACATTTGAGTGGCGGATGATGACGTTGCAGGGCAGTGACATGGAAGCGACGATGTGCATCAATGAGGCTCATTAATATCTCATTAAACTCGCAGCATAATGATGCTCTAATGACGTGTAACAATGCCATTGTTTCTTAAATAAAACTGTGTAACGACGTGACATCACATCATAATTGGAACAATGTGATGTGCTTCTATTTATAGTTCAACGTTCTGGGAAAAAATGGATTAAAAAATTTGATAATTCTCTGGAAAACCTCTGATGGGCTTCCACCCCAGCAAAGAAAAAAGAAAACTAGCATAACTTCATCTTCTTCATCATGCCTTTCGAAGATCGGAGCTGAGAAGTGACACCAACATCCTAAACCCTCAAGGATGAAGGTGTGGAAATGAACTTCAAAGAGGTAGGGATTTCTAATTTTTTGTTCTTCCCCATCCATTTCTAGAAACGATGAAAACGGGTCAACCCATGAACAGGTTGACCCGTGATTTGTGCATTTATGAGGGAGGGTGTTTCATTCTCGGGGTTTTATATATGGGGTTCAAATCTTGTCATGTAACGATTGAACAGAGACTCCTCAAACCTCCCCCATCTTTAAACCATCCAATGCGGAGGGTGTAGGCTGACACGAAAAAAGGCTTAGACCCCTCCGTTTGTGCGCTCCTGGTGAATGATTTGTCTGAAGTGACGGCAAGGCAACTTTGAAGGCTTTGTGGTAAAGATGGTGCTCCCCAGAGAATGTAGGTATAGGCGGCGCGAAGAATGGAAAACCGGAGCATGTATGGTGGTCCGCCGAGGGATCTACCGGTGCACTGGTGCTTCCAGCGGCATCACGTAGCGGCAGTGGTGACACGTGCCAACCGTGTGCCAGACAGCCGGAGTAGGCCACCGGCTAGGTGGAGCGGCACATCGGTGCAGTGAAAGCCACGACCGATCAGGTCGAGGTTCTGGAGACCCGCAGCGCCAGCATGGCGCCACGTTAACCAAGGTCAGCCCGTGGACTGGTTCTGCAGGTGACATCAAGGGTGACCAGTCGCCACCGGCTGCAGGTGCTTGAAGGAGTGGTCCACTCCTTGCGGGTCGCGCTGTAATAGGGAGGGATGCAGCAGTCCACAGAGTCCTAGGCGCACCCCACCGGCCTCTAACGTGGCCGCTCTTCAAAACACCGGGTTGTGCTCCCCAGCGGGTCGTGCCCCCCCAGCGGGCCGCGCCCCTTAGCGGGTCGATCCCCCATCAGGTATGGCCGGTTCTGCTGCCCAGCGGGCCGGACCCAAGCCCAGCGGGCCGGACCCATGCTGGTGGGCCGGACTCATGTTTGCGGGTTGGATACATGAACCTTCGGGCCGGACCCATGACCCTTCGGGTCGGGCCGGACAAGACTGAGTCGCCAAGCGACCCGGTGGGCTGGACCCTCTTCCAACCGGGCCAGGTCCAGCGAGTCTTATTGGGCTTGGCCCACTAGCATGGCCAAACCAGACTAACCTTGACCCATACCAGGTCAGGTCGAGTCCATCTAAATCAATCGGGGTATGTGGAACCCCCGAGCTAGGTTGGTCAGGTCGGTCCAACCAGGTCGGACCGGACCTCGTCGCAATCGGTCCTCTGGCTACTAAAATGGATGTATCTTGCAAACCACACGTCCAATTGATGAGACATTTGCGTTGTTGGCACCCTCTCGATGTGGAGGATCTTTTGGTATGCTCTATGGTGACTTTAGGGATACTTCAGATCAGACGAAGGGCTGGAGGAACAGTTCTCCCAAGCGCACTACGTACAGAACCCTATGACTGGATGAGACCTGACAACTACTGACTTTTGGCCCAGTGGGAAGCACCACATCATGACTTGTAAGGCCCATGGTGGGAAGCACCTATCTGTTAATTTTCAATCCCATGGTACGTGATTAGAATGACTACCTCAATAGGCCATGACTAGTGGGAATCACCTTTGTGTGACTTTGTAGGCCCATGGTACATAATGGGGGAGGAGTACCTAAGCAGTCCAATGTTAGTGGGAAGCACCTCTTCGTGACTTGGAAGGCCCATTATACTCTCTAGAGGAGGAGTTATCCAACAGCCGAGGTGTTTGATGATGTGACTGATGATGCTACTGTTACTACCCTAGAATATACCTTGTGTGAGATATTTTGTGTTTCGTGCATTACTTTGAGAATTGTTGTGTGGTATTTCCTCTTTTTTTGGGTCCCTACTGAGTATTGTGTTACTCACCCCTACATGGGCTTCACCCGCACGTGTTGTGTCTGGTGCAGACGATTGATGTTTCGATAGGGGTGCTTAAGGCGATGGGACTGACGGATGCTACGACGGTGGACTTGGTGGCCTAAGACCATGCGGGGCCCAGTAGGACTGGGCGGATAGGACATACTACTTTTTATTTTGATAGCTTCACTACTCTCATGATCAGGTGGGGTTTTCTGTGGGTGTCCATCAGAGTTTCCTTTTTGTACTTTTTGTTTTCAGTCTTTGCTGGGTTTGTATTCTGGCCCACATACTTTCAGTTGTACTTTCACTCAGCTTTGTTTTAGTAGTACTTGTTCCCCTTTTTTCAATGTGTTGGGATGTGTTTGGGTGTGTGTGTGTGTGTACAGGTACTCAGTAAAATGTCTCCCACTTGCAGGTTTACTCCTTCGGTGCTAGTCGCCATCCCTTAGCCCTCGGGAGGCGGGTTTTGGGTAGTCATGGCACAAGCCCCGGGGGAGGGGTCTTGACATTCGACACTTTGGCCATAAAAGGTGATTTGTGGTCACCAAAATAGTCCGAAGACACATTCAACCAGTACCTCATGCCCCTTAGACCATGTCTCTCAAGTCTGATGGACATGCTATTCAATATCACATGAGCCTTGCTCATAACCGGATGACCTAGCCACCTCAATTAGATGTCCATGATGCACAATCCTTTGATCAAAATAACTTAAAATATCCAGGCCAAACCCAAACAGACGACCACATCACCTCAATCCCAATGGCCATGCCATCCCAATATCTCAGGCCAAACCCACCATGATCCCATGTATCACATCACATGAAATTCAATCGTTTCATATATATAACTGAATTCAATTTACAATAAATAATCAATTCAATTTAATACAATTTAATTGATAAATTTAAATAAATACAAAAAAGCAATTTAATGGAATTGACTAACTCTACCCCAAATAATCAATTCAATATAAAGAATTGAATATCGCAAATTCAAAAGAATGAACCAATTTATTTTAAACAATTCAATTAAAATTAATATAATTCCCCTGGCCAAACCACCTAAGGAGTGATGACCCCTAACCTAGCCTTGCTCAAGAGAATATGGTTTGGGTATGCCCAACGGCATCCCATAAGGTCATACAGTCAAATTAACATCATGAAATAAATTTAAAATATGTCTCACTCAAATAATCAATGGTACACTAAAATCTACACCCCCAAAAAGAATGTGAAAACATAAATAAATTAATGAAAAATCTATATTAGACTCATATATATAGGCATGTCTGGTATTAGCCTCTAACTTTAAGTGGTTTGGAAGAAATTGATGATTCCATCAAATGATCTGAAAACAGGGTAAATCCAATGACATAGATTTAGTACTAAATAAGTAAAGAGAAAAAATAAAGGATGCATGGGTGAGGAGAGCCTTGCCTCTTTGGTTCCAATACACTCAATAAATCTAAAAAGGGAGTGCTGATGAAGGAGAGAGAGAAATCCCTAGGGGAGAGAGAAAGTGGAACCTCCCACTATTGTGCGTGTGACCCAAAAGGAAGAAGAAATGATAAGAGGAAGAAATATGAGAGGATGGAGAAACAAAAATTTTACACATTTTAATTCCTCATGCTAAGCATGAACGATTTTCCAAATCGTGCACAAATCATGCGGGATATAGTGAATAGGTACTGCCTATATGGAACTACCCATGTAGCTTGCCACACTGTTTAATCTAACCATGCATAAACCATGTGGTGTCCCTCTATAAAAACTACAGATGTGGTCGCACATTCCTATGCCTCCCCCTTCACAGTTTTCCAAACTATGCGGTGGTGAAAAATGAGGGTGCACAATTAGCTGGAAGAGGCCACACAGTTTTCTCCAAATCGCAGGCCTTGACCTGCAACTCCAAAACATGGCCTCTAGGAATCTAACACACCTGAAACCCAACTGAAAACCTAAGTCTTTGGATAAAAATCTAAAACCATCCAAAATAAGTGTATTGAATTTAAGAAACTCTCATAATAGAGTTCTGAAACTTGAAAAATGAATTTTTCATAACCACCGATTCAAAAAATGAAAACATGAGAGGTTTTCGACCTGCTCTGAATACTAAGGATGTTACAATCTCCCTACCTTAACGTGTATTTTACCTAACCTATAAAACAAAACCTAGATATGGCACTGAACAAAACTATATTGGAAAAAACATCACAAACTACCCCAGTCTCAAGGGTACATGTCAACTGCCACAAGGGGGGCTCCTCGCCTTAGGAGTTACCTACCCCGGTGGCATCCTAACTGAAAATAAACTAAAGAAACTAGTCTATTGAACATTTACAGACAAAAAATTCCTCTCGTGATGTGTCTTCACTCATTCACCTCATTAGGTGCTCCTGTTTCATATCTGACACCCGTCAAGATCATGCACCGCCTCGGTGCCCACCTCATTGTAATGTCCCGGATCTGGATTCCACTAAACCGATACCCCATACTCGGTTGGTCACATGGCCTCAAGCACATTTTCCCAAAATGATAGAGGCTTCTGACTATCAGTGAGGGCCTAGGGTGTGATAGTGGGGAAACTATACCCTCATTGGCAGAGTGTAACACAACAGAACAATAATATACAATAGTAGAAGTAGTAAATGCCATAAAACTGACACAAACAATATAAGACTGATAATAAAGATAACCAGAAGTCATATCATACAAAAGATGATTCTTCCTATCACATGTTCTAACAAATCATCCAAAACAAGTACACTATGTTAATACACAATATATGTCTCAAAAGAAAAAAAGAAAAAAAAAAGAGACTAAGAAGCACTGCAAGTCTTAGCTCGGTCCCATGCTCTCCTACTCCTAAGCAGCACATCAAATACATGTAGTAGGGTGCTTTCCCTAATCAACACCTACAATGATATAATATGTTTCGGCCCAAAAGCATGACCCAAATAGTGTGTGAGACTAAATCCCAATAGGCAACCACACAAGGTCTATTTCAATTTTTCAGTTGATATATATAATAGGTAGTGTACAATAGTTAATACAGTAAACCAGAAGGTACTCAAAAGTAAGCACACCAGATATCTCAGAAGACAGTGTAACCAAGTACAACTGAAGGCCGAATATAATATTTTTCTTTGGCCTGGCAGAAGCTTTATATGTTATCCATTTCATTATTCAAGTTACTTGAATTATATAAAATTCTTGAGGTTTGTCCTAGGCCCGATGACCCCCTGTATAAAGGTAACTATCAACTCATGACATAAAAGTAATGCAATCATTTTCCAGTAGAAATAAACCTGGGTATCCCTCCATATATCATAGGTTCTCTCAGAATTTTAAATAAGCCTCAATGAGCCCGAACACCCTATCTATGGATCTATCACAGCCTTTACATAATTAACCTCTTGAGCCCATCCATTTTCTTTTAACAGAGATAATGGTTCACCCAAGGTATATAAGGTGAAATTAGTCACATGAACTCGACTTTGTATTTTAACTAAGATCATGGCTCACCCATTGCTAATTACCTCTTTTTATCAATTAATTCAATTACACATTCCATCTCAAAAGAAACACGTTTGAATTAAACTATCACATGGATTTAACATATTCAACTCACATGGTCACAGTTTACATAATAACCAACGCATATAAATTAAACTATTACATGGCCAAACAAGGATAACTCACATTGGAAAAACATATAGCAATCCTATTATGCAATTTAAACATTTAAAAGTCTTAACGTAACAAGTATATCACGTCATAAATTCATATAATGATCAATACATTTTTAACAACCTAACAATGAGAATTCATGTCAAGCCTCATAGGTATTCTTAGACAAATGGCCATACAATAGAAACTCACCCATGGGGTAGCCCTATATCAAGGTTCACAACCCTAAACATGCTTTCAAATCATCTAATTAATTACCTAATCATCAATAGGCAATAACATGTCTCATTATTCAATCAATCAACACCCTAAAAGTGGGTACACAGCACTCTGACATATATAATCAACTCGAAAATCAATGAAAGACACAATAACACCTACCTCGTACTCATATGACTCTCCTCTTCTATCTTCAGGATTTGATTTTCACCTAGAATGAAGTATATTTACAAAATGAGAAAACACTCATCCTTAGATAACTAAATCAAGAGATTAAATCATGAAGAATGGCTTAAGGGAAATTGAGATCTTACCGATAGGGATCCAATGCATCTGACAGCATTCGAATCAGAGTTCGGATGGACAAACAAGATGAAAAACGGCCCTCGACACTACTGTTCGTGAACTCGGATGAGGGTTCTATCCATCTAACGAAACACAAGGCTACTGCCAATTTTATCCAAAAAAATAAAAGTACATAGTGTGTGCTTTAAACTACACTCTGTGTCCATAAAAGTTCTGGCCATACCATTACATGCCTGTGTACTGGGATTACAGGGCGTGTAGCCCTGCATACATAGCGTGTACATAAAAGTAAATAGAGTGTAGGCCCTAGTCACGTCATGTAATAGGCCTACATCCAACCCCTGATCTCCTTTCCCCCATTTTCATAAGTATAAACTGTAAAGGAAAGATATGTACCTTAGAGGAAGAGTCAGGTTCTTACAAACTTCCCCACCTAAAGAAATTCGTCCTCGAATTGCCCTTCCAATGGTGATGAAGAACTATCTAAGAACAACTCCATCCACTATCATCATATGTCAGCCTCCCTCTCCCATGTCTCATCCTGCACTCGGTCATACTTCCATAGCACCCGTACCAAAGGAAAATACTGGCCACATAGAACCTTTGTGCTATGATCCATAATATGAATGGTTTGCTCCTCAAAGGATGCATCTTCCAGTAACTCCACTTCCTCGAGCTAAAAGGTGTGAGATAGGTCCAAGAATTAATGTCACAACTGATTAATTTGGAATACATCGTACATAGCCCTCTACCTCTAGGGTAACTACAATCTATAGGCAACCGACCTGACCCTCTCCATAATATCGAATGGCCTGTCGTATCTCGGTGAGGGCTTACCCTGTCCCCTAACCCTCTTGTGTTCCAACCTCAGTGTAACACATAGGAAAAATCTATCCCTGGCCTCGAACTTCAAAGGTCATCTGCGGAAATTGGTATAATATTTTTTATGAGACTGCACAGTATCCATCCACTTCTGAATCAACTGCACCTACTCAGTTTTCTCCTGGACAAGACGAGGTCCTAGCATAGTTATCACTCCTACCTCCAACCAACACAAGGGTGATCAGCATGGAATATCGTACAAAGAATAATAAGGAACCATCTGAATAGTATCCTAAAAGCTATTTTTATATGAGAACTTAACCAAGGGTATGTGTCTCTCCTAAGAAGCCCCAAAATTCTGAATGCATGCCCAAAGTGTTTCCTCCAGCACCTGAATCATGCGCTCTGGCTAGCTATTCATCTGGTAGTGGTAAGCTGTGCTCAGAAGCACCTATGCACCCAGCGCCCTTTGTATCCCTTTCAATAAATGTGAAGTAAACTAGGTGTTACTATCTGAAATTATAGAATATGGAACCATGTGAAGTCGTACAATCTCACAGATGTACAACCTTCCAAGATCATCAACACTGAAGGTTTCCTTGATCGGTGGGAAGAGTGTAACCTTCATGAGTTTTTTAAGAACAATGCAAACAGCAGCGTTACCACAACACCTCCACCATATGAAAACTCCACCAAGCATGCCCCATATCATTCTATCAATGCTACCAACGTGATTTTCTTTTAATAGGGTGAACCCGAACATAACTGGGGTTATAATAGTGACCTCAAAGTAAAGAATCGAACCCTGATTGACCTCATAAAAAGCAGTCGCGCAGTATTTCCTCAAAATACATTTCATACTTTTACACCACACCCACCTTAAACTGGAAGAGTGTTTAAAATGGTCCACTAGAATCAAACAAAAATAACAAGAAGGATAAAGATTCAAACCATCATTGGATGACTTATCTTATAAACACCCATCTTAGAAGGCTGTCATATTGCAACAAAACACAATGCCTGCTCCCAAGGCACCATATTCTCATAATGATCCCATTCACCGAATCTCATACCTGTATTTTGGTGACAATCCATTGTTAATACATCCCATTTATAAATTAAAAGTTCATGCTAGAGCATGATTAAAAGCATAATTCTAGATCCATCCCACTGAAACCATTACCTCTTTGCAAAGAGTCACATTTGATCCCAACTAGAAGTCTGAGTTAACCTCAGATTCAACAACTCAGAGTCTGAGGAACTCACCAAGGTGGTATATACTCCTCGTTACAAGTGAGGTTTTGGTACAAGGAGAAAAGTTCACATAAGATCATTGACCAAACCCAAAGCGGCATCCTCATGGCGGTCACGTCAAAGATAGTAGCAGGAATCCAGGGTCTGTTTAAGGTGTTCTAACATGGGAACCCAGTTATCATTGAGGATTAACCAAGATTCATTTAAAACCACACATCCAGTGCACAATGCCAAAAAAATATTTCAAACTATCCCAAGAGATTTCAACTATAGCGTGACGTATAAATTATGCTCTCTTAGTGAATTTGGGATGATGTCAATATAGGGTACATACTCATCACTTAAGAAAGATTGCACTAAGAGGATTTCAAGGATAACTATAAAAGTATAGTTGAACCACTACTGGTCGACCTCCTAAAAGAATCTCGGATTCACTTGTCGACACATTTTTATTTAACTGACCACAATGCCTTTATCCCAAGGCATTCCCATGATATTCCATGCTTAACCATCGAGGTCCATTCATGATCATAGGTGCCTCACAATAACTACACGCACATCCAAAATGTGACAACATGAATCAGGAATCGCAAGTCTTAAAGTCATTCAAGTAGAAACGACCATCTCAAAATGGTCTTTGATTGTGATCCATCTACTTGGAAGAACACATTTAAACAAAACTGACATGAAGCTCCCCACCTAGTAGTTTCTAAAATGTTAAGAAGAAGGAACAACTTCTCTCAAACATGATACTTCAAAACCAACTTAAATGAACGAGTGTCGTTCCACAAACCATGATCACTTCTTCATATCACTTGGCATGAAAGACGAAAATTATACCGATCGGTGTGTCAAAAAACTTGTTTCATAGAAATTCCTCCCAAGTAGTGGGATGAACTTGGTTCTAAAATTTTCAGGTCACTCTACCCTGAAGATAACCAAGAATAGACATAGCAGCTCAAATCTCAATGATTTAATAGAACTTAATGACTCATTTTTAAAATTTAACACTCGACAGGTACCGTGTATGTCAACATATACTACCCCAAGTTTAAAAGAAAAAAATACACATTCTGGGTACTATTCATAGGTTTTCCACCCTATGCATCCTAGTACCAGATAGCTCATGCAAAACTGGATCAAAAGATCATCATCAACACAACCATTTATATGGATGATGACATACCAAGTCTCTCATCACTTAAAGAAAGATAGATTCACACAACATCCTAAGCGGCTAACCATGCTTGAGGCATTTCTAACCTACTAAACTGATAATTCCCCAATACTCATTACCATATCAAGGGTCAAGATACAAGGATCGCCCATCTGAACAAGGGTTTCATCCTTAAATACTTCAACATCCTACTAGGGACAATGGCACTTGGGCGGTACCAATATTGGAAAGATCTACCATAGTCTAGCCCCTTACGAAGCATAAGTGTCATAACACTGAGAGGAATCCTACTTAGGATCCTCTAGGTAACACAAGTTAAGGAATCCTATATAGGATCCTTAGCTAAGAAGGAAAGGGAGGAACCCTACACGTGATCCTTGAAAGATAAACAACAGATGCATCCTACAACAGGGATCCTCAAAATTGGTACATAGAAGATAGATCCTATAACGAACTCCCTGGAATATTATGTAAGCAAAGGCATCCCTTAAGGGATCCATGGTAACTAGATTGAATATAGATACATCCTACATTGGATTTTCTAGGTTGAAACATAAGAAGAGGAATTCTATATAGAATCCTTGATATCAACTCGTACCACAACCTCATAGGCCATAAGGACACATATCGCAAGAGAGTAATCCTACAAGAATAGTTCATGAGAGATAGCTCACAACTCATCTCAGATCATATGTCTAAACTAGGTTGGTCTGACCACCCAACCAATCATCTATTCCAAGTCTAACTCTCAAGTGATGAATGAAAATGATAACTAGAGGAAGATCCTCTCCATTTAGACAGAATTCCCAAAACACCCCTTAGGATTCCTCAGAACACTCCATAGGTTTCACAATCATGATCTACATGGAAAAATACTCCAAAAGGACTAATCACAAGTCCAAAACTATTAAAGGGGGAAAACATGAAAAAAACCCTCAAAGGGTATCAAAAAAGAAGTACACAATGTGTAGAATCCACACACGGCAAGTACCATCAAGCTCTTACATAGGCATGTAATCCCACTGGCCTAGGTGTGTAAACATACCAGGTACACGGTGTTTCAGTCCGACACATGGTGTGTACTCAAGTTCTCCCTCCTATCCATGTACTTCCACTTGTCCAGAGTCACATGGGGTCTGCCTAAGTAAAACTACATGGTGTGTATCTACTGTACACAGTGTGCACTAACCAAAAACCAACAACCCGTGTTATATCTCACACGGTCGAACACACGGTCAAATACCACACGACATATACTCTGATTACACGGCATGTACTTAATAAAATTTCTCTCTTCCTGAACAAAAGAACACGTGGCTTGTGTTTATAGAATCACATGTCATGTTGTCTGGGTTTCCGGGAAGTAAACCTCATAAACATCCCTAGAACCCCTATTTTTGAAAAATAAAGCAACGGTGTGACAAATTCTGATATGTGGGGCCCCATAATACCCACAAATAAAAACTTAGCATCCAAATATAGCACATAACTACACATTTTCAGCTCATGTCCAAAACATGATCTGCAAAATTCTGATCCAAGAGGGCCCATACTCCTCAGGGATCAAAGCGTGGTGTTCATATAACTCAAACCATAAAATGTACCAATACACATATCACAACAGTAGGTATATCTATCATGGTACCTATCATAACATCATTCATATCTATCTTGACATCTATCACAACAGCATGCAATCAGTAATGCTCTCTAAATGGCATGGCAAGAATGCATGGCATGTGATTTCTAACATGTGCCTATATGATGAATGAGATGGAATTCCCTCATCTCATTGGTTTTAAAAAAAATAGAACCAAAATGATATCAATAATAATAACACAAAACAATTGAGTCACCTAACAGTGAAATCTAATCAATTGTAATAGCTCAAAATCCAAAAAACACAAATCAATTTTAGAGAATTTGGATTTACCCTATATGCGGGGTAGCTACTCACGAGCACAGATTAGTACCAGATCCCTTGCATTTCCATTTATATCTATCATCATAAGACAATAAAGAAAACCAGAAAAGAAACTTCCTCTGATATCACTTTGTAAAATCCCGAATCCAAATGTCACTGAACTAGTGCTCTGTACCCGGTTGGTCACATGGCCTCAAGCACAGTTCCCCAAATTCCAAAGGTTGTCGACTAGCGGTGAGGGCCTAAGGTGTGATAGTGGGGAAACTATTCCCTCGTTAGTAGAGTGTTACATATCATAACAATAATATACAATAGAAAAATCATTAAATACCATAAAACTGAAAAAAATGATGGAAGACTGATAATAAAGATAACCGGAAGTCATAGCATAAAAAAGATGATTCTTCCTATCACATGTTCTAAGAAAGAAACCAAAACAATTAAACTATAGTAACACACAATATATGTCTCAAAAGTCAAAAGAAACAAAACAATACTAGGAAGCATCACAAGTCTCATCTCGGTCCCATGCTCTCGTACTCCTAAGCAGCACATTAAGTACTTGTAGCAGGGTGCTTTCCCTGATCAACACCTGCAATCATATAATCTGTTTGGGCCCAAAATCATGGCCCAAATAGGGTGTGAGACTAAATACCAGTAGGAAACCACCCACGGTCTGTTCCAATCTACCAGTGGATATAAATAATAGTTATTGTACAATAGTGAAAGCAGTGAACTAGAAGGTACTCAAAAGTAAGCACAACAGATGTCTCAGAAGACAATGTAACCAAGTATAATTGAAGACTGGATCCAAGCTTGTGCTTTGGCATGGAATACTCATCATAAATCATAAATTTCATTATTCAAGTTCATTGAATTATAGAAAATTCTGGAGGTCTGACCTAGGCCCGAAAACCCCCTATATAAAGGTAACCATCAACTAGTGACATAAAATTCATGTAATCATCTTCCAATAGAGCCCATCCTGGGTATCCCTCAATGGATCCTAGGTTTTCTTGGAATTTTAAATAAGACTCAATGAGCCCGACCACCCTATATGTTGCTTTCTCACATCCTTTACATAATTAACCTTTTAATTTTGTCCATTTTCTTTTAACCAAGACAATGGTTTACCCAAGGTATATAAGGTGCAATTAGTCACATGAGACCGACCTTGTCTTTTAACCAAGACTGTGGCTCGCCCATTGCTAATTACCTATTTTTATCATTCAATTCAATTACACATTCCATCTCAAAAGAAAAACATGTGAATTAAACTATCACATGGATTTAATGTAATCAACTCACATGAGAATAGTTTACATAATAACCAACACATGTAAATTAAACTATTACATGGCCAAACAAGGATAACTCACATGGGAAAAACATATAACAAGCCTATTATGTAATTTAAACATTTAAAAGGCTTAACATAACAAGTATCTCATATGGGAAATTCATATTATGAGTAATACATTTTTAACAACCCAAAAATTGGAATTCAATTCAAGCCTCATAGGCATTCTTGGCCAAACGGACATCCAAGGAAAACTCACCCATGGGGTGGCCCTAAATCAAGGTTCATAATCCTAAACATGCTTTCAAATCATCAAATTAATTACTTAATCATCAATAAGCTATAACATTTATCATTATTCAACCAAGATATAACCTAAAAGTGGTTGTATGGAACTCCATCAAATATAATCAACTCAACAATCAATGAAAGGCATAATACCACCTACCAAATACTCGTACGACTCTTCTCATCCAGAGTTGGGCTTTGATTTGACCTAGAACGGAGTAGATATACAAAATGAGAAAAACAATCAACCTTAGATAACTAAATCGAGAGATGAAATAACAAGGAATGGTTCAAGAGGAATCTAGATCTTATCTATTGGGTTCCAATGCATCTGATGCCATTCGAATCAGAGTTTGGATGGACAAATGGGAGGAAAAACAGCCCTCGGTGCTGCTGTTCACGAAACTGGATGAGGATTCTATCCGTATAACGAAACACAAGGCTGATGCCCATTTTATCCAAATAAAAGTACATGGAGTGTAATTTAAACTACATTTTGTTTCCACACAATTTATGTCTAAATAATTACATGGTCGTGTGCTAGGATTACATGGCATGTATCCCTCTATACACAGTGTGTACATAAAAGTACACCGTGTCTAGGCCCCAATTATGTTGTGTAACAGTCCTGTAGCCATCCCTTGACCTCCTTTCCCCCATTTTCATAAGTATAAACTAAAAAATTAAATATTTTTACCTTATATGAAGAACTGGGTTCTTACACTCGTACCCATGTCACACATGGCACCAATGAGGTCTTGCATCTCAGAAGACACTCATAATCAATCATGTACCTCACACCTCAACAAGTACCAGACCGCACTGATTCCCAAATGCCTCGCACCTCAAGTAATTTCATCTCCTTGATGCTCTGATTCCAACACATCTCAATAAACACACATCCATCAAATTCTCACATATATCCTGGTGACTCTCACCTTGTATATGTATAACAGTTTATAACACTCTTGATCTGGTTCCAACCTACTAACTCGCATCTGGTTAGTCCATACATATAGCCCATGCACCTCATTAACCCAAAACATACATACATCAATAGTACATGACAAATAAAAATAAAATAAATCGCATACATGCACATCTAATAGCTACTATCATCATCGGCTCACCATCCTTCTCAACACCGGAAGCTCTGCAACATGAACCTAGCTTGGAGATCGGCTGCCAAAATCTTGGACTCCCTATGGTGTTTCACTAGCCATCAGACACTAACCCCTATATTGGGTCCCACTATCTCTGCCATGACCTCCATGTGCAGCTAAATATTAGCTACAATCACCTGGTACCACTGCTAAAAAGATCTCAGAACCCAAAGTCTGACACGGTCTCTGAATTTTGGCTCTTTGAGAAGGTTTCCTGTAGAACCTCTCAAAATTTCTGACATGATCACACTCTATGCACTACTTTGGAGGACACTCATATTTATTTTCAATATTTCATGTCTTCCCACACTAAAATAAAACAATCTAAAATCCACTACAAGGTAGTCTTCTTGAGTCCTTGTCTTGACTTCCCTCCTGGAACTCATCTCTTCCTCACTTCCTGCCATCTAAAGTGTTTCATCTAGAATCACATAAAGAAACTTCCTATATTGATTATGACCTATCTGTTATATTTACCATGGATATGAGCACCTCCTTTGCTACCTCTAAGAATGAGGCCAACCTAAATATGTTTACCTTCACCTGAAGGGTGTGCTGTAAACCATCCTCAAAGAATCTTGACCTTAAGGTTTCATTGCTCACCATATAAGGTGTAAAACAAGACAATTAAATGAAATTTTATGCATAGTCCATGATGGACATGTCGCCCTGCTGAATGCTCAAGAAATATCGATCCCTTTATGCCCACAGCATCTCTAGGAAAAGTTCTTGAAGAACCTGAACTCAATGTACTTCTAGTCCATTCCCTCATGCATGCCCTATTGAACCTAAACATCCCACTAGTGATTAAACAGTCCTATGAGCATGTATTTTTTCATTTTCACACTTCGACCTGGAGGCATCTCAAGCTGCTCAAAGATGATATGCATCAACTTGATCCAATACACAACTACATGTGGACCACCCTCTCCCTAAAAAAGATTTGGGTTCTGCAAATTTAAATAATGAGTAAGATATTCTATTGATGGATATGCTCCTTGAGCACCCATGTTGATCCCCTGGATAACCCAATCAAGGATCACTCTGATCTGCTCATCCATCCATGGACCAAATGCTATAATATTTGGAAGCTTTCCCACCTACACTGGAACCTATACCTAAGCCTATACCTATGCATGTACCTACTCTACCTGACCCTCAGGGGTCCCAACTAGATCGTGCTCTTATGGCACCAAGCCAACACCTGCCTGACGCTCCATCTGATCCATCTAGGAGTAACCCACTAAATTCCATCACATGGTAAGATAGCCTATATATAACACACACACACACACATATATATATATATATATATATATATAATTTAGATAGAAAAATCATAAATAGGAAGTGCATCCTCACTTCCCTTTCCCTTTCTTATCACAACCATGCCACTCAGCATCCTAACCCCATGGCCTCCTTACCCTCCCTCAATAGAGACAAGTATCAAATATACCTTGGGCCATGCCTAACATAACAACCAAAGTTTCCTAAAATTGATGACCACATCATCCAACCTGGTGATCAACATCACCTCATTTCATACATGCCTTCTGGTATATGAAACAGTCCCATATACGTATACATATCACATCACAAACAATTCATATTGTAGGAACATTAAAATTTCCAAAAAAAAATCATATCATGGGCACACACATATATATATATCACTTGTAATATCACATTTACAAATAATTTCATATCACGGAACATGCATATGTAATTTAAACATCCTTTCATGTGCCTAAATAAAATCATAAAAAATCATACACAACCCCCTTTCCATACCGGGACAAGGGTCCATATCTTGTCCCTTGTTGTATCAAGCCAAGGGACACAATTCACATGTCATAACAATAACAATCACACTCCAAGAATAACACTCAAGCTATAAATCATATAAACTATAAAATGATAAAAATCGAACAATAATTCCCATTAATGGTAACTCAGTCTGTCCCACATACATGTGGTTGTAGGAACCCAAGCACAAGTTCTAAACCCAATTATGATCACATCCTAATATCAAATCTACCATAACCCAAATATTAATACCAAAAAAATAGGTAAAAAACCTCATCTCATACCATTTGTAGCATCCCGACCCAATTAGCCACTTGAGTAGTGCTACTGGGCCGGGGGGGCCTAGCCTTAACCACGTCTCCACATACGCTAGTGGTTGTAATATAATAGAGAGGGTGTAAAGAGAAATACTGGGGACCATCAGGAGAAAAATAATAACCACCAAACATACCACTTGTATCAATAAAACAGAGAATGAATACAATACAGGTCATATATACAATATCCATAAGAGGTTTCCAATGGCTAACCTCAATTAAATACATACATATATATATCATGCTAATACAAAAGGAAACAAAAGGAAAAAAATCAAATGTAACTCCTATAAAGGAAATAATCTCAAGGTCCCTTTAAAATATCCCCTAACAAATATCTACTAAGGTCCATCTCCTAGATCCAATTTCTTACCTAAATATTTCACCATTAAGTTTACATGCATCCTGAAGGGCCCATGTAGGGTATGACAATATGTCTCAGTATGATACCACCCAACTGTGTGTACCCGTCATAAATGTTTAATAAGTTGTATAATATAAATAAATCATCATAATGTAATCCAATTAAAAAAAGGTTCTCTAGTTCTCAACATCCACTAGGAATATTTTACCTTCCTTGACCATCGACGAAATCACTAGAGTGGTGAGTATCCTTTTAATGACCCGAACTGTTATAAATAAAATTTTCTTTCTGATTTAATTAAATAAATTATTAGTTAATATGGTTATATAAAACACATGCACTTATTTTGTTTTATTATATCTAATTTTATTTAAAATTTCATTAAGTATCATTATTGTTGAAAATATATCATTTGAATAGTGACCATGTGATTAGTATAAATATAGGGTTTTAAAAATCCAACTGACATAGACAAAAGAATTGATATCCTCAACCTGTAGGATTGCACCCTATGAAGCCCATTTATCGAAGATTCCAAGGGAGATATATTATCTGGGATTTTACCTTGACCAATCTCAGTCTGATATCCAGCAACTCAAGTTTGACCAAAATATTTTACAAGAGAAGTTCAAGATTACCGAGATCACATCCCAAACCATGTTTTCCAAATCTACCCATGAAAGTTTCACCATCGTGCACCTTACTCTTTGGGAGTATGCTCGTGTATTAAAGGTATATGTATCAAGACCCTAGAAATATGAATATGTACCTTATTTTTTATAGAATAATGAATATATTTTCATCATATTATTGTTACTTTGTAAATAATTTTTATTCTGATACAACAAAGCACAAATTGTATTTTTGGTTAATATTAAAATTCAATTAATGAATTTATGAAATTATTATATTTTTGAAATAAAAAATATTTTAATAAAATATTATTATTAATTAATTTTTATCAAATATAAATTATCATATAATCAAATGTAATTTTTATAAGTGTTGGGAAATTATTATTTTCAAAAAAACACAACATTTCTTAATAAATGTTGATTTTATTTTAAAAGTGAAAATTCACATATTTAGAAAATTATTTAGATAATATGAATATATTTTTTTGAATTTGAGCAACAAAATTATCCAATAGTGAAGTTTTCATAATTTTCAGAGGCAATCGAATTTTAGGGTAAAAACTAAATACCTTATAAATATACATTGTATTTTATGACATCATAATGAACCAAAAGTGATTTAATAATTACTATAAATGGGTTAAATGGACAAACATATGTTTTTTCTTTAAAATAATGTTATTTTAAGTTTGCTTAATTAAATTTTTAAATCCATTATGAATCCTCCAAAACTTATAATATACTTTAAGGTTTTAAAATGTGCTCTTTAAGAGTGTGACTCACCTCCACATAATCAAGGGAATTATTTTATTAATTTTGTACTTTGCACTTATTAAATAATGAAAAACACTCCCATTTTTTAAAAAACCATGGGAAGGTTTTTGGTTTTGGATATTTTATTATGTAGATTCCAAAACCTAAATAATAAAGAAATCCCGCTCTTTTCTTATATAAACCCACTCAAAATCCCATTTTTATTCACTAAAACTCCTTAGATAATAAAAAAACTCTTCCCTTAACTCCATAGAGTCCTCCCAAGGTTCCCCCAAGCTCTCAAAAATCCCCTCCCAAACCTTTGTATATGTAGACTCAAGTAAGGGATCCTCCACTCTCTTCTTTTATCAAGCACTCATTTTAGGTTATATCTTTTAATTTCAATTTTCATATGTTGGGATATATTATTCCATATCACCCTTACTTACCATTTAATGTATAAATTATTATATCCTCTTTCACTCTCATTTTTCCCTTCTATAAATTCTTATGTAAACCTGTTACCATGCGAAAATTTTGTAAGGGTTCTTTCCTTTCTCTTCTTTATTAAAATTTCTTCAATATCATATAAATTTTATTTCCAATTCCTAGTCTCAGGATATATCTATACATGTACCTATTACTTTAAATTTCATTTATAAATTATTATAGAACCATTTCTCTCTTATCAACCCATTTTATGAATTTTTATGTGACGTCGTTATGCTATCGAAATTTCACTGTGATTTTCCATGCCAAAAAAATTGTGTAGTGAATATCATACCCATTTTTCTATCAAATTTATTCACCTTTATGCATATATACTTATTTATTAGGGACTTAAATGTATGTATTCTACATTCCTTGATCTCAGAATAAATTATGACGATGAATGAGTCTGTGTTGTATGATCTATGTGGCACACTTAAGAATGAGTATGAGATGAATATGATAGGTGCACCCAGATAACACTCTAATGAATTGGTAATATTTAGTATCATGATACGTCATGTTGGGATAGGGATTATACCTTATTACTTTATGGGAATTTTTTCACCATGATGTACTGTTAGGTTTATCCTTGGTATATGTTTATGATGTAGTGTTTTAAGTTGTTGTCACATTTCTCATGTTATGATTATCATGTTATATCATGTCTCTTTATTCATGTTTATGATTCCTACTTTTTTATGCCTCTTTGATATTCCTATTGATTAAAATTTATTTTCCTCTACATGTTTATTCCCTTACTTGGATTTATATCTCTCCCATTTCTAATATTTGTCCCCAGGTTATCTCATGCAGTTTTAAGTATGAAGTAATATTATGAACATGTTAAGGAGGTTTTCATTAAAGATGGTGTATTTCATGTTTTAAAAGTTATATGATGTACCTAATTCCCAAATACATTATAATTATCAATATTTTGGGTTGTATTAAGTGAAATATTATGAAATAAATTAAGTATTAATGTGTAATAAAGAGTATGGTTTTTATAGTTGGTATCATGGGAAAAGTTTAGTTAATTTTGGGATTATGATTAGAGAACTCTATTGAAATACTAAGTATAATAAAACATAACAAAAAATTTATCATTATATAGTGAGGTTTTATCAGTAAAATACATCCCTGTCTAGATACTACAATTGGACGTGATTTTGGTACATATGTATCTAGGATTAACAACTCTGAAGAGGTGTTCTGTACATAACTTGGGGTAACATGGTAAACAAAAACGGGCCTTACTGCACACCTAGTTTGAGGCTCCCAGGGGATATGATTTTGAAAATTCATAATATCATTAAAAACCATTATTAAGGGAACAAAAAAATACCATAAGAATATATGTTAGGAAATAGATCATGGATAACATAGATTGAAGATTGAATCCTAAAAATTCATAAGTTAAGGAAATAAATATAATTTATAAGTTATCCCTTTAATGTCATTGGATTCCTTTTTATGATTTTAAGAGTTTAAAAATACTCACCCATAGTTTTTATTTTATTATATAAAATGGCTGGAAATATGATGAATTAGGTAAACAATAAATGTAATGGTCATCATGATGACTTTCCAAAGGAGATACCAAACCCAATGGGAATAGGAATCATGAACTTTGTAGAGATACTCTCCTAGATAAATCAGGTTTTGAATATAAACTTGGATTAGGAGGAGTGTCCAAACCCCACTAATAGATAAAAAGGTGGAATTGATATCTTCATGCGACAAAGGCCTCCTACTTTCAATAGATCATTTGATCCCTTAATTGAAAAATAAAGGATCAACTCTATTGAAAATATCTTCACCATCCTTTAATGTTATGAACAAGAGAATGTTATTCTAAAAGTTTGTTGTATGGAGGGAGAATCTAATCAGTGGTGGACATTGATCAATAATATGAATCCTAAGGAAGTGATTGAAGCAATGTAGTGGAAGTAATTCTAGAAAAAAAAATCTATAGATATTTTACTCACACTCTCCATCTTAAAATGGAAAGGGATCTCATTGCACTCAAGAAAAAAGATGAAGAATTTATTGGGGCGTATGAGGAAAACTTCACAAAAATTTCATGATACGCCTCTTGTTTTTTTATTATCCCCAAATGAAAGGTTGACTACTTCTTTTATGGGATAAAACCTAGTCTATTAAAATCCTTAGTGATCTGTGACTTTGATAGCTATGAATAAATTATCTGATGTTCCCTTAAAGTCGAGATGGAGATTGGAAAATCTCAAGGGTATCATGGGGACAAGAAGTGTAAAGTGGAGTTTAATACTGGTCTTCCAATGGAGAAATATAATGGTGCTAATAAATTTCAAGATCCCACTTTCTAATGTTAAGGAAAGAAGAACCCCAAAAATTAAATAAATAGAATGAAGAAATTCTTTAGGTGTGGAAAGGAAGGACACCTTGATGATGTTTTCTAACTAGAGAAACCCACTAATGAGATGATGGAAAGGACTTCTATAGTCAACTCTCAATGCATTATTCACTAGTTTAACTATAAGGAACCAGGGAACTTTTCAAATCAATTCCCTATGCCAAGGGTGTTTTGGAGACAACCAACAATCTCCAATACAGTAATGGTGAGATTTTTCCATCGCAACCACTGAAGTGGATCCCAACAACGAAGTGGTGATAAGTACTCAAGTTATTAATTAAATAATAGTGAATATACTTTTTTTTGTTCTAAATATACCTTAATGTAAATAAATTTTAGTATAACTATTAAAATCCCTCCACAAATCATGGAAGTATAGCTATCGGTGAAAATAGAAAATGGGGAAATTATTGCATCCCGAGTATATAACTCCTCCCTTGTCACAATTTGTTGGAAGAACTTCCTAGGAATCATTGTCAGACTAACTTTGGTGGAATTTTATGTAATTATAAGCATGGATTGGTTTTCTCTAAATATCTCCAACATAAATTTCCATGAGAAGGAAATTACACTCTGTATAGAGAATTGACCCCAGATTCTATACAAGTGCGGGGAGGAGGATGAATCTTCTTTTACACCAACATCTCAAGAATGGATATTATTTCCCTAAGAGAAAGTGTATCTATCTCAAATGATTGAGCTTAATAAAAGGATCATCCTCGAATACATTCCTATTGTTATGGAATATGTTGATGTGTTTCTCGAGGAATTGACCAATCTTCCTCCTAGTGGAGAGGTTGAATTTTTAATCAAGATTATACCCAAGGCATTTCCAATATCCAAGACTCCATATAGTATGGATATTGTTGAACTTTATGAGCTAAATATTTAACTACAAGATAATTTGGATAAAGGTGTTTCACCATGGAGTGAACTAGTCCTATTCATCAAGAAGAAGGATTGGTCAATGTTCCTTTACATTGATTATCGTGAGCTCAATAAGATCATGGAAAAGAACAAGTATCATTTTCCACATATTGATGACTCATTTGATCAGCTATGTAGAGAAAAATACTTCTACAAGGTAGATCTGTGGTCGGGATATTACCAAGTTAGGGTGAAGAATGAAGATATACACAAGAATTATTTTCATACAAGGTGTGGGAACTATGAGTTCATAGTAATTCCATTCGTACTCACTAATGCTCCATAAATTGGACTTTATAAATAGAGTATTTAAATATTACCTAGAAAATGTTTTGGTAGTATTTATAAATAATATTATAATATACTCTAAAACCAATGAGGAGTATGAGGAGAATCTAAGAACTATGTTAAAGACCTTGTGAAAGGATAATCTTTACGAAAAGTACATCAAGTGTGATTTTTGGTTGAAGGAAGCCTCATTATTTGGGCATATCATCATAAGAAATGTGATATATATAGATACTTTGAAGAAAAAAGAAATTAAAGGATGGATGAGGCTAAAATTCATGATAGATATCCATATTTTCCTTAGGTTAAATGGATATTATCTCTAATTTCATAGAAATGTCTCATAATTCTAAAACCATCTTTCCAAGATAACTCTAAAGGGAGTCAAGTTTTCATCGAATAATGAATGTGAAGAATACTTCAATGAGTTG
The DNA here is from genome assembly GCA_963277665.1 of Viscum album. Classification (NCBI taxonomy): domain Eukaryota; kingdom Viridiplantae; phylum Streptophyta; class Magnoliopsida; order Santalales; family Viscaceae; genus Viscum; species Viscum album. The sequence continues at coordinate 1,776,331,563 of OY728153.1, read as the reverse complement.
AAAAGGAGGCTTAACAGTACCCCTATACTCGCAATACCCACAAGTGGATAACTTTTCATAATATTTAGTGATTCTTTGAGGAAGGTATTGGGATGTTTGTTGATAAAAAATGAAAAATTCCTAGCTTATACTTTAAGGAAGTTTAAATTTCATGAATAGAAGTATAAAACACATGATCTAGAGTTGGCTGAAGTGATATTCGCTTTGAAAATATGGTACAATTTTCTCTTTGGGTAGAAGTGTAAAATATATATGGATCACAAAGTATCAATTATAAATTCACATAGAAAGAGACAAATATATTCCACCAAATATGGTTAGAGATGATCAAGGACTATGACTGCTCAATTCATTATCATCCTAGTAAAGAGAATAATGTGGCGGATGCTCTAAGTAGAAAGGATCCAGCAATTTTTTCATTGATGAGAATTGAGAAGGATCTAATCTTTTTAGAATTAAAAAGGATTGAAATGGGAATCATAAATGAAGGAACATAATCAATCCTTTCACAAATGATTTCTCAACTGTCTCTTCTTAAAAGGTAAAAGGACTCTAAAAAAGAAGATGTGGAAATTCAGAAGAAAGAAAACACTATAAAAAATAGTAAATCTTTGGATTTAAATACTAATGAATAAGGAATTGTGAGATTTTTTTCTAGAATATGTGTTCCATAAAATCCTTATTTAAAGAGGTAACTATTGGATGCTTCACATAGTTTGAATTTCTCCATTTTCCAAGGAAACACAAATATATATAAAGATTTATAAGAGCACTATTGGTGGGAAAACATGAAGAATGAGATCGCTGAATATACATCAAATTTCCTGGTATGTCATAAAGTGAAGGATGAAAGGTAGAAATATAAGGGGATAATCTAACCATTACCCATACCAACATGGAAATGAGAAAACATCACCATAGACTTTTTCACTGGAGTTTTGAGGATATCTAACGGAAATAACATTATTTGGGTTATTGTGGGCCATCTTACAAATACTGCACACTTTATTACAATTTGAGATGATTTCTCATTGGATAAACTTTCATGGATATACATCAGGGAATTTGTGAGGCTTCATGGAGTACCACTATCGATTGTGTCAGATCAAGATCCAAGATTCACCACTGTGTTTTGGAAAAGTCTTTAACATGCTCTGAAGACTGAGCTGAACTCCATTATGACTTATCACCATCAAACTGAGGTCCAATATGAGAAAACTATCCAAACACTTAAAGACATTTTGATAGCATGCTTAATTAAATTAAAAGGAGGATGGGACCAATATCTTCCTCTTGTTGAGTTCTCTTACAATAATAGTTTCCACTCAATCATCCAAATGGCTCCCTATGGACCTATTTATAGGAGGAGGTGTATAACACCTACATAATGGGATGAAGTATGGAAAAACAAACTAATAGGTCTTGAAATGGTCAAGGAAATGGTGGAAAGGGTTAAGACTATTCAATAGCATATCAAGGCTACTCAGATTCGGCATAAGAGCTAGGTTGACAATTTTTAAAGAGACCTAGAGATTGATTTTAGAGACATGTTATTACTCTGAATATATCAATGAAAGAAAATAATGATATTTTGGAATAAGGGAAAGATTACTCTAAGGTACATCGGCCTTTTCAGATCCTTAATCGCATCAGAATGGTGGATTATCTACTTACACTCCCACCAAACCTATCTCAAGTACATGATGTATTCCATGCATCCTGCTTTAGGTTGTACATACCATACCCATCAAATGTACTCAATCTAGAGGTGGTACCATTGGATAATGACCTTTCCTATGAATATCATCCATTGAAAATCTAAGATCATAAAGAAAACATTATACGAAATAATACAATGAATCTTATCAAAGTGTTGTGGAGAAACCACAAGTTTAAAGAAACAATGTGAGAACTAGAGGAGGTGATGAAGAAGAGTTACCCTCACCTATTTTAGTGTGGTAATAGAAAATTTTGAGGGTGAATTTTTTTTTAAGGGGGGAATATTGTGATGACCTAAACTGTTATAAATAAAATTCCCCTTTTGATTTAATTAAATGTATTATTAAGTAAAATGGTTATAGAAAACACATGAACTTATTTTGTTTTATTATATACAATAGGATTTAAAAGACCGTTAATTATCATTACCATTTATAATATAGTAGTTGAATAGTAATCATGTGATTAGTGTAAATATAGGGTTTTAACAGTCCAATTGACATAGAAAAAATAAGTGATGGCCTCAACTAGTAGGATCATAAACTATGAAGCCCAATTATTAGAGAATACAAGGAAGGTGGTGTCTCTGGTCATTGTTCTTGACAAATCCCAATCTTATATCCAATAGCTTAAGCATCAGTAACACTATTTATGGGATAATTTCAAGCTTATCGAGATCACGTCCCAAACCATGTTTTCTGAACCACCCCATGAAAGTTTGAACATCACGCACCTTACACTTAGGTTGTATGTTGGTGTATTAAATGGATATATATCAATACCTTATCAATATGAATTACTGAACTTTTATTTTTTTTATTCAAAAGTAAATAATCTTACAAGTAAAAGAATTCAAGGCGGTCCAAAATGATGGAGCCCCAACATGTGCCCCATCACAATACCAATACACTTCTAGGGAAAATATCACATTCTATAGAAAACCACCACGGGGGAATCATGACTACTTCCACGAGAAGGAGTGTCCGCAGCAAAATTGGCCTCTCTAGGAATATGTCGAACTGCAAATTCATTAGAAAACTCCACACCACACCCAGAAACAAGGTAATTAAAACACCAAGGGATGTCACCTTTCCCTTGTAGGGCCCGAATCAGCACCTCAGAGTCCGATTCCACTTCCATGATCACCAACGATAACCTTTTTCAAAGCATAACACCGGCGTGTAACACCCGTACCTCTACACCCAACGAATTCCCCAAACCATGGAAGCTACTAAATGACACTAAAACCGAACCAATGTTGTCCTGAACCAGCCCTCCCTTGTGCATCATCCCATTCATGAATGACCCATCCACATTAATTTTAAGGCCATTAGTTGGCAATTTCCATCTTACCCAACCTCCTGTATCTTCAGTCAAGCCACCAGACCATACACAGAACTGGAAACCACAGAAGAATCCCCCCCCCCCTTCAGTAGAGACTCTAAATCAAACAATAACACCTTCATTCACACCAGGAGAAGAGAAACCTTAAGCCTAACCTCCCATATAGCTTTATTTCTTTCCTCCCATATAGTCCAAAAAATTGAGGCTATGATGGTGTTGTAGATCTTGTTCTCCATCCCATTCTGCTCTGCTCCCAAAAACCACCCTTCAAAAACTCCTGCATGGAGTTACAAGAAGCCTTGTAATTAACCCTTATATCTGAGCTAGACTAGAGATATCGCACCCATTCGCATCTGATAATTAGGGGGACAATCAATTCCACCTAAGGACAAATGCAAAAGAAATATAGGGACGCCAAATATATACCTTTTTCGGGATGTTATCCTCTGTGGGAAAGGCCTGATTTAGAGCATGCCAAAACAGAAAACTCATCTTCTATGGGAGATCCTTACACCATAGTTTCTCACCCCATTCATCCCACCTTATTTCCTATCAAATCATGCCACTAAAATCATGGTTTTTAAAGAACCCAGAGCTAGCCTCAGTAAATCATAACTGGTCTTAATACTCCGAGAGAACAATATCTTTAAGTATATCCTTCTAATTCAAGATGTTAATGGCCTTCAGTAACCTGGGATTCGGCCAAGCCTCTCTCACAGACAAATCTAGATCAGGGCGTCCTGGGAAAAATAGCTTCTCTCCAAGACATTTATCCCTCCAAAGGTTGACCTCTCCATGGCCAACCACCCAGCGAGAAGAATCCTGGAAGATATCCAAATGAAACACCATTGTTTTCCCCAACCTGGATAGTTTCCTCCTGTCCCAATCCACCCAATGTTTTCCATATTTTATTCTCAAGGTTTTGGCCCACAATGACTTCTCCACCAGAAAATCCCAAGCTAACCGTGCCTGCATAGACTACATGTTAATATTTAACTCTCTCATCCTGACACCTCCTTCCTCAACTGGCTTCACCAACCGAGACCACAAGGCCCAATGATCCTTACCTGAGTCATTGGAATCCCACATAAATCTATTCATAATCATTTCCATGGTAGAAATAATCCTCTTAGGAGGGGTAATGATAGATAAAACATGCATTGGGATCGAAGAGACCACACTATTTAACAAATCCACCCGTCCCCCAAAGGAGAGAAACATGTTTTCCAGTTGTAGATCCTCCCAACCATCCAATTAATCAGATCCTAAAAAAGGCTTTTTTTCACCTGGTCAGAAGAGATGGGATCCCCAAGATACAATATTGGAAGTTTTTTCTATTGCACCCCCAGAATTTCCCGTATGCTTCGGACCCTCCTCCTTGGGCATTTAGTAGAAATAAAAACGTTGCTTTTCCTTCCATTAATCTACTGACCACTCAGACTACCATATACCCCCATGATCCGCATAAAATTAATCAAATATGACCTCTTTCCATTAAGAAAAATAATAATATCATCAATAAACATCAGGTGGGAATAGGATCCATCTGAGGCCTGCAAGATATAAGGAAGGATACTCTGTTCCAGCAGCCCTCTTTGGAGGTTTTGGGATAGAGCTTCCAAAGCAATGAGGAACATGTGGGGGAGAAGGGGTCCCCTTTCCTCACACCTCGCACATTCTTGAAAAATCCAAACCCCTTACCGATAATAGAAATAGAGATCCGGGGTGAGGAAAAATAATGAAATCATAAATCAGAAACCCATTCATGGAACCCAATCTCCCTCATGACTTAGATTATAAAACTCCATTAAATCTTGTCGTATTCCTTCTCTATGTCGACCTGAAAAATAACATTAGACCCCAAAACCTTCTTGTCCACATCCTCTAGAAACTCTTGAGCCACACCCACCACCCCCTAGATACCTCTGCCTTAAACAAACCCATGTTGTTTTAGGGAAATGATACTGGGAATTATCTTATTTAGTCTCCTCACCAGTAGACTAGCCAATATCTTGTATGAGACTTTGCATAGACAAATTGGTCTATAGTGGGAAATAGAATATGGATCTTTCACTTTAGGTACAAGCACCATTCAGGAAGCACACGTACCCCTGTTGAGGGAACCCCCTAAAGAAATCATGAACTGTCTCGAAAACAGCCTGCCCCACAAAGCCCCAAGCCACCACATTGAAGGCCCCAGGGAACCCGTTGGGCCTAGGATCATTCTCCGGAGACAGGCTTCGAACCACCTCCCACACTTGCTCCCCAGATGGGACAGACTTTAGCATCTCATTATCGCCCCTAAAAACCCTCCTGGAAATATTCCGAAAGAACTCCTCCTGCTCATCATTGGATCCCCCCTCCCCTGAGATCACTTCCTGACCACCTTCCAAAAGTAAGTTGAAGTGCTCCAATGCAATCCTCCCAGAAACATCCACATCAGAGGAGAAAAATCCATCTTCTAACCTGATATTAACCTTCGAGTGTAGCCACACCTTTAGATAAGCATGGAATAAACGGATATTACTATCACCTTCTTTGAGCCAACATACCCCATCCCTCTGCCTGATCCTGCTCTCCACCTCCAAGAGTCTTTGGACTAGAAAGGCTTTCTTGTCAGAAATCTTAAGGAATATGGCATCATCCCAGTTTTGTAGCATCAACCCTTCCAATCGGTCAATCTCCTCCTACAGGGCCTCCACTGATCTATCTGAGGAAGTAACAGACTTGGACCATCTGATAATATCATTTTTGAGCTTCTTCAAACGTCTTGACAGACCCAACCATGCTCTACCCTCGATCTCCTGCTTCTAGGAATCTTCTATCATATTCATGAACCCCTCCATGCTATCACAATTCACAGTGTACAAAAATGCTTTAATATCCCCACTAATAGCCTTTAGTTCCATGAGCATAAGAGAATGGTCTAATATCCCCCATGACATATGCGAGACCAAGGTGCTTGAGAATGATTCTAGACCCTAAATGTTGGCCATTCACCTATCCATTCTAAACCATATCTGACTATCACCTCTTATATTATTACCCATGTAAATTTTCTCCCCTTAAAACCCAGATCTAGATGCCCCTTAATAGTGATGAAGTTGCAGAAATCCAGCATACCATGGTTATAGGCCATTGTCCCACCCTTCTTTTCTGAGATGTCCACTAGATAATTGAAGTCAGTGCCTATAAACCACAACAAACCATCCGCCTCAAAGGAACCCAGAGACTTCCACAGGCTACTCTTTTCCAAACAGTCAGTACTAGCATATACAAAGGAAAACATGATTTCTAGACCTCTGGACCTAATTTTGACTGAGATATATTGCTCCTTTGCCTTCACTAGATCCACTTGAAGAAACCTATTCCAAAAAACCCAAATGTGATTGTCAAACGGATGCCCATGAAAGTAACACCCAAACCCCGCTCTCTTAGAAAACAAATTGATCTTGTTCGGATCCTGTTTGGGTTCTATAACCACCACCATCGAAGCATTGTATCTCCTTGATTCAGCCGCCAAAAATGAGCACTTCACTCGACCCCACAGACACCGAGCATTCCATATTATCACCAAAGACATTACTTGAGAAAACTACCCACTTGAGTGGTATTAAGTCCTGATCTCGAAACGAATAAATCTTTGCAACAACCCTCCTTAAACATGGACCACGTAACCAGACGATAAGACCCCGCCGAGGAGAATCCCCTCTTTGGCACAAGGACCTTCTTCTCTATCGGGCTATCCTCTTCCTCCAGTAGGGAAAACTGGTTCTCCAAAATCATCGGGGTTGATGAAGAAGGAACCTTCTCCTGAGCTAAAGAGACGAGGAATAATCTCATAGGATACTTACGAGACTCCACAATATCTTTCTCGACCCCCTTTGGAAGGCCATTCATCTAAGGCACTGATTGACAGCCATCACCACAGCCTATCAATGACAACAGTGTCAAATTCACCGAACGTGGAGACAACATCGAATAAATGTGCACCTTTGGTAGGGAAAAGATAACCTCCTTGGAATGTAGGGAAGAGGCTCTGAAAACATCTTATCTTTTCTCTATGATAGATAGGGAGGGATCTGCCAAAGGAGCCACTCCAAATGACCTTGGATTTGGGCCCAACATAGAACCCTCCTCTACTCCCAACATCCAGCAACCAGGCACGGCGACATCCTCTGACACCACACTAACCCTATGCCCCAAATCAGAAACAAAACCTTTCTTAACCAACCCGGGTCTGATAAAATCTGAATTTCCCCCCAAAAGAACCGCAACACTGAGCCCAAACCCCTCTGATGCCGACGGATGAGGATTAATCAATGCTTCCACTATGACCTCCTGCCAAACCTGTCATCCCCTCAAGCCACTCGTGCTACCTCCAAGAACCTCAACTGAGTCTAAAGGACGCACCTGGGAAGCAGTGACACCCAAGAGCTAAGAGTTACCCTTCCCCTTCCCACAAAACTCCAAACTATGACCTTGTAACCCACAAGACAAGAAAAATCTTATGGGAGACTAAAAAACTAAGCGTTACCACCAAACAAACCCCTTCGGAGAATGAATCAAAATGCGTTTTGGGAACTTTCGCACAAGGTTCATCTCAATACACACCCACAAGTTACTAGAATCCAACAGACATTCCATCTTCTCATCCAGAAACAGGAATCTCCACAACGCATTCCCCATTGCCGTCAGAATTGATGGATTATGAAGTGGAAGAGGCAACCCAAGGAGCTTTATCCACACTGCCCCCATAGAGGATTATTTGTCGTAGTGACACTCCCAAGCCCAATGAGATAGAGAAAATCAGTGAGGACCATAGTACCTTCCCTCCCTCACCCAAGCCCACAAAAAATCATCCCTAAAGGAAAAATGAATGCAGAACGCGAACCTCGATAACTCCGAAATTTCCACCCTATGTTAGAGGCCCCAAGAATCCACAAAATCCATGAACATCTCCAGTGACGGCTTCGCATGACCAAACCTTGAAACTAGAGTTAACCTATGAAACTCCACCACACAATCCAACTCATGCCTAGAGACCACCACCATCAGGTCCCTATTCAGACAATCCGCCCTTTGCTGCTCCATCTGAATCGAAGGGATACAGATGAAACCAGCCTCCTCCTCCATGACGCCCCAGCATAACACCTCCTTAAAGGACATGGCCTTGAGAGATCTCTCTAAACCACCATCAATCACCTCAAGAACCCTTGGCATCGGACCACCAGAGTTCTTAGGAACCCCATCTAATGAACCCCCAAAAGCTCCGATGGAAACTGCCATAAGCCCCTCTACTGCGCTACCCGACTCAATGTTTACTCTATTTCTTCCCTAATAAATATAAATATGTAAATTATATTGTATATAATCATGAATATATTTCCATCATATTATTTTTACTTGGTAAATGATTTTTATTTTGATAGAATAAAGCACAAATTTTATTTTTGATTAATATTCAAATTCAATTAATGAATTTGTGAAATTAATGGATTTTTGAAATTCAATTTTTTTAATAAAATACTATTTTTAAATAATTTTTAATAAAATATTATTTTAAAATAATTTTTATCAAATATAAATCATCATATAATCAAATGTAATTTTTATAAGTGTTGAAAAACTGTTATTGTCAAAAAAAAATATAGCATTTCTTAATAAATATTGATTTTATTTTAAAAGTGAATATTCAAAATATTTTAAAAATTATTTAGATAAAATATATATTATTTTTCTAATCCTATAATCTAAATGATCCAACAGTGAATTTTTCATAATTTTCAGAGTCATTCAAATTTTTGGATAAAAAATAAATACTGTATAAATATACTTTGTATTTTATGGCATCATACTGACCCAAAAGTGATGTAATAATAACTATAAATGAGATCCATGACCAAATATATATTTTCCCTTTAAAATAATTTTATTTTAATTTTATTTTATTTATTTTTTAAAACCATTATGAATCCTCCAAAACATATAATATATTTTATGGTTTTAAAATACTTTCTTTAAGAGTGTGACTCACCTCCATATAAGAAAGGAAAATATTTTATTAATTTTTTCCCTTAGAAATATAAAATAATTAAAACCACTATCATTTTTTAGAAACCATGGGAAAAAACCAAGGGATAGTTTGTGGTTTTGGATATTTTATTATGTAGAGTCCAAAACTTAAATAATAAAGAAATCCCCCTCTTTCCCAATATCAATCCACTCAAGATCCCATTTCTCTTCAATAAACTCTACAAATAATGACCACACTCTGACCTCCACTCTATAGAGGTATCCCAAGCTACCCTAAATCTTTCAAGAATCCCCTCCCAAGCCTTTGTAGTGACACACTCAAGTAAGCTATTCTTCACTCTCCTCTTTATCAAGCACTCCTTTTATGTTATGTATTTTAATTCCAATTTTCATATGTTGGTATATGTTCTTACATATCCCCATTACTTTAAATTTGATTTATAAATGGTTAGATCCGCTTTCAATCTCATTTTCCCTCCTGTGAACCCTTATGTACACCCGTTACCATGCCGAAATTGTGTAAGGGTTCTTTCCTTTCTCTTATTTATTAAAGTTTCTTCAATATCGTATGACTTTTATTTATAGTTCCTCATATTGGGACATTTATTTCCATGTCCCATTTACATTAAATTTCATTAAAAAATTATGATATTACCCTTTCTCTCTCATCAACCCATTTTATGAATTTTTATGTGATGTCGTTATGCTGCCAAAATTTCACTACAATTTTCCATGGAAAAACAATTATGTAGTGAATACCATACCCATTTTTTATATCATAGGTATTTTCCTTTAAGAACATATACTTATTTATTTTTTAATTACATTTATTTATTCAAAATTACTTCATCGTGGAATAAATTATGATGATGAACGAACCCATGTTGTATGATCTATGTGGAACACTTAAGCATGAGTATGAAATGTATATGATGGGTGCGCCCAGATATCACTCTAATGCATTGGGTAATTTTTAGTATCATCATACATAATGTTGAGATAGAGAGTGAACCTGGTACCTTTATGGTACTTTTTCCACTATGATGTATTGGCGGGTTTAGCCTTGGCATATGTTTGGGATATAGTGTTTTAAGTTGTTTCCACATTTCCCATGTAATGATTATCATGTTATAGCATTTCTCTTTGTTCATGTTTCTGATTCCTACTCTTTTTATGCCTCGTTGATATTCTTATTTTTTAACATGTATTATGTAACACCCCGACCCTAGTTACCCAGAGTCAGTGCATTATTTTAATACATTGGCATGATTACAAGGAATCAAGTTCCGAAGGACCAATCGGTTTATCAGTCTTGGAAAATAGATTACATACATGAATGTTACATTACACTTTATAACATACAAAACAACATAAATAATCCTTTATGAACTCCATTATTCCCTTTTCTTAACCCTGCATATCAATCACAATACACTTCTTGGAATCCTGGGAAAAATAAAACATAGAAAGGGGTGAGCTCAAATGATCAGTAAGGATAACAATAAAGTGGAAACTTTCATAAATAAGCATAAACATTTAAGGCAATGTATAACAAAAATAAAATACTTTTAAACTTGAACTTCATCATAATATGGAAAAAATAAAATGAAGTAATTCCATTTACTTATTCACATGGATATTCTACTATTCGAATAATTACATGAAATATCACTAACCACTTTCATAATGATGGAATGCATAATGTCAGACTATCATAACCACATAGTCAAGGCCTTGTGCCAAGACTACAAATAAGATTTTGTTAAGGCCTTATTCCAAGACACTAGTTTGTCTCATGAGACCTACTGATGCATCGAGGAGCTATAGTGGGCTCCACCCATCACTTACTAAGTCCAATGCATTCCTCATATGAAGAGGTTTAAACATAACATAAACATTCGTATTAAAACTAGCATACTAAATGTGAATACTTTACCCATAAACCATGAATGGTATAAGAATAACACATCCACAGTCAAACATATCACAAAACCTTCAATGCAATATGGAATATTTGCATCATAATAAATCAACTTCAAAACAAGTTTAAAATCCATTAAAGTATTTTGACATAGATGAAAATGATTTTTAAAACTCTTTGAGAGAAATATCCCTTTTTCATGAAAATATTTAAAAGTCACGAAATTTAGAAAGGAAGAATTTTAATGACATTTTTGAATCAAAGTGTCCCATAACACTTTGAAACTTTTGAAAGTAATTAACATTTTAAAACATTCATGTCCATATAAATAAATCCTTAAAAACAATTTTAAAAACATGGACAATAATGAGAATGATTTAGAAGAATAAATATTTAAAACATTTAAAATAATGTTTTAGTAAAAAGTCCCTTAAAAAGAATCCCTTTGAAAACTCTTTTATGAAACATGGACATGGATAATAAATATTTCCCAGTAGATACTTATGTAAAAACAACCTCGGATAATAATGAGATTGTAAAACAAACCCTTACTAATTTGGTAACTTATGTAACATACACCCCATGAAAGAGGTATCATACAATTAATATTTAAATACACATAAATTAAAGTGTATTATGTAACGCCCCGACCCCAGCTACCCAGAGTCGGTGCATTACTTCATAACATTGGCATGATCACAAGAAAGATCAAATCTCGAAAGACCGATTGGTTTAGTAGCCTTGGAAACACTAGATATATTCATAAGTTTTACATTACATCATAAAATGAAAAACTAATACAACAACATAATGTTTCCACAATCCACACTATTAACCCCTCATAAAATCCCTGCAGGTCATTCATAACTTACTTCTTCACATCCTGGGTAAAATAAAACATAGAAAAGTGGTGAGCTCAAATGCCCAGTAAGGATAACAATATAGCGGAAACTTTCATAAATAAGAATAAACATTTAAGGCAATGTATAACTAAAACAAAAGCCTTTTAAATATGAACTTTCAACATGGTATGGAATAAATAAAATGAAATAATTCCATTTACTTATTCACATGGATATTCTACTAATCGAATAATCACATGCAAAAATCAATAACCACTTTCATAATGTTGGAATGCATAATGCCAGACTATCATAACCACATAGTCAAGGCCTCGTGCCAAGAATACAAATAAGATTTTGTCAAGGCATTGTGCCAAGACACTAGTTTGTCTCATGAGACCTACCGATGAATTGTTTTTAGAATATACTTACGTTTAAAATTGCTAAAATAAACTCCAGTGTTTTTCTGAAAACATTATGCAATCTTCTGAAAACAAAATAACTAATTCTGAGACTGCTCGACTAATTACAGGCCATGATGGGTCCACTCCCAATCCCTTCCTGTCTACCAAACTCGAGAGTCAGGTTTTCTGAAAACATTTTTAAGCTTGCGTTAAATACGTATACATTTGCACTGGATTTTCATATATTTGAGAGAAATATATATATTTTTTGAAATCATTTAAAAATAACATAATTATAAAAGAAAACCTTTATTTTGAAAATATCCATAGAAGTGTGTAAGGGAAGCTTCAAAGTTATAATAATGGCAGAGAATAACTGCACCTTCCATATAAGTTAAAAAAACATTCTTAACTAAATCTTGTCGAAAAGGTTAAAAAGCACCTTGTTTGGAAAACGACTGAACGATTCCTTTATAAAACTCTTATAAAAATTCAAAAAAGGGTACAAATGACTTTAACCCATATTCTTGTAAATAGTAAAAATGTTTTTAAATACATTTTTAAGAAACATGGATGTGGATGATAAAGAGATCCCAGTAGATTATTACGTATAAACAACCTTGGATAATGAAGAGGTTGTAAAGTAAACCCTTACCTTGTACTTTTCCTTGGTTGGGGTAGGTTAACCTCCTGTATAATAGTGAAATAATTATTACTAAATTATACAAGAATCATATACATTAATATGATATCATATATGATCTTTTAATATTGATTTGATAATAATATCTTAGTATTATCGCCGTTTTGGGTGTTAACTTACTCATTTTCTTTATATGTTTTGTTACATAAGTCATGTTTGTTGTATCTTACTCATATCCAGAATGATATCAAGTCCTTAAACATCATTTTTAAATCATTAAATGATAATTATACTTGAATGGATACGATGGAGAATGAATCTCATCGCGTTCGTGGAGACGGTAGTCCGTACGTACGCACGAACGCTACTTCCATTTAATTTTTATTTTAAAAGAATCAAATCCAAATGATACATAGGTATATTACTATTCCAGTATAATATAATATTTTATATATGTTACTTAAGTTCATTAACAACATCCTTTATACGTTCCATGTGTGGTATGAACGAGTCATGTCATTTTAAGGGGGCGGTAGTCCGCACTTCCTCAAATGAAATTATCGTATGTATATACAACATGAAACGAATAATGGTATGAAATAAAATGGAATTACAGAAGATTATATATAAAATATATATCATTAATATCATATTTAATTACATTTCCATCATAATGGCCACCATGAGAGGTGGTAAGATGTATTTGAACAATCATCGTTTCGTGAAGCGTTAGTTTTCCATCCACAGAAACATTATGTTCATCATCCATTAGATGGAGTTGTGTGTATGTGTAGTTTGAATACTTCTTATAACAACATCCTAGTATATTGAGGATACTGGTGTTGTTACAAAAGAAAGGAAATAAAAAGAGTTTGGGGGTTGAAGAAGCAAAATAAATGAAAATAATTTAAGAGAAATCGTTACCTTTAATTTTGGTAACTCACTTTGGTTGGAACCAAAGGACTTGTTGAAATGCTTTCTGCCTAAGGGGAAGCTTCAAGGAGGAGGAGAGGGATGTGGGGAGCTTAGTTGGTCAGAGTTTGGACGAGCCAAGTGGCTTGAGAGGTGTGAGGAATGAGTAGAAGTGGTCTCCTTTTATAAGGGAGAGGAGGGGCTCTTTAGGAAAGAGTGAAAGTATTACTTTATAATATAATTATATTCGGTTTATAATGGTCCAAAAATCATTGAGGTCGAAGATAAGATGACTCATATTCTAAATAACATCAACCAATAAGAATTGGACAGGTTTTAGATAATATTTTAATCATTATAATATTATTTATTTCAATGATTTATTAATGAGGTAAACATTGCATCATTATTGTGTCATTAATAATTTAACTTATTTGATGTCTAAAAATTATAAATAAAATATCATCATGTAGGAAATCTTTTTAGATTTCTAATGAATATTTATAATCGAAATTCCAACATGTATAACCCTATGTAAAAATTGTTCTTCTAAAAGATGTAAGCTTATGCCATTTTTATTTTTATTTTAACTTTATTAATATAATGTGTCCCTACCACATACAAGTGGCTCCAAGGGGTCCCCAAATTGACCCAAGGATGCCCATGGTCGGGTATGTGTCCACCAATAAGGTTAGGACACGTTTTAGGGTAATTTTGTATTATTATAATATTATTTTTTAACCCTTATTTACCGGATTTACCCTTTAACCATGGTAAATAAAATATTTACCACAGTAACTATTCAAAATGTCTAAAAATAAAAGTTACCTATTAACACAATTTGAGCATCCTGATTCCAAATATGGAATCCATTTTCCTAAATTCAAAACACAGAAGTGGCAGAAATTAATTTAAAATTAATTCCCGCTGTCAAAACAAAAAACGTGTTTTTAAGAGGTAATAACTATCAAAAGATTGACACTTGTTTATGTTCGGTTTAATTTTAAAATTATGTCCAATGACAAAAATTAAATTAAATGGTAAAAATATATTCTAAATATACTTTAAAAACACTCAAATTAATAATTTATCAATATTAATTATTTTGATTAAAAAAGTTGTTTTTAATTAAAATTTAGTAATTTTCACTATTCATCAAAATATAAAAGTTATCCGAAAAGTACCAAAATTTCACCCTAGGCTAATTTCGATATTCCGAATCCAAAAATGAAGTGAATTTTAAAATATAGAATATATATGATTTCAAAAAGTAGGTATTACTATTCACAACGGCTAGTTTAATTAGTTGTGGTGTGTGTTAGAACTCGAGGTTGCGTACAACACACGCTATCAATTATTCGAAGGGAAACGTACCGTGGAAGTTTGGGGTGTTACATTCTCCCCTCCTTCAAATAATTGCGTCCTCGCAATTTCTAGGGTATTACTGCATAAAAAGACTCGGGTGGTTCCTCATCATAAGTTCCTCGGGTTCCCACGTTGCCTCTTCCATCTTATGATTTCTCCACAAAACTTTTACCAGACGCGTCGTCCGGTTTCTCAGTACTTGTTCTCTTGTATCAAGAATCCTGACGGGCTCTTGGCAATAAGACAGATCGGGTTCCAGTTCTAATTCCTCATAGTTGAGTACATGCGTTGGGTCAGGCATGTATTTTCTCAACAGAGATACGTGGAACACATCGTGAACTTTGGAGAGACTTGGCGGCATTGCCAATCGGTAAGCTACAGCCCCAATTCGTTCTAGAATTTCGAAAGGTCCGATGTACCTGGGACTCAATTTACCTTTCTTACCAAAACGTATGACTCCCTTCCACGGAGATACCTTTAGGAAAACATGATCACCGACTTGAAATTCCAAATCCTTCCTTCGATTATCGGCATAGCTCTTCTGCCTACTTTGAGCTGCTTTGATGTGATTTTGGATTACCTTCACCTTTTCCACCGTTTCCTCCACTAGTTCTGGGCCTACAAGTTTTCTTTCACCAACATCATCCCAACAAGTTGGTGTACGACATCTCTTTCCGTATAACGCTTCATATGGTGCCATTTGAATACTCGAATGGAAGCTATTGTTATAGGAAAATTCTACCAGTGGTAAATATTGATCCCACATACCCTGAAAATCAAGTGAGCAAGATCTCAACATGTCTTCTAAGGTCTGAATAGTCCATTCTGATTGTCCGTCTGTCTGAGGGTGGTAAGCAGTGCTCAAATGAAGTTCAGTATCCAGGGATTTCTGAAGACTTTTCCAGAATCTTGAAGTAAAACGGGGATCACGATCAGAAACAATCGATAGGGGTATTCCATGAAGTCTCACAACTTCATTAATGTATAGTCTTGCTAGACGTTCCAGGGGTAGATCTTCTCTTATAGCAAGAAAATGTGCTGACTTGGTAAGACGGTCAACAATAACCCATATTGCATCATTCCTTCTAGGAGTCTTTGGTAGCCCCATGACAAAGTCCATCGTAATATTGTCCCATTTCCACTCCGGTATGGGAAGAGGTTGCATGACTCCTCCAGGCTGTTGCCTTCCAGCTTTCACTTGTTGACAAACCATACATCTTGACACAAAATCAGCAATCTCCCTCTTCATGTTGTCCCACCAAAAATGTTCCTTCAAATCTCTATACATTTTGGTGCTCCCAGTGTGTATAGAGAAATTGGAACTATGAGCATCATCCAGCAATTCCCTTTTTAGATCAGGTATATTGGGAACACAAAGTCTCTTCCCGAATTTCAAAATTCCATCTTCATACACAAAGTCTCTCAATCTCCCAGCATTCACAGCTTTAATCTTCTTCTAAAATTCTTCATCATCGGTCTGAGAACTCTTAATCCTTTCTAGTAAAGATGGTTTGGCAACCATTTGAAAAAGCATTGATGTTTCACCTTCCCTGGTTATTCCCATGTCCATCTTCACTAGATCCATGAAAATTGGATCCCTTTCAATTCTCATCATGTTCAAAACACCATGGTCTTTTCTGCTCAAAGCATCTGCCACCTTGTTTGCTTTCCCTGGGTGGTAGTGTATCGTGCAATCATAATCCTTGAGTAATTCAAGCCATCTCCTTTGCCTCATGTTGAGTTCTTTTTGTGAGAAAATATACTTCAAACTCTTGTGATCAGTATAAATCTCACATTTTTCACCATAGAGGTAGTGCCTCCATATCTTCAAAGCAAAGATTACAGCTGCTAACTCGAGATCATGAGTAGGATAGTTTTGTTCATGAATTTTCAACTGTCGTGATGCATAGGAAATAACTCTATCATTCTGCATAAGGACACAACCAAGTCCTTTCTTTGATGCATCACTATAAATAACGAACCCATCATTCCCCGATGGTAGAGTCAATATAGGAGCATTGACTAATCTTCTCTTCAGTTCTTCGAAACATTCTTCACACTCTTTTGTCCAAACAAATTTAACCCCTTTACATGTGAGCTTCGTTAATGGGTTAGCCAATCGGGAAAAATTCTGGAAGAAACGTCGATAATAACCTGCCAAACCAATAAAACTGCGTACCTCAGTTATACTCGTAGGTGCTGGCCATTCTTGGATTGCCTTGGTCTTAGAATGATCAACAGAGATTCCATCTTTTGAGACAATATGGCCAAGAAAAGAAATCTCCTGAAGCCAGAATTCACACTTGCTAAACTTCCCATATAATTCATGCCTCCTCAGAGTCTTCAAGATAATGCGCAAGTGATTTTCATGATCTTCGTAGGTTTTGGAGTATACCAAGATATCATCAATAAATACCACCACAAATTCATCGAGATACTCCTTGAAAACTCTATTCATTAGATCCATGAATATAGAGGGTGCATTAGTCAATCCAAAAGGCATTACAGTAAACTCGTAATGCCCGTACCTGGTTCGAAATGCTGTCTTCGGAATGTCTTCCTTCTTCACACACAACTGATGGTATCCAGATCGAAGGTCAATCTTTGAAAAGTATTGAGCTCCATGCAGTTGGTCAAATAAATCATCAATACGAGGTAGGGGATACTTGTTCTTTATCGTTATAGCATTGATCTCCCTGTAGTCGATACATAACCTCATAGATCCATCTTTCTTTTTAACAAAAAGAACAGGGGCTCCCCATGGAGAAACACTAGGGCGAATAAATCCCTTATTACTCAATTCCTCTAGTTGTTTCTTTAGTTCGACTAACTCTACAGTGGCCATTCTATAAGGGGTCTTCGATATAGGTCTTGATCCAGGAATCAAATCAATGGAAAACTCAACTTCTCGTTCTGGAGGATGTCCAGGTAAATCTTCCGGAAATACATCTACAAATTCTTTCACAACAGGTACATCCTCTATTTGAACATTCCTTTCCTCACCGACAGTTATTTCATTCTCTTCCTCCCCAATAATTGAATTTCGTTGAGCTACTGGGGGTGGATCTAAATAAGAATTAGGTGGTGACGATTCTGCTCTAAAAATAAGGTGTTCCTTATCATTATCATCAAGAATCGTAACCTCTTTCTTCTTACAATAAATCTTTGCATCATAGTCCGAAATCCAGTCCATACCGAGGATTATATCAAACTCAATCATAGGTATGACGATGAAATCAGCAGATAAAGAAAATTTATGTGCTCTAATGGGGACTGATTCACAAAACTTTGTTGCAACGATACTTCCCTTAGGAGTTTTAACTGACAACTCCCTTATTAAATCAAATTAAAAATATCTAATTTTCTTAGCAAACTGGGAAGATATGAAACAATGCGATGATCCAGAATCAAATAATGCATTTGCTAAACTTGAGGAAACCATTAAATTACCTGCCACCACGTCTTTCGGAGCTTCTACCTCAGCAGTAGTGATAGCATAAGCCTGGCCTTGATCCCTTGGCCTTTTCTGAGGTAAGTTCTCCTGACGCTTAGGACATGCATTTGCATAATGCCCCAACTCCCTGCAATTGTAGCACTGAACGTTGGTAGCTTCCTTCTTCCCCTTGCAATCATGAGCTTGGTGGCCTTTTTCACCACACTTGTAACAGACTCCCATTCCCTTCAAGCAAGTACCAGGATGTTTCTTCCCGCATTTACCACAAGATGGATATTCAACCTTCCCCTTCTTCCCCTTATTTCCATTCCCAGATTGATCAGCAGGTCTCTTCTTCTCTTGCTTTTCTTTAAAGTCATAAGACTTAGAGAATTCTTTTTCGGTCTTGATAGCACATGAGACAATGTCTTCGTACGATGAAAAGGATTGTGAGACTAACGCTCGACGGAGAAATGGTTTTAACCCATCAAAGAAACGATCAATCTTACTTCTTGGGTTACGAATATAATCACCAGCGTACCTCGCTAACCTTGTAAAGTTAGCCTCATACTTTGTGACATTCTCATCCTCCTTTTGTCTCAGACTCAGAAATTGCCTTTCCATATCTGCTCGATGGTCACGAGGGAAGTATTTTTCTAAAAACAGATCTTTGAACTCCCTCCATTCCATATTTTATACTTCATCATCTTCCTTCGTATTTTGAATCAATGACCACCATTGATCAGCATCTCCAGTGAGGCGGTAAACTGCCATGATAACTTTTTCCCTTTCACTGCTCCCCAAAGCCTGAAATATTTTCTCTAGGGAAAATATCCATTGCTCAGCTACTAAGGGATTTGTATTCCCATTGAATGTTGGTGGTTGTTTCCTCATGAATCGATCTAACATTGATCCTCCACGCTGCGGATCAGGGTGCTCCATACGGGTAAGGTTATTATTCATAACCTGAGTAAGTTGTCCCAGTATGGTGATTAGCTGATCGGCACCAGTTGCATCACCAGCCCCACTATAATTATCTTGAGCAGGAGGGAAATCCCTACATGGAGTGCGTGCATTGATACGGTTTCCATTTCTTCCACTAGGTGCCATTTCTAAACAATGGCATAAACTAGATCAGTTTATGAATCAAAATACATAATCCCATACTTATAAAACACTTAACATAAATTGAACTATTTATGGATATAATCCATAATCATAAGAATGTTTTCTTTGAGGAATTATATACTCATAATCCCTTCAAAATGATTTGTAAAGAAAATGAGAGTTATCCTAAGCATATCCCCCGGGAGTGTCGTAACCAAGAGTGCAGCAAGGCCCGTTGTCGTGCACCAGTTCCCGTTCGAGTCTAGCTCAAAGCGGTGTTTTCGGGTTTTACCCCTAGTTACATCTGTGCCAGAGCCGCCTCTACCTGCTCGTATCCAGACAGGGATGTATTGCTTGGAAAACTCACAAAATCTCTACAATACCAAAATTATAGGAAGTTCTTCTATACTAATCCTCAAAGTTCATCTTAGGTCTACGTGCTCTAATCAGAGTTTATCTAAATCTAGCTTCCAAGGTTTGTACTAAACTTCCTCTGATACCAACTGTAACGCCCCGACCCCAGCTACCCAGAGTCGGTGCATTACTTCATAACATTGGCATGATCACAAGAAAGATCAAATCTCGAAAGACCGATTGGTTTAGTATCCTTGGAAACACTAGATATATTCATAAGTTTTACATTACATCATAAAATGAAAAACTAATACAACAACATAATGTTTCCACAATCCACACTATTAACCCCTCATAAAATCCCTGCAGGTCATTCATAACTTACTTCTTCACATCCTGGGAAAAATAAAACATAGAAAAGGGGTGAGCTCAAATGCCCAGTAAGGATAACAATATAGCGGAAACTTTCATAAATAAGAATAAACATTTAAGGCAATGTATAACTAAAACAAAAGCCTTTTAAATATGAACTTTCAACATGGTATGGCATAAATAAAATGAAATAATGCCATTTACTTATTCACATGGATATTCTACTAATCGAATAATCACATGCAAAAATCAATAACCACTTTCATAATGTTGGAATGCATAATGCCAGACTATCATAACCACATAGTCAAGGCCTCGTGCCAAGACTACAAATAATATTTTGTCAAGGCCTTGTGCCAAGACACTAGTTTGTCTCATGAGACCTACCGATGAATTGTTTTTAGAATATACTTACGTTTAAAATTGCTAAAATACACTCCAGTGTTTTTCTGAAAACATTATGCAAGCTTCTGAAAACAAAATAACTAATTCTGAGACTGCTCGACTAATTACAGGCCATGATGGGTCCACTCCCAATCCCTTCCTGTCTACCAAACTCGAGAGTCAGGTTTTCTGAAAACATTTTTAAGCTTGCGTCAAATACGTATACATTTGCACTGGATTTTCATATATTTGAGAGAAATATATATATTTTTTGAAATCATTTAAAAATCACATAATTATAAAAGAAAACCTTTATTTTGAAAATATCCATAGAAGTGTGTAAGGGAAGCTTCAAAGTTATAATAATGGCAGAGAATAACTGCACCTTCCATATAAGTTAAAAAAACATTCTTAACTAAATCTTGTCGAAAAGGTTAAAAAGCACCTTGTTTGGAAAACGAATGAACGATTCCTTTATAAACCTCTTATAAAAATTCAAAAAAGGGTACAAATGACTTTAACCCATATTCTTGTAAATAGTAAAAATGTTTTTAAATACATTTTTAAGAAACATGGATGTGGATGATAAAGAGATCCCAGTAGATTATTACGTATAAACAACCTTGGATAATGAAGAGGTTGTAAAGTAAACCCTTACCTTGTACTTTTCCTTGGTTGGGGTAGGTTAACCTCCTGTATAATAGTGAAATAATTGTTACTAAATTATACAAGAATAATATACATTAATATGATATCATATATGATCTTTTAATATTGATTTGATAATAATATCTTAGTATTATCGCCGTTTCGGGTGTTAACTTACTCATTTTCTTTATATGTTTTGTTACATAAGTCATGTTTGTTGTATCTTATTCATATCCAGAATGATATCAAGTCCTTAAACATCATTTTTAAATCATTAAATGATAATTATACTTGAATGGATACGATGGAGAATGAATCTCATCGCGTTCGTGGAGACGGTAGTCCGTACGTACGCACGAACGCTACTTCCATTTTATTTTTATTTTAAAAGAATCGAATCCAAATGATACATAGGTATATTACTATTCCAGTATAATATAATATTTTATATATGTTACTTAAGTTCATTAACACCATCCTTTATACGTTCCATGTGTGGTATGAACGAGTCATATCATTTTAAGGGGGCGGTAGTCCGCACTTCCTCAAATGAAATTATCGTATGTATATACAACATGAAACGAATAATGGTATGAAATAAAATGGAATTACAGAAGCTTATATATAAAATATATATCATTAATATCATATTTAATTACAGTGCCATCATAATGGCCACCATGAGAGGCGGTAAGATGTATTTGAACAATCATCGTTTCGTGAGGCGTTAGTTTTCCATCCACAGAAACATTATGTTCATCATCCATTACATGGAGTTGTGTGTATGTGTAGTTTGAATCCTTCTTATAACAACATCCTAGTATATTGAGGATACTGGTGTTGTTACAAAAGAAAGGAAATAAAAAGAGTTTGGGGGTTGAAGAAGCAAAATAAATGAAAATAATTTAAGAGAAATCGTTACCTTTAATTTAGGTAACTCACTTTGGTTGGAACCAAAGGACTTGTTGAAATGCTTTCTGCCTAAGGGGAAGCTTCAAGGAGGAGGAGAGGGATGTGGGGAGCTTAGTTGGGCAGAGTTTGGACGAGCCAAGTGGCTTGAGAGGTGTGAGGAATGAGTAGAAGTGGTCTCCTTTTATAAGGGAGAGGAGGGGCTCTTTAGGAAAGAGTGAAAGTATTACTTTATAATATAATTATATTCGGTTTATAATGGTCCAAAAATCATTTAGGTCGAAGATAAGATGACTCATATTCTAAATAACATCAACCAATAAGAATTGGACAGGTTTTAGATAATATTTTAATCATTATAATATTATTTATTTCAATGATTTATTAATGAGGTAAACATTGCATCATTATTGTGTCATTAATAATTTAACTTATTTGATGTCTAAAAATTATAAATAAAATATCATCATGTAGGAAATCTTTTTAGCTTTCTAATGAATATTTATAATCGAAAATCCAACATGTATAACCCTATGTAAAAAAAATTCTTCTAAAAGATGTAAGCTTATGCCATTTTTATTTTTATTTTAACTTTATTAATATAATGTGTCCCTACCACATACAAGTGGATCCAAGGGGTCCCCAAATTTACCCAAGGATGCCCATGGTCGGGTATGTGTCCACCAATAAGGTTAGGACACGTTTTAGGGTAATTTTGTATTATTATAATATTATTTTTTAACCCTTATTTACCGGATTTACCCTTTAACCATGGTAAATAAAATATTTACCACAGTAACTATTCAAAATGTCTAAAAATAAAAGTTACCTATTTACACAATTTGAACATCCTTATTCCAAATATGGAATCCATTTTCCTAAATTCAAAACACAGAAGTGGCATAAATTAATTTAAAATTAATTCCCGCTGTCAAAACAAAAAGCGTGTTTTTAAGAGGTAATAACTATCAAAAGATTGACACTTGTTTATGTTCGGTTTAATTGTAAAATTATGTCCAATGACAAAAATTAAATTAAATGGTAAAAATATATTCTAAATATACTTTAAAAACACTCAAATTAATAATTTATCAATATTAATTATTTTGATTAAAAAAGTTGTTTTTAATTAAAATTTAGTAATTTTCACTATTCATCAAAATATAAAAGTTATCCGAAAAGTACCAAAATTTCACCCTAGGCTAATTTCGATATTCCGAATCCAAAAATGAAGTCCATTTTGAAATATAAAATATATATGATTTCAAAAAGTAGGTATTACTATTCACAACGGCTAGTTTAATTAGTTGTGGTGTGTGTTAGAACTCGAGGTTGCGTACAACACACGCTATCGATTATTCGAAGGGAAACGTACCGTGAAAGTTTGGGGTGTTACATATTACATAAATAATACAATTATGGGCAGTACATACACCACAAAAAAGGTAATAATAGCAATATGTCATGAATCTCATGGGAATAAGGAGTGAGATAAAAACCTCTTACCTTGCACTTTCCATCATTTTAGGGTCCGTTTAACCTCATGCATAATGGTGAAATAATTGTTATTGAATTATAAAATCATCATATACATTAATATGATATCATATATGATCTTTTAACATTGATTTGTTGATAATATCTTAGTATTATCGTCATTTTGGGTGTTAATGGATTCATTTTCCTTTATATTATTTGTTATGTGAGCCATATTGTTTATGGATGGGATGTATCTTATTCATATATATAATGATATCATGTCTCTAAACATTATTTTTAATCATCAAATGAAATTTAGTGTTGAATGGGTATGATGGGGAATGAATCTCATCGCGTTCGTGGAGACGGTAATCCGTACGTACGCACGAGCAACAATATCATTATTTTGATATTAAAATAATATATAATTGGATGGTATATCATATATACAGAATAATTATCATGTTTTATTTTTTATTTTCTTGAATTACTAATCATTATTATACCCATCCAAATAATATTATATTGAATAACAATTACACCACGACGTGGAGACGGTAGGCCGTACGTACGCACGTATGGTGACATGTCATTCAAAGGATGGATAGAATACTGAATATGGTTCTAACATATTTATAATAACATCACAATATATATAAGATACTAGATTTATCATTTTATAATGGAAATAACAAAGAAAGAAGAAGTGTAAGAAGAAAGGAACTTGAAAGAGGGTGGTGAAATCATTACCTCTTCTTCGGGTTCTTCCTTTTGATTTGATCAAAAGGGCTCCTTAAGTTGGATTTCTGACCAAAGGAGGTCCTCTAGGATGAATTGGGAGAATTTTATAGGATATTTGGGCAGGTTTTGGCCGGTCCAAAAGGCTTATAAGGTGTGAATTAGAGTGAAGGGGGAGTTCCCTTTTATAAGAGGGGTGAGGGGCACCTTAGGAAAATCTAGAAATATTATTTTATAATAAATTAATATTCTATTTCTAATAGATTCAAAATGGATTATTTAAATTATATGGTAAGGATAGGTTTAAAAAAACTCAATCAATAGGTTTTAGATAGGTTTTTGTCACTTTATTAACCTTATCTTTTAGTTTTAACTCTTAGTTAATTAGTTTGACATTTACCATGTCACTTTGTATTTTTTATATTATATGGTTAATAAACTCACTATATACCACAAATAGACCCCCCCCCCCCAAGTGGTCTATTAATGATACACCTATCATGATATAATTCATTTTTCCAAACCTTATATTTTTAGGAATAGAATATCAACTAATAATATAATATTTGTTTTAAAAACTCTATTATGTTAATTTTGGCACTATTCAATAATTGATTTTTATTAAAGTCTTAAAAAAATTATTAATTGGAACCAAATTCATTTAATAAATCCTAACATGTCTTATTAACCAATAAAATTCTTTTATGTCATCAAAACTTTAAAATTATATTTATTTTAACATTTATAATACCAATTATTTGATTCTTTCATTAATAAAAAAAATATTGCATCATTATTGTGTCATAAATAAATTTAATTATTAAATGTCTAAAAAATGTAAATAAAATAACATTATGTAGGAAATATTTTTATATTTATAATGAATATTTATAGTCTAAAATATAACATATATAACACTATGTAAAAATTGTTTTGCTAAAAGATATATGCTTATGTCATTTTTGTATTCACTTTAACTTAATTAATATAAAGTGTCCCTATCACTTAAAAGTGGATCCATGGGGTCCCAAAATCGACCCAAAGATTCCCATGGTAAGAAATTTATCAACCAATAGGGTTAGGAAAAGTGTTAGGGTAATTTATTATTATTATAATATTATTTTTTTACCCTTATTTATCGGATTTACCCTTTAACCATGGTAAATAAAATATTTACCGAAGTAATTGTTCAAAATGTATAAAAATAAAAGTTACCTATTTAAAAAATTTGTACCTCCTAATTCTATATATGGAATCCATTTTTCTAAATTCAAAACATATAAGTGGCATAAATTAATTTAAAATTAATTCCCGTTGTTAAAACAAAAAAGTGTTTTTTAAGAGATGATAACTATCAAAAGATTGGCACTTGCTTATGTTCAGTTTAAATGTGAAATTATGTCCATTGATAAAAATTGGATTAAATGGTAAAAATATAATCTAATTATACTCTAAAATTACTAAAATTCATAATTTATCACTACTAATTATTTTGATTAAAAATTTGTTTTTAATTAAAATTTAGTAATCTTCACTATTCATCAAAATATGAAAGTTATCTGAAAAGTACCAAAAATTCACCCTAATCTAATTTCAATATTCCGAATCCAAAAATGAAGTCAATTTTGAAAGATAAAGTTTATAAAATTTCAAAAATTGGGTATTACTATTCATAACGGCTAGTTTGATTGGTTGTGGTGTGTGTTAGAACTCGAAGTTGCGTACAACACATGCTACTGTATTATTCAAAGAGAAGCGTACCATGGAAGCTTGGGGTGTTGATTCTCCCCTCCTTAAAATAATTTCATCCTCGAAATTTGAAAAAAAATCAAAAATAAAAGGTTGAAAATAGAAAATACCTTTGGGAAAACCCACATCGAAAATTAGGTTAATAAAATTTAGTCTTAATAAGAGGAAAAGGGGAATGAAAAAGTCACCACCAAATTATGATCACGATTAGAAGAACATTGGAAGAAATTAGAGACACATAATTGGAGGAAAAACATAAATATTTATAGTTAGTGATTGAGTTCATCAATCACAAACAAGTGTAAAATTGAGGGCTTTAAATTCATCAATCTATGATGATTTAAAATACCATTGGTTCGACAAAACATTTGGTATTAGGATAACACATTTTTGGTTTTAAGATCCCTTCACTAAAGTATAAGAATTAATTTCTTCATAGAATAAGAGAAGAAGAAAAATATATACTTGACAAGTAGAGTCCCATCCTTTAACTAATTTCTACCACAAACTCATCTTTCACTCTAAAAGATAATAGAACTTAAAAATAATATTCCATTTATCCTATTTGTATAGGGTTAAAAAAATGAATTTATAATTCATCTACCAGAATTTTAAAAAAAACTATATTATTCAATCCAGGACATCATGTGGGCCATTGGTAGGTGATACACCCTTGTCACCCTTCGGTTGCAGGTTCAAGTATCGCGGCCTTACCGGATGTGACGGGTTGTCGCCCGACCTCCGGGTTGTCCTTTTTATAAATATCCAAAAATAATCTCAAACTAGAACTATCCAAAATACTTCGGTCCAAACTCACAGTCCAAAATTTATAAGGAATTTAAACACAATGAAGATCCATTTTTCCACATAATAACATGTGAACACCTTCATCCTGTATTCTTTTAAAACACTGCAACATCCCGAATTACCATAAAACATTATTGATTACATTCATGCTCCCTTATTCCTTATAGAATACTGGATATACTTCATCCATCCAAAAATGTTGTAAAATCCAACAATGATGGAATATATAAATCATTAATTAGTTTCAAGGTATTCAATAATATCCAATATAATTTACCTGAATCAACCATCTCTTATTCCAAAATAAGTACCTCAATATTAGGACCATATTAAGGTTTATCTTTTCTTCAACCATGTAATTTCCAAAAAATTTAACTTGCTGTAGAGTCACTTTTCATAGTACTAGAAAATCTTAAATCCTCAAGGAAATAGTACTACAGTACAATCCTTATTTATTTCCAACACATCATTGATACAACACTTAAATGAAATAATTCTTAAATAACAACATAAGAACACTAGTTATTCCTCTTCATCTGTGGTAGTATCATAACTTGATTATTATCCAATACCATCATTTGGGGAATACTCTGATTATTTGGAAATTGGTTCGCATAGTGTCCCAACTCCTTACAGATCAAGCATTGTACATTTGAAACCTTTTTCTTACCCTTGCAGTCACATACTTGGTGTCCTTTTTCTCCACACTTACAACAAACTCGCATTCCCTTCAGGCAAGTTCCAGGGTGTTTCTTCCCACAGTTATCACATATGGGAAAATTATTCTTTTCCCTCTTTCCTTTATCCATCTTTCTCTCTTCCATCATTTTCTTCTCTTGCTTCCCTTCAAAGCCATAGGACTCATAGAATTCCTTACTTATCTTTTTAACATATGATATTATTTCTTCGTATGTTGAGAATACATGGGAGACAATTTCCCTTCTAAATGTTGGCTTAATAAGGAGAAATATTTGATCCTTCTTACTCTTTTGATCATACATATTACTGGAGTTCACATTCCTTCTACTGGGAGCCATTTCTATACAATGGCATACACTAGGTCAGTTTATGAATTGTAATGAATAATTCCAAACTTGTAAAATACCTAACGTAAATTGTGCAGTTTATGGTTATAATCCATGATCATAAAAATATTTTCTTTGAGAAATTATATACTCATAAACCCTTTATAATGGTTTGTAAATAAATTGAGAATTATCCTAAGCATATCCCCTAGGAGTGTCGTAACCAAGAGTGCAGCAAGGCCCGTTGTCGTGCACCAGTTCCCGTTCGAGTCTAGCTCAAAGCGGTGTTTTTGAGTTTTACCCCTAGGTACATCTGTGCCAGAGCCGCCTCTACCTGCTCGTATCCAGACAGGGATGTATTTCTCAGAAAACTCACAAAATCTCTACAATACCAAAATTATAGGTTGTTCTTCTATACTAATCCTCAAATTCTATCTTAGGTTTATGTGCTCTAATCAGAGTTTATCTAAATCTAGCTTCCAAGGTTATTTATAAACTTCCTCTTGTACCAACTATAACGCCTCGACCCGAGTTACCCAGAGTCGGTGCATTATTTTAATACATTGGCATGATTACAAGGAATCAAGTCCCGAAGGACCGATCAGTTTAGCAGTCTTGGAAAATAGATTACAAACATGAATGTTACATTACACTTTATAACATACAAAACAACATAAATAATCCTTTATGAACTCCATTATTCCCTTGGATTAACCCTGCATATCAATCACAATACACTTCTTGGAATCCTGGGAAAAATAAAACATAGAAAGGGGTGAGCTCAAACGCTCAGTAAGGATAACAATACAGCGGAAACTTTCATAAATAAGCATAAACATTTAATGCAATGTATAAATAAAACAAAATCCTTTTAAACATTAACTTCATCATAATATTTCAAAAATAAAATGAAGTAATGCCATTAACTTATTCACATGGATATTATACTAGTCGAATAATCACATGAAATATCACTAACCACTTTCATAATGATGGAATGCATAATTCTAGACTATCATAACCACATAGTCAAGGTCTTGTTCCAAGACTACAAATAAGATTTTTTCAAGGCCTTTTTCCAAGACACTAGTTTGTCTCATGAGACCTACCGATGCATCGAGGAGCTATAGCAGGCTCTACCCATCACTTACTAAGTCCAATGCATTCCTCATATGAAAAAGTTTAAACATAACATAAACATTCATATTAAAACTAGCATAAGAAATGTGAATGCTTTACCCATAAACCATGAATGGTATAAGAATAACACATCCACAGTCAAACATATCTCAAAACCTTCAATGCAATATGGAAGATTTGTATCATAATAAATAAACTTAAAAACAAGTTTAAAATCCATTAAATGATTTTGACATAGATGAAAATGATTTGTAAAACTCTTTGAGAGAAATATCCCTTTTTCAAGAAAACATTTAAAAGTCACAAAATTTAGAAAGGAAGACATTTTTGAATCAAAGTGTCCCATAACACTTTGAAACTTTTGAAATTAATTAACATTTTAAAACATTCATGTCCATATAAATAAATCCTTAAAACCCATTTTGAAAACATGGACAATAATGAGAATTATTTAGAAGAATAAATATTTAAAACATTTAAAATAATGTCTTAGTAAAAATTACCTTTAAAAAATCCCTTTGAAAACTCTTTTATGAAACATGGACATGGATAATAAATATGTCCCAGTTGATACTTACGTAAAAACAACCTCGGATAATAATGAGATTGTAAAAAAAACCCTTACCAATTTGGTATCTTACGTAACATGCACCCCATGAAAGAGGTATCATACAATGAATATGTAAATACACATAAATTAAAGTGTATTACACAAATAATACAATTATGGGCAGTACATACACTACAAAAAAGGTAATAGTGGAAATATAGCATGAATCTCACGGGAATAATGAGTGAGATAAAAACCCCTTACCTTGCACTTTACTTTAGTTGAGGGTACGTTTAACCTCCTTTATAATGGTGAAATAATTGTTATTTAATTATAAAAGAATCATATACATTAATATGATATCATATATGATCTTTTAATATTGATTTATTGATAATATCTTAGTATTATCGTCGTTTCAGGTGTTAATGGATTCATTTTCCTTTATATTCTTTGTTATGTGAGCCATATTTGTTATGTATGGGATGTATCTTATTCATATCCAGAATTATATCATGTCTCTAAACATTATTTTTAATCATCAAATGAAATTTAGTCTTGAATGGATATGATGGGGAATGAATCTCATCATGTTCGTGGAGACGGTAATCCGTACGTACGCACGAGCGACAATATCGTTATTTTGATATTAAAATAATATATAATTGGATGGTATATCATATATAAATACTAATTATCATGTTTTATTTTTTTATTTACATGAATTAATCATCATTATTATACCCATCCAAATAATAATATATTGAATAACAATTGCACCACGACGTGGAGACGGTCGGTCGTACGTACGCATGTATGGTGACATGTCATTTAAAGGATGTATAGAATACTAAATATGGTTCTACCATATTTATAATAATATCACAGTATATAGAAGATACTGGATTTATCATTTTAAAATGGAAATAACAAAGAAAGAAGAAGTGGAAGAAGAAAGGAACTTGAAAGAGGGTGGTGAAATCATTACCTCTTCTTCGGGTTCTTCCTTTTGATTTGATCAAAAGGGATCCTTAAGTTGGCTTTATGACCAAAGGATGTCCTCTAGTATGAATTGAGGTAAGTTGATAGGATATTTGGGTAGGGTTTGGCTGAGCCAAAAGGCTTAGAATGTGTGAATTAGAGTGAAGGGGGAGTGCCCTTTTATAAGAGGGGTGAGGGGCACCTTAGGAAAAGCTAGAAATATTATTTTATAATAAATTAATATTTGGTTTATAATGGCTCCAAAATGTATTATTTAAATTCTAAGGTGGGGATAAGTAGAAAACAACTCAACCAATAGGTTTTAGACAGGTTTTTGTCACTTTATTAACCTTATCTTTTAGTTTTAACTCTTAGTTAATTAGTTTGACATTTACCATGTCACTTTGTATTTTTATATTATATGGTTAATAAACTTACTATGTACCTCCAAGAGACCCCCAAGTGGTCCATTAATGATACACCTATCATTATATAAGTCCTTTTACAGAATAGTAGATTTTTAGGAAAAGAATATCAATTAATAATATAATATTGTTCTTAAAAACTCTTTTATGTCAATTTTGGCACTATTCAATAATTGATTTTTATTAAATTCTTAACAACTTTATTAATTCAAAAAAAATTCATTTAAGCAATACTAACATGTCATATTAACCAACACAATTCTTTTATGTCATAAAAATTTTAAAATTATATTTATTTTAACATTTATAATACCAATTATTTAATTCTTTCATTAATAAGGAAAATATTGCATCATTATTGTGTCATAAATAAATTTAATTAATCAATGTCTAAAAATTGTAAATAAAATACATTTATATAGGAAATATTTTTATATTTCTAATGAATGTTTATAGTCGAAAATATAACATATATAACACTATGTAAAAAATTGTTTTCTAAAAGATATATGCTTATGTCATTTTTGTATTTACTTTAACTTAATTAATATAAAATGTCCCTATCACTTACAAGTGGATCCATGGGGTCCCAAAATTGACCCAAAGATTCCCATGGTCAGAAATGTATCAACCAATAGGGTTAGGACAAGTTTTAGGGTAATTTATTATTATTATAATATTATTTTGTTACCCTTATTTGCCGGATTTACCCTTTAACCATGGTACATAAAATATTTACCGAAGTAATTATTCAAAATGTCTAAAAATAAAAGTTACCTATTTACACAATTTGGATCTCCTGATTCTAAATATTGAATCCATTTTTCTAAATTCAAAACAGATAATTGGTAGAAATTAATTTAAAATTAATTCTTGTTGTTAAAACAAAACGCGTGTTTTTAAGAGATTATAACTATCAAAAGATTGGCACTTGTTTATGTCCAGTTTAAATGTGAAATTATGTCCAATAACTAACATTGGATTAAATGGTAAAAATATAATCTAATTATTCTATAAAATTACTCAAATTTATAATTTATCACTATTAATTATTTCGATTAAAAAAGTTGTTTTTAATTAAAATTTAGTAATCTTCACTATTCATCAAAATATGAAAGTTATCTGAAAAGTGGCAAAAATTCACCAAAAGATAATTTCAATATTCTGAATACAAAAATGAAGTCCATTTTAAAAGATAAAATTTATAAAATTTCAAAAAGTGGGTATTACTATTCATAACGGCTAGTTTGATTGGTTGTGGTGTGTGTTAGAACTCGAAGTTGTGTACAACACACGCTACTGTGTTATTCAAAGTGAAGTGTACCATGGAATATTTGGGTGTTACATATTATCCACATAATTTTATTCCATTTTTATTCCCTTACTGGGCTTTATAGCTCACCCATTTCTTATATTTGTCCCCAGGTTATCCCATGCAGTTTTAAGTATAAAGGAATTTTATTAACATGTTAAGGTGTTTTTCATTAAAGATGGTGTATTTCATGTTTTAAGTTGTTATTTAATATACCTAATTCCCAAATAAACTAGACTTATCAATCTTTTGGGTTGTATTAAGTGCATTCTTATTAAATAAATCAAGTATTAATGTGTAATAAAGAGTAAGTTTGTTATAATACTTGGACCTTGGCCCAAGTTATCCCCTAATATCAATAGCCCAGATGAACCCTAAGGTTCCACCTCTAGGAAGTAACTTGGAACCACATGTCTCTTGAAACCTCATATCTCAAACAGATCACCAATGTCCCAAAGGCTGGCCCAAACAAATAGAACCTAGTCCCTCAAACCCCTACTCAAATGCACCCATTGGCTTGAAGCATAATGTCTAAAGAAATAGTGATATTTATCCTCAAATACAAATCACCTCCTGATCATATCATGAAATCTTGATGAACGTAAATCTCTATCCTAACAAAACATTCCCTGCCTAATGGCTTGAATTTGGAAATCCACATCCCCCAACTGATAGCCTCAATGCTATCAACTGAAGGATTATCACCATCCTAGTGGCTTTTTATGGAAATCACCCCCAAAAATTTTTCCTAATCCTCACTAATGGGGGATTCTACCCACAAAAGTGGTCAAAAACGCCTCATAAATAAGTCAAGTTGTGTACACATGACTTTATCCGGCACTTTATCCATCACGGGTGAGCAGCAGTCCCCAAAATAGTTTTTTTAAGCCACATCCAATTGGCACCTCATGCTCTAGAAATAATGTCCCTGAAGTAAGATGGTCATGCCATAAAATATCACATTATCCTTTATCAAAAACTAATGGCCTAGTTTCCTCAATATTATATCCACAATGCCCAATATTGTGATTAAAATCACTTAAATTATCTTGGCCAATCCCAACCAGATGACCACGTCGCCTCAATCCCAATGGTCATGCCATCCCAATATCCCAAGCCGAGACCACCACGATCTCATGGATCACATCACATGTATTTCAAGTGTTTCATATATATTCCTCAATTCAATTTACTTTAATTAATAAATTCTATTTCATATGATTGAATTGACAAATTTAAAGAAACAAAACAATTCAATTTAATTGAATTGACTAACTCAACTAAAAACAATAAATTTAATATAAAGCATTGAATATATCATATTTAAATGAATGAACTGGTTTAATTTAAAATTTTCAATTTAAATGAATATAACACCCCTAGAAAAACCACCCAAGGGGTGATATCCTCTAACTCATCCTCGCTCGAGATAATATGGTTTACGGTCAAATTAACATTGAGAAATCAATTTAAAATGGGTCACACTCAAATACCCAAGGGTGTACTAAACTTTACACCCCCAAAATGACCGTAAAACAAAATAAAAGGCATAAAACACCTATATTAAACTCATAGACATAATCATGTCTGATATTATCCTCTAAATCCAAACAGTTTAGAAGAAATTGATGATTCCATAGAATTACCTAAAAATAGGGTAAAACTACTTATATGGATTTATCACTCTGTGACATGAGAGAAAAGAATAAAGTAATAATGGGTGAGGATAGCCTTACCAATACAGTTATAATGCACCTAATGGATCTAAAAATAGTGCACTAAAGACGAAGAGAGAGAAATCCATAGGGGAGAAAGAAAGTGGTGCCTCCCACTGTTGTACGCGCGACCCAGGAGGAGGAAGAAAGGATAAAAGATAATAAATAATAGAGAAGGAAACAATAGACTTCTCACACATTTTTAAGGTCACATGGTTATCTTGCATGGCTATCAAAACCGTGCACAAGCCGTGTGGGCTATAGTGCATAGGCACAGCCTGAATGGTACTATATGTGTGGCTTGCAGCATAATTTTCTCTAACCATGAAATATCCCTCTATAAAAAATTTCTAGGTGTCCATATAGTCATGTGCCTCTTCCTTAATGATTTACCATTCTGTTTATTAGTATAAAATGAGGGTTCATGGTTAGCTGAAAGAGGCTGCATGGTTTTCTCCAAATGGTGCACATTTACCTGCAACACTGAAACTTGGCCTCTAGGCCTCTAACACACATAAAACCCATCCAAACACTCAAGTATTTGGATAAACCTCTAAACCCATAAAAAATAAGGATATTGTATTTAGGAAACTCTCGTAATTGAGTTTTGATTCTTGAAAAATAATTTGGCATACCCACCAATTCAAAAATTCAAAACGGGAGAGGTTTTCAAGCCTCTCCAAATACTTGGGATGTTACATTCATCATATTGAATATTGATTCATGATTATATATTTGTCTCTTTACCATTATCAATATCATTATATGATATGTGACACCCATGGTTTTATTTTAAGGCATTACATTTTTCATTCATCCATTTTTGATATTATCCCTCTATTTTTTTGTTTTTGGGTATTTTTTCATTTTGGGGAAGAAATAATTTTGGACTACAACAGGTTGTTCCCTAACCTAGATATGGTAATGGGGGTGTCTTTTGGGAAAATAAAACACATCATGGATGAGGGAAGTAGTTTTACAAATCCTCCTAGATATTAGAGTTATGATTTTGGATGGTGTGTCATGTAACGACCAAGGTGTTCCACATTGTGACTCACCTTAGACAATAGGGGTGTTTTTCTTGGAAGTAGGTCATGTCGGGAGAAAGTTATATCTCATCATGCCCCGGTCTACATAGAAAAAATTTGTAAAATTATTCTTTTTCTTTTAAGTGATTTTAACACCATTCCCATACTTTCTTATATAATTGCATGACAATCTTTTTCCATATTTATATATCAACAACCCCTTCTCCCTTACTAGCTTATTTGAAGTCTTAATGGATTTCATTTAAGGAAAGTCCCTTTTTTCATGGTTTTCTTCTCCTATATTCCTATTCACATTTATTTTCTCTTATTTATTCCCTAGAATGGTGATAGAGACCTAGGGTTTCTTTTGAATGGTTTTGAATTCAAATCTATATTTTTTTTTATTTTAGACTAATAGGGTTACATCTTTCCTCTTCCTAGAATGAAAATCCCCTTTTCAACAAAATCATTCATTGTCGGTAGGTGACCCTTTGCATTTCTTTTAGTTATAAAACTATGGATTGTCGATTTTTTATAATGATTTTTTATTAATTATATATATTATATTGTGTGACCTTGGTGTTCATGTGTTTATTTTCCATTATTTTTCTCGAAACCTCACATGGAACTAAGGTTCATTTCAAATTTTAAAAGGTATATTTCTAGTTTAAATAAAAATTTTCACTATAGGTTTTTGATAAAAATACTAGCATAGATTCTACATAAAATTTAAAAATAAAGGTTATAGATAACTCATTCATGATTTTTTGATTATTTTTTGATTGGTTTTGGTAGCATGACCCTTTTTAAAGAGTGTAGTTTTGTTATATGCCTCAGACCAAGGCCACTTGATAATGTCTATCCAGGGGGAAAAATGTGATTAGGTGTACCTCTCCATATATTATAGGCTTCTAACTAGTAGTGGGGTTTAGGGTAAAATCTTGGGTAGAATATACCCTCATATCTAATTAAGTATATATAGTGTAAATAATAACAATATCATACATTTAGATAAAAAAGATAGAATACATCATAGAAAACACAACTATAAATATACATAACTTTTTTTATATAAAAATGAATGATATACCAATAATAAAATTCAAACATATGATTCAGGTCCCTTATATATGGATTGTATACATTAAAATCCAAAAAGTTCCAAAAATAAATCAACAAAATATTTTCAGAACCGGTTTGGAGTCCTAACCCAGTCTCATCTTCAAGAATCATCTAAGCCATTCCAAAACAATCATCGATCATAAGGAATTTTCCATTATCAAATCCTACAATGAAGAAGTCTTCCCAAGTACCCATGGTTGTTCGAACAAGGTGTGAGAACAACTCCATATTCCATGACCAATGATATCACTAAATATATAATTTAAAGAAAAATTTCATGTTTATGTACCAAAAGAAAATAATTGAAATCATAATAAACAAGTAATTTTTTTTATTAGGTTCTAAGGTGATACTCAGGATTGACCACACATACTTTGGATAGTATTGGATGTCTCTAAAAAATCCACAACTACACTAGGAGAACCACGTATAACCTAGAACTATATAGATAATTCCAATGGGGGAAATTCTTCCCTCCTTAGAACCATATAAGAAACACCCATGGAGAAACTCATCCTACCCCAAAACCATATAAATAACACCAATGTGGGAACTAATCCTAGCCTAAAACCATATAAGAACCACCCATGGGGATACTCATCCTATTCTAAAACCATAAAATTAATTATTTAACATTCACCAAAAGTCACCTTATTATTTACATTTCCTATATCATGCACTACATATAATAAATTCACAACACATGCAAAGTCAATATCCTAAGATTAAGACCTTCTTTATTCATTCTAGGAATCACACTTTTATTTTGGGAACCCCATGGTTTTCCTCCAGATTTTATCTATTTATTATTTTATAACACTCCAACTTTGGTATCTAAAGGTAAAATCTCACTATTTATTAATGCACTGCTCATGTCCTGAAAAAAAGGTTTCTCATTGATAAGGGAATCATAAACTATTTTATTTGTATATTGGTCAAGATCTATTAGATTGGTGTGACCACACATCACATAAAAGAAGAAAGTGTAAGTATAATTAGGGAAAACTTAAATACTACCAACCTTATGCTTGAAGTTCGTCACTAAATGAAAACTACTTTCTATTTTTTGTTGAAATAGCAGAAATTCAAGATCCATAGGATAACCCTGAAATAGGGCACTAAAATTTGTCACAAGTATAAGCCCATGAGAGAGTGATAAAAACTAATAGATAATAAAGTTGGAGTGTTTTCCTTAATTATAACTCACTATTATATGGAACAATAGTTGAATCCACCATATATTGAAGGAGAAACCTCTCAAAATCTTAGAGGAAGAAATAAGAAGTCATGGTGGGAACCTGGTGGTCAATCAAATGGGAGAAATGAAAGAGGAGGGAGCTTAAAAAGCAATAGGGTAATTTTGGTAAATTAAAAAAAAAATTAAGTGATTTAGAAGGATATATATATTCGATGCATAGTTTAGGAAACATTTCAAAAACCATGTGGTTCCCACTATCAAGGGTACAAGCACCTCACATGGTTGGGACACACAGTTTCCTCTAACCATTCAACAACCAAGTGACTTACCTCTAGAACTTAAGTAAGGTTTAATGTATTGTTTACATGGTTTATGGAAACATGGTCCAACCATTCATGATCACTGAAAAAGGATTCAATGTCCATAAGGGTTTCCCTAGGCACCCTATATAGTTTTCTAAACCATGAAGTAGTGTAAACCCCCCCCCCCCTAATTTCCTTGAAATTTCATAACTCTAACCCCCATAAAACCTCCAAGACAAACCCCAACTCCCCCAAAAATACTTCAATAATATATAATTAGATTAAAAAATTAATTTATATAAAAATATAAATAAATTTGTACCTTAGGAAGGTCTAGGGTTTTACAACCTCTTCACTATATAGAAGTTCATCCATAAGATACATTCCCAAACATCACAGAAATCATCAGGGAATAAATTTATCCAATAATACAAAATATTAGACTCATAATCCAATATATACTCCTAAATACACCCATGCTTACACTATACTCACATGAGAGGAATTTTCTTTCCATATAGATTATTCTTACATCAATCCACTATCTGAAGAAAATTCTCCTCGAAGGATGTGTCATCCTAGATCTTGATATCGTTGGTATAAATCACATGAGATATATTGGAAAAATACTTCCAAATATATGATATGTATAATAAATCATGTATATCACAAAAATGATGAGGTAGATCCGATAGAAATTACACTGCACTGATCCTCTCTAAAATCTCAAATGTCTCCATATGCCTAGGTGCACGCTTCCCTTATCTCCAAACACAATGATGTCTCAACCTCAGTGGCACCCATAAGAACACCTGATCGCCCACTTAAAACTCTAATGGAAGGATTTTTTGGTTTTAATATTACCTATAACTAATTTGAGTGTTTTACATCCTCTTCTAAATCAATTGGATGTGATTTGAGGTCTCATGTATGAGACTCGACCCAATAATTATAGACTCTCTAGCTTCCATCAAATATAGATGTGAATGGAAAGGTCTGCCATATAGATCCTCAAAATGGTTCATCTATATCGAAGGCATATTTTTTATAGGATAACTTAGCTAAATAGAAAAAATTCCCATAAACCCAACAAAATCTAAGACACATTCCCGGAT
Source organism: Viscum album (assembly GCA_963277665.1). Taxonomy (NCBI): domain Eukaryota; kingdom Viridiplantae; phylum Streptophyta; class Magnoliopsida; order Santalales; family Viscaceae; genus Viscum; species Viscum album. The sequence continues at coordinate 1,776,292,484 of OY728153.1, read as the reverse complement.
CATGTTCTCAAATATCTAAATAGTACTCTATGACTTCCTATTTATCTGTGGATGATACGTAGTTATCAAATACACCTATGTACTGAGTACCTTCTATAATCCTTTTTGTCAAAATTATGTAAATTGGGTATCTATTTATGATATGATGCACTATGGAACCTTGTACAAAAATATCACTTCCCAGACATAGAAATTTCCCATCTCATAAATAGAGAGAAAGTCTCCTAGATTAGTAATAAGTGATCGGCCTTTGTCAACTTATCCACTATAACATAAAATGCATTACTACTCCATGGTTTACTTGGAACCCTTGTCACAAAATCCATGGTCATGTCATCCCACTTCCACTTAATAATGGAAAGTGATAGTAGAAGACCAATGGGCCATTGTTGCATCGCCTTCACCTTCTAACAGGTGGAGCACCATGTAAAGAATCCCTCTATATCCATTTTAATTTCATGAAAACAATACTAACTTCATATATCATGGTACATATTGGTCAAACCCAGATGTATGATCCACTTTGCGGTGTGTGATTCCCTCATTAACTCCACACATATACTCGTAAGAACCACAACATGACCTCATCCTGAATGGGCCGAAGAGCTTATTTTTTATTTTTATTATGGATAATCCCCCTTTTAAGGGTTTAAGGTGAACCCGTACATGACCAGTAGGCCAAAGGCATAAGGCCCGACAAACCCGCAATACATGACCCGAAGGCCCAGAGGCATACCATGCCCAATACATGACCCGTAGGCCCAGACCACTTGAACTGCCCCTCCCTAGCTTTATGCGTCATTAATCACCTAGCTCCCCACCTTGCATTGCTAATCGTCTACCATTGCCCCGTACAAAGTTGCATGGTGCCTGGTCCCGATGGCGGCTGCCATACCCTCTCATTCTTCCAATATGGTTAGCTCTGCATCTGGTGGCTACTACTCATGTTGCTCTGATCCTCTTCTGGGGCCTGTTCTGTGTGCACTAGGCTACTCCATGTTCTAGGTGACCCGAAGGCCATGTGGCCCAAAGGCCTTTGATGACCCGAAGGCCCTGGAGACCCGTAAGCCCAAACCGGTGGCCCGAAGGCCCAAATCGGGTGAATAGTTCCTACTGCTACAGTACCGAACAGTAACTGGTACAGTACCCCAGGAAATTCTCCTCCACCCGGTTTTGAACCCGGGTCTCTAGGATGCCAAGGATAATCCCTTACCACTTGGGTACGGGCTCATTGGCCACTACATGACCTCATATATAAAGTATATATTCATCATCGATAGACCAATCCAATGGTGGGTACACATCATAAAGAAGATTTCTCTTCACCTTACTAAGGACTGAAAATAAAATAGATAATGACATAAGGGTTGCTCATACCCGGTACTCCTGAACATCTAGATGCAACTCAACCAAGAGGGTTAAAATCTTCAAAACACTACTCAAATCATTTACTACCTATGTATGAGTCTTTCTACTTAGTGCATTAGAAAATGCATTACCCATACCATAGGTATATTCCATCTCAAAGTAAAACAAAATATTGTCACCACCCATCCCCTGAGGCCTATGTCATGACTACCCCAAGCCCGCCTCCCATAGGACAGGGGCTAATGACTAGCACCGAGTAGGAATTTCCCAAAAGGGGAGGAATTCTCCTATAAACTTTTACACATGCACCCATCCCCAAGAAAAGTACTAAAACTGAAAACACCGAGTAAACATATATGCAACCCACTAAGACAACCACTGAGAGTAATAGTACAAACTGAAAATTAAAACGGGTTAGAATACAAGCCCAACTGAAATAGAAAATTACAAGCTCATGGGTCTCATCAGCAGAAAATCCTACCTGAAGGGTAGGTACAATAAGTTGTCTGAATGTTGTCGAAGCATAACACGTCTGTCGGGTCACCATGAAGAACCCATATCTCCAGCCCACCAAGGACTCCATCAAATTTGTTGATCATCTGCACAAGACATGACACGTGTGGGTGATGCCCATGCAGGGGTGAGTAAAACAATACTCAGTAGGAACTCCAAACCACAAAGTGAAAGCACAGATCAATACACAAGGAAGACTACCAAATAGGTACATGAAGTGTAGCCTCCAATAAGTACAATCAAGATAGTCACTAGAGTCATCTCACACTAGGATACATATACTATGAAATTTCAGGCATGTCCAAATCCAAGGAGATACACTGCGTGTCTGTGAAGGAGACATGCTCGTCCTAGGTGCGTGAGACACACTCTGCATACGCTCAGGAGATACACTCTGTGTAGGTCCAAGAGACACACTCTGTAAGAGACACTCTCTATGTAGGCATAGGAGACACACTCCGTATGGGTGCAGGAGACACACTCTGTAGGAGACACAATCCGTAGAAGACACACTTCATATGGGCATAGGAGACACAATTTGTAGGAGACGCACTATGTATGGGAACAGAAGGCACACTCCGTAGGAGACACACTCCGTATAGGTAAAATCCTGTCACGGGATTCCATCCTTAGTGTGCTCGCTCTGGGAGTACCTACTCCTCAAGCCAAAATGTTGTACGCCAACCTCCATGAAAACTCACGTAGAGTATCTCAAAAGGATCACCTCATCATGAGGGTCCCAATTCCATAAACGGCTCATCAAATGGATACACAGTTTGAGTTTTATGGGTATTTAAGTAAAAAAGGGATCAGTTGGGTCTAGGTCTGGTCCGGTCAGACTGACCTAACCTGGGTCCCGCCTAACCCGACTCGCCAGGTGCGACCCACTGGTTCGACCTGACCCGTTGGGTACAGACCACCCCGGCTGGGCCTAGCCAGCTCGAGTGGTCCGGTTCCTCTGCATAGGATGTGTTGGGTGTCGTTTCCATGCCTAGTCAATGCGTTAGACCACCATGTTCAACATGGTTGGTTGCTGCGTGAACCACCCTGTGGCGGTACCCACGGGGTTCCACCACCGTCCCGCTGGACTGCGACCCTTCATTTCATGACCTGACCTGCCAAGTCTGACCCGACCCACTGGGTCTGGATCGATTGATCGACCTAGCCTATTGGGTCTGGACTACCAGCTCCAGCCCGGCCTTCTCGAGCGAGCTGGTTTATCAACCCGGGACACTGAGGTTGCCACGTCTGGATCAGGTCAGCATGGCTAGCCGCTGTATTCAATGTGGTCGGCCATTACATGAACTGCCCCATGGCAGTTACTATGGGGTCCCACTGTGGTACCGCTGGATGGAGGCCCTTTTTCATTTTACACATCCCTTCACCATGTGATGTAGCCCTTCGCCACGTGACCCAACCCGCCAGGTCCGACCTACCCACCCCAGCTAGGCCCCGCCCACTCAAGCTAGCCAGTTTGTCTGCCCAAGATGTGGTGGGTGTTCCATCCTCGCCTGGTCAACATGGTCGACCACCACATTCCACACAGTCAGCCACCACGTGAACCACCCCACGGCGGTTGCCGCAGGGTCCCATCATGGTCCCGCTGGACCATGACCCCATGCCGCATCCAGTCGAAGCCCACCACCGGACATTGAGTCAGCAACCCTATCTACCACCCACGATCATTGTGCTATGGGGTCATCCGCCACCGGCCGTATAGACGGTGGCCTCTTTCTGCTGGGAGACCATGCCCCCATGCACCCCCGCCGGTAACTCTCCTTCTGTGCATCCCTGATCAAGCTTCGGTGCTCTATTTTTTCAAAAAAGAGGCATGCTGGTGACCCTCGGGTCACATTATTCATCGTCATGGGCTCAAATCAATGTTGTAACCCATTACTCTAGTAAAGGATTGAGTGATGGTATCTCCCGTGTCACATCGATCCGTCTGTCACCATCATTTTTTCACCTCTTCTAGGTTGTCATGAAGATAGATCTCTGATTGCAGATCATTTCACTAAGAAATTATTGTGCAACGATCATCTATTCATATTCCCGTAAATAACATGTAGAACGAGAAGGGGAAAAGGCACAAATAACAACCCAAGGAATGAACCACATCTATTGTTCATTCTAGACATGACCCATTCCATTAGAGGGATTAAGAAAAATGATAATATAATTCAAATACACAAAAATCTGAATAAGAATGATTATCCCCAAAAATAATTCCCGCAAAAGAAATCATCTTTTAAGAACGAGTGATCCGTGGGTCAACCTGTTCGTGGATTGATCCACGTTCATCGTTAATTCCAAGGATGGGGAAAGATATACTATGAAATAAACCCCATACTTAGAAAGAGGATCAGTCAGAGGAGATAATTCATCATTGATGGTGATTTGTCCACGAACATCCTTGATCTGTCGTTTTCCGGTGTTCTTCGTTCATTAATGAGAGGGCTTCCTTCTCCTTTCCTTAGGGAAACTTCAGAGCTCCATGGAGAAATTTCTCTAGCATAATGAATTCTAATGTTGGTATCTACACCTAATTAATGGAGGAAATGTGTTAATGTGTTTCAGAATTTTAAACATGTTTCAGTGTTACCACAATGTTTCATTACATCTCCACTAAGTCTCTACATCACATTTTTGTTGAGTCACTATGTAACATTGAACAAATAAAATAAAATAACTTTTTCAGTATTTTTTATTTTTCTCTTAAAATGTCGATAAATTAACTTTTGCAGCTGACCCGCATTGACCGATGTTAGGCCCCGCCTAAAGTAAACTCACTGTTCTGATCTCAATGGTTCCCTCAGATTGTTGATCTAGGTTCCCATTTAGAAGTTACTAAAACCTCACATGAGTTCTACTTTTAATAAAATTACAAAAAAGTTCAAAAATTTAATTTGGCCACCCTGGACCTCAAAATCATGTGTTGTCTCAGTGCCTAGTCTCAAAATAATCCCATATAATTTTCAAAAAAAATACATAGAAAATCTGGGACATTACGTTCTCCCCACCTTACGAATTTATGTCCCTGAAATCCAAAATGAGGTCTAAACAAACAAATGGGGATACTAAGAATAAATCTGAGCCTCCCACTCCCACGTGCTCTCCTGGAGATTTTCGTGCTATCACAAAACACGCACTAGAGGAATCGATCGCCCACTGAGGGTACTCTCTTGTCGATCCTCGATCTACACTAGGAAGTCCACATAAGTCGCCCCATCAACAATATCAAACTCACCCTAGTCAATGATGTGTGAAGGGTCCTTCACATATATCCTCAGTTAGGATACATGAAAGATTTCATGCACCCACTCTAACTACGGAGGTAGATCCAAGTTGTACACCACCTCTCCCACTCAACATAGTATCAAAAAAGTCCTAATGAACATTGGAGATAACTTGTCGCCATGGCCAAATATCTATATCCCACATCGAGGAGATACCTGAGGGAACACATAGTCTCCCTCCTCGAACTCAAAGGGTCTCTATCACCTATTAGCATAGGACTTATGATGGCTTTGTGTAGTCTTCATCTGCTCCTAGATGACTTCCCCCTTATCTGTAGTGGCCTACACCAACTCTGGGACCATGAGTGCTTACTCTCCAGGGTCAGTCCAGCAAAGTGGCAACCTACAGGTTCACCTATAAAAGTCCTCGAATGGTGCTATACTAATGGTGGAGTGGTAGCTATTGTTATATGAAAACTCCACTTGGGGTAGGTGATCCTTCCAACTATGGCCAAAATCGGAGATTCGAGCATGTAACATGTCCTCTAGGACCTGAATGGTCCGCTCCATATGATCGTCTACTTGTGGGTGGAAAGTTGTGCTCAAGCGCAGCTGAGTCCCAAACGCCACCTGAAATCTCTTCCACAACCAAGTTGTGAAATGAGCATCACAATTTGAGATAATCGTTGATGATACCCCATGGAGTTTAATTATCACCTGTATGTAGAGGCATCCCAAGATCTCTATTGAACCCTCTTCCTAAATATCTAGGAAGTGGGATGACTTGGTGAGTCAATAAATGATCTCCCAAATGGTATCATTCCCTCTGGAAATACATGTTAGACCCATCATGATTTCAATCGATATTTCATCCCACTTTCACTCTAGCACCTCAAGGGGTTGAGCCAAACCCACTGGAACCTAGTGCTCAGCCTTCACTTGCTGACAGGTGAGGCATCTATAGAAACAATCTTCCACTACCTTCTTCATCCCCGGCCACCAAAACTAACATCGGAGGTCTTGGTGCATCTTATCCACACTTGGATGTACTACCAAATGGGATGTATGGAACTCTATCAACACCTCCTCTTGTAACGTCACTGGTATAACTGTACATCCTCTGAAAATTATGACGCACTCCCCACCTTTTGAATATCCATCAGGGGCATGCCCTGTAGAGACCCAAAGCTTGACGTACATGGACATTAAATTACTTTTGCAGAATACTTAATACATAACAAAAACAGACACCAAAGGACAGTAATAGTTTAGTGTCTTTGGAAACTCAGAACATAATCTTCTAATCATGGTGAAAGATCTTCAACATCTCCCATAAAGATCTTCCACTTTTGTTTTCTTACCTAAAACCTTTCTTTATATCATGGGGAAAAGAAAACATATAAAGGGTGATCCCAAATGCTCAGTAAGGGTAATCATGGAGATAATAAAACCAACCATATACATTTGAACTTAAAAACATGAACGTAATGTTTAAACATGAAAATCTTGAGCAATGACATAAAACATGGCAGTACATAAGGCATAGATCATAATTGAACATCAGTCATCATAAAATAGCATGGGAATAAATCATGTAATAGTGGAAAACCATTAATCACATGATATGATTTCCATAGTATCCAAGGCATAGCTGCCAAGACCATATTAGTGGAAAAATTCCCTTTCTGAATCGAGTTCACTCCTCGTTCCAGTCCTATAACACTGAACCGGATTAACTTACCATTCCAGCCATGTCTATATCATGAGATATAAATCTTTACCCAATGCATTGGAGGTAGATATAGGTCCCACCCTTCTCATAATGAAATCATTCTTACATGTTCCACAACATGAACATAAATCATTCATCATTACCCAAAGAATAAATTGGGTTTTAAAAACATCATCCCATCATAACATAATCCATATAAAAAAATGGATATCATTTCATCATAAGAAAAGTGAAACCATGTAAATCATAGAGACATTATACGTGAAAATTACACATATTAAATAATGTCATCTTAGATGGAAAATAGTTTTTACAAAACACTTGAAAAGAATTCTTGAGGAAAATATCCCATTCTTTTTCAAAATCATTTTCTTTTCACAAAATAAAAGAAAATTTTAAAATAAAAGGATTTTTTTGAAAATAATCATGAAATATTATAGAGTAAACTTCATTAAAATAAGGATTTATGAAACCGTAAAAATCTCTTCATGGCGTATAAGTTTAAAAAAACATTCTTCTCGTACTTTTGCTGGAAAAGTCAAAAAGTACCTCATATGGTAAACAAAAGAAATATTTCTTACATACCATGTAGTAAAAGTCAAAAATGGGTAAAAAGGACTTTAAACATTCATGAAACCATTTTTAGAAAATAGGGACATGGATGATAAATATAACCTTAGTAAATACTTACAAATAAACAATCTCGGATAAAAAGGAGATTGGAAAAGTTATCCCTTACCTTATGTATGATATGCTTTGTATGTATCCAAAACTCCTGTATAATGATTTAAATAAAGTCATTGACTTATTATAAAATCATATTATTTGTTATGATACCATATATGGTTCAGTTATGACTTTATATTACCCATTGTTTTGTAAATTCCTTGTTAAAGCAGCGTTTTGGGTAAAATCATTTCATTTATCATACGTGTTTTGATTTGTTGTTCTTGATATTATTACTTATATCCTGATTTAAATAATTCCAGAATTTAAAACATGATTTATATATAATATATATTCAACATATAAATATATATGATAGATCGATAAATGGAATGAAATACACCGTTCATGGAGACGGTAGGTCGTACGTATGCATGAATGCTGTTTTCGTTTCCTTATTGAATTGAATGGAATTAAGAAAATGAAACATATATGTACATAAATACAGTATCATTATTATGTAATATATTTCATTATTATTTATTATATATACTTTATAATCATACTTTAATGGTTAATCATGGAAAATGAATCTCATCGTGTTCGTGGAGACGGTAGTCCGTACGTACGCACGAGCGATGATATCGTTCCCATAATTATTGAATAGAATGGGAGTGGATGATATAATATCTAAGAATTAGTATCATGTTATAATTACCATATATATATTTATTCTTTACACCATTATACCCATCCAAGTAAGGTGGGGGTGGAAAAAAAGATTTCACCACGGCGTGGAGACGGTATTCTGTACGTACGCACGCGCGGTGATTTCATTTTTCATAGGATGGATAGAAGGTGAAATGGGATTGTTTAATATTTATAATAATATATCAGTATATTATTGATACTGATGTTATTACGTTACAATTAAACAACTAAAGAAGAAGATGTTGAAGAAGAAAGAAACTTGAAAGAATCGGTAGAAGAGATTACCTCTTCTTCGACGCACCTCTTTTAAGCTTCCTCTTAAGGCACTAGAGTTGGTCTTTTGAGGAGACCAGAACATCTATAATATTTATATAGATTTTTATAAGGTAAATGGGGAGCGGTTGGCTGAGCTTGAATGCTCAAAATTGTGTGAAGAGGAGAGGGAAGGAGGTGCCCTTATATTGGAGAGGAGAGGGGAACTTTTGGAAAATTTAAAAATATTAATTAATAATAAAATGAAAACCAACTTAAAAACTTCCAAAAATGACTCAATTCGAAGATGATATGAGATAGGGTTGTAATATAATCAACCAATAAAATTTAGACATGTTTTAGGTTTATTTTAAACCTTATCAACTTGATTTATCATTATTTAATCTATTTAATTTTATTTGTGGTAATAAAATTATAAATTTTAAATTGTTATAAATAATTACTAATGTGTTGTTAATTTTCCATAATTGGATAATTTATGTAATTTTAGACCATAAAAATTTTAATTTATAATTTTTAAATATTTTTGTGATTTTTAAACAATTTTATAATATGTTAGTTTTATAAAATAACAATATTGTCAATTTTGAAATTATTCATTTATTTTAATTGAAATAAAATCCACACATATTATATATTCTAACAAAAATATTTAATAGATTCCTGACATGTCAAATTTGTCTATAAAATTTGTGTAGCACATTAAATAGTTCATATAATATTTATTTTAATTTTTTTAAAACCATTTATTTGGTATATCTCTTAATAAAATAATTAGTAAAACATTTTTGTATAATTATTTAATATACATATTATTTGCATAAAAATTAAAAATAAAATCCTATTATAAATATAAATCTCATATATTTTATAATAATACTTTTACTCGAATTTATCATCTTAAAATCACATCAATTAAATTGTTATATTTATTAAATTATGAAGGTGACATCTTTGACATCATTTAAAATAAAATAATATAAATTTCCTAATCAATTTTATAAGGCTCAAAATGGTCTAAAAATATACCCTTGTATGCTTAGGGTATAGATTTACTCGACCAATAATTTTTGGTAAGGTTTCTGGTCTTTTTGATAGGTATTGTTATTTTAATAAAAACTATATTATTGATTTCTCACAAAATAAATAATTTCTTCATCATTAATGTATAAGCTATTAAGGTAATTAAATATTTCTTAAAAATTACAAATAAATTAACATGACAAAGAAAAACTATTTATATTTCAAATGAGTATTTATAATCGAATTTATATTCTGTATAACCTTATATTAAAAATAATCTAATTTTTAAAGTTTGAGTGAGACATTTCACTTTCCTTTAAATAAAATAAATAAAATGTCTTAATCAAATAAAAGAGGGTTCCATTAGATTCCATTTCGACCCAAGTATGATTTAGGGTAAAATATAATCATCCAATTATATTAGGACAAGCGTTAGGGTATTTTTATAATATTATATTTACCTTTAATTACCTGATTTACCGTTAACTATGGTAAATAAAATTTACCGTAGTTACTATTCACAATGAATAAAAATCAAAATTAGATTATTAACATAATCTGGACCTACTAATTCCAAATATGGAATCAATTTTTCCAAATTCAAATCACAAAAGTTTCAGAAATTAATTTAAAATTAATCTCGTTGTTAAGAAAAAGAGTTTTAAAAGTTAAAACATTGCAAAAGATTGAAATGTTTTTACCTATGAATTCAATGTAAAATTAATGGTAATGACATACATTATATTAAATGGTAAAAATATATTCTATTTATACTTTAAAACCATTCAATATTATAATTTAACCATATAAATTATTGTGATGAAAAAAGTTGTTTTTAATTAAAATACAACGTGTTTTTACTATTCATTAAAATATGAAATTTATCAGAATAATATGAAAATTTTATCCAAAGTAAATTTTTTTATCCTGATTCCAAAGAAGAATTTTATTTTGTCAAATTGAACTTATAAACATGTCCAAAACTAGATTTAAAGTGGGTGCACCATCAAAAGGTGGAAAAACATCATTTTTTGAAAAATACTTGTTTTACACGAAAAATTTTTTTTGTTCTCATACGATCTTCTAGAAAATGTGTAAGATGAATAATAATGTTATAAAATTCAAAATTTAGTTAATACTATTCATAACATCTAGTTCATAATAATATTATAACAATGTATCGTTATTTTGTGAAACCCGGTATTGCGTACTACACACGCTATCGAGGAAGGTCGCAATTGCGTGTAATGCAAGACAAGTCAAGGTTGTTTGTAGTACAAGCTCTATTTGTTGTTGCGTATAGCATAATCAAAACTTATTTCATTTATACATTAAACAAAATCTATACTTAATGTTGCGTAGAATAATTTCTACAAAATGAACTTGAAATTGTGTGTAACACGAGTCAAGAATAGTGTTGTGTATATTGCAAGCTAATACGGTGTTGCGTATAGCACAAGATAATTTTGGTGTAGCGTACAACAGAAGACATAAATGAAATTAAAATGATTAATTCTCATAAAATCTTGGGTTGTTACATTCTACCCCCCTTAAAATTAATTTCTCCCTCGAAATTCGTCGGGGTTATAAATGGTTTACTACTTGAAAGTTTCTTTCATAAAACCCACATCGTAAAAAGAAATATTAATACTTAATTTTAAAAATTGAAGTATGAAATATATCGGTTACCCAAATTAACTCATCACTGGGTTTCCACATAGGAGAACATAGGTGAAAATATGGATAAGGAAGAGAAACCTAACCATCAAGTTCGGATGGAGAGTGGTAGAGAACATGGATATGAAAAATCCAACAATCACAAAGCCATAAATTTGTGATGATCTATGGTACCATCCAATTCATCAGATACGGGGGAACTAGGACAACATTTTTTGTTTTCAAGATCATTTCCCTAAAGTTGATGAATTAAAAGAAATACTCACTTTATTTCGGTACAATCTCATCGTTGTTCATGCCTTGAACATTTTCTACTTCACCTCTTAAAGAAATGAAGTTGAATTTGTCTTCTGTGAAGTGTTACCAGATCATGCGATAGAATGATAGGTCATTTCATCTGTCTCAAACAAAAGGATAGAAAAAGTTATTAAATATACATAAGTCCATCTATGGTGAGGTTAATCATATATGATTCTGAAAATGGACTTATACTTCATCTATCATACCTCTTAATAAAATAAAACTAGTTTATACTAGCCAGGGACTTCCTGTAGGCCAGTGGTAGGCGATAAAGGCCTATCGCACTTCGGTTGTGGGTTTGATTCCCACAGCCTTGTCCGACGCGACGGGTTGTCGCCCATCCTACAGTTTGTCCTTTTTCTAAAACTACATTATTATAACATCCCATCAATAATATCGAAAAAAGTTCTAGCCTTATACAATACTAACTTATGTCCAACATAATTCATTCCAATCTTTAGGCTTATCCAAAATACTTCTATCCAGGCTCATAATATAAAGAAAATGATTACTCGAAAGGTCACATAACAAGTACGTGAATACCATCATTTATATATCATAAGATATATTTTGTTGATTTCATTCCAAACATGTGAATACCTTAATCATGTATTGTCTTGAAAAATGAATACCCATTGAACCTTAGTGAAAACATGAATGCTGTCAAAAGTTAACTCTTTCCACATACCAAAATCCAAAAATTCTATATACTCAAACCATGATATCACTTTGTCCTTATATCAATCATGAGCTCATGAATACTATCAAACATTTTGAGCATATCATCTGCTTTCCAAAAATATTTCAATCACTTTTCTTGGTTACCAGTACCAGTCAACATATACTTTCAAACACTCAAGGAAAAATAATAGTGTAAAAATCCTTATATTTTTCTTTATTCCATAGAACCATACATTATTCTTGATAAACATTTAATCATTACACTACCTTCTTAAACTATTGACCGAGATTCATCATTTTATTCCTCAACACTTCTTTCATCTCATATATCATTTGTAGTCTCTTCGTCATCATCAACATAAATACTACCCATACGACCATGCTGATTCTATTCATGAGATTTTCCCTTAGGGTATCGATTTGAATAATTCCCGTACATTCCACATTTAAAACATTTAACCGTTGATGATGTCTTAGGAATACCATTATCCTTGTCTATTGTGTCAATGGAACCTTTTCCTTTGCAATTACTGTCTTTGTGTCCTTCTTTTCCACACCCAAAGCATCTTCCAGTTCCTTTGAAACATTATCCTTTATGCCTCTTCCCACACAACTTACATGAGGGAAATTGAACTTTCTTTCCTCTATGATCATAATGAAACTCCATCTTCCTCTTATTAGCTGCTCCAGGAATCTTACCAAATTTAATATTATTAATTATATTATGAGATTTATGATTAGGTATAATAACGATGTTTCACCTTCCAAATTCCATTTCATTTAGTAGCTCATGAATAATATCATTCCATTTTTCATCCTATTCTTCATTAACATGAATCTTCCTATTTTCATCCATTTTCTAAAACCCAAAAAGAATAGTGTGAGAAGTAAAAATATTGCTAGGAAAACAACATAATAAAGGGGGGGTACCTTCAATATATAACATCTTAGGTTTAATTATAAGATCGTTACCATAACTCTAGTACTATAACCTATACTTACACTTAACATTAGAGACATCCCTAGAGATACCTTAGAAATATCTCTAGGGATTTCTCTAAAGTTTTCGCATCCTAGTTTCCAAAGGTTAACTAAACCTTTCCTCTGATACCAACTGTAGATACCCAAAGCTTTACGTACCTGGACATTACATTAATTTTATGGAATACTTAATAAATAACAAAAACAGACACCAAAGGACCGTAATAGTTTAGTGTCCTTGGGAACTCGGAACATAATCTTCTAATCATGGTGAAAGATCTTCAACATCTCCCATATAGATCTTCCCCTTTTGTTTTCTTACCTAAAACCTTTCTTTATATCCTGGGGAAAAGAAAACATATAAAGGGTGAGCTCAAATTCTCATTAAGGGTAAGCATGGAGAAAATAAAACAAACCATATACATTTGAACTTAAAAACATGAACATAATGTTTAAACATAAAAATCTTAAGCAATGACATAAAACATGGCAGTACGTAAGGCATAGATCATAATGGAACATAAGTAATAATAAAATAGCATGGGAATAAATCATGTAATTGTGGAAAACCATTAATCACATGATATGATTTCCATAGTAGCCAAGGCATTGTTGCCAAGACCATCTTAGTGGACAAAGTCCCTTTCTGAATCGAGTTCACTCCTCGTTCTAGTCCTATAACACTGAACCGGATTAACTTACCATTCCAGCCATGTCTATATCATGAGATATAAATCTTTACCCAATGCATTGGAGGGAGATATAGGTCCCACCCATCTCATAAAGAAATCATTCTTACGTGTGCCACAACATGAACATAAATCATTCATCATTACCCAAATAAAAAAATGGGTATCATAAACATCATCTCATCATAACATAATCCATATAAAAAATGGATATCATTTCATCATAAGAAAAGTGAAACCATGTAAATCATAGAGAAATTATACTTGAAACATACACCTATGAAATAATGTCATCTTAAATGGAAAATAGTTTTGACAAAACACTTGAAATGAATTCTTGAGGAAAATATCCCTTTCTTTTTCAAAATCATTTTCTTTTCACAAAATGACATGAAATTTTAAAATAAAATTATTTTGTTGAAAATAATCATGAAATCTTGTGTAGTAAGATTCATGAAAATAAGGCTTTATGAAACCGTAAAAAAAATTCATGTCGTATAAGTTTAAAAAACATTCTTCTCGTACTTTTGTCGGAAAAACCAAAAAGTACCTCATATGGTCAAAAAGAAAGATTCCTTACATACCATGTAATAAAATTAAAAAATGGTTAAAAAGGAAATTAAACATACATGAAACCATTTTTATAAAACAGGGACGTGGATGATAAATATAACCCCAGTAAGTACTTACGAATAAACAATCTCGGATAAAAAGGAGATTGGAAAAGGTATCACTTACCTTATGTCTGATATGCTTCGTATGTATCCAAAACTCCTGTATAATGATTTAAATAATTTCATTGACTTATTATAAAATCATTTTTATTGTTATGATATCATATATGGTTCACTTAAGACTTTATATTACCAGTTCTTTTGTAAATTCCTTGTTAAAGTGGCATTCTGGGTAAAATCATTTCATTTATCGTACGTGTTTCAATTTGTTGTTCTTAATATTATTACTTATATCCTGATTTACATAATTCAAGAATTTAAAACATGATTTATATATAATATATATTCATCATATAAATATATATGATAGATCGATAAATGGAATGAAATACATTGTTCATGGAGACGGTAGGTCGTACGTACACATGAACGTTGTTTTCGTTTCCTTATTGAATGAAATGGAATTAATTAAATGAAACATATATGTAAATAAATCTAGTATAATTATTATGTAATATATTTCATGATTATTTATTATATATACGTTATAATCATACTTGAATGGTTAATCATGGAAAATGAATCGCATCGCGTTCGTGGAGACGGTAGTCCGTACATATGCACGAGCGATGATATCGTTCCCATTATTATTGAATAGAATTGAAGTGGATGATATAATATCTCAGAATTAGTATCATGTTATAATTACCATATATATAGTTATTCATTACACCATTATACCCATCCAAGTAAGGTGGTGGTGGAAAAACAGATTTCACCACGGCGTGGAGACGGTATTCCGTACATACGCATGTGCGGTGATTTCATTTTCTGTAGGATGGATAGAAGGTGAAATGGGGTTTTTTAATATTTATAATAACATATCATTATATTAGTGATAATGATGTTATTATGTTATAATGAAACAACTAAAGAAGAAGAAGTTGAAGAAGAAAGAAACTTGAAAGAATCGGTAGAAGAGATTACCTCTTCTTCGACGCACCTCTTTTAAGCTTCCTCTTAAGGCACTAGAGTTTGTATTTTGAGGAGACCAAAACCTATATAATGTTTCTAGGGATGTTTATAAGGGAAATTGTTAGGGTTTTTGAAAGCTTTAATTCTAAAAATTGTGTGAAGATAAGAGGGAAGGAGGTGCCCTTATATAGAAGAGGAGAAGGGCACTTTTGGAAAATTTAAAAATATTAATTAATAATAAACTGAAACCCCACTTAAAAACCTCCAAGAATGACTCAATTCAAATCTGATATGAGATAGGGTTGTACTATCATCAACTAATAAAATTTATACATTTTTTAATTTTATTTTAAACCTTATCAACTTGATTTATCATTATTTAATCTATTTAATTTTATTTGTGGTAATAAAATTCTAAATTTTAAATTGTTATAAATAATTACTTATGTGTTTTTAATTGTAAATAATTTGATAATTTATGACATTTTAGACCATATAAATTTCAATTTATAATTTTTAAATTTTTTTGTGATTTTTAAACAATTTTATAATATGTTATTTTTATAAAATAACAATAGTTTCAATTTTGACATTATTCATTTATTTTAATTTAAATAAAATCCACACATATGATATATTCTAACCAAAATATTTAATAAATTACTAACATGTAAAATTTTTCTATAAAAGTCTTGGATCACATTAAATAGTTCATATAGTATTTATTTTAATATTTTTAAAACCATTTATTTTGTATATCTCTTAATAAAATAATTAGTAAAACATTTTTGTATAATTATTTAATATACTTATTTATTGCATAAAAATTAATAATAAAATCTTATGATGAAGATAAATCTCATAGATTTTATAATAATACTTTTACTCTAATTTATCATATTAAAATCATGACATTTAAATTTTTATATTTATTAAATTATGAAGGTGACATCTTTGACATCATTTAAAATAAAATAATATAAATGTCTTAATCGGTTTTATAAGGCTTCAAATGATCCACAAATAGATCCTTGGATGCTTAGGTTATGGATATACTCTACCAATAATGTTTGGTAAGGTTTATGGTCTTTTTGATAGGTTTTTTTATTTTAATAAAAACTATATTATTGATTTTTCACTAAATAAATAATTTCTTTATCATTAATTTATAAGCTATTAAGGTAATTAAATATTTCTTAAAAATTAAAAATAAATTTCCATGATAAATAAAAAAAAGTATCTTTCAAATTAGTATTTATAATCCAATTTATATTCTATATAACCTTATATTAAAAATAATCTAATTATTAAAGTTTGAGTGAGACATTTCACTTTCCTTTAAATAAAATAAATAAAAGGTCTTAATCAAATACAAGTGGGTTCCATTAGATTTCATTTCGACCCAAGTATGATTTAGGGTAAAATATAATCATCCAATTATATTAGTACAAGTGTTAGGGTAATTTTATAATATTATATTTACCTTTAATTACCCGATTTACCTTTAACTATGGTAAATAAAATTTACCATAGTTACTATTCATAATGACTAAAAATAAAAAGTAGCTTATTAACATAATATAGACCTAATGGTTCCAAATATGGAATCTATTTTTACAAATTCTAATCATAGAAGTTTCATAAATTAATTTAAAATTAATCCCGTTGTTAAGAAAACGAGTTTTAAAAGTTAAAACACTACAAAAGATTGAAAGGTTTTTACCTATGAATTCAATGTAAAATTAATGGTAATGACATAAATTATATTAAATGGTAAAAATATATTCTATTTATACTTTAAAACCATTCAATATTATAACTTAACCATATAAATTATTGCGATGAAAAAAGTTGTTTTTAATTAAAATATAGCGTGTTTTTACTATTCATTAAAATATGAAATTTATCAGAACAATATGAAAATTTTATCCAAAGTAAATTTTTATATCATGATTCCAAAAAATAATTTTATTTTGTCAAATTTAACTTATAAACATGTCAAAAACTAGATGTAAAGTGGGTGCGTCATCAAAAGGCGACAAAACTGCATTTTTCAAAAAATACTTATTTTACCAGAAAAATTTATTTTTTTCTCATAAGATCTTATAGAAAATGTGTAAGATGAATAATAATGTTATAACATTCAAAATTTAGTTAATAATATTCATAACAGATATTTCATAATAATATTATAACAATATATCGTTGTTTAGTAAAACTCGATATTGCGTACTACACACACTATAGAGGAAGGTCACGATTGTGTGTAATGCAAGCCAAGTCAAGGTTTCGTGTAGTACAAGCTCCCTTTGTTTTTGCATATAGCATAATCAAAACTTACCTCATTTATACATTAAATAAAATCTATACTTAATGTTGCGTAGAATAATTTCTACAAAATGAACTTGAAATTGTGTGTAACACGAGTCAAGAATAGTGTTACGTATACTACAAGATAATACGGTGTTGCGTATAGCACAAGATAATTTGGGTGTAGTTTACAACACAAGACATCAATGAAATTAAAAATAATAATTCTCATAAAATCTCGGGTTGTTACATTCTACCCCCCTTAAAATTAATTTCGCCCTCGAAATTCGTCAGGGTTATAAATGGTTTACTACTTGAAAGTTTCTTTCATAAAACCCACATCCTAAAAAGGAATATTAAAACTTAATTTTAAAAAGTGAAGTATGAAATATATCGGTTACCCAAATTAACTCATCACTGGGTTTCCACATAGGAGAACATATGTGAAAATATGGATATGGAAGAGAAACCTAACCATCACGTTTGGATGGAGAGTGGTAGAGAACATG
Source organism: Viscum album (assembly GCA_963277665.1). Taxonomy (NCBI): domain Eukaryota; kingdom Viridiplantae; phylum Streptophyta; class Magnoliopsida; order Santalales; family Viscaceae; genus Viscum; species Viscum album. The sequence goes on along the minus strand of OY728153.1, from coordinate 1,776,274,166 downwards.
GATATAAAAGAGCCAAAAATCACAAAGCCATAAATTTGTGATGATCTAAGGTACCATTAAATTCATCAGATACGAGGGCACTAGGGAAACATTTTTGGTTTTCAAGATCATTTCCCTAAAGTTGATGAATTAAAAGAAATACTTACTTTATTTGGGTATAATCTCACCGTTGTTCGTTCCTTGAACAATTTCTACTTCATCTCTTAAAGAAATGAAGTTGAATTTGTCTTCTATGAAGTGTTAGTAGATCATGCGATAGAATGATAGGTCATTCCATCTGTCTCAAACAAAAGGGTAGAAAAAGTTATTAAATATACATAAGTCCATCTATGGTGAGGTTAATCATATATGATTCGAAAAATGGACTTATAATTCATCTATCATACCACTTAATAAAATAAAACTAGTTTCTACTAACCAGGGACTTCCTGTAGGCCAGTGGTAGGCGATAAAGGTCTATCGCACTTCGGTTGTGGGTTCAATTCACACAGCCTTGTCCGACGCGACGGGTTGTCGCCGATCCTGTAGATTGTCCTTTTTCTAAAAATACATTATTATAACATCCCATGAATAATATCAAAAAACTTTCTAGCCTTATACAATACTAACATATGTCCAACATAATCCATTCCAATCTTTAGGCTTATCCAAAATACTTTTGTCCAAGCTCATAGTATAAAGAAAACAATTACTGGAAAGGTCACATAACAAGTACGTGAATACCATCATTTATATATCATAAGATATATTTTGTTTATTGCATTCCAAACATGTGAATACCTTAATCATGTATTCTCTTGGAAAATGAATACCCATTGAACCTTAGTGAAAACATGAATGCTGTCAGAAGTTAACTCATTCCACATACCAAAATCCAAATATTCTATATACTCAAACCATGATATCACTTTGTCCTTATATCAGTCATGATCTCATGAATACTATCAAACATTTTGAGCATATCATCTGCTTTCTAAAAATATTTCAATCAATTTTCATGGTTATCGGTACCAGTCAACATATAATTTCAAACACTCAAGGAAAAATAATAGTGTAACAATCCTTATATTTTTATTTATTCCATAGAACCATACATTATTTTTGATAAACATGTAATCATTCCACTACCTTCTTAAACCATTGACCAAGATTCATCATTTTATTCCTCAACACTTCTTTCATCTCATATATCTTTTGTAGTCTCTTCGTCATCATCAACATAAATACTACCCATACGACCATGCGGATTCTCTTCATTATATTTTCCCTTAGGTCATCGATTTGCATAATGCCCGTACATTCCACATTTAAAACATTTAACCATTGATGATGTCTTAAGAATACCATTATCCTTGTCTATTGTGTTAACTAAACCTTTTCCTTTGCAATTACTAGCTTTGTGTCCTTTTCCACACCCAAAGCATCTTCCAGTTCCTATGAAATATTCTCCTTGATACCTCTTCCCACACGACATACATGAGGTAAATTGAACTTTCTTTCCTCTATGATCATCATGAAACTCCATATTCCTCTTATTAGTTGCGCCAGGAATCTTACCAAAGTTAATATTATTGATCATAAAAATGAGATTGTTGATTAGGCATAATAACAATGTTTCGCCTTCCAAATTCCATTTCATTTGGTATCTCATGAAGAATATCATTCCATTGTCCATCATATTCTTCATTAACATGAATCTTCCTATTTTTATCCATTTTTTAAAACCCAAAAAGAATAGTGTGAGAGGAAAAAATCTTGCTAGGAAAACAACATAATAAAGGGGGGTTACCTTCAATATATAACATCTTAGGTTTAATTCTAATATCATTATCATAAATCTAGGACTATAACCTATACTTACACTTAACCTTAGAGACATCCCTAGAGATACCTTAGAAATATCTCTAGGGATTTCACTAAAGTTTTCGCATCTTAGTTTCCAAAGGTTAACTAAACCTTTCCTCTGATACCAACTGTAGAGACCCAAATCTTGATGTACATGGAAATTACATTACTTTTGCAGAATACTTAATACATAACAAAAACAGACACTAAAGGACAGTAATAGTTTAGTGTCTTTCGAAACACGGAACATAATCTTCTAATCATGGTGAAAGATCTTCAACATCTTCCATAAAGATCTTCCACTTTTGTTTTCTTACCTAAAACCTTTCTTTATATCCTGGGGAAAAGAAAACATATAAAGGGTGAGCTCAAATGCTTAGTAACAGTAAGCATCTAGAAAATAAAACAAACCATATACATTTGAACTTAAAAACATGAACATAATGTTTAAACATAAAAATCTTGAGCAATGACATAAAACATTGAAGTACGTAAGGCATAGATCATAATGGAACATCATTCATCATAAAATAGCATGGTAATAAATCATGTAATTGTGTCAAACCATTAAGCACATGATATGATTTCCATAGTGGCCAAGGCATTGCTTCCAAGACCATCTTAGTGGACAAAGTCCCTTTCTGAATCGAGTTCACTCCTCGTTCCAGTCCTGTAACACTGAACCGGATTAACTTACCATTCCAGTCATGTCTATCTCATGAGATATAAATCTTTACCCAATGCATTGTAGGGAGATATAGGTCCCACCCATCTCATAATGAAATCATTCTTACCTGTGCCACAACATGAACATAAATCATTCATCATTACCCAAAGAATAAAATGGGTTTCATAAACATCATCCCATCATAAAATAATATATATAAAAAAAATGGATATCATTTCATCATAATAAAAGTGAAACCATGTAAATCATAGAGACATTATACTTGAAACATACACATATGAAATAATGTCATCTTAGATGGAAAATAGTTTTGACAAAACACTTGAAATGAATTCTTGAGAAAAATATCCCTTTCTTTTTCAAAATCATTTTCTTTTCACAAAATGACATGAAATTTTAAAATAAAATGATTTTATTGAAAATAATCATAAGATATTGTGGATTAAAATTAATGAAAATAAGTCTTTATGAAACCATAAAAATCCGTTCATGCTGTATAAGTTTAAAAAAACATTCTTCTCGTACTTTTGCCGGAAAAGTCAGAAAGTACCTCGTATTGTAAACAAAAGAAAGATTCCTTAAATACCATGTAGTAAAAGTAAAAAATGGGTAAAAAGGAATTTAAACATACATGAAACCATTTTTAGAAAACAGGGACATGAATGATAAATATAACCCCAGTAAATACTTACGAATAAACAATGTCGGATAAAAAGGAGATTGGAAAAGTTATCCCTTACCTTATGTCTGATATGCTTCATATGTATCTAAAACTCCTGTATAATGATTTAAATAATGTCATTGACTTATTATAAAATCATATTCATTGTTATTATATCATATATGGTTCACTTATGAGTTTATATTACCTGTTGTTTTGTAAATTCCTTGTTAAAGCAGCGTTTTAGGTAAAATCATTTCATTTATCGTACGTGTTTCGATTTTTTGTTCTTGATATTATTAATTATATCCTGATTTACATAATTATAGAATTTAAAACATGATTTATATATAATATATATTCATCATATAAATATATATGATATATTGATAAATGGAATGAAATACACCATTTATGGAGACGGTAGGTTGTACGTACGCATGAACGCTGTTTTCGTTTCCTTATTGAATTGAATGGAATTAAGTAAATGAAACATATATGTACATAAATCCAGTATCATTATTATGTAATATCTTTCATTATTATTTATTATATATACTTTATAATCATACTTGAATGGTTAATCATGTCAAATTAATCTCATCGCGTTCGTGGAGACGGTAGTCCGTACGTACGCACGAGCGATGATATCGTTCCAATAATTATGAATATAATTGGAGTGGATGATATAATATCTCAGAATTATTATCATATTATAATTACCATATATAGTTATTCTTTACACCATTATACCCATCCAAGTAAGGTGGTGGTGGAAAACAGATTTCACCACGACATGGAGATGGTATTCCGTACGTACGCACTCGCGGTGATTTCGTTTTCCGTAGGATGGATAGAAGGTGAAATGGGGATGTTTAATATTTATAATAACATATAAGTATATTATTGATACTTATGTTATTACATTATAATGAAACAACTAAATAATAAGAAGTTGAAGAAGAAATAAACTTGAAAGAATCGGTAGAAGAGATTACCTCTTCTTCGACACACCTCTTTTAAGCTTCCTCTTAAGGAAATAGAGTTGGTCTTTTGAGGAGATCATAACCTCTATAATGTTTCTATGTATGTTTATAATGTAAATGTGCATGGTTTTTCTGAGCTTTAATTCTCAAAATTGTGTGAAGAGGAGAGGGAAGGAGGTGCCCTTATATAGGAGAGGAGAGGGGCACTTTTGGAAAATTTAAAAATATTAGTTAATAATAAAATTAAACCCCACTTAAAAACCTCCAAAAATGACTCAATTAGAAGATGAGATGATATAGGTTTGTAATATCATCAAACAATAAAATTTAGACATATTTTAAGTTTATTTTAAACCTTATCAACTTGATTTATCATTATTTAATATATTTAATTTTATTTGTGGTAATAAAATTCTAAATTTTAAATTGTTATAAATAATTACTTATGTGTTGTTAATTTTCCATAATTGGTTAATTTATGACATTTGGACCATATAAATTTCAATTTATAATTTTTAAATATTTTTTGTGATTTTTAAACAATTTTATAATATGTTAGTTTTATAAAATAACAATAGTGTCAATTTTGATATTATTCATTTATTTTAATTTAAATAAAATCCACATAGATGATATATTCTAACAAAAAATTTAATAGATTCCTAACATGTCAAATATTTCTAGAAAATTCGTGGAGAACATTAAATCGTTCATATAGTATTTATTTTAATATTTTTAAAACCATTTATTTGGTATATCTATTAATAAATTAATTAGTACAACATTTTTGTAAAATTATTTAATATACATATCTGTTGCATAAAAATTAAAAATAAAATTATATGATGAATAAAAATCTCATAGATTTTATAATAATACTTTTACTCTAATTTATCATCTTAAAATCACAACATTTAAATTTTTATATTTATTAAATTATGAAGGTGACATCTTTGACATCATTTAAAATAAAATAATATAAATGTCCTAATGGGTTTTATAAGGATCCAAATGGTCGAAAAATATACCCTTGGATGATTAGGGTATATATATACTCGACCAATAATGTTTGGTAAGGTTTTTGGTCTTTTTAATAGGTATTGTTATTTTAATAAAAACTATATTATTTATTTTTCACTAAATAAATAATTTCTTCATCATTAATGTATAAGATATTAAGGTAATTAAATATTTCTTAAAAAATACAAATAAACTACCATGATAGAGAAAAACTTTTTATCTTTAAAATGAGTATTTATAATCGAATTTATATTCGGTATAACCTTATATTAAAAATAATCTAATTATTAAAGTTTGAGTGAGACATTTCACTTTCCTTTAAATAATATAAATAAAAGGTCTTAATCAAATACAACTGGGTTCCATTAGATTAAATTTCGACCCAAGTATGATTCAGGGTAAAATATAATCATCTAAATATATTAGGACAAGTTTTAGGATAATTTTATAATATTATATTTACCTTTAATTACCCGATTTACCTTTAACTATGGTAAATAAAATTTACCATAGTTACTATTCATAATGACTAAAAATAAAAAGTAGCTTATTAAAATAATATGGAACTACTGATTCCAAATATGGAATCAATTTTTCCAAATTCAAATAATAGAAGTTGCAGAAATTAATTTAAAATTAATCTCGTTGTTAAGAAAACGAGTTTTAAAAGTTAAAACATTGCAAAAGATTAAAATGTTTTTACCTATGAATTCAATGTAAAATTAATGGTAATGACATAAATTATATTAAATGGTAAAAATATATTCTATTTATACTTTAAAACTATTCAATATTATTATTTAACCATATAATTTATTGCGATGAAAAAAGTTGTTTTTAATTAAAATACAGCGTGTTTTTACTATTCATTAAAATATGAAATTTATCAGAATAATATGAAAAATTTATCCAAAGTAAATTTTTATATCCTTATTCCAAATAAGAATTTTATTTTGTCAAATTGAACTTATAAACATGTCAAAAACTAGATTTAAAGTGGGTGCTCCATCAAAAGGCGGCAAAACTGCATTTTTTGAAAAATACTTATTTTACCTGAAAAATTTATTTTGTTCTCATACGATCTTCTAGAAAATGTGTAAGATGAATAATAATGTTATAACATTCAAAATTTAGTTAATACTATTCATAACATCTAGTTCATAATAATATTATAACAATATATCGTTGTTTAGTGAAACCTAGTATTTCGTACTACACATGCTATCGAGGATGGTCGTGATTACGTGTAATGAAATCCAAGTCAAGGTTGCGTGTAGTAAAAGCTCCCTTTGTTGTTTCATATAGCATAATCAAAACTTATTTCATTTATACATTAAACAAAATCTATACTTATTGTTGCGTAGAATAATTTCTACAAAACGAACTTGAAATTGTGTGTAACACGAGTCAAGAATAGTGTTGCGTATACTGCAAGCTAATACGGTGTTGCGTATAGCACATGCTAATTTTGGTGTAGCGTACAACACAAGACATCAATGAAATTAAAAATAATAATTCTCATAAAATCTCGGTTTGTTACATGCCATGTGGACATCTAAGTACGTGTAGTCTCGCAGCATATATCTCCGAGTTGTGCCTCCCACGCGTGTTGTAAGAGTGTAGGGGTAACCGCCGTTGAATGGATATAATTTTCTTCATCTCCATCCATGAAGGATATTTGAAGTGTGTATGACTTCTCTGAGGCCTCGTTCAGTAGCTGTGAACTTGATCTCCGGCTGAGAGCATCTACCACCATGTTCCCCTTCCTAGGAGTATAGAATATCTCAAATTCATAGTCCTAGAGTAACTCTAGCCAATGTCGTTGTATCATGTTTAGATCCTTCTGAGAAAATATATACTTGAGACTTTTTTGGTCTGATTAGATGATAAATCGCTCACCCGTAAGGTAGTGTCGCCACATCTTCAATGTGATGACTACCACCGCCAACTCCAAATCAGGGGTCACGTAGTTCTTCTCATGTGGTCTTAACTATTGTGAAATGTAGGTAATCACTGATTTCCCTTATATAAGGACACAACCAAGTCTGGTCTCTAATGCATCGCAGAACACCACGTACTCGACACCCTCCTCTAGAAATCATAGGATGGTAGTGCTCTTCAAACTATGTCTCAGTTGATGAAATCCCTCCTGGCACTTATCTATCCACACAAAATGTTTCCCCTTTTATGTCAAGGCTTTCATGGATAATTATAATCTGGAAAAGTCAAGCATGAACCTCTGATAGTACCCTTCCAACCCAAGGAAACTTTTCACCTCGGTAACGTTCTTGGGTGGCTCCTAAGAAAGAACCGCCTCTATCTTCACTGGATCTACTACAAATCCAGCCTCTGAAACGATGTGACCCAAAAATTGTAACTCTCATATCCAGAACTAAAACTTCAAGAGATTCTTGTAAAGCTAGTTCTCTTGGAGTAAGTCCAAGACCATACTCAAGTGTATCGTGTGCTCCTCCTCAGACACTGAGTACACCAGGATGTCATCAATAAAGACCACAATAAACTAGTCTATGTAAGTTTGGATAATCCTGTTTATGAGTACCATGAACACTATTGGGGTGTTCTTCATTATAAATGGAATCACTAAGTACTCATAGTGGTTGTATCAACATCTAAAATACATCTTCATAATGTCCTCATCCTACACCCAAAGATGGTGATAGCCTGATCTGATATCTATCTTCATTAACCATCTCACTCCCTTTATCTAATCGAAGTGGTCATTAATCCTTTGTAGTGGGTAATTATTCTTTAAAGTAACCTAATTCAGGCACCAGATGTCCACACATAGACTCAAACTCCCATCTTATTTCTTGGAAAACAAAATTGGGGTTGCCCATGGTGAAACACTGGGTATCACGAAGCCCTTCCTCTGAAAATACTCCAAATATACCCTCAATTCATGAAGCTCTTGGGGTTCCATTCGATATGATCATGTAGATATAGGTGTCATCATGGGGTACAGGGAAATGCATAAGTCTACCTCCTTGAGAGAAGGAATTCCTGGAACATATTCTAGAAATAAGCCCCCGTACTCATCCACCACTATAGGAATTTGAGGACTCATCTCATCCACTACACTGAGGGTCATACTAGCCAACTGATGTATGATCGGCTACACACTCCTATGTTTTATTCCATCCTATGCTTCTTTTTTTTACCTTTCATGAAAAAAGAAAAACATGTTCCCATCTTCACGGAAACACCGCATTGTGTTCCTAAAACAGTCGTTCTAGGAATGAACTGTGGATAACCAGTCTATACCCAGAATGACGTCGTAAGGAATCAATGATACCACCAAGAGATATCAACTAAAACCATAACCCCCAAGAGTAAGGGCACACTATTGGCACCAGTGTGTGATCGTTGAATCTCCTCTCATAGGAGTCTCTAAGCGTAGGGATCGAGTCAACGGTCCCACTGGAATCTCTGTGTCTGGAACAAGGGTCGTGGTGAGAAAAGAGTAAATGGCACCCATGTCTATAAAAACTATATCTAGGGTTGAAAATACATAGATGTTGCCTCTAATTATCCTAGGAGTCTCCGGATCATAAGCCTCCAACACCTAGAGTTGGCCTCGCCCCTGTCCACCAACTCCCTAAGCTCGAGGTGGACAACCTGGGGTTGGTGGTGGTAGTGCCTCGAACCTCCGTCCACCTCAGGCTAGTTGTCCTGCTCCTCTACCACATCTACCACCTAATGGAATTCCATGTTCCTTCCTCCACCACTACCTTAGTGGTCCCTCAATCATCCCATGGTCGATTGTATGGCTGGTTAGACAATCTCTGGCCATATGTCCCTGACCACCGCATACGTAGCACAACCCTTACTTTGGCTAATTTTATCTACCATGGGAGCTCTGAACTACTAATATCGTGTCCTGGGGCCATCCTCTAAATTGTCTGGTCCTCTTGGACCCGTACATCATATTTAGTCTACCTACTGTTGAAGACCCAACTGCCTAGTGCCTGATGGTAGTTCCCACCACCGGTGCCTGCTCCACAAGAAAACTCTCTACCAATAGAGCTCTCTCCAGCACCCTAGAATGCGTAGAGATTCTAAGGGATATCATCAACACTCTAATATCCTGGATTAGTCCCTGATCGAAGGTACGAGACTTAAAGAATGGGTCTTGCACCAAGTTTGTAGAGTAGTGAGAAAGATTTGTGAATCTCGATGAGTACTCTGTCATTATCTGGATGCTCTGCTACAGATGTAGGATCTATTTAATAAGCAATGAGCATAATGTTTCTATAAATAAGTCATACCAAAGAGACACTCAAAGTTTTTCTAGGATAGGTTCTCCTCCTCATGCGTATGGATCTTCAAGATCCACCATCTCCTCGCTGAGCCTTGTAGAAGACTCACGGATAGGACCGCCATCTGGTCAATAGGTGTCATAACTAGATGGAAAACTCACGTCAATTCCTACATCCAATCCTCAAATACCTGAGGATCCTTATCACCTTGAAACCTAGGAGGTCTCTATCTCTAAAACTCATGAAATTCACTAAGCCCGTATGCATCCTCTATTGGTAACGCCGGTAGGAACTGCTACTCTCTAGGTAGTGGTATCACTGGTACACCGTCGAGAGGTTCTATCTATGGAAACAGTCCATGTACCAATGCCTCATCGCTCGGTGGACCATCCCCATGGCCATGCCCCAGAATCTTGGCTAGATACCTATTTAGAAGCATCCTAAAATAGAATAAGATGTACCACTATCAATTTAGTATACCTGGTGAGCTGAATCTGACTCAAGAAGGACATGAGAACACACTCAATTCCTATATGATTCATGAACCATAAATTTCCCATGAAACTAGTGTTTTCATGATCCGATTTGGAAATCATAATTCAAGGTCCTGATGTATGGATACATTAGCCGCCACACCAACATTGTTTTCCCTGGTCTAAAATCCGAACTCAAAACACTTAACATTATTGCCCCAAAACAAAAGTAAAACTCACCTCCATCTAATACCACTCTTTCATGACCCGTCCCCTGGGGCCCATGTTGTGACTACCCCAATCCTGCCTCCCATAGGCCAGGGGCTGGAGACTAGCACTAGGTAGGCATTTACCATAGAGGGGAGGAATTTTCTTATAAACCCGCACACACACACCCATCCCTGAGAAAAATACTGAAACTAAAAACACTGAGTAAACAGATATGCTACCCACTTATACAACCATTGAGAGTAACAATACAAACTAAAAAGTAAAAAGGCCAGAATACAATCCCAACTGAAATATAAAAGTACCAGCTCTTGGGTCTCATCTACAGAAAACCCTACCTGAAGGGTAGGTATAGTAAGTTGTCTGAATGTCGTTAAAGCATACCACATTCGTTATTTCACTATGAAGCACCCCTATCTTCAGTCCACCAAGGACTCCATAAAAGTTTTTGATCATATACAGAAGACATGACACATATGGGCAAATCCCAAGAAGGGTTGAGTAAAACAATATTCAGTCGGGACCCCAAAACACAAAGGTAATCCACAAAGAAATACACAAAGCATAATACCAAATAGGTACATGAAGTGTAGCCTCTAATAAGTAAAATCAAGAGAGTCATTAAAGTCATCTCACACTAAGATACATATACTAAGAAAGTCTATGCATATCCAAATCCAAGGATACACACTCTGGGTCTTCATAGGAGAAACACTCTACCTAGGTGTAGGAGACACAATCCTAGTAGGCACAGGAGATACACTCTATATAGGCACAAGAGACACACTCCATAGGAGACACCCTCCGTGTAGAAATAGGAGAAACACTTTGTAAGAGACACACTCTGTATGTGCATAAGAGACATACTTTATAGGAGACACACTCCATATGGTAGTAGGAGACACACTCTGTATGAGAGACACACTATATGGTCATAGGAAACACACTCTGTATAGGTTAAATCCAGTCACAAGATTCCTTCCTTAGCATGCTCGCTCTGGGAGCACCAAATCCTCAAGATAAAACATCATACTCCAACCTCTATGAAAACTATCATAGAGTGTCTCAAAAGTACCACCTCGTCATGAGGGCCCCAACATCATAAAAATCTCATCAAATGGACAGACGTTTTGAGAGTTATGGGTATTTAAGAAAAAAGGGGCGGGTTGGGTCTGGATCTGATCTAACCCGGTCGGACCAAATCGACCCAGGTCCCACTTGACCTAACCTTCTGAGTCCATCCCACCCCAATCTGACCCACCACCTCCATCCCGGCCCACTCTAGCGGGCCTTTTCGTCCACCTGGGATGCGGTGGGTGCCGCGTCTATGTCGGGTCAATGCGTTCGAATGTCGCGTTCATCACGGTCGGCTACCGCATGAACCACCCCATGCCGGTTTTGTGGCCCCATTGGACCATGGCCCTTCGTCGCATGGTGTGGCCCCCTACCACATCTGGTCGAGGCCCACCATCAACTGTCAAGATGGCGGCCCTGTCCACCACCCACGGCCGTTGTGTCATAGGGTCCTCCACCACCGGTTGTAGAGCTGGTTGCCTCCTACTGTCAAGCATCCACACTGCCACGCGCCCCTTCCGGCATCGCCACGCGTTGTAGGTGGCTCTCCTTAGACGGGTTCCTGTTCAAGCTCTGGTGCTCCATTTTTTGAAATGGAGGCATGCTTGTGACCCTAGGATCACATTTTTCATCCCCATGGGCTCGAATCCACATTGCAACCCATTCCGCCAGTAAATTCTCAAGTAACCGTATCTCTCGTGTCGCTTCAATCTATCCATTGTCGTCATTATCTCACTTCCTCTAGGTCATCACGAGGCTGGATCATTGATTCCAAATCATTTCACTAAGAAACAGTTGCACAACGATCACCCGTTCATATTCCCATGAAGAACATGAAGAACACATAGAACGAGAAGGGGGAAAACACAAGTAACAACCCAAGGAACAAACCTCATCCATTGTTCATTCCTACCTTGATCCATTACTTTATAGGGATCAAGAAAAATGATAATAGAATTTAGATACACAACAATCTGAATAATAATGATCATCCCCAAAACAATTCATGTAAAAGAAACCATCTTGTAAGAACAAGTGATCCGTGGGTCAACCTGTTCATCGGTTGATTTGCGTTTATCCTTAATTCCAAGGATGTGGAAAGAAATACTATAAACTAATCCCCCTACCTTGAAGGATAGAATTTTTCATTGATGGTTATCCATCCACAAACTTCGTTGATCCTTCATTCTTCATTTTTCGTTGTTCATTGATGAGAGGGCTTCCTTCTCCATGGCTTAGGGAAACTTTAGAGCTCCAAGGAAAAAGATCTATAGTGTAATGAATTCTAACATTGTTCTATGCCAATGATTAATAGAGGAAACACATTAATGAATTTTAGTGTTTTAAACACATTTCATCATTGCCACGATGCTACATTGTAGCGTCACCGAGTCACTGCATCGCAGTGCTATTGAGTCGTTGTGTAACGTTGAAGAAATAAAATAAAATAAATTTTTAGGTATATTTTATTTTTCTCATAAAATGTCAATAAATTAACTTTTGCAGCCAACCTGCATTGGCCAATGTTAGGACTCGCCTAAGGTAAACTCAATGTTTTAAGCTCAACAGTGCCCTCGGATTTCTAATCCAGGCACCCGTTTAAAAGTTACTAAAACCACACATGAGCACTATTTTTAATAAAATTAAAAAAATCAAACATATATTCCAGAAACCCTAGGCCTCAGAATCATGCTCCGTCTCAGCACCTGGTCTCAAAATAATCCCATATAATTTTCAAAAAAAAATCATTGAAAATATGGGACATTACAAATATATATGTTTATCCCACCTTCACTACAAAACGTTTATGTCCCTATGTGATAACTTTTACCTCAAGAAAATGTGTTTAATATATATCAGGAGCCTCTTTCCCAAAAGTTAATGTCACCAACATCATAAGTTGTGAACCAAATCTTCCAACTCATGGTCATTTATAGAGTATTACTACTCATGTGGCCTCATCTTCCTGGACTCATAAGAAACTACTCGATTATTCTTCATCAAAATCATTCCTAGACTGACCCATGAAGCATCATAATATAACATATACTCTTTACCTTTCTTGGGTAAGGTCATGATAGACACTATAGTTAATCTCCCTTTTAACTATTTAAAGGAACCATCACAATTATCTAACCAAAAAACATCACTCTCTTCTTATTCAGGCTCATCATCAATGCTTCCAAGTGGGATAAGTCCTGAATAAACCTCCTTTGATAACCAACTAACCCCCAAAATATATGAATTTCAAAAAAATATTAGGATTCTTTTAAGAAACTACTACCTTAACCTTATCAGGGTCTATAGATACACTAACCTTTAATATTACATGCCCCGAGAATGATACCTAGTCAATCCAAAAGTGTAACTTTGAGAGAATGGTATATAGATGATGCTCCCAAAGTGTACTAATTATGATCACTAAATATCGCATGTACTTATCCCTCAATTTAGATTACATGAGAATGTAATCAATGAAAATAACTGCAAAAGTTCCTCGATATAGATGTAATAAAAGATTCATTAGGGTCATAAGCATCACCATAACATTTGTTAGACCTAAAAAATAACTCAAAACTTGTATATACCATACCTTCTCTTAAACGAGGTGAAAGTTATGTCATAAGACCTCTCCTTACTTATGATTTACTGATCTCAATTTAATATTCAGGAATACATTTTATCCTCTAAGATAATCAAATAATTATTAAATACGAGGGAGTAGATGTTGATTCTTGACCATCACTTGGTTCAATATTCAATATTCCACACATAACCTCAAAGAGTCATAAGACTTTTTAGTTAAGAGGACTAGAGAACCAAAGGGGGATGTAGATGTCCCTATGATCATCTTTTCCTCTATGTAACATAACTAATCCTTCATATCTCAAAGCTCTTAAGGAACTCTCCTATAAAGATGAATAGAAATAGTATCCACGCCTAGTATGAGCTCAATAATAAACTCAACACCTCATTCATGTATCAATCCTAATAAATCATCAAGCAAAACATCTTAGAAATAATTAATGATGGGAAGAATGAATACTCTATTTATCTTCTCATCATGTATAATGAGTCTAGAAACTTATGTTTTGATTCCACTCATATGTTAAATTCTATGTCCTAAAAGACCTGTATATATGTCCCACTCTCCAATATAGACAATTATTCCACCCTCAAGAGATTTAAATGACACATGTCAGTGATAGTTTTCAATATGGAATTGATACCAAATGACCCATTCCATCCTAATCACACAAAGTTTGTCAGATCTAGAAAAAAACGTCTCAATGGAACCTATAGTTTCCAATCACTATTTGATAGTCCCTATATTTATGTATTACCTTGGATATCACCCCCAAGTGTGTATTAAAGGAAATAACCCCATATAAATACTTTATTTATAGCCCCAATCCATCAATAAACTGAGAAGATATAAATTAATGTGATTCTTTTGGGACAAACAAGGTGGATACTAGATTAGAATATACTAAAATAATACCTCAGAAGGTTGATGGTATGGTATCTCAATATATAGGAGTAGGATCGACAACATGTAACTGACCCGAACCTTTTATTTATTCTCCATACTATCCCCCTAGACTATACCTACCTATTGGAATTGATTCCCATTACTCTAGGAACCACAACCACTACCTAAACCTAAACCACTAAAAGAAATCCAGCTACCCACCTTCTATGGTGTACCTAGTCCATCCCTTGATCCATGTACCTAACCAAATCCCATACTACTTGATGCATACTAATATCTTAAATAAAATCACAACAGGTGGTCCATACAACCACAAAATAAACACTCAATTGGTGGTCGAGTATATTGGGGATAAGTATGAAATTGTCTACAACACGGATACAACTCTATATAATTTTCACCCTTAGTAGGAAGAGACAACCCAATGAAATGGATGCTCTATCGGATGCCTCTCTGGTAAATTCCATCAAAATAAAACTTCTTGTTACCTAAAGACCCACTATAAATCCCTCCAGTAAAATCCACCTTTCCTGAGCCCTTAACCATACCTAAGTTACTCTCTATAATCAATGCCTAATTAACAAACATTAAAAATGATGGAAGTTGAAAATCATTCAACTATACATGAATCGCATATATTATAAAAACTTAAAAATACCTCACATGAGCTATCTCCTCCCCCACTAACATTGGGGGAAAGATATGTAGATTAGTAAAATGATCATTATAATTCAAAATTAGCATCCATACTTGAATCAAATGAATTAACACATAGGCCATGTATTCTATCAAAGTATCTTAATTAAGTGATCAAAGAACTATGTCTAGAAATCCTCCTTAGATAACCCCTCATGTTGTTATATCCAGACCAAAATATCCCACCATCACTTCACCAAGCCTCATAACATGTAAACTACTAACTTCACCCCCCCCCCCTCTTTAAGGGTGTCTCGATATGCTAAAAATCATTTAAATAGACTCTACCCAAAACTCGGCTTCTTGTGGGCCACCCTCCCTATTAAATAATAATGGGTTCTATATTTGAAACTCTATGGTCATATCAAACATAGTATGCATGGATATTGGTGTCACTTTCTCTATTGATTGCATCACTCATGGTAAGCTCTTATAGAGTTGATCATCCATGATAGGTCCTGGCACTACATAAGGATTCAGTCCAACCATCGGTGGTGCATGATCATTGTCACACTCCTAGACCTCTAGAATAATTCATCATAGAGGCACTCAAATATAATTCCAAATAGAAGCCTCATTTCTCACTTTTATAACAATCCTTAATATCATAATTTAAGGAAAGAAATATTAGTCATACCAAGATTCTATAAAATACTTCCCATCACATAAAAGTCTCATAATCAATACTCTCTCTAACCCATTATAATCATAACCAAGAACATCATAAAGTACATTTTTAAGAAACACATCCCGATTTTCAATTATTCTCTTTACATTTTACTTTTAATAATGATATCACATTTATGGTTTGGTTAAATGAAATTATATTTATAATTTATAGAGGAAAAAATCTATAAGTTTCCCACGGAATTTTTTTTAATCAATATAATCCATAAAAAGGTTAGTTAAACAATGATTATAATGATAAAACTATCAAACAAACTATATAAATAAGATTCCTCCATCAATTTATAAGGGAAAAAACATAAATTTCTGGTGAAAATTTAAATAATTGTCCATGATATCATAAACAATGTAACCATCCATAAGAAATTACACAAAGGGAATATGAATCCTAAATGTATGATATGCTAGATAAACACACACCCTCTTTTTGTTCTAGGCTAAGAGTTAAAATATGATAAATCATAAATCAAAAACCAATTACGTCACCCAAGGTGAAATCATACAATTATAAAAGTAGAAGAAAAAAAAGAATAACAGTTTCATCCCTAGTAACATTTCTTTCCCTTATACATATGTTAGTTACTCCTTAAAATAAGTTCTATACCATGTTATGATGATATCTTATCTTCTATATACCATGCCTAAATAGTAAGACAAAAGAAAAGATACTCTGATAAAACTTTGTAACTTTACTTGGTCCAAGAACACTCAACAGTGTCTGGCTGGGGTGTTATATAACCTCAAGAACACTTCCCTATATTCTAAAGGATATAAACTAGAAACGATGGTATATAGTGAATCCATGGGGAGACTGTATCCATATATTAGAGTAAGAAATATCTTAAAAAATAATAATATTATCATATATTCATATAAAAAAGGTATCATACATTAAGGAAAACACCAAACTAACAGCATAAAACACTCATTCTATTTCAAAATAAATGTTATAAAAATCATATATTTTATAAATATGTGTCATATCCCTTATATTTTGATAATATACATCAAAATAAAAAAAATAACATGATAAGTGAGGTCCCAAAAATTGTTCTCGAGTCCTAACCTAGTCTAATCACTCATGATATGTTCTATTCATGATAGTTTAACCATCAATTATAGGTACTTTTCCCTTATCTTTTCCTACAACCATAAATTCTTCCTGGGAACCCATGGTAACTTGAGTAGGGTATGAGTAAAATTTAGTAGGACAACACCAATGGTTTACCTAAATTGATTTAATCTGAAGAAAACATGGATATTGATGTGTCATAATAAAATACCTAAAATAATAATAAACAATCCATTGTTAAACCTTGATTTCTAAGGAAAAACTCATCCTACTTCATCTAATGTTAGATTTTTCTAAACTAGATCCATAACCCCCAATAGACAACCATTTCTAAACCTATAACCATATAAATAACACCCATAGGGAAACTCATCCTACCCGGTAACCATATAACAACCACCCAAGGGGAAACTCATCCTATCCCAAAACCATAAAATGAACACTATGGGGGAAGATCATCCTTCCTTAGAATAATATAAGAATCATAAAATTAGAAACATAACCTACCTTAGAAACATATAAGGAAAACCATGTGGAAAATAATACTACCCTTGAACCATATAAGAAACAACCAAGGGGAAACTCATCTTTCCATAGAACCATACTTTTCATTATTCAATATTTACCAAATCATTTATATTTTTAACATTTAATAAAATCAGACATATTATTCATGTTTTATATATCAAGTGCTTCCCATAATTTATTCACATCACATTCCAAATCAATATTGAAAAATTTTCCACTTAATTATTATTTCAAGGAATAAAACTTTTCTTTTGGCCACCCTATAGGTTACCTCTCAATTTCCTCTATTTATTAGTTTAGTACATTCCAATTTTTACATCCAATAGTCTTATCTAATAATTTATTAGTGAACCTATCACATATCAAAAAAAGTTTTTCTCATTAATAATAGAAACATAAACCATTTTATTTGTTTTTTAGGTCAAGTTCAATTAGGTTGACATGACCACACATCACACACACATAGAAAAAAAGTAGAGTTAGGAATTACTTAAGGACCACTTACATTATTCTTGAAGGTAGTAACTCAATGATAATTACCTAATAATTTGAGATAAAATGGAAGAAATTGAAGAACCAAAATAAAACCCTAAAATATGGAAAAAATGATCATCATCGATGTAAGACCATGTGAGAGTGTGACAAACAGAAAGAGAATCAAGGTTAAGGGTTAGCCTTACCTATATAACACCCTTCAAATGAAAAATATTAAAACTCACCAAGGATAAAAAGATAAAATTATAAAAATATTGAATGAAAATAAGGTAAAGGCATGGATTGAACTTATTGGTCAAATTAGTGGGAGAAAATAAAGTAGATAGAGCATAAAAATTGACAGGATAATTTTAATAAAATCAAATTTATTAAGTGATTGGGAGGAATACATGGTTTGGATGAATGGTTTGGGAAACCATGTTCTAACTATGTGGTTCCCACTATCAAGGGAATCATGGACTCACATGGTTGAGCCTCACTTATTCCTCTTACCTGCAGCACTTAAGAAAGGTTTCATGGCCTGGGTACATATTTTATTAAACCAAAAACTAACTTTTCATGATTTTTGAAATTTATTTCAAAGTTTTACTTTTTCACACAGTATGATTTTCCAAATCATGCATCAGTTTAAAACCCCCATTTCTTCTAAATTTCAAACCCTTAAACCTAGGAACACCTATAAGATAAAACCCCAAATCCCCCACCAATAATTAAATCATCAATAATAATATTAATAATATAGGTCTTTATTAAAAAAATAAATTGATTCACACTTTAATATGGTATATGTTTTTATAGTTTTCATACTCAAAGTATTTTATGAAGAGTTTTGGTTGTATTTCAAGAAAAATGGTATTATTATATTGAAAGGACCTTTTGGTTTTCTTATGTGTAAAATCCCATTTGTAAAATTAATTGAATATCCTTATCACTTATTTCATACATTATTTACATTCCCCTTATATCTTGTTATATTTTGATGTGATATGGTGTGATTTGAAAAGTGAATCAAATTTAGTTTGCTTGATGATTGTTAAGCGGATATTTCATTGAAGGGTGTTCAGATGTGATGTGTGAGCTTATTCCTGGATTATCATGGATTCATATATATATATATATCATTTATTTATTACCTCCTTTTGATATCATAGGAAACCATGGGTGGTAAAGTGGGAGTTCTAGGGATGTTATAATACAAGATGAGATTATGCACTGACTAGTTTCCCTAGTATAGAATTTTTCTCCTCCAAGGATTTTTTTCTACTCATTAATGCTAGGGAAAGAGAAAGCCAAGTAAAAGTTTAGTCTTGATCATTTTTTATCCATATGATGTTTCACCATTTATTTTTTCCATGAATGTCTCTTTAGTGACTTAGGTGATTCCCACGATGGTTATTATTGTTTACCTATATGTTAGTATTATAGTTAATATTGATATGGTTACATTTTATTTCCCTTGGTCATGTTTATTTTGTTAAGTTCTTATTTATCTTTCAGACATGATTATGATTTTATAAAGCTAAAATAACATTGTTTAAATTCTAAATATTTACCACCTTTTGAAATATGGTTTTTACATAAAAAGATATTTGGAATATTTTAGATGTGGTTTTTGAATATATTATTCTAAAAATGGTTATTTGAAAAAAAAAATGGATTGTGTACTAAAATATGAATTTTTTTTTAAAGTATGCATGGAACCCCTCTTTTAGAGTTTCGTGGAATGTTTAGACTCAAAGTATCTCTATAAAAATTACAATTCCATTCCTTTATGATTAAAAAATATATTAGTTTTAAAAATTGAGAAACATTTTTACATATTGGATTTTTAAAATTAAAATGGATAATATTGAATATTTAATACTGTAAACTAGTGTATATGGATTTATTTTCAAAAGAAAATTTGAAAGAGTACTTGGTGGAATCCTACCGCGCATGTTTCGTTCACACCCTACAAACACACTATATATGTGTTTATATAATCTTGTTCACCATTTAAAGTTGGATTGGTAGATTCTTTAGATCTTGGAAAAATCCAGGATTTTAGTTTGGGCATGATGGAGGTAGAAAGTGAAGTGTGTTCTCTTTCTACATGGTGGATATTAGTTTTATTTAATTTTTTTATGTTCCATTTGTGAATTTTTATTTCATATTGAGTAGTGATATACTAGCTTCCTTCCCTTCCATATAATTTTTTTAATTTGGTTTCTTGTGTAAGTTTTCATGTTGTCTATTTTTGGTCTATGAAGATTTTAGTGTATTATTTTTCATTATTATTCCATTTTTGGTTGTTAAATATTTTAAAACTTATTATTCATTATGTGTGGTGTTCTATCATTGGGAATGACCATGATGAACTTCTGGATGGAGGTTATTATTTAGTTTATGTTTTATTAGACATTAGTTTCCAACCAATGACAATTGGGAATGCTAATTATTTCTTATGGTGGGATGACTCAGGTACTGGGTTAGGGTAGCCTAGGTTGGTTCATTAAAAATTGGTATTATAGCCTATTTTTTTATTTGGGATGTCTACATAGAAAGGATATTATATCATCATATATTAGGAGGTAGGTTCAAGAGAGTATCAAGACAACTCTGTTTCATATTAAAACTTGAGATACCATGGGAATTCGGGATATGTGACTGAGTATATGATGTAAATTTTTAATGTTATTGGGTTATTTTGATCTAAACCAATAGTGATTAATTTCATACGAGTTAGTTTTTTATTATTTTGAGGAACATTTGGTCTCAATGGAAACACATGGATATTTTTTCACATTTAAAGTTATTTTAAACTATTTTAATATTATTATAAATAATTTTTGAATCGTTTTTTGTTTTGATTAATTTTAAAGGTTGAATTTCATGGTTTTAAAAATATTTTTAAAGGATCTTTATGGTATTTTCAAAAATAATTTTTTTTCGTTTCAAATATTCCTTCATAATTACTTCCATAGACAAGGAATTTAATGTATTTTGTTAATTATGGTAATGTTGGAATAATCTTTCTATGGATAATACCTCATGGGGGTTTGTACTAGAGAATTTTGATTTATGATGGAACAATTGTGGAATGAATGTGGTTTTGGGATTTTGTTAGATTTTTTTTAAGTGGGTTTCTCTTTTATTTTCTAGGGGTAAAATATTGTTTTCAATTTTTAAAGAATAATAGTTCATTTCTAATGTGTCCATTTGTGGATTTTTAAAAAATATATTTCAAATATTTTTAGAAAATGTTTTGGTTTTGAATGAATTTTTTCTTACTAAGCTTGGTTTTATGTTGGGGGGTCTTTCCCTTATTATGCCTAAGGTATAAATTTTATGGATTTCAATGATGTTTTGATGATAATTAACCTCTTTATATTTATTTTAAAAGCTTTAATAAGGGGGAATTCTCTTGGTTTTATTTTTTGTTCTTATTATTATATATTTATTCCACCTATGAAAGTCGAAATGAATTATTTAGAGGTAGAGGTGAATGAGTTTTCATGAGCATTCACTACTACAAAACATGCCTATAGCAGCGCTGGCATTTATCAGCACTAGAAAAATTTGCTAATAAAATTCAACTTTATCAGTGCTAAAATAAGTTCTAATAAAGGCAACCCTTTATCGGTGCTAATAAAGGGAACCCTTTATCAGTTCTTTTTTTAGTGCTGATAAAAAGTAACCATTATCAGTGCTTTATTTTAGCACTGATAAAGAAAATATTTATTAGTGATTTATTTTTAGTCTTGATAAAAGGTTCCCTTTATCGGTGTGTTTTTAGCACTGATAAAGGTTTCCCTTTATCAATGTTTTTTTAGCACTGATAAAGGTATGTAATAAAATGAAAAATTAAACAAATACAAATAAAATGAGTAAATTAAGAAAAATATGAAACATTTTATTAATTAAATAATTCTTGATAAAAATGAATAAATTTAATATAAATATATATATATTATAAATATTAATAAATAGTATATATTAAACATAGATATATAAAATAAATAAGTATAATATATATAAAATGTTAATTAAAAATATATTAATGTCTTATTCATTTCTTATTTTTTTTTGATTTTTCAATTTAAACTATATCAAACATCGTGTGTTTCATTTATTTTACGTACATATGTGTGTGTGTGTGTTGATGCATTTTTATACACAATCATACACAAAAATATATTTACGCAATATATATAAACACATACACATAATATTTATGTAATTTATTTAAATTTTAGTATATGTTAGAATTTGATTATAACAAGATACATTTAATATATATTATGTTTCTAATCGGTCAATTTTATTTATTTATTTTCAATACTATAGTTAGGGTATTCATTTTTTATATTTTTTATTTTTATTTTTTAATTTTTAATTTTATCATTTTTGTATTATTTATTTATATATATTTATTGACTATGTTTTAGTATTTTCAATATGTATTCATCCACTTCAACATATATATATATATATCCATATTTTTTTAATAAATTATATTTAATTAAAAAAACTTATCTATTTTTTTAATATTTTTAAGGTGTACTCATTTTGAATTATTAAATTTCACGGATTTTTTAAATGCATGTATTTAAGATTATATATCCATTAATAATGTTAAAAATATATTAGTCAATAAATATTTATAAATAAATATATCTATAAATGTATATTTACTATATTTGTAAATATTATAAATAAATAATTTTTATTTTTAAAATAAATATTTATATAATTATAAATAATTATATATATATATATATAAATAATTATAAAATTATAATAAATTTATTTTAATAATTATATAATTATAATAAAGTCATTTAAATAATTATAATTATAAAACTTTTATCAGATCTTTTTTAGTGCTGATAAAAGGGATCATTGTCAGGGCTTTTCAAAAAGCATTGTTAAAAGTGTCCTCAATATATTTAAAAAATAGTAACCACTACTCAGTCACTCGTGATTCTCAAGCTCTCACAAAAGTCCTCTATTTCTAGAGTGACTCCTCTACATCCCCTCAAATTAATCAAGGTCGGAATCCAATGAATTTTATTTTCTACTCTTCTTATATCGTTGTTTGATGTTTTGAGTTCCGAGTTTTACAATTTTTCAATGTTTTTAAACATAAAGAACCCTACATATCTTCTCTTCACTACTGACATACAACGAGTGCGGTACTATTTCATAATTTTTCTCCATTAATATTTATTTGAGTGTCCAACCCATTTGTCCCTAGAGACACACATAGATGGTTTACTCTCCTCTCGATATTAATAAGGAGACCTCTCATCCCCCCTCAGTTTTATCTTCATTTTAATAATATAGGGTTCTAAAATCTAGGTTGTTTCTCAAATTGAATTCATCTTATATACTAAATTATAGATTCTAAAGGCTTAATTATGAGGGTTTTTAAGGATTATGGGATACCAAGTTGTGACCCTCATTTATGGGTGATGAACATATAGGAACCAAGGTAAGTGTAAAAATCATTAAAACATGTTTTGTGGATTTTGGTTATTCATGAAAATTGTTAACCCATAAAATGGGTTATTTAGATTTATGATTTTGATGAATAATTTTTTATTGAATTCAAAAAAATATTGAATTAATTAGTCATGTTCTAAAAATTATTTTAGTGATGCATGTTGTGAGAGTGTTTTTTTAATTATTTCAAGATTATTATTAAACTTTAACCATGGGTTACAAAGAGTGATAGGGAATTTCTTTGGTGGGAAAAGTATGCTCAAATTTTTTTTAAAAGAATTACTAGATTTTATAGAGTTGATAAATCATTGGGTAAATAGACTTAGAAATACACAACAACATATAAAGAGTGTATTTCCCAAAAGTAAGTTAGTCATTCATGATTGGATAGTTGATCAATAAAACTATGAGATGTGATTTATTAATAGAATTGCTAATCAAAATAGATAAATAATTAATTCATAGAATAAAAAATATTTTTAAAATTCATCTAACATGGTGAATAACCATAGAGAGAAAAAAGTTGATTAAAATATACTTTTGATGGTTTGGATCTTTATTTCTTATAAATCATGTAATTTGTTATCCATGTCCAAAATGCACAAAATAGAGATATCATATTTAATAATATCCTTAAATCATAAATGGAAATTTAAGCTTATATATACTTTTACAGAGGCTACTACATATGACCAACATAGATTTTGGCGTGGAATTAAATATATGATATTGTATAAATGAATTTTTCTACTTCTCCCAAATGGTTTCTCATCAATTATAAATCATAAGTAGCATCATAGATGGCTTGAAACATTTATTGAAACACTCAATGAAATAATTTTTCCAACATGATGAAATTATCAGTTTTCATGAGATGGTATTCAATTATAAAGGCACTTTTTATTAAATGTAGAGTCCCTATAAAAGAATAAGATCCCCCTATTGTAATTGACCCTTTTCTGCATTCCATATCAAAACTTATCTTCTTATTTGATCACTATTTATCAATGTGTTAAGGTGCTAGCACTCCTTCAGTGATTGAGGGTCTTTAGAAATATATATGTGATCTAAGGCTAGTGTAATCTCTTCAAAGGATATAATACTTTATTATGGGGATACCTCTCTCTAATATTGTATTTTACAACCGATAATATCATTATCAGTCACAAAGTAGGAAATTATTAGATTTAATTATAGATCTACTTCATGTTATGTGGTATAATTTTCAATGAAGGTAAGTATCTATGGTTCCTCTAATATTTTATGGTAATATATCATAATAATAAATTTAGGATTGCATTGAATATATTAATTTAATTTATAAGAGTAAAACAATTCTTGATCAATACTGAGCATAAGTTGAAAAATTAACCCTTTAAAGTGATGTATATTATTGGAGGGATCTTATAGTGGATTAAAAAAATATCCAAAATTGGAAGGTGAGGAATAGTTGAGTAGACAGAAATTATTTCCAATGTAGGTGGAGTGAGATTAATTTCTTCAAGACCATTAGAGCATAGGTATTCCAATTCCTCTGCAATTGAGGATAATTTTTGAGTTATTCCATTATTATTGGTTTCTAGGACATTTTAATCCTTAGACGCTTGATTTTATTCCATCTATTGATAATTTATTGGACTCCCTATTTCAAACTATCCTTCCTCCCATCATTGTGGTTCCAAAGTTCATTAATGACATACCTCCCAAACAAAGATGGGAGGATGACTAGTTTGAAAGAGGGAATGAGTAGCCTCAAATACATCATTAAGATATGGAAGGCAATAAAGCATTTGAGGATGGAATAAATAAATTTAGTGAAGGTTAGTTGTAATTTAGTATTGAATTATTATATCTCTATTCAAGATGGTAAAAATTTTCATGCAAGATGCATGCAATTGTGTAATTTTATGCATGAAGTGTATTGCATTTTTGTTATTCAAGAAAAATTAAATGTTTGACAGCTCATGCGGACAATGTCTTCTGAACATGATGATATTTCTAATCTCAAGAAAGAACAGACTATTGATGATGAAACTGTGGAATTGTTAGGGGATCAACAACATGTTGATGAAAAAATGAAAAACAAACAAGAACGATTTAGCATCATAGTTTTGAATAAAATTATCAAGGAAAGAAGTCAAGGTATGAAATTTGAGGTTGGTTGGAATCAACATGGCCAGCCTATTGACCCCAATAAGTCAATGTTCATTAGTTATATTGGGTTCACAACGAGGATGAATGTGTCAATTGATATTGACTCATGGTGTTGCATCAACCCTGTAATTAATGAAATCCTTTAGAAAGATATAACAGTAATGTTACAATATTGTTACTCTATTTTATTAAAAAATTATATAATGAAACATTGATTTAGTTTTCATTATTCCTTACAGACTTTATTTATTCTAGAAAATTTTCATAAGAATTATGTCTTAATGGACACTGGAAAAGTCCATAGAGGCTTCCAGACTCTTCTAAAGAAGTAATATCTTAGGGATTCTAAGGCGAAATAAAGCCCCACCAACCACTTAGTTCTGAACACATTATAAAGCAGGAAACACGGACTACTTTCAGAAATCATCGCAATGATAAATCATTTTAGGTTCATTACGGAAAATAATATATTATTTTAAATTATTTATTTTATCCAACTTGATTCAAAATTATTAATTTATAAAATATAAAAAAATGATGAAAATAAAGAACATGTATCAAAACCAACATACCCCTATCACAAAGGAAAGATGCGGTATGATTCATTAGAGAAGAAATTGGTATATATTTTAAATCAACAATAAAAGTTTAATTATGTGATGTGAAACAACATATGTTTATTTGTTTATATGCAGATTGATGAATCAAAATCTGAAGCCACTTCTATCCCATGCCATGTGCTATGGAAGGAGGCTCGTGTAAATAAAGAGGGTATATTAGTTGATGAAAACACAAAATAATTTTGGGAATAATGTGTAAGTATGAAATAATTGTAATCAATTATTATTTATAACAATAATACATAAAAATAAAAATGTTTATATTTTTTATATGGTTTAGACATAAGAATTGGCAATAGTTGTACCAACAGAAAAGCGACTTTCGGTAGCTTTGAAGTGTCCTGAACAATATGGTCACGTTATAGGATTAGGATTTGGTGTATCTCCTAAAACATATTTCAAGAAGAGAAAACCACATGAAGATACATATAATATAATGACAAGAATGCAGTCCCAAATAGACTCACTGCAAGATATTATTTTTTGGTCTGGTTTGGCAGACCAATGTATAAGAAAGGATTAAAGAGAACCGGTAGTGGAGAAAAGATACACACATGAACCAAATTATCCTACTATCCTTGAGTCTATTAATTCTCCCCAAACACATACCTTACCTAAGGTAATCAATATTTTCATTACTCTTTATCCTAAATATAAATTAAATAACTTATGATAACTTTATATTACTAAAATTCTGCAGGGTACATTTGTATGTGATTTTTATCTATCAACACCCATGTATCTATATGTTTTAATGGGTACAGTGTATAATATACTAGGAGACCATATAAACAATCAAACCCTCCAAAAAATCACATGAGAGTGGGCATTAAGGTAGCTTATGATCTGAATAGTGAGTTACTTGTTCCACTTGATGGTCTGGATATTACAATGGTCGAAGCTGCTATTGGAGCTTTCATAGCATGGTCGTCTAATCTTATAAAGATGCATGAGGTAAGTATTTGACAAATTTTTTCATATGAAAAACATTTAACAGTTTTTGATAAAAGGTCTAAAGTGATGTATGATATTATATATGGATAAAGCGGTGGAGAAACAAAAGGCAGAATCCAGAAAATCTAGTGAATCGACGAAGAAAACAAAATGATATTCTAATAGTACCTTCTCCATGATAGTTCTAGAGAAATATTTATTATTATTACAACTTCATGTAGAGACAACATTTAAAGAAAAAAATATATCTTATATTGAGTATGAAGAAGAAATATATGGATATTCCTTGAAAGATGTAATTGGTCTCGAGATTCTAAATGAGATTATCAAGCATGAATGGTTGGGCATCTCAGTTGTGAATACATATATAAGGTACATTTTCATAATATGTATGTCCAAATAGTGAGATAAATATGTTTATTAAAGTTAATAACTATTAATATTTTTTATTGGAATTTATATTACAACTATATAAAGGGAAGATCGTGTGAAGCATGATTTGGATTCATTAATCCCTATATCATTTCTATGCTAGAAATTACTTTAAATAAGGAAGAAATTAACAATAAAAAAGATGAGTTAATCAAAGAATTTAATAAAAAATATCAGATGATGGACTCTTTTTTATAACTACACTTCAAGATTAAAACTCTACTATCTAATCACATAAAACATATTTTTAATTTTTGAATTACTTAAGTGTTTTTGTTTTTTAGGAAGCACTGGATACTGATAGTTGCCAACATAGACACCCTGAATATTTATTTTTTGGATTCAATGCATGGATTTCCAACCAACTGACCACACATGATCTGTATTGTGAATATATAATACACTATAATCAACATTTTATAGATAAATTTTAAATTATATGTTTGGTATATATTTTAATGAGAATTTTGTTATGATAGGGTGGTCACTAAATATATGCTAGATCATGGAATGAAGTCAGTGTATGAAAAGCTAAAGCCTATAGATTACTAAAAATTAAAACAAATTAAGGAATATATAGAAATATTTAACTATCAATACATTTTAAAACAATTTATTTATTTTGGTCAATGTTTTTAAACTGTCTGAAACAAGATAATGTAATCAATTGTGGATATTATATTTGAAAATTTATGAGAGAAATCATAAACCATGAAAATACCAGCATCCCCTAATTGGTGATTTAAGAAAGTAATTAAAATTTCATTAAAAATATTTCATAATCATTTTTTTGTCTATATTTTCTCAATACTATCAAGATTTCCAAAAAAATTACTCAAAATAAGAAATAAATTTTTTTAGAGATGAGTTGGCAGCATACTTTTTGTCAGAATGTATGATGACATCAAATTTAGGTGATTACCTGATATGTTTGTGATCTAGTATGATTTGTGACCTTTGAAATATATTTGGGGTGAGAAGCATTAGTGTTAGAATGCTTATATATTATTTTTTATCTCTTTCTCAAGGAGAAGAGTAATGAAGGAAATCAATTTGTTTATAATTGATTAACTACAAACAATAAAATTTTTGGGTAATCATAGAGGCATAGGTGGAGGTGGAGGCACAATCATAGGAATATGTGGAGGTGGAGGCAAAGGTAGAGGCATAGTTAGAGTCAAATTCTAGCAGGGAGGAGGAGGCAGAGGTGAGGACTGAGATGGAGACCAAGGCGGAGGAGGATAAGAAGCTCTGGCTTGAAAAGAATAAATTTTTTGGGCAATAAAGTAGAATAAATATCATGCCATGATTGTGTTTGAGAACATTTTTTTAAAAGTTTACACAACACTTTTCACTTAAGATAATATCAATTTTTTTTCTTTCCGATTTAAAATGGCATTTAGTAAAAAACACATGTGGCATACTCAAAAACTGATAAAACACATTATTATTTATTTGGTAATTTTATAAAATGATACATATGTTATTTTCAATGTATATAGATCACCCGAACCTCAATACAATTCACAGTGTGACCAGTGTGACTCCAAATTCCCATTATCAGTTTAAAACTGACATTTTAATTCAAAAAAATTCACTCACTAAAAATTGAGAAAACACGCTCAGATTGTATTGATAATTTGGGAAAACAATTCATAATTCATTTTGATGTGTATGAATCAGTCTCATATATAACCCACACATTATTCCACATCTTTGGCTCAAAGTTCATGTTTCCAATTTAAAATGACATTTTAATAAAAAAACACATGTGATGTACTCAAAACTGAGGAAACGAATTAATATTGTTTTGATAATTCAGGAAAATTATCCATGTGTCATTTGGGACGTATATTTTTTATTCAAAATTGACATTAATTTTAGTGAAAAAAACAACTAACATAATCAAAACCAAGAAAATACATTTGGATTGTTTTGGTACTTTAGTAAAATTATCCATACATCATTTTTGATCTGCAGGGATCACTGAAACCTCAATCTGATATACGATGTGATCGTTATGACTCCAAGTGTCTGTTATCAGTTTAAAATTGACATTTTAATAAAAAAAAGTGCCACTCACTAAAAACTGAGAAAATTCACTTGGATTGTCTTGATAATTTGGTAAAATGATTCATAATTCATCTATGATGTGTGTGAATTAGTCTCATGTCAATGCCACACACGATTCCACCTGTATGGCTCAAAGTGCGTGTTTCCAATTTAAGATGACATTTTAGTAAAAAACACATGTGGCATACTCAAAACTGAGGAAACACATTTCTATTGTTTTTATACTTTAGTAAAATGATCCATGACTCATTTGGGATGTGTATCATTAATCTGCACTTCAATCTGATGCATTGTGTGACTGGTATGACTCCAAGTGCATCTTTTTTATTCAAAATTGACATTAATTTTAGTGGAAAAAACATCTGACATATTCAAAACTGAGAAAACATATTCTTATTGTTTGGTACTTTAGTAAAATGATCTATACATTATTTTTGATGTGTAGGGATCATACTCACATCAATTTGATGCATGGTGTGACTGGTATGACTCCAAGTGCATCTTTTTATTCAAAATTGACATTAATTTTAATCAAAAAAAACAATTGACATACTCAAATTGAGAAAATTAATTTTGATTGTTTTAGTACTTTATTAAAATGATAAATAAGTCATTTTTGACATGTATGAATCAATCACACCTCAATTCGACTCACGATGTGAACGGTATGACTCCAAGTGCTCCTTTTTATTCAAAATGTGCATTAATTTTAATAAAAAAACAATTGACATACTCTATAATAGTGTTTTATTTTTCTTGTATTTTTTTTAGAAATTTTATTTCATTTAAATTTAGTATTTTTATATTATTTTGGTAATTTTTGTTATTGTTTATGCTGATATAGTGTGTTTTTGTAGCTCACTGCACCTGTTTCTGGTGATGCAGTGTGCTACAGTATTACACTGCAGTTTTAACCTTTATCAGTGCTACTAAATTCATTGATAAAGATACCCTTTATTAGTTCTTTTTAAAGAACTGATAAAAGACACCTTAATTGGCACTTCTAGAGGTGATGATAAATTCTATCTTTATCCGCGTACTAAAAAGTGCTAATAAATCATACTTTTTTCAGTGCAAATAAAATCTTTGATAAAAGACACTATTTATCAGTGTTTTTTAAAGTGATGTATATATATCAATGCTAAATATAAGAATTGATAAATGAGGTCTTTTATCATCACTTTTAAAAGTGCTCATAAAAGTATGATTTATCAGTGCTTTTATTTGCGCTGATAAATATTCCCTTTATCAGCACCTTTTTAGTTCTGATAAAAACCATGGACTTTTAATTGTGCTAAGGTAGTTAGTTTTTTTCTAGCACTAATAAAGGCCCATTATAGTGCTTTTAAAGGTGTTATTTTTAGTATTTATATCCTCTTATTAATTTTTGTTTGGTTACATCTATCATTTAGGATGTTCAGCTAATGGGTAGTTGTATGATCTCTAGTCTACATCAAGTTAGATATTGGACCTGATAATTTCATGACCACACTACACTTATATTTAGAGGGGGAGGTTTCCTCAGAATCTAAGAAGTGGTTGAAGAATATTAAAGAAACATTCTATATAATTGAGACTCTGAGACTCTTAAGGTATGATTTTCAATATTCATGCATGAAGTTCTGAGTTTGAAATAGTTTAATTATATAATTTGGGACAATCCCTTGAAGGATCTATTATGTGGTGGTTTAGAGCATCGTTATTTCAAAAATTATTCCCTAAATCCATGAATTAAACAATGGATATGGAGTTTAATTATATCCAATTCGTTGATCAATCTATTTTAGAATACACTGGGAATTTCTTTGACTTTATTTCATATCTACCTAAAATAATCTTAAATGTTCTTTTAAATTATCATGATCTAGGATGGATCTTTATCATAGTATCCATATAAAGTTTCCTCTAATCTATTAACCCTATTATATGGAAATGATGTGTCAATACTTTGAAATAAATATCTTTATATCTGGTTTCTTAGGATAAGATTTATTCACTCTAATCCTTAGAGTTATTAGGAAATGTCAAGTGGTGAAAGGATAAAGTAGGTCAGATCCATTTAGAATGGCAGAGTGGGTATAAATAGACCATTTAGAATTGATTCTTTATTGTCCCCCAGGATTCAACCCTTGGTGTGATATAAACATAGTTCTTTAGGCCATAAAATGTTTGTATGCCAAGAATCACTTAAGTCTTTCCATTTTTGTGGAAATTTAGTTCATTTTCAATAGTTCTATAAGGATTTTTAGATGAATCATGGGAATGAGATAGTTTTAGGAATCCTTAGAAACTTGTGGTTTTTGTTTTATTTTCCTTTTTCATGTTTCCTTTTTATGGTGTTTTTTCTATAATTTTTTTTTTAGTTTATAGATTTTATAATACTAATTATATAGTGGAATTTCATGTGGTTTTGGACCCTTTTGTGAATGGAGTATGTGGTTAATGTTCCTTGTGAGCATTATCCATGATTTATTATAAATAAAGAAAGGATTTTAATGTCTTCCATATTCTTTTCTCCTAAATTTAATTTATGAATCCATTGAGCTATTAAGATATTTATAAATATATTTAGACCCCCATTAAGTGGTATCTTCTCTTAGCGATGAATCTTTTTTGTTATGGGTTCTTTTTTCCCATAACCACCCTTGATAGGGGGATTAATTAAATTTCTATGTATTTTTATGTGGATTTATGGGTGTATATTTGGTAATTGGTTTTTAAAGAGTTAAGTTTGTGATGTCTTGAGGATGATATTAATTTCAAGATTCTTATCTTGAGTTATTTATTAAAAAGGACTTTTTGGGGAAAAGTGTCATGGTAGGGATAATTGTGACACCCATTGTATAATTTTTTGGTATGGAATTTTTTATTTATCCATTTTTTATATTATATCATTATTTATTAGTTTTGGTTAATTTTTTCATTTTGTATAAGATGCATTTTTTGTCTATGGTAGGTTGTAATGCGTCCAAGTTATGTCTCATCATGACCTTTCCCTGGTAGTGGTGATGTTTTATGGTGAGGTGCATCATTCCATAACTAAAAGAGTCCATGTCACGACTCCTTATAGTAAGTGGAGGTGTGATGTTGAAGGTGAATTACACTACAGCTGGGGGAGGATATACTGTGAATCACCCCAAGTAGTAGGGATGTTTTTTTGGGAATCACACCCCATTTTTATGATGGGTTGTTATACCATATCGTGGTCTTCTAAGGAAAAAATGTAAAATTACTCTTTTTCACTTATGTGATTTTAACCCCATTGTCCCACTTTCTTTTATATTCATGTGACCATCTCTACCTAGTTGTGGATATCTTCTCCCCCATACTCATTTGGTTCCTCTTTTAATGTATTAGTGGATTTTTCTTTAGTTAAATCCCTTTTTATTCATGGTTTTCTCTTCCTCTTTCCCATTATCGATGCTTTTTTATAAACTAAAATGATCGTGGATACCTAGGGTTTCTTATTACAAAATTCTTACTTAGGGTATATCTTTTATTGGGATTTTTCTAAGAATTTTAGGATTATATATACCCTCTTCTTAGAATTGGATACCCCTTGTCAATAAAATCACAAGTTATTGATAGGTGACTCTTTATATTTCTTTTTCTCATGAAACTATGGATTATTTATTCTTTAAAATGATTTTTTCTTAGTTATAAAGACTATATTGTGTGACCATGATTTTCAAGTGTTTATTTTAAATTATTTTTATTAAAAACTCATAGATAAATAAAGTTTATTTATACTTTTATAAGGTAGAATTCAATTTTAGAAAAATTATTTCACTATATATTTTCGATAAAATTCCTAACATTGATTATAAATGAAATATTCAAAATATCCTTTATGGATAACACTTTTAGGATTTTTTTAAAAGATTTTTTTGTACCTTAAATCTTAGTAAAGGGGGTTATTTTCACAATCATAGTATTTTATAAATATTTTTGGTTGTATTTCAAGAAAAATGTGATTCTCGGGTTTATAGCTCTTTTGGATTTTCTTATGTGTAAAATACCATTTGGAAAATGAATTGAATGAAATTATCACCATTTAATACCATTTTTACATTCCCCTTGGATCTTATTATATTGTGATGTGATATAGTGTGGCTTGATATGGGAATCCAAGTTAGTTTACTTTATTATTATGTAGGGGATTTTTATTTAATGGGTGTTTGGAGGTGAGGTTTGAGTTTATGCCTTGATTATTATGGATTTATCATAAGGTATGTGTATATATATATTTCCTTGATTTATCACCTCATTTTGATATCATAGTAATCCTTTAGTAGTTAAGTGGGGATTTGAGGTATGTTACTACACAAGTTGAGATTATACATTGACTAATTTCCCAAGTGTAGGATTGTGCTCCACCTTGGGTTTGTATCCGCTTATGGGGGATAGGAAAGATAAAACCAAGTGTAATTTCAATTTGTATCATTAGCTAACCATATGATGTTTCACCATTTATATTTCTCCATGAATGTCTCCTTAGTGCCTTGGTTGTTCCCCATGATGATTATTGTTGTTTACTTATATGTTATTATTATATTAGGGCTTGATATGGATACTTTTTTATTTTTTCCCCTAATAATGATTATTCTTTCATGTTCTTATTTATCCTATATACTTGGATTTTTTTATAATTTTAAAGGAACATGGTTTAAATTCATAAAATATACCTCCTTTTGAAATATAGATTTTTTCAGAAAAAGATCACTGGGATGTTTGAAAAAAATTGGTGAAATTTTTCTTCCTAAAATGGTTATTTTTTAAAATGGATTTTTAAATTTGAAATGTGAAGTTTTATAATAAATTATGCATATAACTCCTGTAAAAGTTGCTATAAATTTTTAAACATAAGTTATTTCTCTAAAAATGTTTATTATTCTATTCCTTCATAATTTATAAATTAATTAGTTTTAAAAGGTTAGAAACATATTTTGATGAAGTTAGAGGCTTACCTTACTGGTAATGTCACCCCATAATCCTTCTTGAAACATGTGTTAAAATTATAGAAATATAAAATTTTATTGTATTGTAATAGTATTATAGCACTGTAGAAATATTATTACTATATCATGTACTATAAATGGGTACTATACAAGTATAATTATTCATACATATGATATTTTGATCCATTTATTAGGTATTCGGGCCATAGGTCCTATGGTCCATCATTCTACATGATACAAGCTATTTAGAGATGATTTTATAAATTTATGAAACAGTTTGATGGTATTCAATGATGAATCTGAAGGTAGGGTGATCATATGTGTGATTGATCACTGGTTTAAGTGATTCAAATTTGGTGCACACCTAGAGCCTCAACACGGGGTAGATATGATAGGATGCAAATGCGATGTCGGGGAATAAAGTTAAAGGATGATTGGATAATGGGATGTTATACTGTGGATTAACTCTCTATTACACTATCCCTTTGGGACATTTACTTAGGAATTCATAGATTTATTATGGGGATTTTGGGTTATGTAAGGGTTCCCCGCTAAACCAAGTTAAAAACAGAGTTTATTGAGAAAATAAAATTAAAAACTAGTTTAAAGGAATAAATATCTTTTAATATTGGATTTATAAAATGAAATGGTACACTTTGGTATACTCTATACTTAAAACTAGTCTAAATGGATTTATTTTCAAAAGGAAATTTGAAATATTACCTAGTGTAAATCTACTAGGCATGTTTGTAACACACCCTATATACACACCGTATTTGTGTATGTAGTCATGTTCATCAACTTATATTGGTTTAAAAGGTTATTTGGATATTTTTAAGGGATAGGATGTTAGTTAGGGTATGATAAAGGTGGAAAGTGATGTGTGTTAACTTGCTACATGGTTTATAGTTGTTTTGATTCATTTTTTATTTAAATTCCAGTTGGGAATTGTTTATCATCTTGTAGAGTTCCATATCAGCTTCCTTCCCTTTCAAATTATTATTTTATATTTTTATTTCTTGTATAAGTTATAATTTAAGTCAATTTTTGGGTTATGTTTATTATATATTTTTATAGTATTTTATTATACCGTGTTTGGTTGATGTACATTTTAAAACTTATTATTCATTATGCATGGTATTCCATTATTTCGAATGTCTATTCCAGACTTTTTAATGGAGGTTATTATTTAGTTGATTTTTTATTGAAATCATTCCCAAGTTGTTTAATGTTGATTCCTCAACACTATTTTTCATCTGGTGGTGATTGAGAATGTGCTTCAAGGTAGTAAGGGTCTGTTCATTACGTGATCCTCCAAAACTCATCAATTGTATCAAATCCATGTTCATTAATGTATCAACATGTTCTTTACTATTTTCATAAATAACATGTGTATCATAATATGCATGATTCCATATCATAACATACAATATTTTATGGATGAATGTCCATTTACTAATCTCTTGTATTTGTGGTATAATATTTCATAATTCTTTTTTTCTTCATCATAGGGTAAAACAGGTTTGTATCATAAGGGATGGTGTAGTGAAATTCCATGGTTTTGTTCTATGGTGTAATCTATGATATATGATATCATAAGATATGATTGAAACTTGGGTTTTGTGAAAATAAATTATAGTTTCATAGTGATGATATAGTTTTTATTTTTATATATTACTCGATACATAAGAAATCCCCAATGTACAAGTTTTTCCTTTGTCATAGAAGTGAAAAAAACATTACATAATGTGAAAGGTTTTTTACTTTCCATGATAAATTTTCATACATAAGGGTTACCCAATACATAAGATTTTACATATATAAGTTTCACTTGATACGTATTTTTTTTTCATGATAAAGTGAATGAATTTGTTATCTATTGGTTATGAAATGGATAATTCTTTTGAATTTTTATGATAGTGCTTATCGTAAGCATTGTAGATTATGATATATAATACCTCATGTCTATTATAAAACATGATATAATCAAAAAAAATATGAAAATTAATATTTTAGCTATAAATTATTGTATTTTATAAATTGTTTGTAAAATAAAAGTGTTGGGAATTAAAAATAAAAGATTTTCAAGCCTAAATAAAATATGAAATGTCCATATTAATATATCATTTTTGGAAAATAAATAAAATATTTATTTATTTATTCATTCATTTTAAATATTCATGTTTATTAATTGATTATGATATATGAATATTTTGTATGCTTTAATTTATGTGATAAATTACTTCTTATAAACATTCAGGTCATGCATTACATGCTACGTATAACAATATAAGATTTTGTTTTTATCTACCATGACCTTAGTTTAAAATTAATGTTATTAGGTTGAATTTGGTTATTTAATATAGTTTATACATATTAGGTATTATATTTATGATGAATTGTAATAAATCTTTATTAAAGTATCATAGGGAAAAGTGACTTTAGGTCAGACTTTCCACTTTTCTGGAAGCTTATGCCTTGTTCATGCATGAAATATAAAATTTTATTTTCAATAGAAAACACTTTTGATATTGATTAAGAACCTATACAGATAAATACCAGCAAATAATAAAGTCACATACTACATTTTAATACCATTCCAAAAAAAATAAGATAATTTTATCAATGCACCTTGTATAAACTCCATTCAATAGAGCATGCCCTCTTTTATGGTTTATTTTTTATGAGGTCCTTAAATCATGATTCCCTCTTATACTAGGTTTCTAGAGGCTCTTAACAGGTTATTTTTCCTTCATTAAATCCTTAACCCAAAATAATCTTCTATGTTTCAATCCATTCTAATTGTTCCTCATTAGTTTCAACTCTTATTACACTTTAAAACATCCCATTGTTCACCTCAAAAGAGGAATGGATTACTATATGTTGTTAAATAGTCTCCTCATTGGAGTCTATAAGTAGGTACGAATAAGATTTAGTTATGTTTTTAGTTATTGATCCTTCAGATTAACCCTTTGATCATGAGCTTGTATCTGGTTTTTTGTACTCCCTCAAACAACCACTAGATCTTAGATCGGAGATGGTTGATTAGACATCCTATCTTCCTTGGAGTTTATACCCAATAAAAATGATATTAATGTGTCAATTCCATCTTCACGATTGGTCTGATCCTTGTTGAACTAAGACTTAGGTTCTATGCGATCCGGACAAGACATAACCAAACCCTCCTCCCTACCTATTCTATATGCATCCACACCGTCATCCTCCACCTGAGTGGACTTATTCTTATCTTCTATAAGACAACTCCACCCCATGTCGAGGGATTTATCCTTGGTCTTTAACTCTTGTTCTTTATTTCTGATCTAGTGTGCATCATCTAGGGAATATTAGAATAATCCTTCTTATTTTTAATTTTATTTCCTTTTTTAACTGGATAGAATCCTAAGTAGAACCCTCCCTTTTTTCATTTTTATAATATTCATGAAAAATATTTAGAGCATTCACCTCCCATTTATACTCTAATGAATCCTATAGTGCATCCTCTGTACCTATTACTTCCTCGTCATTATCATCTAATCCCTCTATATAGTATTTCTTTATTATTATTTTCATGTTCATCCTTGTCTATAGATTTATTTATTTTTCATTTTTGTTTAGGAATTTCATATCCCTCTTCATCATATTTATCTACGTGATCTTCTCTTAAAATCTCAAAAATATTTTTAAAATTGATAAAATTATATTTTTCTTACTCATTAGTATATGTATTGGTGACCCTCAAACAACCTGAGGCCAAAGATACATCAGTTTCATCAATAAATTGATCTTCTTCATCCACATATTATGTTTCATTAGAATAATAACCATTACTTTATTTTTGATAGATTTTTCTAAATATTATGGGGTTGATGTCCACTTTTTGGGCATAATATATCAACCTGACTCAAGAAAGACTCCATAGGGGCTATATATTTCCCAGTTTATGGGT
This sequence comes from Viscum album, assembly GCA_963277665.1. Classification (NCBI taxonomy): domain Eukaryota; kingdom Viridiplantae; phylum Streptophyta; class Magnoliopsida; order Santalales; family Viscaceae; genus Viscum; species Viscum album. The sequence continues at coordinate 1,776,235,322 of OY728153.1, read as the reverse complement.
ACTTTAAAACGCTTGAAACCCCTAGATTCAAAACATAGAAATCATTGTTAAAACAAGCATTCTACACATTATTTCTTTCTGTAGTATCTCCTAACATAAATCTCAAGGATTTCATCTCAGATAAGGGATCTACTAGGTCTCTTTAAATCCTAGTAAAAATTATCGAGATTCATGGGTCTTGGAACTAAACACCTTTATCCAACTTATTTACATCAATATCAAGAACTATTTCTTCCAATGATATTCACCTTCAACTTCAATCTATAATAAATCTATAGAAACCTTGGAAACATCAACTTCAACATACATTTGATGGGATATAGTATTCCATAGAAAACTTATCATGTTATCATCAGATAAGAATCTACCAGCCATGTTTTCAATCATCCTAATGATTTCTATATTATAGATGGGAATCAATATTCTAAGGGGAAATATCTATAAGGATGTGTTTGAAGGGTCTCAATTTAGGTAAAAATAAAAACACTATCAAAATAATTAAAATTAGAACCCATTGAATACTCCTAGAGAATTAGACCAGGCTAAGACTAGGTCTTCCTTGGTTGAGAAACAAATCAAAAAAATGATGCAGATTCAAAATCCTTATAAAAACATGAGCATGTATTCCCCAAGAATCAAAAAATACATGTCAAAGGAGTTAACCAAAGTACACTTTATTCTAAATCAATGAATAAAGTATAGGTTGAAAAGGTATGAGCATTCATGAACTCAATAGTGGAGATCGGGATAGAGGTGAATTCATTGATTCATATTAAGACTTTAGGGATAAGTTTATTTGTGTGAAAGGATGGGAGAGGTCCCAGGTTATATAATGATACAAATTCATAAGGAAAATGAGTTGAGGGGTTGGGTAAAAAGATTCCCCCTATAGAGGGGGAGGGTCTAGAGGGGTAGCCATCCCCCTAGATAAAATTTATAACTCCTTTTAAATCATGTTTATTCTTTTTTCTAGAAAGGTGTAGGTTGTATGACTATGGATCTATTCTTACACATATTTGGATTAATAATATCATATAATTCCAAAGTATTATATTAAAATTTCATGTGCCTTATTCATAGAATTCATTTTGATATGTGTAAATATGTTTGGATTCTCGGTGAGTAACACAAATTGCAGGTTATGTAAAGAGTAATGCATTGATATAGTTTGAACATGTTAATTAGGTGGATGTAATATGGATTCTAGGAATAAATCATTAGATTCATAAATATGCAAAGGAATAAATCATGAGATGATAAAAATTACATGTGATTCAATAGTTATGGATTTATATACATATGATTTATATTAAATTTGTGATACATCAAAAGGAAACCCCTTAAAATACTAATTTTGAGATTCCTTACAAAGTAAGCACATGTCAAAGTCTTGATCATCTAGACAAATTGGTTCTATCATTGTAGGGTTTTGATGGATAATATTACATAAGGAATGATGGAGATGTATAACTCTAAGAGTTAGGTAACCAAATCCTATTGTGATATTTGGGAGATATAGATCTGGGAAACTCTAAGAATTTGGATACAAGAGGAATAGAGTTTGATTTATATCTATATGATGAAATTTGGAAAATAGTTATCCCCTGTATAATATAAGATTCATATATGGTATTATTGGAAAGTTTTCCTAGCTAAATAACTAAGTGGTTAGAGGAACTCCAAAGTGGACTCATTATATAGTGAAATATGGGTATTAGAACACTAAATGAATATGATTTATGGGGTCATTAGTTTTATTGAGATTAATTTATTATCCTTAATGAAATTTATAAAACCTGAAAAACATATATAGATATATCTTTTTTGTAAATTATAGTATACATATTGTTTATTATTTTGAGATCTCTTATAGGTATATCCTAGAAAACAATTGTAGATTTATATCTAAGGTTTATAATTGTTCTTAAAGAAAATAATTATGAGAAAATTAATTTGAATTTTATAGAGATCAATTTCTCTATATCTATCACATGGGTATTAGGTACTGGGTGTGCATCACACATTCGTGTTGATAAACATAGACTTGGTGATAGGAGGTAATTGAAGAAGGGTTAACCAGATCTATGTGTTATAAATAGTGAAAGATTAGTTGCATTAGAGGTTATCACATGTGATCTAATTCCATCTAGTGGATTATTTATGGAATTTTAAAATTATTATTAGTATCCTACCATAAATATAATTTTTATTTTTTTATCTTTTTTAGAGAATTTGGTATTTTCATTCATTATTTAAAACAAAATTTATTCTATATAAATTAATGAAATGTTTCATGGAATAAAGAATATGGTAAATATTTATATAGTCTAGATATAGATAATACTATCTATAATAATCAGGATAATAAGGTCGAGGTTAATTCTAATCTCACTTACCTTTAGCATTGTCACATTGGATTTATAAATGAAAAACACATTCAAAAATATCATAAACATGGATTATTGGTATTATTAAATTATAAATCATTTGAAACATGAAGACATTATTTATTAAGTAAAATGAATAAAAAACTATTAGTGGAAAATCTGAATTGGTTAGTGTAATATTAGATCTTATATATAGTGATGTATGCAGACTAATGAGTAATCTTACAAGTGGTGGGTTTTGGTGATTTGTAACCTTTACTAATGAATTTAGTCAATATGGTTATGTGTTTATGATGAATCATAAGTATGAAAATTTGTAAAAGTTAAAATAGTTCCATAATGAAGTATATAATCAATTGGGAAAATGTATCAATGTTCACTGATCATAATATCAAGGTAGTGAATACTTGAGCTATAAATTCAATAATAAACTAAAAATTTTGTTTATTTTTTCCATAACTCACTACTCCTATAAAACTAAAATGGAATATTTTGTCGAAGAGGAGGAACCATGCCCTGATAGACATGGTTTGATTGTTGATGAGTAATTGTGAATTTCCTATTTCATTTTGGGGGTATGATCTAGAAACTGCTATATTCTTACTTAATTGTGTTCCATATAAAGCAGTCATAAAGACACCATATGAGATATGGTATGGGAAATGTATTGGTTTTCCTTTTATAATTATTTGGTATTGTGAAGTAATAACATGATTATTGTATTATAATAATTTTATCCTTAAATCAAATAAATTCTTATTTGATGGTTTTCTAGAGGAAACAAAGGGGTAATATTTCTATAATCCTACTAAGAACAAAGAGTTTATATCCCAATTTTATGAATTCCTTGAGATGTAATATATTCAATAAGGAGTTAGTGGGGGAAACGTTGAACTTGGATAAGCTCAATAAAAATATATAGGAAGTGTCCCTGAGATGGAAGTTGAGTTGGTTCCACAAAGATTTATAGAAAAAGAACCAACTCAAGTCACATAAGAACCATGAATGGCTTATATGATTCATTAGGATCCACAGAGATATGGATTTCCTATGGAAAATGAAAATTAAGTAATGTTCATAGTTTATAAACCTTGTACCTATCATGATTCTATTAAGTGTATTGACTTTAATAAAAGGTTGGAATCGGTGGAATATAAGATAAACTCCATATACACTAACCAAGTTTGGAACTTGGTAGATGCTCCTGAAGGGGTAAGACTTGTAATGAAATTTTGGGTTCAATAACAACAATTGATTCTAGAATATTAGTAAAAGGGAGAAAAAATAAAATTATCAGAATAAGATCATAAGGAATAGGATTTACATGGTTTGAGAATAATCTCTACACCTATAGAGAGGAAAAACAATTCACAATTTTTTAGATAAAGATACAAGGTACAAATATTAGAGTGTAAGAACCCTAAATCTAAATGAGATCATAAATTAACATGGATTTATAGTAAAACATGTTGATATAGTTCCAAATCCACATAGTAATTCCACTATGATATAGTTCCAATGACAATAAGTATGTGGAGCTACAATTCCCTATTGGTGTCACTAGTTAAATAATCTATAGTAGATATATCAAATCCCATAATTACATAGAACCATTTTTTGGTATCATTGGTTAGATTTCCTATAGTGTTAAACATTTTCATTAGTTGAACCATGATATTTCTATCTTAATGTATATTATAAATTGCTAGCAGTTAGCCCAACTTCATCCAATGGATCACGTTACACCATTCCAACAATACCCATAGGGTGCAAGTGGGTTTTCCCTAAGAAAAATGATATGGATGGTAGAGTGTATACTTAAAAATATTACCTAGTGCAAAATGGTTACAAACAAATTCATGGTATGGACAATGAATAAACCTTTTCACCTATTGTGATGATAAAGTATATTTGGATATAGATTACCATAATATCTCATTATGATTATAAGATATATCAAATAGATTTCAAAACTACTTTCCTTAATGGAAATTTAGTCAAGGATGAATATATGATATAAATTGAATGTTTTGGAGGTTCTAATGAGTCAAAAAAGTTTTATAAGTTTCAATGATTCATTTATGGAATGCAGCAATCTTCTTAGAGCTGGAACATCTAGTTTGATGATGCAATCAATGTTTTTTGTTTAATAAAAAATATAGATGAATATTTTGAATACATGAATATTTTTTTGGGTGTGGTGGTATTTATGATATTGTATGTGGATAACATATTACTCATCAAAAATTATTTCCTAACTTTACACTTTGTAAATATGTGGTTTAGAAAATTCTTCTCAATGAAATCCATGGGTGGAGAAGCCTATGTATTTGATATGAAGATCAACATAGATAGATATATGAGGTTTCTAGGACTATGAAAAAACATATATATTTATAAAGTGAAAAGTTTTTTGGAATGGAGAACTCTAAGAAGGGGTATTTACCAATGTTTTATAGCACTATTCTTAGGAAGATCCAAGATCCTTATAAATATTTAGAAAGGATGGATGGGATTATTTATGTATCCCTGATAGGATCCATCATGTATGATATGTTTTGTACTTGACCTAATGCCTCTTATAATTTTAGAATTACAAGTATATATCATTCCAATACATGTGAGAGTCATTGGATTACAATAAATAACATCATTATGTAATTGATAAGAAGGATATGTTCTTGGTATTTGGAGGAGATAATGAGCTCATTGGAAAGGTTTACACTGATACTGGTTTCTAATATAAAAAATATAATATGAGATCTAAATATGGATTCAGGTTTTTCCTAAATAGTGGAAATATCGATTGTAATATTAAAAAAAATACACCATAGTGGACTCAATAATAAAGTAAAAGTACATTGTTGCGTCAGCTATTGTGAAGGAAGATATTTGGATTAAGAAGCTTATTTCTGAACTTGAGTTGGTTCCTAGAATAAAGGGATAAATTGAGATTTATTGTGATAAAAATGGATCTATTTCTGAGGACAACTAAACTTGGTCTCACCAAAGGACCCAACACATTATTCATAAGTACCATATCATCAATATACTGTTGAGAGGAGTTATGTAAAGGTATATTGTGTGGTTAAAGATGAGAATGTAACATATCCATGATTGAAAACATTAGTACAGTAAAATCTTAAGGGTCATGTTGAATCTATTGGTATTAGATACTTGAGATATTGGATATAATTGTTATAAAATGTATCATGGTTTTATAATAAAGTAAATATCTCATTATCATTCATTCACATATGATACATCTATATATTACATTAATAGAGTAATGATAATATCCCCTCAAAGTATAACTTTGAGTTGTCCCTAATTAATGATCATCACGATGTATTGTGGTTTTTGATGATATTTTATGATTATCTTGAGTAGAATTTTTTACTTTATACAAATAGTTGTATACATGATAAAAATAATAGACACATGAGATAACAAGTTGATACTTATTATCTGGACTGACCTTCCAAAATATATCAAATGTAATGTCGTATATTCATTGATATACTTAGGTTTGTATTCTTATTATGAATCCTCATAACCTAAGGTTGGAGAGATACCTAGAATTAGAACCATTATATTTTTATTCCTTTATTATGTAAGCCTTAAGACTTAGATAATCATGAGGTGGTTGAGTCTGTTGATGATCAAGTCACTGGTTAGAGCTCAAACAAGATGGTATTTTTCCACTCATATAATGAGATCAAAACATTTGGTCCCTTGATTGAGTTATATTAATGAAATTTATGGCCATGCTTAGTTGAGTGAAATGTGATGTGATGAGATACTTGCATGAGGTACATGTGATGCTTTCATATACTAGATGAATGACATTCAGTGTATTCAATAGCCTAGTCAGTATATTTCATAGGACTATGAATATATGATATGGCCCATGATTGACATGTTAGATGTCTATTGGTCACTAGATGTCATGGGAAAAGGAATTATATAGGTATAATTATGATTTATATGATAGATCTTATAGTGGACATGTTCATATAGAGATATATGAATGTTTAATCAAGATCACAATAGACCCCTTTATAGTTTGAGTATCACTGATTCTTCTCTAGACACCACTCTTTTCATACATATTTGAAATCATTATTTCATTTTTTTTAATGCTATAATGGCCCACAGGGTTACACAATTAGGCCTTAGGATAGGGATTATGTTTTGGAAAAAATATTTGATCCAAAATGAAGAGATTTTAATAAACAGTACCAAAAAGAGTTTAGATAGATTCACAAAGATTTGTGATGTTTTCAAAAAAAACCCCATATGGAAATTTACTATAATTGGGAGATTATTGAAAATTAACTAAAATGGGTATGCCATATTTTTTAATAAACCTTGTGTTGTGGCCTATGATATGCATGTGATGTATATCATGGATTATTATATCATGATATCATATAAGGAATTATATGCATATGTCTTATATTATTATAGGATTAAGATATAATATATCTAGTGTTTTATACTACCATGTCTTCCAAGTGGTTTCCTTCAGTTATGAGTCAAGGGGTTGATTAATTTATGGCATGATAGTTCATTTGAAATTTTCAAATGATCTAAACTTAAATGTGCATGCATTAAAAGTAACACATATCATATAACATGTAATGATAGTTGACACTCAACCCCCTATATTAAATGAAGGGAGTCTAAATAAAGTGGTGTGATCCACCTATTGGATATTCAAAATACTATCTAACCTAAATTGAACCTATATATTCCTCCCTATCCACCATTCATATTTATGGAGAATATTCTTGAATACATTTGGTGTTTGAGGTCCTCTATTTATGAATAAGGATCCCATTGTTCGGAATCATCTCTATGGAGGAGAAAGTATGTTGGTTTTCACTATGTTATTATGATCAAGAAAACTCCTTTGAGTTCTATGGGCATGGATCTTAATATATTTTAGGTACACCTATTATTTTATGTTCTCTATATTTCATGTTGATTCATGATGATAGATCAAGAACGTTATATGGGTTTCTTCCATTTTTATGACCATTATGTGATCCTCCAAAACCCATCATAGGAACACTTACCTCACTTAAGATTCCTAGTTTTGAACTAACCCTTAGATCCTTTAAAACTCTTAACAATTAAATAGTGAACAATGGAAGACACTCTATGAGAGTGATATCAATATGTAACTTGTAACAACTTTGGTTTTTTCAATTAGACCATTTAAATAATTTAAAAAATATTTTCAGTGCTACTCATGAAGTTTGTGTGAGGTTTTGGGCATCACGGAGCCCTGATTTTGATATATTAACAATATTTAATTTATTTAACTAATGTGCATGAATTAATTCAAAAATAATATATTTCCTTCTAAGAAGAGTCTTGGATGGGGAAATTAAGGCATCCATTGAATCTAGAACATTTTTTTTACCCTTGGTGTGCATAAGTTTCATTCACATCGGGTTCCATGATGGTGAGTAGTCACTAGCGGATTAAATAGTGGATGAATTAATTAATTAATGGTTTGATTGTATAATTAATTGGTTAACCATAGAAAAGGTCTATTTAATTTCTTATTAGTGAATCTTCTAGTATTATATTCCCAACCAAGAGATATATTAAGAGGATATCTTATGGTGGAGAATGTTGGAATAGGAACTTGGGATTGAGGATTGATCACAAACGTGTTGGATATCACCCATTTATTATGATGTTATGAGCATGGATAAATTCTTCCTAAATTGAGTTCATTTTTAAACCTTTCATGGACATATTAATTTATGTTTCCCTATAATTCATAATTTTAAGTTCATTGTGTTTTATATTTCTAAATTACCCATTGATTCTTCAATTTTTGTCAGTGAACGATGGCCAAATCATGCGCGGCTATGTGGATTACTCATCTTTTATGGTTTATGGATTTATCCCTACTTTTTAAGTGTTTTCATCACCAAAAATTATTTTGGATAGTGATTTGACTATACATATGGATTTATTTTCATTGTTCTAATTATTATTGGTTTTTTTATTTATTGATGTGGATATCAGTTCAATAATTGAGGCACAAAGAAGGATCATAGAAAATGATGGAATTGTGGATGTGGCTAGAATGAGAATATTTCTGAGTGTAGAGGTGTTTTAATGTTGGGTAGTTCGTGTGGGATGGTGAAACTTCATCTGAGGATCACAATTCTTATGATTGTAGGATATAAATAAATTTCCAAAAAATGATAAAACCTTGAATGATGAGTTAGATATAGATTTTTTCATGATTTATAGTAGAATCAGTAGAAGATGTGGGAAATCCAAGAGATTCATTGAAGTTCTATAATATATTAAGAAACCCCAACTATATAGATTATATTTCATATGATCAAAAGTTGTGTATCCTGGGAGATAGAACATTGGGATTTCAGGATCAATTAAATATCACACACCATGTGGCTGAGCCCACACATTTTGTGACCCTAGATAACCAGCTCAATATGTATGATAGGTACATGCTCAGATAAATTTAGGGGTCTACATGTCATGTGTAATGTTCCATACACTGTATACCCTCAAGGTTATATGACTTTAGTAGTGTGGCACATGCCAAGTACCACCTTTGGTCCTATATACCGTGTTCTTTTTAACACATTTTATATATTGACTTTGACATGTCATGTAGAATGGAATTATATTTCCAAGAGGTTGACTAGGGGTGACACTCCATGTATAATGGAAGTATATTTCCAATATATTGACTAGGGGTGACATGTCATAAACCCCTTAAGTCAATCTATGTACTTTTCCATGGATTAGAGTAAGACAATTGAATAGTCTTTTCTGAGTATAATTCTGTAAGGAATGTGATGGTGGCGTTACTTTTAAATGAAAAGATATAATTATTTATGAAGCAGGAATGATATATCATGGTAGTATTTTAAAGGATGATATTGGATCTCAAACTTATTGGTAAATTTTAACCCACCCCGATGACCTTATGTGTTGTCCAGGAACAATTTCTTTACGCCATCTATAGGCTAGGGTCATTAATTTCCCTCATTTACTGAGTGTTATTCTGGTGAATGGGAACATCTACCTACAGACAATACTGGGTCAGTATATATACTCTCCTATATGGTACTATGATCCTCTATTTATGGAGTCAATATATTTGAATGTGTGAGAAGTTTTCATGGGCCCATGATCCTCCACTAAAGTAGGTATTTCCACTCATCTTCATGGTCTTGTGATCCTATGTTATAGTTTATAAGAGGTTACATTGGTTAATAGTTCATTTTTCATAGCAAAATTTGGAATCGTATATGAATTGTTTGTATTGGGAATAAATATTAAGATCATACTCTATGATTTGAATACCTCCTATGAGTTTTGGTTCTTCCTTCTCTACCATCGTTATAGTATTCTAGATCTAACTCTCTTTTCTTAATGCTTTATATATTTGGTGATGTTATGGAATCCTACTAGGTATATATATACCCACCTATTACTTGGATCTTCCCACATGTATTGTGACTTGTGTATATAAAAGGTAGTTCAATAGTGTACTAGGTGGACCAGGTGTAGGTGGTGCATAGTGGTGATTGGTGGATATATGATTCAGTCCATGGTCAGACTCTAGAGGTTTCATACTGGGATATTTTTATTTCCAATTAATAGGTTGGGCCTATTTTCCTTTTTTGGTCTTGTATTTTCTATTATATATTGTGGTTATGTGTTTTCATACTTTGTTGTGGGTATTTTATAGGTCTTTCATGCATCTATTATATCTGTTGTTTATTATTCTACATTACTTTGGTATGTATGAATATGACAACCCTTGTCTTTATTACACATTAATTCATGATTTATTTCATAAGAATACACATAATAAAACCAAAAGGATCAAGAAGTATAGTGTATTTGGTTAATTATTTACATTACATAACAACTTAAAACTAGTGGTACATCATCATTATTGAAAACTTTCTTAACATGCTAATAGTTTTCCATTGTTCTTAAAATTTCATGGGATAATCTGGGGACGTAAATAAGAAAGTGGTGAGCTATAAATCCCATTAAGGTAATAAACAAAGCACAAAAAGAAGAAATTATTACATGTTAGAAAATTTTAATTTGAATGGGACATAAAATCGGTGAGAATCATAAACATGATTAATGAGGCATGATATATCATGATAACATAAAGGCAACATGGAAATTTTGAAACAACATTAAACATGAAATTATAAACATAGGTCAAGGCTAACCACAAATACATATAACATGGTGTAAAAAGTCATATAATGGATTAGGTTCACTCCCTAATTCCATACACAATTCCTCATGAGACTAAAATGTTACCCAATTCATTGGATTACTATATAATTTCAGGCTCACCCATCAATTTTATATCATGTACATACATAAGTGTGCCACATAGATCAATCAACATAGGATCATATTTCAAAGAATTTAATTCCATGATCAAGGAGTGCATAATAAATACATGTAATTTTACAATAAAATAATTATATTTATTTCTAGGTGAATACCCTTGAGTGTAAATAGCAATGGTATTTATAACACAAAGTTCTGTTATGGAAAAATCGTAGTGAAATTTCGGCAGTATAATGATAGTACTTAAAGATTAATAAAATGGTTTAATGAGAGAGAAAGGGGAATCTCATAATTTTAAAAAAAATGGAAAATAATAGGGATGTGTGAAAACAAATACCAATAATAGGAATTTGAAATAAAAGGAATAAAATGAAGAAGATTCTTGAATAAAGAGGATAATGAGAGAAACCCTTTAAAAAATTTGGCGTGGTAACGGCTTAGGTAAATGATATAATGAGAGAGGATAAATAATTAAACATTATTAAGAATTAAATTGGATATTATAGGGATCTTTATAAATTCATTAAAACATAACCTATTGAGATTCAAAAGGCTAAGTATAAAGGAGTTTGAATTGAAAAGAAGAGAAAGGGGTACCTTACCTTGAGAGTGTGATTCAAAAATATTATAAGGAGCTTCTTGAGGGATTGGGGGCACCTTGGAAGAAATATATATAATATGGTTAGAGTAAAAATGTGATAAAAAAATTTAGTATAGATTAATGGGAGATAGGGTGGTTTTATATAGGAAATGAGATTATGGTTCTTTATTATTTCTCAAAATTAGGTTTTGGACTCTATATAATAAAGTAATCAAAACCACAAACCTTATCATGGTTTTTTCCCATGGTTTCCACCAAATATGAGTGTTTTTTATTATTTTATAAGTACAAGGTCTTAAATAATTAAAATATTACCCTTGGGGATATGGAATGATTCATGTTCATAAGGAATTGATTTTAAAACCTTAAAATATAATATAGGTTTTGTAGGATTCATAAAGGCCTTATAAAATTAATCAAATAAACTCAAGATAGAATTATTTTAATGGGTAAACATATATTTGGTCAATGATACCGTTTATAGAATTTATTAAATCACTTTTGGGCTTTTATTATGTCATTATACACAATGTATATTTATACCATATTTAATTTTTACCTGAAATTTTAATTCTCAGAAAATTATGAAAAAAATACTATTGGGTAATTTCAATGTGATGATTCCAAAAATAATATTTATTTTATCCAAATATTTTTTTTAATATTCTAATTTTCACTTTTAAAATAATAATAGACATTTATTGAGAAATAGGGATTTTTTCGGCAATAATAGTTTTCAAACCATTATAAAGATTACATTTGAATTATTAAAAATTATATTATCATTTATATATAATAATTTTTAATTAGTTTTATTATATTATTAATATATAATTTATTTTTAAAATTCATTATTTCATTAAAAATAAATAACTAAATTTAAATTTCATATTGCACAAAAATACAATTTGTGTTCTATCATATCCAAATGAAAATAATTTATAATGTAACAAAAATATGAATTAAATATAAATATTATTATATTGAAAATAAGATATAAATATTAATATCATTATGGTATTGATGAATATCCCTTTATTCCACCAGAAAACTCCATAAGTGTAATGTGTGTGATGGTGTGATTTTTGTGGGGTGGTTCGACGTACATATTGTGAGTCATGATCTTGATAAGATTGAACTTATCTCATAAATAGTTTTACTCATGATTTAATTGTTGGATTTCATATTAGTATTAATCAAGGGAAAATCCTAGTGATTCTATATCCCTTAGAATCTCCTCTAATAAATGGGATTCAAAGGGTCTGATCCTACTGGTCGAGGCTGTCACTTTCTTTATCTTTTTTAATTTGATTTATCATAACCCTATATTTATACTAATCATATGATAACTGTTAAAGAAATATTTTATCAATTTATATGATCCTTAATGATATTTTAAATCTAATATAATATAAAAAAATTACATGTGTTTTATATAACCATAATAGGGGATTTAATTCAATCAAAAATGGAATTTTATTTATAAAAGATCAGGTTGTTACAGTATTCCCCCTTTCTAAAATTTCACCCAAAAAAATTATTTCACACAATAAAATAGATGAGGTTAATTATGTTTCATAAACTCCTCTAGTTCCCGCTTCACATCTTCAAACTTGTGGTTTCTCCATAGTACTTTGACTAGCTGCATTGTCTAATTTCATAGAACTTTGTCTCTAAAATATAATATCTTCATCGACTGCTCCTCATATGAAAGGTCATTCTACAATAGTACCACCTCTAAATTAAACACATGTAAGGGGCCTTGTATTTACATCCTTTATAGGGATACATGGAACACATCATTTACTTGAGATAGGTTAGGTGGGAGTGATAGTCTATAGACCACCACTCTAATGCGATCAAGGATCTCAAAGGGACCGGTGTATCTTGGAATATGATTTCCCTTCTTCCCAAATTTCATGACTTTATTCCATGGAGATATTTAGAGGAATACCTTATCTCTAACCTCAAACTCTAAGTCTCATCGATAATTGTCATCATATCTCTTATTTTGACTATGTGCATCCTTGATGTGATGCTGAATGGTTTTGACCTTTTCCACAATTATCTCAACCATTTCAAGACCTTGTTGTTAGGGTTCACTAACTTTATCCAAGAATGTTGGGGTTTTGTATCATTTTAAATAAAGGGATTCATAGGTAGACATTTGGATGATTTAGTGAAAACTATTATGGTATGAGAACTTGAATATAGAAATATGTTGATCTTATCCTCCTTTGAAGTCTGTTTTCAATTCTCTCAACATTTCATCGAGTGTTTAGATAGTACACTTAGATTGACCATCATTTTGATGGTGATAATTCATGTTGAAGTTTAACTCAATATTAAGATCATGTTGGAGACTCTTCCATAACTTGGAGGTAAATATTGGATCTCAATCATATACAGTTGATAGTGGTGTTCTATGAATCCTCACAACTTCTATAATGTATATCCATGCAAGTTGATCGAGTGAGAAGTCCTCTCAGATTGTAATGAAGTGAGCAGTCTTTATAAGATGATCCACCACTATACATATAGAATTATTTCCTTTTGTTGTCTTCATATGAAAAGTGAAAAATTCCATGGTTATGTTTTCTCATTTCCATGTAAGTATGGGTAATTATTTCATCATCCCATTGTATTTTTTCCTTTTAGATTTCACTTGCTGATAATCAAGACACCTTGATGTATATTCTGTGATCTCCTTCTTTATGTTGTTCCACTAATATTGATCTTGAATATCTTGAACCATATTTGTAATCCCTGGTTCGATATAGAAGTTCTATCTATGTGAATCATCCAATATTTAATTATTTAACTTAGGATTTTATGGTACGCAAATTTGTGGCCCAAATCTTACAAATCTTTAATTAATTCCGAACTCTGGGGATTTACATTCTCTTATATCTTCCACCTTTATCAGGAATCACACATCATATCTTTGTTCATACTTTATCTTCTATAGGATGGATGGTTGAGTAATAATTTTTGAAAGTATTTATGATGTTCCTTCCTTTATGATTCCCATTTCCATCCTTTTCAAGTCTATGAAAATTGAATCCTTCTCAATTCTCATAAATTATAAAGTTTTCGGGTCCTTTCTATTTATATCATCCACCACTTTATTTTCTTTCTCAGGGTGGTAAGGGATTGAGAATTCATAGTCCTCAATCAACTCTAACCATCTTCTCTATATCATATTTGGATCGTTATATGTGAATATATAATTGAGGATCTTATGATACATATATATTTCACACTTCTCCCAAAAGATATAATTCTTCCATATTTTCAACACAAAGATTACTACAGTCAACTCTAGATCATGTGTTGGCTAGTTCTTCTCATTAACTATCAAATTACCTTGAGTCATAGGCTATCACTTTTTCATTCTTAATTATTAAATGTCCCAATCCATTCTTCTAAGAATCTTTTTATACCACAAAAAGTTCCCCACTTATGGGTAGCATAAGTATAGGTGCAGTGATAAGCTGCTTGTTAAAATCATTGAATCTATCTTCACATTCATTATTAAATAAAAACATAACTCCCTTCTGATTTATCTTGATTATATGGTTTGAAAATCATGATAAATTTCTTACAAATCATCGATAATACAAAGCCATCCCAAGGAAACTATAGATATCTATCACAGATGTTGGCCTCATCCATCCTTTAATTGCTTCTATCTTTAAAGGGTCTATAGATACCCAATTACATATGATAATGTTCCCAAATAATGAGACCTCATTCAACCATAACTCACATTTTCTATACATTTAATAAATTTTATCCTCACATAAGGACTTTACCATAGTGATCAAATGCTCCTCATGCTCCTATTTACTTTTGGATTATATTATAATATCATCTATAAAGACTATCAAAAATTTGTCAAAGTAATATATAAAGACTCTATTCATCAAGTCCATAAAACTTTTTGGAGCATTAGTGAGTATGAATATAATTACTATGAACTCATAGTTATCGTACCTTGTAAGGAAAGTAGTCTTGGGAATATCCTCCTTCTTCGCCCTTACTTGATAATACCTCGACCGAAGATCCAACTTGTAGAAATATTGGTCTCCAAAAATCTAATCAAATAAGTCATCAATATGTGTTAGTGAATACTTGTTCATTATAATGATCTTTTTGAGCTTATTATAATCAATGAAAAGGAACATTGACCCATCCTTCTTCTTGATGAAGAGGACTGGTGAACCCCAAAGTGAATCACTTGTGCATATGAACTCTTTATCTAAATTTTTCTATAGTTTCTTCTTCATCTCCCCAAGTTCCACAAAATTCATTCTATATGGAGTCTTGGATATTATCTAAACACTAAGTTTAATCTTTATTGAAAATTCAACCTATCAACTAGGGGGATGACTAGGTAATTATTCAATAAACAAATCGGTATATTCCATCAAAATGGTCATTTATTGAAGGATTATCTTTTCCATAGACTCAATAATATGATCCTGCTATGATTTCTCATATATCAATAATATCCATTCTTATGATGTAGGTTTTAAAGAATATTCATCTCCCATTTTAACATGTATAGAATCAGAGGATGATTCATGATACAGAGAATGATTTTCTTCTCATAGCAATTTATGTTGGATCTATACAAGTAAATCCAATCCATACCCATAACTGCATCAAATTCCCCTAAATAAAGTATCTCAATGTTTTTTAGGAAGTTAATCCCACAAATTTTTATTGGGTAGGAGTTATATACTTTGGATGTGATAATTTCCACATTATTTGTTTTCACTGATGGCTCTACTTTCATGCTTTATGGTGGTGTTTGAATACTTATAATAATTTTTCATCATATGAAGGAATGCATAGAACTATAATTAAAAAATAATTTTTAGATTCTTAAATGAATAACTAGTGTACCTATAACCACTTCATTTTTAGGATATACCTCATTGGTTTTTTTGGCATAAGCTCACCCTTACAACCTTAGAAGTTTTTGGCATTTATTGCCTCTGACCACCCTTGGCATAGTGCATTGGTTTGAAAAGTTACCTTGTTCCTTGTAGTTGAAACAATGAATTATAAACTGAGTATTGATTGTATAATTCCATTCCCCCATCACATTAGTGGGTTTCTCCCATCATCAATCGCTATCTATGTTCCCTTCCTTCATTTACCTAATGTATTTCCTAATCCCCTTTAGAAAATTTATGGGGTGTTTATTTCCACAATTTTAATAAGTGGGATGTTGAAATTTCTTACCACCAATTGATTTCACCATCACATATCCTGAATTAAAATCTAAATTCTTATTATTATCCCCATAAGACCCTTGATATTCACTAATCTCAATTTCAACTTTGAGGGAAAATCAGAAAATTTTCTTATAGCTATCAAAGTCTCGGATCACCAGGGATTTTTGTAGACTTGTTTTTAGCCCACAAAAAAGCGGTCAACATTGCATTCAGGGGTAATGAAAAAGATGAAAGCTTGTATTGTGAAGATTTATTTTTACATCCTAATGGATTCAGCATATTCTTTATTGATTGAAAGTAAATCCTTTTCCATTTTAAGTTAGGGAGTGTGAGGAAAATATTTTTCAAAAAACATTTTATGAAATTCCTTCCACCCCCCCCCCCCCCCCAATCACTTTGATCTCTTCCTCAGGCTTTGTATTATTAATCAATTTCTTTCACTGATCAGTTTACCCTCCATACGATAAACATATATTATGACCTTCTCTTACTCCGAACATTGAAGTGTGGAGAATATCTTCTCAATGGAGTTGATACATTATTACATGATTAAGGTATTGGATGATCCATTGAAAGTCAGAGGCCTTTATTGCATAAAGCTCTCAATTGAAGCTTGTTATTTCTTATGGGGTTTGGGAATTACTCTTGATTTAGGTTTCTATTCAAAACCTAATTAAACTGAGAGAGTATCATCACATATTTTGAGATTCCTACTCCCATCAGGTTAAGAATCTCAATTGGGCAGTCACCAAATTTTCCTTCACAATGGTTGTTTACTCGATTCCTCATTTTTCTGGCCATTAGTTATAATAAAAGGAAAATCAGGGTTCAGTAATTTTATACTATTAAACACATAAATGGTAATCCAATAACATTAATGACATTTATTCCTTAACTTATGAGTTTCTAGGCTTCAATCTAAGTTATCCATGATCTATTTTCTAATATATAATCTTACGGGAATTTTCGTTCCCTTAAAAATGGTTCATAATGAGCTTGTTGATTTACTAAATCATATACCCCAATATTTTCAAACCAGGTGTGTACCAAGGCTCATTTACAGGAACCAGATGATGATCGAGTCCAACTTAATGCACCCTTTTTTGGGATTATTACCCCTAGGTACCTCTATGCTAGATCCACATCTACTTATAGCATCCAAACATAAATTTATTTTATTGTATACCATTTAATATATAATTTACCAAAATTTATGGATGTTTTATTATGTTTAGTCTTATCCCTAAAACTTTCTTTAGATTTTCCTAATCCTAATCATAAAAATAACTAAACTTTTCTCTTATAGACACTATGACAACCCCTATCATTATTAAACATTAATTCGTGATTTATTACAAAAGAATACACATAATAAAACTCATAATATTGATATGTCTTGTGTATTTTGGTAATTAGGTACATTACATAACAACATAAAATAAGTGATACATCATCATTATTGAAAACTTCCTTAAAATTGCATGGGATAACCTAGTGACATACATAATAAAGGGGTGAGCTATAAAGCACAGTAAGGAAATTAACAAACCATAACATGAATAAAGTGTTAAAAGTTATAAAATATTAATCTAAATGTGAAATAAAAGTGGTGATAATAATAAACATGAACAATGAGACATGATATAACATGATAACATAACAGCAACATGGAATTGTGGAAACAACATTAAACATGACATCATAAACATAAGTCAAGGATAACTGCAAAGACATCATAGAATGGTTGAAAAAGAACCATAATGAATAATTTTTACTCCCTAATCCTATATATTACACCTCATCAGACTTAATAATTACCCAATGCATTGGAGTGATGTATAAATTCAGGTGCACCCGTCACTTTCATATCATGTACACGCATAAGTGCGCCACATAGATCATTCCACATAGGATCATATTTTATAAAATTTAATTCCATCATAGAGGAGTGTGGAATAGATATGTGTAAGTAACCAATAAAATAAATATATGTATGTATTGGTGGATACCCTTGAGTGTAAATAGTGATGGTATTCACAATATAAAGGTTTGGTATAGAAAAATCACAGCGAAATTTTAGCAACATAACAGCGGTACTTAAAGATTAATAAAATGGTTTAATGTGAGAAAATGGTTCTCTAATAATTTGGAAACAAAATTTTCAGTAATATTTAAGTGTAAAAACATATCCTAACATTATTAATTAGAAATAAAATGCATAAAATGGATAATATGGTTGAATAAAGAGGATAATGAGAGGATCCTTTACTAAATTTCAGCATAGTAACGACTTAAGTAAATGATATAATGAGAGGGGATAACTAATATATCATTATTAGGAAATAAATTATATTGTATAGTGATATTTATAAATTCATTAAAACATAACCAATTTATATTCAAAAGGATAAGTACAAATAAGGTTCTTAAACTAAAAAGAATAGAGAGAAGTCTGTTACCTTGAGAGGGTGATTCCAAAAGCTTGGGAGGATCTTCTTGAGATTTTGGGGAACCTTGGGAGGACTCTAGAGACTAGAAAGAATATTAAGGATGTGATCCATGGTATTTTAGTGAAGATTAATGGGATATTTTGTGGGTTTATAAAGAAAATTAGTGGGGGTTTCATTATTATTTCCCAAAATTAGGTTTTGGACTCTATATAATGAAGTTATCAAAACCACAAATCATCCCATGGTTTTTTCCAATGGTTTCTACCAAGGAGGATTGGTTTTAATTATTTTATAAGTTAAATGTCATAAATCATTAAAATATAACCCTCAGTCATGTGTAATTGAGTCATGTTCATATGGAAACGATTTTAAAACCATAAAATATAATATAAATTTTGGAGGATTCATAAAGGATTTATAAAATTAATCAAATAACCTAAAAATCACATTATTTTAAAGGATAAAAATATATTTGGTTTTTTATACATTCTATATAATTTATTACATCACTTTTTTTAATTTTATGATGTCATAATATACAATGTATATTTATATCATATTTAATTTTTACCTGAAAATTTGATTATCTTGGGAAAATTATAAAAAATTAATTGTTGGATAATTTTGATGTTAAGATACCAAAAATAATATTTATTTTATCCATATAATTTTCTAAATATTTTAAATTTCACTTTTAAAACAAGAATCAACATCTATTAAGAAATGATTTTTTTCGATAATAATAGTTTTCAAACCCTTATAGCAATTACATTTGAATTCATAATAAATTATATTATCATTTATATTTAATAATTATTATTTAATTTTATTGTTTTATTAATATATAATTTATTTTAAAAGTTCATGAATTCATCAAAAATGAATATCTTAATTGAAATTTCATATTACATAAAAATAAAATTAGTATTTTATCATATTAAAATCAAAATCATTTATAAAGTAACAACAATATAATGTAAATATACCAATTATTCTATTGAAAATACAATATAAATCTTAAAATAATTAGGTTCTTGATACATATCCATTTATTACACCATCAAAATTCATAAGGGTAAGGTGTGAAATGGTGATATTTTTATGGGGTGGTTCGGCATACATGGTTGGGGTGGTGATCTTGATGAGCTTGAACTTCTCCTGTAAACGGTTTCTATCATGATTTAGTTATTAGATCTTGGATTGGGATTAGTCAAGGGAAAATATTAGTGATTCTATCTCCCTCTAAATCTCTGATAAATGGGATTCATAGGGTATGATCCTACTGGTAAAGGACGCCATTTTTCCTATGTCAATTGGATTTATCATAATCCTATATTTATACTAATCATATGGTCACTGTTCAATGCCTATTTTATAAATGTTTGTGATTTTTAATGGTATTTTAAATCAGGTTGGATATAATAACACCAAAGAAGTGCATGTGTTTTTTATAACCATAAAAGGTCATTTAATTAAATCACAAAAAAATTATTTATAAAAGTTTGGGTCATTACAATGAAGATGTGTGTGTGCACGCATACAAGTACATTAGTTTAAGGCCTTCCATATTTATTATATTCCTACTCAATGCTAGTCAATATCCCATAGCCTATTGGAGGTGGGATTATTGTAGAACTGTTGGATTACCATTGGTTGATCGGGACCCTGTATTTTGGGTCATGTCAGAGTAGTATCAAAGACAAGGTTGTCCTAAAGATAGAGTTTTGAGATAGAATATTCAAGGGGACTAGTTTGAAAAATTAGGGAAATAGTGTTGAAGTGTCTCAAGTTAGGATCTCTAGTCAGGTAAACCAATGTTGGGGTAGTGGCCAATGTATCCATACACCATAACTCTGATAACATTCTTGTCAACTTGGTATATGGAGGCACCAATTTTTATTAAAACAATGGTGCATGCATCGTATAGGAATGGGTTTTTAGTTTCCATGTCCTTCTTGAGTTGGCTCCTCGTATATTTTGTATTTCCTTTAGTACATCTTAACTATTGAAGCATGCATCCACATTAATAGTCGGTGAGGATTTCATGAAAGGATTGTGATGAAAACCTTCTTAGTGATGAGACTTCGGTTCAGGGGAATGTTCATGAGGTGATTTCTCTAGTAGACAATGAGTTATACTCCAACCCATTGATAACTAAGTATAACATTCTCTGGTAGTGAAGGAAGATAATTTTATCCATGCTAATCTCTAGTTTATTCCATCAGTATTGAATTAAGATTCATATATGATGAGCATGCTTCATGGGTTCTAGAAGTAGAGGTCACCTGGGTTTTAGGGTGAGTCGGACCCACAAGAAGTATATGACTAGATAGAGTCAATAATCTAGGAATTATATCTTATTTGGACTCCTTCATATCATATGGTGGTTATTATAGATATACTCCTCCATGGTGTAATAGAATTTTGGTGGAGCTTAATGACTCACACATATGATAGGATGATTCTTATATGGATTGAGTTTGAGAACTCTTCTGAGTGGAGTATTACCCAATGAACTTATGCTCGGTATGTATTCAAGAGCTTCTTGGGTTGTAGTAGGGGATCATGAACATTTCTGAGTATTCATTGAGGTCCAGAAACCTCATGTGATACTCCCTATACTTTTTTGAGATGGATAATTTCAGGAATGGAAGTTTGAGTGAGGTATTCATTAGGAGATTCAAGATAGTGTGGTTCCTATATGCATTCCCAACTATGTTAGGGTGTTGGATAAAGCTCTGGTGGTGGAAAACAATCTAGAAAAGGGTTACATAGTTAATTATGGATCAAATAGTCATCATGGAGTGGATCCTGAAGTGACAGGTGGTTTTTGATGGGATTTAGGGTTATAACACCTAAAGAAATGGTATGTTCATACTCAAACATATAGATTATGTGCAAAAGGATCTTGGAGCGGGTCTGGCCATCTTGGAGATAAAATATGATACACCTATGAGTATTGAGGATATATTTCAAGGGACTTATTGATCCACCATTTGATAGTAGAAATATAGATGGTGGATGTGGTATTGAGGCAGAGGAAGTGATGTGACCAGTGAACTACTAAGGGTAGTTAGAGAGACCATTAATGAAGAAATTATGGTAGATGGTCTAGAGGAGTGGTTAGAGGTGGTTAGTGTTATGACTTGGTACCACTGATATCACCTCTAAGTAAACCCCTCCAAGTTCAAAGAGCTAGAATTTGGGAGTGTGGGTAGTTATAAGTAGTTTAGGCATATGATCTGGATTCTCTCGGTATGATTTGAGATATGATCTATGTGTTCACTACCTTAACATCAGTTTTGATAGACACATACATGAGTTATTTCTTTCATGTTATATCCCTTGTTTGAGAATTTTATATTTCAATGGATCCTTTATTCATACCCTTACAATTGGAGACTCTATCTGGGAGATATTCTATGATCACACTCATCTACTAATAGTGTGACTTGGCTCTTAGAGGAGAGAGGTTCTCATGGGACCTCTTCATGTCTTCAATGAGACTGTATGGTTTCATTATTTTTATAAATTTCCTATTTTTAGTACATACCTATATTGATTTTTTTTCAATAGAGGATGCATTGTGGTTAGGAAAATGGGATGAAATTTTCTTTATTTGGTGATATATAATTCTAGTTGGAGAAAACTAGACATGTGTGCAGGTGGTTGTAGTTGATTGATCATCAATTAGCTATCTTGACTCTTAGAGTAGAAAATACCATGGCCTTTAAACTATATGAATTAGTGTAAAATTATGAGGATGTATTCCTAGAGGAAGAACCAGGTTTACCTCCCCATAAAGTGATTGAATTATATATTGATTTTTACCCTAAGATAACTTTGATATCTTCTGAAGTATATCAGATGGACCCTACTAAGCTTCCAGAGTTGTGGGTGTGGTTGGAGGATCTTCATAAGAAAGGATTTATTAGACCCAGTGTATCCCCATGGGTAGATCTAGTATTATTTGAAAAAAAAAAGGAAAATTAGATTATGAGGTTGTGTGTGGAATATAATTACCTGAACTAGGTGAAAATCAAAAATAAGTATCCAGTACCATGGATCGATGACCAATTTGATCAACTAAAAGGATAAAATTGGTTCTCAAACATTGGCCTCATTTCAGGTTATCACCAACTATGGTTTTGTGAGAAGTACATACCAAATATCGAATTTTAATTCCCCTATAGACACTACAAGTTCCATGTGATGTCCTTTGGTGTGGATAATGCCACAATAGTTTTTAAGGGACTCATGTACTAGATTTTCCACCACTTTTTAGACTATTTTTTTCATTTTATTCATTGATGACATCCTCATTTACTCGTCATTGAAGGTTGAGCATGTGGAGAATTTAAAGATGGTCTTAGATGTACTTTGAGAGCATCAGTTGTATGGGAAACTCTAAAATTATTTATGTTGGATTAAATAGGTACACATATTAGAAAACTTCATCTCAGATTAAGATGGGGTTGTGGACCTAGAGAATATTGAGGTGGTGCTAGATTGGGAACCACACAAGAGAGTATCAAAAGTTTATAGTTTCTTTGTGTTAGTCGGCTTTTATTGGGTGTTCATGGTATACTTCATCGGAATTTTTTCTTCCTTTGACTACCATTACCTAAAAGGGGAATCATTTTTTCTAGATATAGAAGTGTCAGAAGTACTTTGAGGAGTTGTGGTAGAGATTAACCAGAATGTCGATCTTAATAATTCTAGAGGTGAGATTTAATTAAGTGGTGTTATATGATGCCTCTTAAGCTTTACTTGTTTTTGTATTAATGTTGTGAAAGGTATTTATTACTTATAGAACATGAAATTTAAGACTGCATGAAAAAAATTATGTAACACATAACTTAGAGTAGGTAGTAGTGGTGTTTTCCCTGATGACTTGGTGACATTAAATTCTTGGTTTTCAGTTTTTTATCTATTCCAACTATAATATTCTTTGGTATATTTTCACATTATATCCTTATTTTATGCATACATTTTTTAAATTTAATTCATTAATTTCATTAATATTAAAGTAATTTTTTAACATTTTAAATATTTGTATTTATATATGGGTAATTTATATTTTAAAATCAATTTTAGGTCAAATAAATAAAAATAAATTCTTTATGATGGGATTTTAACTTAGCATGTTTTATAGTTGTGAAGGTGTTAAAAATTTGGCCACCAACCAACCAAGAGGTCATCACACAAATTTATTTCATCCTAAGTCAAAGGCAATGGATGGAGTTCTTATAATATTATGACTCTAAGATAGTATATACTCTAGGAAAAGAAAATGTGGTGGTAGAAACTCTCAGTAAGAAACCTCGTTCCATGTTTATTGGTGAGGTTTTAGAGTAGTTGGCCTCACTATATTTCTATTAGTGGATGATAGGGGAACAATATATCTCTGATCTATGGTTGTGACTCCTTTTCTTCTTCAATGCATGTGAGAAGCGTAACTTAGAGATATAGATTGTGAGGTATTGAATGAGTACATATTCACAAGACATGCTCTTATAAAATTCACTAAATTTAGGGAGAATATCATCCTCTTTCAAGGATATACGGTGGTCCCAATCATGCTTTGAGAGGAGGATTTGAGGTAGTTCCATACATCTCTATTAGTGGTACATCTTGGAGTGATAAATATGTATAAGGATCTTTGGTGATAGTTTTATTGGATAGGGATATAGAGGAGTGTTTTCATGTTCATATATTTATGCCTCATCTTTTAACAAGTAAAGGAAGGGAAACAAGTTCAAAAAGGTTTGGCCTAGCCTTTTGAGATGCTAAAATGAAAGTGGGATGTTTTATCCATGGATTTCATGATGGGAATTCTATAGATGGTGATAATTCATTATGCTATTTGGGTCTTCATTGGGAGACTCACTTAGTCAGACCACTTTCATACCATCAGAGAGAATAGTTTGGTGTAAATTCTAGGATGATTGTATATATAAGAGATCCTATGGATTCATAGAGTTCCCTTAATGATTTTCTTGGACCATCATACTGGTTTTACATCTCAATTGATGAGGGGTTTATAGGAGTATTTTGAGATTAATTTATGTATGAGAATGGAATTCCATCCTTATATAGATGACTAGACCAATAAGGACATTCAGATCTCTTAGGATATGTTTCAGGCTTGTATATTGGACTTTGACCAAAGATGGGAGTATCACCTGCCTTTAGTGTAGTTTACCAACAATAACAGTTATCACTCCACCATCAGTATTACACCATTTAATGCCTTTATGGGAGAATGTGTAGTTCACTATTATACTTTTTAGAGTTGGTATAATTAGTAATTATGGAGTCAAAGTTAGTGTAAGTGATGAAAAATAAATTTCATACCATCCAAGAGAAAATGAAGATAGACCAGACCTATCAGAAGTCCTATGAAGATCAAAGATGATGGCCTCTAGAATTTAAGGAAGGAGACCATGTGTTCTTGAAGGTCTCACCTTAGCATGGTTTGTATATATTGTTTTAGGGTGTAAATTAATATACAAGTTTTATCATGCCATTTTTTTATTTTAAGTAGGATTATTTTTGTGGTGTACCACCTAACTTTACCTTCATAATTTTTCCAAGTTCAAGACTATAGGTTTCAGGTGCAGCCAAGGCATGCGATGGGTCATACCTAACTTTTCTTTTTTCATGATCGATGATCAATTTGAGATATACATGATGATAAATTTAATTATCAATATAATTGAATCAATAAAAATAAAAAATGGATAAAACACTAGAACCAAAGAGAGGATCGTCACATATTATTGATAATTAATTTAATCAACTAAAGAATTACCTTTCATGAATTCTTTATTCTTTAATAGATCTGACAACATATCTAAGTTGTACGGTCATTTCATTGAAAAAATCAAGAGCATATTACCTCTATCAGTAATCCTCACATGTTCCAAAAATCTTCAAACGTCATAATAGGAATCTTCTGGTGATAGCATAAAATACCTTATCTCTTGCATCATTTTCATTTGATCATCATGAGAATCACTTCCAAAGAACTCTCCTTGATCTCTAAAGACTCAAGATTGGATGGTGGAGGAATATCACTCTATATTATTAGGATCAATCTTAGAGAGGGAGATCCTTAGGGATTGAGAGGATTCTCTCCAGCTGTCATTGTGCACTACACAAATGTATTGGATATCTTGGAAAAATAATATAATTGGGTTTAAATACTGCTAGGGCTTAGAAATAAATATTTTCACAAGTTCCATTTAATATTTAGTTAATCACTTGTGGAACCCAATGTTTAAAATAATAATATTATTATTATTTCCTTGATATATGCTTAAATTGGGAAATAAATTAAATATTATTTAATCATATAAAATTCAATATATATTATTTCTCATCGGACCTAGAAACCCGGCTGGTCGTTCCTCCAAAATATTTATCAAGCCTTGAATAATCACTATTTATTTAATAAATAAATATCACTAAATTATTATCCAATTAATAAATAAATATTATATTCACTAAATAGAAAATAAATATTTATTAAATATTCTGCTCGCATTATATTCTCTCAAATAACTGGTGAAAAAATATATGTGATCAAGAAAACATGAATAATTATTAAACCGCATATAGTAATAATATTTATTCAACTTTTTAAATAATAAATAATAATATATTATTTAACTATGATTTTGGATACACTTAGTGTGTTACCCTCTAGGCCTCTTTCTCAGTGGCATTAGGATAAATAGCCTAAAGTAAACTTTTAGTGTCTAGAAACACACCAAGGTACCCATAGAGAGATAATTTAATGTCTCAGTGACATAATATCTCATATGGATTCTTATTGTGTAATATAATCCCTTTACCTTGATATCTATAATCAATAGGTTGCAGGCTGGTGTCATCAACCTATATGCTCGATGTATCTTTATTTGACATTTTAGAAATCAAAATTTCCTATATAACACCATGTAAATGGATTTATATAGGCTATATCACTTCCATAAAAGGACCTGAGATATAAAATTTTGTTGAAGAATATATGGGGAAAATCCTTTATCGCATTATTCATTAATGCAATATTACTCAGGACACAACCAATATATCCTACCTCTCTATGAACATATGTTGTCACAGTTTTCATCAATACATAAAATTACACGACTCATAATACTCATTAATAATAATCTTAAAGTCTAAGGATTAATACACATGTATACAGATATGAACATCTAATGACACATATAAATATGGATTTCCTACTTGCGAGTCTCATTCTCATAATATCCTACACTGGATATTACAAAGGGTGTACACAATGAGAAGGTGCCTCAAAATCCAATGAGTCTCCACCCCTAATAGCTTGTATTATTTGTGTCCCTGAAATTATATCATCATGATATAGAACATATATTTAATAATAGTGTCATAGAACTTCTGAGTTCTCATCATAGTGGGGAACTGCTATGACCTTTTAGTGTGACAACTACTCTTGGGACATTATCACATACTATGTTATGTAGAATAATAATCATGATGTGATAATAAGTTTATTAATATTACAAAATATTAATACTAGTTATCATAAAGTACACATAAGTTTTCACTAGGTAACCAACTCCAATAGACTCCCACTTACACTAGAGACAAATTCAGTCTGTTAGCTCTCACATGATACTCATGCTTTTTTTAAGATAGGCCTTTAGTTAAGGGGTCCACCAAATTCTCTTCTGTGGGTACTCTTCTTACTACAACTTCACCCCTTTGATTAAAATTCCTCAAGAGGTAATAGTTCTGAATTATATTCTTTATCTCTTGGTGTAACCTTGTATCTTTTACAAGAGTCTCCACTGTAATATTATCATAATAAAATGTGATAGGGTATTTTTTTCTAGGTAACACATCAAGATCCTAGATAAGGTTTTGTATCCAAATAGATTACTTGGATTCATAAAAAAATGTTATATACTTGGAATCTACTATAGAATCATCAAAAACTAGATGCATTGAACTATTCCATCTCACATCTCCTCCGTTGATACAGAAAATATATCCTGACTATGACTTCAAATCATTCTGATCTTTTTGAAAACTATGATCAATATAACCCCTAATAACTAACTCCTCATCTCCTCCATACATTAAGAATATATCCTTATTTCTTATCAAATACATAAGGATATCCTTTATAAAAGACCAATTTTATTCTCCTGGATCTGGTTGATATATGCCTACAATGATCAATGCATAGGCAACATCAAGTCTAGTACACAACTTGGAATACATGATTTATCTTATCATCAAATTGTATGGGATCTTACTCATTACCTCTATCTCTTATTCTGTCTGAGGACACGTTTTCTTAAAAAGATATAAACCATGTGACAGTAGAACCAATCCCCTCTTAGATTGTTCCATACTAAATCTCTTTAGTATCTGGTCAATGTATGTACTTTGACTTAGTCCAATAATCCTCTTGTATCTATCATGAATGATGTTGCTCCCAATAATATAGGATGCTTCACCTAATTCCTTCCTGGAGAAACACTTGTTTAACCAGTCCTTAACAGACTATAAGACTAGTATGTTATTTAAAATAAGTAATATATCATTAATATACACTATTAGGATAATTAATACATTCCCACTAAACCTCTTGTAAACACATGTCTCATATACATTATTAATAAAACCAAATTATTTTATATCTATATCAAATTAAATTTTTTATGACCTTAATGATTGATTCAATCTATAAATGGATATCTGTAACTTGAAAATATTTTTGGCATCACCTAGAGTCACAAAACCTTTTTTTTTTGTGTCATATAGACAACTTATTAAAGGTTCCCACTAATGAATATAATTTTTAAATCCATCTACCAAATTTTATAGTCACAGTAAGTTGTTATAGAAAGTATAATTCTGATGTATTTAAAAATGGAAACTAATGAAAAGGTTTCATCATAGTCAATTCCTTGATGTTGTTTAAATATTTTATCCAAAATCCTTTATTTATAGTAATTTAATTTACCTTTCATGTCCAATTTTCCCTTGAATACCCATTTTCACCCTACAGGCTTTACATCAAATGGTGCATCGACCAAAACCCAAACATGGTTCTCATAAATGTAATAAATTTTAGAATTCATGTATTATTTCCATCTTAAAGATTTTGAGATATTTACTACCTCTTTTTAGTAGAGTGGTTCATTGGTTTTGCCCAAATTTACCCAAGTTCTAAGGTTTAAGAGGTCGCTTGCAGTGTAGCTTGGGATGTCGAATCCTCGGAGACTTAAGAAGAACCTTTAGACACTCAATAAAAAGAGATGTATTTTTGGATATGAAGTGGCCAACTTTGGTTGATTTTAGATGGTTTTAAAAGAGCACTAAAAGATCTATGTTAATTAAAATTATGAGAAAATTATTTGATCCAAGGTTATTGCTTGGGATGGATTGGATGAATTATTATTTTTTCTTTTACAATTTCAATTTCATTATCTTGAGAAGGATTCATACAATGAATTCAAAATAACCTCATCACTTACTGATTAAGCACCTTCACAAACACATGATAATAATCTATACACTTGTAGGATCATTTTCATGAGCACTCCAAGGTAAAGGATCTACTTAGCACATAAAAGTGGGGTGAATAAATTTAATAAGGAAGAGGAAGAGAGAAAATCATTGAATGAAAGAAACTCAAATAAAATAAATTAATAACATTTAGAGAGTGATAAATAACATCCAATACGGCCTCTTTATACTCCCTTGTATCAACCCATAAAATATTTAGCCCTCCATTGATGACATTTTGTCAACGAAAGTGGGAAATAGACTTACGAGGGTGGAATTAAAGAAGTAAAAAACAACAAAATAAAAAACACTCCACCGTTGTGTGAACAAAATCACAAGGTTTGGTGTGAAAAAGTTCACACCTTGAGGAAACAGTATCAAGGTGGTATTAATAAGAATAGAATAAGATAAGAAGAATAACTTTTATTGAAAACTAAGGTGATTCGAACAACTTACATGAGAAGGAAGAACATTACAAAGACAAATTGGCATAATAACATTACAATGAAAAAAAAGCTCCAATATTCCTCAAATCATCCACCAATACTGCCTTAAATAGAAATTTTGGAAGTCTTTGGAAGATCCCCCATCATCCCATGTGCCTTTAATTAATTTTTTTGGGGAAAGTTGGGTGGAAAATTAATGGAGATGTGACTTTTCCACTCTTCCCCCGAAATGGAATCCAGCTTTCATACACCGGAAAGACGCGCCAAATAAACCTTTTATATGAACGAATTAGATTGGGACATAGAAGGATGAAATGTATTCCCGGATGTCCTCTAAAATCCTGTAAAATGTTAGCCCAAAATAATATTCTGTTCGCGAGATATGATATAAATGGTGGGCTATTTTTCTGGGCCTCAAAATCTGGCCCAGAATTTCATCATCAACTTGGGCCGCCTGGAACACCATTCATAACTCAGAATTAGCTTTCGACACTGTTAAATTAAATGTGACCAATAATATCCTCTATCTTCATTTAAAATTTCAGAATCATTGGGATTCAATTATGTCCTATACAGTATTTTTATTGGGCTGATGTCCAAATCACTTCGCCCAGAATGTGGTTGGTTCAAAGCCCACTTAGGTGGTCTTCCAAATTGAATCTCCAAGTGCTCCAAAATAATGAATTGTTCCTTATATCATGGGATACCTTAAAATAAAATATAAACATAAAATCAATACCATTATGTGTTTTATGAGATGTTCAAGAAGGTACCAGGTAATAATGTATTTTAAGAAGTAATTACAATCATAATGTGAAATAATGTTCAAAGTGTAAAATGAAATAATAATGGTGTATATGATTAATAAAGCACGTGAATATTATATTATAAAAAACGAATACTAGCCTCTTTTAGGGGCTAATCACACCCCCCCAACTTGAGTTTTTCTAGTCCCGAGCAAAATATTTCTCAAAAATTTGAAATTTGAATTCCCTTTTCCAAAAACATTGTAATACACATTGATCACCCAAAGACCTTATACCAAAAAAAATTAAACCCATAAAAATCATTTAAAACAAGATATGTCCATAAGACTATCCCAATCCCAAGCCCATTCCTTTGTTCAAATTCATCACCATATTTCATCCAAATTCAATTAAGCATGATGAAGTGTTGTGTGTCACAATAGACAAGGGGGTTCATTTTCATTTGAGGGAGAAAAGATGGAAGTGCTAAGAGAAATCAAATTTTAATATTAAGATGAGTACTCATTTTTTTTGTTTTTGTTTTTTTTTTTTTTTTGCAATTTTTCCATGGTAATTGAAATCGAACTCAATCGAGTCAACCCATGTAGCAAGACTTTGTCGATGACTCCCAGGCTCAAAGACCTTAGGGCACCAAGTGAAACTCACATACTCAGGCATCATCTCGAGTTAACTCAATCAAAAGAAAATTCTAATTACCACAAATAGAGATAAAATTCCCAACTTCAGGCCAGACAACTATAGAGTCACGATCCCCAAGTGCCGAAAGCCACACATTAGGTCAATTCATTGCTCTACGCGCAATTGATTTTTTTTTGGAATACTCATGTTAAAATTAAAATGATCACCAACCCTATTCCATTTATTATGGACCCCAAGAATTCAAACTAATACCCCACAATCTAAAGGATGTGCATTGTGTTTTTTTAATTAAATGGATGAAAATATAAACGTTGAAAAATCACATCAGACAACCGTACTTTCCAAAATCTATGCACCTGAACTTAAACTTGCATTAAAATCATAATCAAGGCATTCAAAATTATTTGATATCCAATTTCTGAGTTTGCAATGTGTGTTATCATGTTCAAGGTTTATGAAAATTTTCCTTCCACACATTTTATGATGAAAACAAAATCAATGCTTTTATTTGATCTCCCCCCAACATAGAATAACATTTTCCCTAGTGTTTAAAGAAATGAAAAATTATAAGGGGGTGGGGTAGAAGTTCAAAGAATACATTGAAAATTAAAATCATGTAATGAAGTCACCTGGTGGTTGATGTTGAAAATGCATTTCTCAGTCTCCCTTCTGTCCTGGTTCGAGTCCCAATGTCTTGGACGGTTGTGACCAGCTTTTACAATGACCTACGACATGCCTTTAATTTTTTTTAATATATATGTTTTTTTGTATATTTTTTTAACATAAAAAACATAAAAATAAAATAAAATAAAATGATGATACATTATCTTATATTAAATTTTTGGGTAAGGTATTACTCAAGGATCACACCACATGACACGGGTAAATATGGCGCTCCCTTTTCATACCCATCCTTACTCATTAAAGAAGAACAGGTCAACAGTCTGAAGTTCTAATTAAATAAAATAAAACATCAAAACCACAGGTTTCCTCCCATGTAGTGCTTTTGTTTAACATCGCTAGCACGACTTAAACCCCTAATTGTTTAAGTATTTTCCTCATCTAAGGTTGGTTCACACAAGTTTTCAATAACTTCCTGTTTTTGAAATGGTTCAATGAATGGTTTGACTCTATGGACATTAACTTTAAAGGTTTGACCATTGGTGGGATCTTGAATTTCTACAGCCCCATGGGGGTACACCTTATGCACTATGTATGGGCCCGACTATCTGGACCTCAACTTTCCTGGGTGTAGATGAAGTTTAGAACTATACAAAAGAATTGGTTTACCCGGTACAATGTTTTTTGCTTTAATATTTCGATATTGGTAGGCTTTTACATTAGCTTTATTAATCCTTGAATTCTTGTAAGCCTCCATCCTAAGTTCCTCAAGTTCATTGAGATCTAATTTCCTTTTTTTTGCCAATGAGAGGTCATAATTCATTTTAATAATTGCCCAAAAGGACTTGTGTTCAATATCCACTAGCAAATGGAATGCTTAACCATAAACCAACCTATATGGGGACATTCTTAAAATGGTTTTAAATGTAGTTCGATAGGCCCAAAGAGAATCTAACAGTTTGTTTGACCAATCTTTCCTAGAAGGGTTAACTATTTTCTCAAGAATTTTTTTGATTTCTCGATTGGCTAACTCAACTTGAACATTGGTTTGTGGGTGGTAAGCAGTTGACACTTTGTGAGAAATTCCATACTTATCCATGAGTGCTGAGAATGGAAGATTTCAAAAATGAGTTCCACAATCACTAATGATAGCCCTAAGAATTCTAATCTAGAGAGGATGTTTTCCTTGAGAAATCTAATCACAGTTTAATGATCATTAGATTTTGTAGGAATCGCATCAACCCATTTTGAGACATAGTTGACATCTAAAAGAATGTACAAATATCCCCTATAGTTTGGGAAGGGACCCATGAAATCGATTCCCCAGCAGTCAAAGATTTCAATCACTAAGATGGGAGTGAGTGGCATTTGATTTCTTTTTGTGATGGAACCTACATATTGACGCCTAGGACAAATTTGACAAAATGAGTAGGAGCCCTTTGAGAGTTTGGTTTAGAAGAGACCACTCTGAAGAACCTTAGCAGAAGTTTTCTTAGAGGAAAAGTGACCTCCACATGCCTCACTATGACAGAATTTAAGGATAGACTCTTGTTCAGATTCTGGGAAACACCTCTTAATGACTTGATCAGGGCAGAACTTATAGAGGTATGGATCATCAAACACATAGTGTCTAACATCAGAAAGGAATTTACTTCAAGCTTGAGTCTCTAAGAATTTTGGAATGACTCCTGTAACTAAGAAATTGGCTATGTCGGCATACCAAGGGCAGTCACTCACAGAGTATAGGTGTTCATCAAGAAATGAATCAGACATAGAAAGGTGATTTTAATTATCTTTGAATTCCATCCTAGAGAGGTGATAAGCTACAAAATTTTCAATTCCCTTTTTATCCTTGATTGTGAGGTCAAATTCTTGTAAGATAATGACACACCTAATCAGTCTAGCCTTAGCATCTTGTTTTTGGAAGAGGTATTTTAGTGCAAAATGGTCAGTGAACACAATGATGGGGGATCCTAAGAGGTAGGACCTAAACTTCTCTAAGAAAAACACAATAGAAATTAACTCCTTTTCAGTGGTGGTGTATTTGATTTGGGAATCATTTAAGGATTTTATTGCATAAGCAATGACATAAGGAGTTTTATCACAATGTTGTCCTAACATGGTTCCTATAGAAAAGTTACTGGCATCACAAATAAGTTCAAAAGGAAGGTTCCAATTTGGAGATTTCATAATGGGAGGAGAGGTGAGAGAGGATTTGAGGATTGAGAATGAACCCTCACAGCTTTCTGTCCAAACAAATGTAGCATCCTTTATTAATAGAGCACAAAGGGGACAGAAGATTGAACTAAAGTCCTTGATTAATCTTCTATAGAAACCAGTATGTCCTAATAAAGACATCACTTCCTTGACAGTTTTGGGTGATGAAAGGTAACGAATGATGTCAACCTTGGCTCTATCACCTTCAATCCCCATACCTAAGACTAGATGGCCTATAAATAGTCTCTCTTTAACCATGAAATGGCATTTTTCCTAGTTTAGGACCAGATTATTTTCTTCACATCTTGACAAGACTCTTTCCACATTCCTCAGACATCCCTCAAATGTATCCCCAAACATAGAGAAGTCATCCATGAAGACCTCAAAAAAATCCCCTACCATGTCTGAGAATATTCCCATTATGCACCGCTGGAAGGTTACAGGGGCATTTCAAAACCCAAAGGGCATGCGTTTGAAAGAAAAGGTGTCGAATGGACATGTGAATGTATTCTTCCCTTAATCCTCTAGGGAGACCTCAATTTGATTATACCCTGAGTACACATCTAAGAAACAGTAGAAGGCATGACTTGTCACTCTCTCAAGGACTTGGTCAATGAATAGTAAGGGGAAATGGTCCTTCTTAGTGAATGAGTTTAGCTTCCTATAGTCAATGCAGACCCTTCATCCACTACTCACCCTAGTTGGAAGAATCTCTCCATCCTTATTGGTTATCACTATGATTCCTGCCTTCTTGGGAACCACTTGGATTGGGTTGACCCACTCACTCTCAGCTATGGGATATATGATACCAGCTTTTAACAATTTCATAAGTTCCTTCCTTACTACCTCCATAATATTAGTATTGAGTCGATGTTGAGGTTGACGACGTGGATTTGAATCAGATTCCAGAACAATCCTATGAGTCCCAATAAGTGGTCTAATCCTTGGAATATCAAACAAGGTCCAACCAATGGATTTATTATGTTTCTTAAGTACATCTAGAAGCATCCTCTCATGATTGGCTTCAAGAGAAGAATAAGTGACAATAGGATGTGTTTGATTGTCCCCTAGGAAGGTATACTTGAGTGCAGTGGGAAGTTCCTTCAATTCAAGATTAGGTTGGTTCAGAATTTCAGCAGAAGATTGGGAAATTGGATCAATATCAATTTCTTTTTTTAGAGTTTCAGATAGGATTGATTCCCCACATATAGAAGTTTCAGATACAAGATTGGTTTGATCAGATTTAGGTAAGGGAGTTTGATTGGTCTCCATGAATGTGGTTTTTTGAAATGTTTCACTGATTTTTGGACCTAAGACTTCATCATAAGAGTAATTTGAAAATGATTCAATCCAAGGAGATAAAATTCCTTCATGTGAACAAAGGAAATCAATCTCATACTGGCTTAAACATCCATCAAATATTCCTTGATGTTCTATGGATTCATTATCAATGCTTCTTATCATGTTTACTTCATGAATGTCCTAATCATCCCCTATTTGTGACCTTGCATTATAGATGTTCAAGTCTAGACTCATGTTTCCCAAGGTGATGGTCATGTTCCCATTTCGTACTCGGATAACAGAGTTGATTGTTGCAAGGAAAGGATGACCAAGCATGATTGGGGTTTGTTCCTTATTTCCTAATTTTGGATGGTTGTCAAGGACAATGAAGTTAGCAGGGTAGATGAAGTTTTCAACCTTTACCAAAACGTCATTTAAAATCCCCTTTGGAACCCTAATGCTACGATCATCAAGTTGAAGTGTGATAGATGTGGTTTGGAGCGCTTTTAGGCCTAACTAGAAGTACACAACATATGGTATGAGATTGACACTAGCACCTAGGTCACACAAGGCCTTGACAACTTTTCTCTCTCCTAGTTCAACATTGATGTAAGGGCAACCCAGGTCCTTCAACTTAGGAGGAATGGTCCCTTGAATGGTGGTACTCACATTAGCATCCAAAAGGACTTGGTTTTTATGTGAAAATTTTATTTTAAAAGTTCAAAAGTCCTTAAGGTACTTTGAGTAGGCAGGTATGGTTTGGATGGCATTGAGAAGGGGAATTTTCAACTTGACTTATGATAATATTTCCCTCAATGTTTCACTCAATTCAGGATTGGTTTTCCCCCTCATGCGTTGAGGAAATGGTGCAGGTTGTGGGGTTGTTTTTTGAAGAGTTTTTTCTTTCACATTGTTATAAGTTTCCTCAGTTTGATCTTGTAGTTAATTTGAATTTTCATTAGATTTTGAAGCTTCACATGGTTTCTGACTTATTTTTTCAGGTTTTTCAATTGATTTCCCGCTTCATAAAATAGTCACAACCTTTAGTTTTTCATGAGTTATTTGAGTACAGCTTGACTCTTCCCTTGAAGTTGAGGATGGTACCTTCTGAGTAGGCATGGGTGCCTTTCCAGTTTTGATGGTATGAAGTTCTTGTTTAAGGGAAGAGACTTCCAAGTTCATCCTCTCCATTTGTTTGCACAGTTGTTCTATTAGGCTTTGTGGAACATTTTGGGTTGGTTCTTGAGAATATTGGTTTATCCCGGGGGATATTTTGGAGGTGGGATAGTTTGTTGAAGATGGACTGGTGGTTGTTGGTATTGGATAGGTTGGGTTTGGAACTGGTTATGGGTTTGGTAGTTCTGATGGGGGTATTTATTTTTTCCCTATGGTTGGATAGGTTGTTGGTTATCTCTCCAGCGGAAACATGGGTGGTCATTATACCCTAGGTTGAATGTGTTTTGGTATTGGGGATTTTGAAAGTTTAGGGCAGTGACTTCAGTAGGTGTTCCTCCTAGAAGAACACATCCTTGATAGATGGAATGGTTGGTCAGTTGTCTGTTTTGTGGTCATGTTTGTCACAAATTGTGCAAACCGGGTCTACAGTTTAGATTTCATGGATTTTTCTGAGTTCTATCTCTTCAACCTTCCTAGTGAGTGCTGAGAGTTTAGCCCTGAGGATTTCCTCTTATCTAAGTGTATGTATTCCTGTAGTTCTTTGTGGATTTTCAGAATAAGGTGATGTTCCCCATGTTTGGTTTTGTTCATCAAGGATTTCTAGATCCACATAAGCATCATTTGGGGATTTTTTTTTAAAGTTCCCATTACACATTATGTCAATGAATTGTTTGTTCCCCGAGCCCAACCCTTCATAGAAAATTCTCACTTTTTCAGGAATAGGAAAACAATGGTGTGGAACCATGTTTAGGGTGTCTTTGAATCTCTCCCATGTTTCATAGAATGACTCTCCCTCTTTTTCAAAAAAGTTTTGGATGCTCTTTTTAAGTGCTATTATTTTGTGGTGGGGAAAGTATTTTTTGTAGAATTCCCTTTCTAATTGGTCCCAAGAGTTGATGGATGGTGGTCTCAAATTTTTTAGCCAATTTTTATCTCTATTATTTAATGAAAAGGTAAATAGCCTCATTTTAGTTGATTCAAGTTGATGTGGGGGACACATGGTTTCTACAATGTCATTTAACTCCTTAATGTGAAGGTAGGGCATCTCAGACTCCATTCCATGGAATGTTGGAAGGTGGTTTAGGACATGGGGTTTAAAGATGTAGTTGTAATATCCTATGGAATTGTGTCTAATGCATGATGGGGCATTGGTCCATGCTGGAGTGTGGTAGTCGTTCATGGTTTGATCGACCACATTCCCTATGTTTGGAGCTTCTTGGTTTGGGTTTCCCATTTGATCACCCACAGGGTTTACCATTTGATTTCTTTGAAGACCCTCCATTGGACTTGTTTTAATTGGTGAATTTATAGTTTCAAGAATATTTTGATCAAATGTAAACAATCCCTTAGATGAACTTAACTCCTATATCTTATTAATTTCCACCCTAACTAATTTGTTTGAGTTATCGCAGGTGTAGGTGGACATGCGCCAAAAGAAAAAAAGTGAGAAATGGAAAAGATAAGAGAATTTGGGTGAGAATAGAAAAATGGGGGTAAGAAAAGAAGGTTTTTGGTCTAAGGAACTTACTTGGTCCCCAAAAACGTCACAAAAATTTGGTTTCACCCAAATTTACCAAATTTCTAAGGTTTAAGCGGTCTCTTGCAGTGTATCTTGGGTTGTCGAATCCTCAGAGACCTAAGAAGAACCTTTAGACACTCAATAAAAAGAGATGTATTTTTGGCTATTAAGTGGCCAACTTTGGTTGATTTTAGATGGTTTTAAAATAGAACTAAAAGATATATGTTAATTCAAATTATGATAAAATGATTTGATCCAAGGTTATTGCTCGGGGTAGATTGGATGAATTATTTATTTATTTGTTACAATTTCAATTTCATTATCTTGAGAAGGATTCATACAATGAATTCAAACTAACCTAATCACTTACTAATTAATAACCTTCAAAAACACATGCTAATAATCTATACACTTGTAGGATCATTTTCATGAGCACTCCAAGGTAAAGTATCTACTTAGCACATAAAAGTGGGGTGAATAAATTCAATAAGGAAGAGGAAGAGAGAAAATCATTAAATGAAAGAAACTCAAATAAAAGAAATTAATAACCTTTAGAGAGTGATAAATAACATCAAATACATCCCCTTTCTACTCCCTTGGATCAACCCATAAAATAGTTAGCTATCCATTTATGACATTTTTTCAACGAAAGCAGGAAATAGACTTACGAGGGTGGAATTGAAGAAGTAAAAAACAAAAAAATAACGAACACTCCACCGTTGTGTGAACAAAATCACAAGGTTTGGTGTGAAAAAGTTCACACCTTGAGGAAACGGTATCAAGGTGATATTAATAATAATATAATAAGAGAAGAATAAGAACTTTTATTGAAAACTAAGGTGATTTGAACAACTTAAATGAGAAGGAAGAACATTACAAAGACAAATTGGCATAATAACATTACAATGAATAAAAAGCTCCAATATTCCTCAAATCCTCCACCACTACTACCTTAAATAGGAATTTTTAAAGTATTTTTTATATCCCCCATCATCTCATGTGCCTTTAATTAATTTTTTTTTGGAAAGGTGGGTGGACAATTAATGGATATGTGACTTTTCCACTCTTCCCCCGAAATGGAATTCAGCTTGCATCCACAAAAAATATGCGCCGAAAGAACCTTCTATACGAACGAATTATAGTGGACCATATAAGGATAAAATGTATATAAAGATGTCCTCTAAAATACTGTAAAATTTCAGCCCAAAATAATATGCGGTTCGCGAGATATGATATAAATGGTGGGCTGTTTTTCTGGGCCTCAGAATCTGGCCCAGAATTTCATCATCAACTTGGGCCGCCTAGAAAACCATTCAAAACTCCAAATTAGCTTCGTTAAATGTTAAATTAAATGTTCCCAATACTATCCTATATCTTAATTTAAATTTTCAGAATCATTGGGCTTCAATTCTATCCTATATAGTACTTTTATTAGGCTGCTGTCCAAATCACTTCGCCCAGAATGTGGTTGGTTCAAAGCCCACTTTGGTGGTCTTCCAAATTGAATCTCCAAGTGATCAAAATAATGAATTTTTCCTTATATCATGGAAGACCTGAAAATAATATATAAACATAAAATCAATAACATTATGTTTTTTATGATATGTTCAAGAAGGTACCATGTAATAGTGCATTTTAAGAAGGAATTACAATCATAATGTGAAATAATGTTCAAAGTGTAAAATGCACTAATAATGGTGTATATAATTAATAAATCACATGAATATTATATTATAAAAAATTAATATTATCCTCTTTTAGGGGATAATAATTCATCATTGTCTACCAATAAATAGTTACCATCCTCGGTGACTAGAAAACCATATCTCTATGGTTCTCTCACCTCTCTTGTGCTCATACATAGTACTTGTGTTTCAAGAACTACTTATTAAAAGAGGAACTATGGAATTTGTTCATGTACCAACTCTTGTGTGTCTTGAGCATCAACTTCATTAAAGTCAATATTTCTCCTATTATCCTTTTTGAGGATGTTCTCCCACTCAAGAAAGACAGGTTGTCTGACGACAGTCACTTTCTTTCCTGGGGGGTTGTATATGTAATATCCCTTTGTTTCCATGTGATTCCATATAAAGATACACATTATGCCTTAGGGTTCTAGTTTGTTTCTTGATAAGACCTTAAAAATTAATCACAACCCCATACACGTGTATGTGATAAAACATGTTTCTTTCCACTACATAACTCAAATGGAATTCTATTTTTCACTTTAGCTGGTACTCTGTTTAGTTTGAATGTCATAGTTTGTAATTTATATCCCTAAAAGGATAATGGAAGATTTGAATGACTCATCATCAACCTTACCATGTATAACAAGGTATGTTTCCT
Source organism: Viscum album (assembly GCA_963277665.1). Lineage (NCBI taxonomy): Eukaryota > Viridiplantae > Streptophyta > Magnoliopsida > Santalales > Viscaceae > Viscum > Viscum album. The sequence goes on along the minus strand of OY728153.1, from coordinate 1,776,194,669 downwards.
CCGTTCACTAACACCAATCCACTGTAGTGTATAAGGTGGAGTTATTTGAGATATAATATCAAACTCCCATAAAAAGTCGATAAACTCTTGGTTAATATATTCACTGCCTTGATCCGATCAAAGATTATTTATCTTATTTCCAGGTATATTTTCAACTTAATTCATGAATTCCTTGAATTTATCGAAGGAATCGGACTTATACCTCATCAAGTAGATATAACCATATCTACTCAAGTCATCAATAAAAGTTATTAAGTAAGATTACCCACCTATATCTCCTACTAAAAATGGTCCACGCACATCAGTATGTACCAATCACAGAAGCTTTGGTTCCCTTTCACCTTATTCACTGAATGGGAGTTTGGTCATTTTTCATTTAAATGTGCATGACATATTTCAAGTGGATTTAGCTCAGAAGAGTCTAAATAACCACCTTGGTAGAGATTTTTCAAACGCTTCTTGTTTACATGACCAAGATGACGATGTCATGGTTGGGTGTTATATGAGTCTTGTAAACATGATTCTTTATTGATTTCCAATACTTGGTTTTCATAATTTAATACATAAAGACTATTATTTAAATGTTCCATACCATAAAATATGATTCCTTTATAAAAGAAATGAATTTTATTTTCAAACGTGAAAATAAACTCATCTTCATCTTGGAATGATACAAAAATTATGTTCTTGGTAACAGTTCGTACATAATAACAATCTCAAAAAACCAAAATCAATCCTATTGCAAATGAAATGTGGTAGTCACCAATAGAAAAATTAGCTATACTCACACCATTAGTATATCTTTAATTCAATTCTCCTATAGCAATCTTTCATAATCTACTTGGTTCCTACATTTGTATATAGATGTGAGCACTAAAAGCTCTATCTAATACCCAATGTGTAGATATTTAAAGATGGAATTTGATAATGAACTCACCTTTATCTTCCTTTTATTTTGGGTACAGTTCTTCTTCCAGTGGCCTTGCTTGACACGTGTAAAATATAATGCCTCATTTTCATTACCCTGCCTCTAGATCTTTATCTTCTTATATGGACGGTACTCAGGAGATTTAGACTTATTATGAGTCTTGGTCCACTTCACCTTGTTCTTCCTTTTATTATTCACCATAAGGACCACAAATTTATCATTCCCTATGTCCTTATCCACTTATAGAATCAAAGTATGAATTTATGAAATACTCTTCTCACTATTTCTCATATTTTAATTAACAATAAAGTTGTATAATGTCTTTGGTAGTGATGAAATTATGATATCTATGCACAACTAATCTAGGAACTTAATCCCTAAGATTTATAAGAGTTATATGTAGCCAATAATCTTGACTACATGAGACTTATCTAGTACAAACTCTCCAAGCTTAGTTGTATAAAAAACATTGGAGGTCTTGTATCTCTCTTATCTCACCTTCTCTTAATAGATATCCTGAAGTTGGGATATCATGCTATATGCATCCATGTATTAATGTTGTTCCAAAAGATCATTGGTCAAATATAATAGCATGAAATAGTAAAAATTTGTATCATCTTCCAAATGCTTCTCATAGAGAGACAACTCTTCCTCACTATCCTCATTTCTAGGTGCTTTAGTAATAGGTTATTCCAGCACATACAATTTTCTTTCATGGAAAAGGATAACACATAAGCATCTTTACCATTCTTGGAAATTTGTGTTTATGAGAAGGTTATCCTTATCAAGTATGGATCACAATGATATGTCTGATGTCATTTGTGTTGTTATTTCTAAAAGTAATATGATCAGATATTTTAGTAATTTATCTGATAAAATTTAAAAAAAATTATATTTATTAATTTTCCACTATTGTTATCGAAACCTAATAGACCTCACCATTTGAATCATAATATCCTTTTGGGTGGAAATTTTAGTGGCAAGGATCCATATTCCCCTTCTCATTACACCAACTTTGGTTGGTCAAGAAACTTAAATGGTTTTAGTTAGGCATTTCAAATACCAACTAGATTAACTCACATTTCCTTTATATGTTGATTTGACTCCCAAATCTTAAAATACTTAAATTATATTTCCTCAACCCTATCCTCTTAGTTATACCAATTATTGCTTTGGAAGTCAACCCTTGATGTGAAATATGTTAAGTCAACCCAAAACTTTATGTTATAATTCTATGATAATTGAAATCACCCCAACTTTTCTTGGTAAATCACTTTGAACTATGGTTTAATTTTAACTGAAGTAGTGGAAGGCTATACCAAATTAATATATAATTAAGGGGTCTTATATTTTATGTGTAAATTTCCAATTATTATCTTTATCTTTTACTTTTAAATATTAATTGGATTTACTTAAGTGATTAACCATGTCTCAGATAATATTTACACCTAAGAAAATTTAGTTTAGTTCTATATTGCATGCTTGTAAATTCATTAATTCATATGATCACAACAAAACATCCATAATTAAATAACCATGAAACTTGAAAGAAATAAAATAATAAAGAGGTATGATCATGATATTTTTATAAAGCTTAGATTATCTAGCGGTTGATAAACTAATTGTTGACCTAGGGGAAAATACCATGAACTAATTAAGTTTCATGTCACATATTTCCATCTTTCCACCTATGTATCTCTCTTGGATTGGTTTTTCCTTGGCTCCAAACTTGAACCACCTCCACTAGATTTGGAGCTTCATCCATTACATATGATTTTACTCAAAGGTAGTTGAGGGGAAAAGGGTTTACATAAAAGAAACAACGGGCATGTGGGACCTTACATAATAAGAGAGAAGGTATGTAGACAATAAATTTAATTTAATAATAAATTAAATTAAACCAATCATATACAAAGGTATGTTATATGCTCATGATCATCCACATGCATGAAAATAATTACGCATTTAATAAAAATAGTGTTTAATTATTAATCATTATTATTTAAGATAAATTTCACTTGAATCAATTAATTATCTTATTTAATTAAGAAATTATTTTATCTTAATTCTCATCTTAATTTCCTTGAGATTAGCATATATCATAATTTTAAAAAAATTATTTAAAATTAACTATGTACATAAATGTACCTTGGAGGCAACACGGTGAATACCCATCTGAATCTACCCAACATGTATTATTCTCATATACTGTTTACTCTTGTGACATATGGAATATATGAATTATCGCATACTTTCATGACTTATACTATCAACTTAATGATTGCATGAATTACATGATTTTTCTACAATATGTTATGCTTTAATGAACATAGATTAATATCTATAATACGACTCATACATGATATGCAGATCTGAATATTATGAATAAATTAATTAAAAATTTATATATATATATATATAAACCCATCACATGGTGTGTCCTATCAACTTAATGACCACATGAAACCACATATCGATAAGGTTTTCACAATATAATAAATTATTTTTAATTATGCATAATTTAGTATAAGTACATGGTGTTTACAAGTGAGCTACACGGTGTGTATGTCTCTCACCATTTATCTAAGGCACATGCCTATGGAATTTGTGTGTAAATCATGCCTCAGAAAAATTAGAGTACGCAGTGTCTACAAGGGATACACTTGATGTGGTATCCATGTTACATGTTCACCAGTCAGGTAGGTCATGTATGAAAATATATATCTTGTCTATAACTTAAAGGACTACACTCCATGTACCTAGGCTACAAGGTGTGTACTCTGGATGATTGTGCATCAGGTTGGCCCAGTCACCACATGGTGTAAGAAATTAAATGCACTGTTTTTATTCAATGCACATGATTTGAATTAATTTTGAATTAATTCTTGGTGCATTGAACACTAGTACATGACGTGTAACTCTTGTTACATGGTGTGTACTCTTGTGTTATCTGTCCAGAATCCTTAGCACCTCTAAATGTGTTCTTTGATTTTATTACATTCATAAAATTAATCGATTTGATTAGATCTAAGAGAAACTAAAGAGGAAGAAGTAGATATTGCAATTCAGTTTAAAGAAATATTAAATTTGACTTGAAAACTAAATAAAAAATGCATAAATCAATCAATAATTTTTAAATAATTATGTGACCACTCTGATACCACTTATAGGTTTTGGGATCAGTGGAAGTGTGTGATGGGTTGTACCCAACTTTTATTTTTTTCATGATCGATGATCAATCCAGGATCTACACGATGATAAACTTCATGACCAATAGAATTGAATAAAATAAAATAGGTAATGGATAAAATTATGGAACTAGAGAGATGATTATCACATATTATTTATACTTACTTTACTCAATTAAAGAATTAACTTGCATGAATTATTTCTTTATTAATGGATCTGAAAACTGATCTAAGTTGTATGGACATTTAATTTTAGGAATAAAGATCATATTACCTTTAGTGGTGATCCACATGTGTTCCAAAAATCCATAAACAACATCATAGGAATCTTTGGGTGCTAGCATAGTAGATCTTATTGCTTTCATTGTTTTCTTTTGATCTCCATGAGAATCAGTTCCAAAACATTATCCTTGATCTCTCTAGACTCGAGAGTGGATGGTGGAGGAAGATCACTCTCCATTTTTGGAATCATTCTTTGTGAGGGAGCTCTCTAGGTCTTGAAATGATTCTCTCCTACTGTCATTGTGGAAAAAAAATGAATTATCTCTCTTGAAAAAATAATATAATTGGGGTTTGATTACCACTATAGTTTAAAAATAAATATTTTCACAAGTGACCTTTAATATTTATTTAATCCCTTGTGGAACTCTGTGTTTAAAATAATAATAATATACGTATTTTCTTAACATGTTCTTAATTTGTGAATTAAGTTAAATATTATTTAATCAAATAAAATTCAATATATATTTTTCTCACCATACCTAAAAACTCAGTCCTCTATTCCTCCATAATATTTATCGGTCCTTAAATAATTACTATTTATTTAATAAATAAATATCACTACATTACTCTCAAATAAATAAATATATATTATATTCACTAAATAGAAAATAAATATTTATTAAATATTCTTCTCACATTATATTCTCTCAAATAACTGGTGACAAAATATATCCGATCAATAAAACATGAATAATTATTAAACTGCCTTTAATGTATAATATTTATTCTAATTTTTAAATAATAAATAATAATATATTATTTAATTGAGATTCTAGATACACATAGTGTGTGACCCTCTAGGCTCTTTCTCAGTGGCATTTGGAGAAGTCTAAAGTTCGAGGTTAGCATCTAGAAACATGCCAAGGCACCCATAGAGAAATAATTTAATGTCGTAATGAAATAATACCTCATACAGATTCTTACTATGTAATATAATCCCTTTATCATGATATATCTAATCAAATAGGTTGCACGCTGGTGTCATTAACCTATGTGTTCGATGTATCTTTATTTGACTTTTTGTAAATCAAACATGACTATAGAACACCATGGAAATGGATTTATTTAGGCTATATCATTTCCATCAAATTTCCTAAGATATCAACTTTTGTTAAATAATAGAAGGTACAAATCCTTTCTGGCATTATTCATTAATGCAATATTAATCATGATACACCCAACGTATCCTACCTCACCACGAACATTTATTGTCATGGTTTTCATTAATACATCAAATTATGTGACTCATAATACTCATTAATAATAATCTTAAAGTATAAGGATCAATACACACATCTATAGATAGGAACATCCAATGACACATATAAATGTGGATTACCTACTGGCGAGTCTCATTCTCATAATATCCTACACCAGATATTACCAAGGGAATACACCATGAGAAAGTGCCTCAAAGTCCTATGAGTCTCCACCCCTGATATCCTATATCATTTGTGTCCCTAAAATGATATCATCTTACTATAAAACATATATTTTATAATAGTTTCATAGGACTTTGGGGTTCTCATCATAGTAGGGAACTTCTATGACCTTTTAGTGCGATAACTACTCTTAGGACATCATCACATACTATGTTACGTAGAAGAACCATCATGATGTGATAATAAGTTTGTTAATATTCAAAAAAATAAATACAAGTTATCATAAAGTACATAAAAGTCAGTTTTAGGGAACCAAATCCAACAAGGACATCTTCTGTGTATCACAGTTGAGTAGATATGTGCATGATCTGTCATAGGTTATTGATTGGGCTGATCTAGACGTTGAGGATGAATCCACCTTCTTAAAGTACTCAGTAGAAATCAAGGATCAGTGGGAGAGGATCCTTTATGGAAGAGTGATTCCCTTAGTACACATTCTTTGGAATCATATGAATCTTTTGAACAGCTCATGGGAGAGGGATATGTTGGGTATGTATTGTCTTAATAATACTCTATTAATTTTATTGATTTTTATGATCACAAATACTATTTTTTGTTTTAATAATGAAGTTTCATTATGTATTTTTCAAGAATATAATTCTTGATAAGTTTATCTAATTTATGGGATAAAATATTTGTTTAAGTATTCTAAACCTATTTATGTTTTCTAGAAATAATGTTCATACCCTATGTTTGTAAGCATAACATATGGTTTAGAAACCCTATATTTGGAATATCACATATGGATTATGTACCTTACTTGTTGGAAAAGTATGGATTGCTGACCCTATGTTTGGAATAAACCCTTCATTTAAATGAATAAATGTACGGTTCTTCAACCCTACTTTTGTAAGAAACTATGCATCATCAACCCTACTTTTGCAAACAACTATATGCTAACAACCCTACTTTTGGAGTTTGTTGTTACATGGATGAATCCTACATTTGACTAGTCAATGATAGAGATTTAAATTAATGATATTTTTCTAGGATTTCTATAATGGTATCGATGAAAGTAAATATAGTTTAAAAAATATTTTTTAGATTCAAAGGCTCATATTCATCAGAGTAAATCATTCCTATTCTTAAGGGAAATTAAGACTCTCTTCAATGATTGAAATTCAAATGGTCGCAATTTATCAGGTGATATTTGTGGATCTACTCATCCAAAAGAAATCATTTTTTCTATTTTAAATAGAAAGAGTATTTTAGTTCTCAATAATGGTATACATAGTGTGATATCTTCTTAAATACAGATCTATTATGAAAGACAAAAGATTGATCATATCTATTATTTTGAATAGCATCAATTTTTTTCTTCATAACCTACTGAGTAACTACTATTGTTGTTATTTATATGTTGTTGTTTTATTAAATATCATTCACAACCAAGATCTATTTGAATATATTATTTATTGAAGAAGTTTATATTTGAATAAAAAGAACCATTTTATTTCATTTTTTTCCCTAACTATGAACAAGACTCAGTTAATTCAATCGAATCAATCTCTTTTGATTTATTGGAGTTTTTACTGCTCAGAATCAGTCATGGTGGAATATCAGCTTCTTAGAATAAGTTTTAGAGAATATGGTTCCCTATAAAGGGACCAAAATGATATTTAAATCCTTATTGTAATGGTTTCAACTACCTACACTTATTTGTTAAGGTCTTCTGATAAAAGGACCATTCGGGTGAAAATCACCAAGCTCACCGAGAGAGCATTGGTGGAGTGGACTAGGGGATATCTGTGCCTCAAGCCACTATAAAAATTGTTGTGTTCTTATTTTCTATTTATATACTACTCGGACTACTTACTAAAGAGAACAATGCATATCTACATAGATCACAAAGAAAGATATAATCTTGAATCAATATAAGATTATCAAAAAGACACAATTCACCCCCTCTTCTGTATCTTTTTATTATTCCGACATAACAATTGGTATAAAAAGGAGTTATTTTTTAATAAAAATAGATAATATATATAAATCTCAAAGTAAAAGGTCTATAAAAAGATAGATGGAAATGACTAATCCTAAAGAAGGTATGTCAATAATTTTTTCTTCTTACTTAAATAGTGATAACTATGGGTGTTAAAAATATCACATCATTATCTATCTGAAAAATCTTGGACTCAAAGTATACATGAAGATTGTCACTCTTTATATAATCCCTGAAAACCCATAAATATGGGATGCTAGTAAAGAATATGAGTATGATACCAATTCAAAAGAAATGAATGCTATTATATGTGTACTTGTTCTAGATGAATTAAATTGAGTATCTCAATGTCCTACTACCTATGAAATGTGGTAAACTATTGATGTTTTCTATTAAGGAACTAACAATGTGAGATAATTAAGGTATGATACTGCAAAACTAATATTTGACACCTTCAGAATGTTTGATGGTGAAAGCATCACCCAAATGAATGGAATATTGACATAGATATCAAATGATGTTGTTTCCTTAGGAACTGAAATTACCCAATCAAATCAACTGCTGAAAGTACTTAGAGTACTACCCTCAAAATGGGATAGAATATTGGCTACTATATGAAAATAATCACCAGTAAAATATTTTTCTATAAAAGAATTAATTGGAACCCTGATGATGTACAAAGAAGAGATGAAAACTGAAATTGAAGACCATAAAATGATAAAAATGGAAAATATTTCCCTTAAAGTTACTAATCCTAAGAATTAAAAGAAAACAAAATAAGATACAAAAGATTTAGAATGTTCAGATTCTGAAATATAGATGGCTCAATTATGTAGAAGATTTAGCAAGTTGTATAAAAATAAAAGAGGCTTTAATAAGACTTTCAAGAAATATGAGATAGGATCTAAAAAAGTATGATGCTATGAATGTAAATATATGGGGAATAACATAACTAATTTCCCGCAATGAAAATAAAGATGGAGAAGAAATAAAAGAACAATCAGATAAGAGAAGATTATGAGTGAAAAGTGAAGAAAGCTATGAAGGCTACTTAGAATGTATCTTAAGACTCTAGAATATCTACCAAATCTGACTCAGAAAAAATCTCAAAAATCTAAAGGCAAATATGTGAATTATGTGTAAGGAAGAAAATGAGGCACAAACCTATTACTCTTTTTCTTCTAATTTTAAAGTATTCTCTAATAGAAAATTAGTTGTTTATTTCTCCATGATAGAAGAAAATATGAATCTCTAGTAAAAAATAATAAGTCACAAAAGAATATTTATAATGATGTTTTAAGTGAAAAGGATGAAATGATAAAACAACACCAATAATTAAAAGAAAAAATTAACAAAGCTATATCAGAATGTAATTCATGAAAATAAAATAAAATAATTACAAGATAAAGTAGAATCATTCAAAATTTCTACTAGTATATTAACTAAAGGAGAAAAATACCTAAATGGTATTCTTGGAAAAACTATTATCAAAAAGGAAAAATATAGAATAGTAACCAAGTGATAAAATAAAAGTTATACAAAAAACTATTTCATACCTAGCTCTAAAAATGATACTTTTTTCTACTATGGAGTTAAGTTCATTATTCTAATATTTTTTTAATAAATCCTCAAATAAGAGGAATTAAAAAAAATTATTTCTAGAAATATTTATGAAGCGTGTCATGTAAATTTTGGTAAAATAAGGAAAATTTGGTTACCCTGATATCTACTTGCTGACATAGATGGACCTACGAAAATATGGGTGCCAAAATAAACTCTTCTTTAAATAATTTTTCAAGAAAAAGGCCATAGTAATAAAACTATTGTGTGGTATATGGATAGTGACTGCTCAAGAAACATGAGTGTATAATTGTCTAATTTATATACACTAGAAAAATATGATGGATGACTAGTTACCTTTAGAGAAAATGCTAAATGGAATATTGTTGGAGTTGGATCAATTGGAGATTCAAAGTAAATTTCAATCAACAAAGTTATATATGTTCAAGGGATAAATCACAACCTGATAAGAATTTCCCAACTCTATGATGATGGGTTTATGTTTACTTCTCTAAAAATTTATGCTCATCCATTAAAGATAAATTACTTATATTTAGAGCACCCAAAACTAAAAATATTTATACCTTGGATTTTTATTTCTTATGTACACAAAAAGTGAATTGTTTAAATAATAATACAAATGAATCATGGATCTAGAATAGGAGACTTGGACATTGTAATGTTTTTGATTTATATAATTTTTCTAAGAAACACTTAGTTTCTTATTTTCCTAGCCTTAAATTTGATAATGATAGATTATGTGATGAATTCCAAATTGGTAAACAACACAAACCATCCTTCAAATCAATTAACAAAGTTGCTACATCTAAACCAATAGAACTTGTCCATGTGGATTTTTTTTACACTATAGAGAGTATTAAGTTTGGATATATGGTTATATTTTATGTTTTAGTTGATTTTTTTCAAGATTTATATGGTTATATTTTCTAAAACTTAAAAGTGTAGTTTTCTCTATTTTTGAAAGATTTTGTAAAATTGTTCAAAATGAAAAGGATTTTAAAATAATTTCATTAAGAAATGATCATGGTGGAGAGTTTGAGAATCAAAAGTTTAATAAATTTTTCTAAAACTTAGGTATTAAACACACATTCTTTATGCCCAAAACACCTTAACAAAATGGAATTTTTGAAAGAAGAAATGGAACTATTCAAAAAATGGTAAGACTATGTTAAATGAATATATTATTCCTACCTATTTTTGACTATAAGCCATAAGCACATATTTCTGTAACATGAATAGATTTTTAATAAGACCCCTTATTAAAAAGAAACCTTATAAACTTTGGAATAATATAAAACCTAAATTCGGGTGCTTTAAAGCGTTTGGATGCAAGGTGTATATCTTGAAAACTAAGGAAAAATTGGTAAATATGATCCAAAGGATTATTCTACCTCTAAATCTTATAGATTATATAATAAAAAGTAAATTATTTTTGAAGAATATGTTCATGTGAAGAGTTATGAAACTGATCCTTTTGAAAAAAGGAAAAATCAAACAGAGAAATTATTAACTCTTTAAATAACACGAGACTTGAAACACCTAAGACTGATTTTGAAAATAAAACAAATGAATTCAGTACAATCTAAAATAACATGAAATTGATGAACCAGAAAGTGTCTTACCCAGAAAATCTTGAACCCTAAAGTATCATTCACTAGAAACTGTAATAAGAGATCTAGATAACCAAGTGAGAACTAGAAGGAATGTATAAAACTTAGCTGTATTTTTTACCTTCCTATCAAAATTAGAAACTAAGACTATAGAGGAAGCCTTAAAATATGAAAGTTGGCTAATGTATATGCAAGTAGAATTTAACTAGTTTAGTAGAAATAAAGTTTGAGAATTAGTTTATAGACTAACCAACTATCCAGAAATAGGAACTAAATAGATTTTTAGAAATAAGAAAATGTCCATGTAATAATCACCAGAAATAAAGATAGATTAGTAGCCAAAGGATAAAACCAGGAAGAAGGAATATAATATGATAAAACCTTTGCACCTATCTCTATATTAAAAGATATTATAATCCTTTTAGTTTATGTATCTCATATTAATTTTAAATTCTATTAGATGGATGTAAAAATAGATTTTTTTAATTTATATTTAATGGATGAATCTTATATTGAACAACCACTAGGTTTTAAAAATCCTCATCTACAAAATTCAATTTTAAAACATACTAAATCTCTTTATGACCTTAAACAAACACATAGAGATTGGTATGAAATATTAAGCTCTTTTTTATTAGAAAATGGATTTTATATAGGATAATAAGATCTTACTTTTTTTAATAAAATCATTTGTTCTAATATATTATTAGTACAAATTTATGTAGATGATGTTATTTGTTGTTCAACAAATAAAAATTTTGTAATGATTTTTAAAATATTATGCAAAAAGAATTTGAAATGAGTATGATAGGAGAATTGAATTTATTTATTGAATTTAAAATCTATCAAAAGGGTTATGGAAATGTTTTAAATCAAATTAAATATATTATTGATTTGTTGAAAAATTTTGGACTTGAAAACAATAATACATATAAAACTCCCAAGTGTACTAATATAAAACTTGATTTGTATAAATCTGGAAAACCGATTGATAATAAGTTATATAGAGGTATGATTGGTAGTTTATTATATCTTATTACTAACAGACCAGACATGATGTTTTCTATTTGTTTATGTTCAATATTTCAATCAAACCCAAAAGAATCACATCTTACTGCCATTAAAATATTTTTTAGATATTTAATAGGAACTATTTTTTATTTACCACTTTATCCAAAAACTTAGGAATTTGATTTAATTTCATATTCAAATACTGATTTTTGAGGATGCATATTAGAAAGGAAAAGTACATCAGGAACCTATCACTTTTTAGGAAAATCCTTAGTTTCATGGATAAATAAGAAACAACATTCAGTCACTCTGTCAACAGTTGAGGCAGAATATATATCTGTGAGTAGTTGTTGTGAACAAGTGTTGTGGATGAACACATATTACTATAATTTGGACTTAATTTTAATAATAGTCATATTTTATGTGATAATACAAGTGAAATAAATATTTCAAAAATTCATATGAGTCGCTCAAGAACCATGAATATTGATATAAGACATCATTTTCTAAGAGATCATGTTCTTAAAAATGATATATATTTATAATTTGTAAATATTTAATATCAACTTGATGATATTTTTACTAAACCACTTCACATTGTTAATTTTGATTTTATTAAGGGGGGATTAGGAATATTCAATTTTAAATAAATTTTTATTAATTTGATTTGTTAATTTTTTATTAACTATATTAATTGTTTTGATTCAATTATTATTCACTTATTTATTATTTAAAATGATTGTTTATTTCCTGTTTTTGAAAAATAATGTATTTTTAAAAAATTAAATAATGATTACATTGGACATTTGGCTTGAGAAAAAAAGGCAGCATCACCAAAACTGTCAGAAAACCCTATCTCTCTCTTTTACTCTTATCCTATATATTCGAAACCTTTAAACTTCCAAATCTCTTGTCTTACCCTCAAAACTATATAATATAAAACTTTAACCTTCATATTCTAAGCAATTTTGATGATCAAGAGAACAGAAGAATGTGTACTGAGTAGATCGAAGCATCAACATGCCATCTAAAAAAAATCTTCATGGAAAAGTTGTAGATTTTAAATGGATCGATCAAAAAAATATTATTTTGAGGAAATATCTATCCTTTAAAGGATTATAATTTCTTTTTAATGAAGAAACTACCTCAATGGTGGTCGACATAAAAGTAAAGGAGTTCTATATAAATTTTCTGTTCAGCTTGGGTGACTTAGAAGATGTTATCATTTCAAAGGTAAATGATAATTATTTTTCTATTTCTTCAGTAGAAATTAAAAAGATTTTTCCACACCCCCATGAAAGGGTTTTTCATTTCAATATTAGATTAATTATAAATCCATAACATAAATCTAATGATATTATGTCATTTATCTTTAGTTCAACCTTGATAAGGAAAATGTTTTTCAAAGATATAGAGGGTGACCCGAAGGTTCTGGTCAAGTTTATTCAGTCACAAATACTTCTAAAAATTATAAACTAGAAAATATTCTTTACCCTAATATGTATGTAATGTTTTTTATGATGAGTGATGTAAAATTTAATTTCCCAAGATATATGATTCAGTATATACATCACTACTGTTAGGAAAAGTCAAAGATTTATTTTTATCAGTATGGTAGGATAATTTCTTTTATTTTGTATAAATTGAGAATGATTCGAGATGTATAGATACACACTAAGTGTCATCACAATAACATCTTGAAAGTTATAACTTTGAGGAAGATAGGTTTGTTCTAGAGTACATTCAGAGGAAAATTGTTTCTTGTTGGTATAGAAGACCAAAAAAAAACTGGTTCTATTACTTAGGGGGCAAGGGAATTTGGGGTCTACTGGTGTAGTTTGTTTTCACAAAGTGGAATTTGAAGAATCTAGAATAGATGATGTAGTTCAAAAAAATAGACGCATAATAAGATATGATTTCTCTAATCCAAAAGCTACAAGAGATATTCTATAATCTTTTGAAGAAAAATTGGAAGAAGAAAACACTAAGTCCCGGGTCACATGGCCCAGAAAAAGGGATTAACCTACATATAATACTCTTGTGGTTTAGAAACCAGAAGATATAGCTGCTGAAATTGATTCAATAGTACACCTATATTTTGAGGAGTTTTATTCACTCATTAGGAACAACAACCTAAGAATATAAAAGAGCAAGAGAATATTTATAAAAATTAAGAATAAAATCAAGAGAAACGGGCTCATGATGAAAATCAGAATCAAATAGATCATACTAAATAAATATTTTAACATAATACTCGAGGAAATGAGAAAGAAAAACCAGTGGTAGCTAACACTACTAGGTTAGCAAAAAATCAATCAATTTTTGTTGTTACTAATTTATTGGATCAGTCTATTTTTAAACCTTATAATAACATAGAGGTTATTGAAATTGAATATTCCTCATATTCTAAAAAAGAAAAAGGAAATTATTTAGCTATGGTTGAAAAATGAAAACCATATCAAGCTTAATAATAAGAATCTTATAATTCTTTGAATAATCAAATTGAAGAATTTATTATTAATTTTAATAAGTTGTGGGAAGAAAATTCACATCTGCAAAGTGAGCTGGAATGTACAGGGAAATATTTAGAATATTTGAGAAGTAAAACCGTTCCCAGATAGTAATTTGATTCATTACAGGCCTAACTACACAATCCTAGAGAAAGTATAGTTTCATGAATAGATTTTGATGCACTTCAAAGAGAAATAGTAGATCAGTTTGGAAAACTGTGAGCAAAATATGTTTCAAAGACCGATTTTAGTGATTTAAAAAAATATTTAGGGATCCAATTTGAATCATTCAAAAGTAGTGTTTCTTGGTATAGATAATCTACATCTTCACCTCAAACTTCTCAATATTTGATTAGAAGTTTTGAAGCAATTACTGCTATAATGTCTACTTTCAATGATCAGTTTCATTTCCTTTATTATGACATTGCACCATTAAATGTTTTGTTGAAAAAATTAGATATATATCATTGAGAAATTAACTTCATAAGAACCAGGTATAAGGACCCTTCTCAATTAGTTAGGTGCAATGCTATCAAAAAAAATTAGTCCGGAGAAAATGTTCATGAGTTTCTAAAAGTTAATTTAGTTAAAAGTTTAAATGTTGGTCAAGATTCAATAATTTTTATGAGATGGTTTTCAATAAACCTTACTAAAAATTTAAGAGGATAGATGGAAGATTTAAAGAAAGTTATTCAGATTGTTTAAGCTTTACAAGAGTTTTATATCTCTTCTGAACCATCCCTCTCGCATTCAGCGAGTTCTACATTTTAAGAATTCTATCAGCTAAATTATTATTGTACTCATAAATATCTTTTACTCAAATTATTATTTTTTATTATACTTGAAATTGTTTATTATTATTTTTGTTCACTTATACTACCAGAATCCATATAAGTGTATTTATAGTATATTATAAGAATTCATTTATATTTATGTTCAATATTAACTATGTTTCAATCTATTTTCACCTACTTTGTTTTTGATATCACAAAAAGTGGGAGAAAATTGGGTAAACACAACATTCTTGATTTTGTTAACAGTTGTTTTTAACCAAAAAGAATGGGTTTTCTATAAAAATTATTTTAAATCAAAACTATACTATCTACTAAATCTTATATCTTTTTAAATATATTATTTCACTTGTATTTACATTTCCTATATTTTCTATAAGTTATGTTATGTGTTTTGTGATCATAAAAAAGGGGGATATAATTGGGCAAGTATTGTCCCAACAATAATCTATGAATATTATTGATTTTTATGCTTACAAATACCATTTTTGTTTTACTAGTGAAGTTATGTTAAGTATTTTTTAGGAATATAATTCTTGATAAGTTTATAGTATTTATGGGATAAAATATTTTTTTAAGTATTTTGTACATGTTTAAGTTTTTTGGAAGCATTATTCATACCCTATGTTTGTAAGTGTAATGTATGGTTTGGAAACCCTGCATTTGGAATACCACATATGGATTATTTACCTATGATATTGGAAAATTATGGATCCTCAACTCTACATTTGGAAGAAATCCTAAATTTAATGGAATAAAAATATGGTTTGTCAACCCTAAATTTGTATCCAACCCTACTTTTTCAACCTAACATTTGAAAACAATCATATTCTGAAAACCATACTTGGGGATTTTTTTCATTGCATGGATGAATCATACATTTTATAAGTCAGTGATGGAATTTTAAATTAAATATATTTTTTCATGATTTCTGCAATGATATCTATGGAAGTAAATATCGTTTCAAAGCTTATTTATGATCAATTAAATGGATCATATTCATCAGAGTAAACTATTATTATTATTATTAATGGAATTTATGAATCTCTTGAATTATTTAAATTCAAATGTTTTCAATTTATTAGGTGATATTTTTTTATCTACTCATCCTAAAGAAAGATAAGTTTTTCACTTTTAAATAGTAAGATTATTTTCAATTCTAAATAATATTATAAATAGTGTGATATCATTTTGAATAAAAAGATATTGAGAAAGAAAAAATATTTAGCATCTCTGTTATTTTGAAGAATTTCAATCTTGTACTGCAAATCCTATTAAGTAACTATTACTGCTGTTATTTATCTGTTTATTTTTTATTGAAGAAAATTCACAACCAGGATCTCTTAAAAGATATTATTTATTAAAGAAATTTATCTTTGAATAAGAAGATATATTTTATGTTATTTTTTACTTCAACTGTGAACAAGACAAATTTTATTCAATCAAGTCAAACTTTGTTGATTTATTGGAGTTTCAGCTGCTCAAACTCGGTCATGGTGGAGTATCAACTTCTTGGACTAAGTTCTGGAGAATCTAGTTCCCTATAAAAGAACTACAGGGCTATTTAAATCCTTATTGTAAAGGTTTCAACTGTCTACAATTAGTTATTATGATCTTGTGATAAGAGAACCTTTCTGGTAAAAATTACCAAGCTTGTAGAGAGAGCATCGGTAGAGTGGACTAGGGGATTTTTGTGCCCCGAACCACTATAAAAATTGTTTTGTTATTTTTTTTTATTTATCTGTTACTCAAACTACATATAGAATAGAACTATTCATATTTTCATAAATCACAAATAAATATTTAATCTTGAATCTGTATAATATTATCAAAAATACACAATTCACCCCCTATTGTGTATCTTTGTATTATTCCAACCTATCAGGATAACCATTTGTGAGCTCAATGCCCTAACTTTGACTAAGTCCTACTTTTTGGAATGAATATGCATGAAGGCGGGGTGTAATAGATCTGTTTTTTGTGATTTAATCCTTTAAATATTTAAAGTAATATTTGTGGAGCTAGTCATGAAGTTGATGCAGATTTTCAGGCATCGTGGAGACTTGATTTTGATAAATTAAAAATATTAAATATATTTAATGCGTGTACATGCACAATTTAAAAAATAATTGATTTCTTCCTGATTGGAGTCTTATATGGGGAAACTGAGGCCATCATTGAATCTAAAACATTTTTTTTAACCTATTATTGGTATATGTTTTATTCTCATCGGATTTCATGATGGTGTGTAATCATGAGTGATTTAAATAGTGGATTAATTAATTATCTAATTAATTTTTTAAACCTAGAGACTATCTATTTAATCCCTCATTAGTGAAAAATCTAGGGTTAGTTACATGACCTATAGAGATTCTTGAGAGGGGATCTCTTGGTAGAAAACTTTGGAAAATAATATTGGGATTGTGGATTGATCACTAATGCATCGAAGATCACCCATGTTATTGATGAAAATGATATAGGCTTCTTTTTTTTAAGAAATCGATCCAATTTATAGGTATGAATTTTCTTTTGGATTTACACTATTTATTATGATATTATGAACATGGATCAATTATCCCAATATTGACTTCATGTTTGGATTGTTCAAGGCTTAGTTAATTTACTATTTCTTATCATTTTCAATCTGAAATTTGTTATGTTTAATATTTCTGAATTATTCATTGATTCTTTGATTTCTTCCCAGAATAAATGGCCAAAATTTTCACATCCATTTTTGATTACCCACCTTTTTTGGGTTATATATATCTCCCTTTTTCTGTATCTGTTCATCATTAACAATTGTTTTGGTTGGTGATACGATGATCACTACGGACCAATTTTTTTTATGTGAATTGTAATCAGTTTTTTTATTCATTGATGTGGATATAATTTTGCTGATAAGGGAATGATTAATGATCATAAATTATGGTTCAATCATGGATATGGGTTGCATGAGAAAATTTCCAAGCATAGAGGCATTTAGATGATGGGAAGTTCATGCGGGGTGTTTAAACTTCATCAGAGGATCAAAATTTCAGAAATTGAAGATACAAAATTTATTTCTAACAATGGTGGATCCTTGGATGACATGGTATATAGAGATCCATGCATAATTGGAAATAAAATCAATATAAGAGGAAAGAAATCAGGGTTATACGTTTAAGGTGTGGGATTTTTGGGGAAAAATGGACTACACAACGTGTAGTTCAGAAGAACCCACCCCATGTATCCTAGGAGGCATGATACTAGGGTTTTAGGTTCTAGTTAAATATTCCACACCATGTGTCTAAGATCATACACAGTGTGACCCTAGCTGACCAGTTTTCTATGTATAGGAAATATATGCCCAAAAAAATTGAGGGGTCTACATTCCATGTATAATGGACCACACATCATGTATCCTCAAGGTTAGACAACTCAGGTTGTATGGTACACGCAAAGTACCACCTTTGATCCAACACGTATTTTGATTTTAAACACATTGTGTATATTGAATTTTACATGCCATGCTGAATGGTAGTATATGGCTAGGAGTTTGACTTGGGGTGACATATCATGTACCCCCTATGGCACACTGTGTACTTTCCTATGTCTTGGAATAAGACCCACATGTAGTTCTTTCTAAGTATAATTCAATGAGGAACAAGATAGTGGTCATACTTTTAAGGAAAATATGTGATTCTTGACAAATCATGCATGATAAACCCTGGTATCATTTCAAAGGAAGATTGGATCTCAGGATTCTTGGTGAACGTCAACCACCCCAATGACTATGGGTGTCGTTGGGTCACAGTTTCTTCTCACAATCCATAATATAGGGTTAGTAATTCCCCCTGTTTTCTGAGTTCTATTTTGGGGAATGGGGTCCTCTACCCACAAATCAGATAGTGTCGGTATTTCCACTTAACCAAATGGGTATGAGATCCTCTATCTATAGATTCAGTATTTCAACTTGTCTAAGGAACTTGCATAGGCCTGTGATCCTCCACTGGAGTAGGTATTTCAAATCATTTTCATAGTCCCTAGATCCTCTATTATAGTTAAGG
Organism: Viscum album; assembly: GCA_963277665.1. Taxonomy (NCBI): domain Eukaryota; kingdom Viridiplantae; phylum Streptophyta; class Magnoliopsida; order Santalales; family Viscaceae; genus Viscum; species Viscum album. The sequence goes on along the minus strand of OY728153.1, from coordinate 1,776,175,338 downwards.
AGAGGTTACAAGGGTTGATTTTTAATTTAACATATAGATGTTGGGAAGCCTACATAATTCTTTAAATTAGTTGTAAAGACTAAGATCATACTATGTGACTTGGGTACCTCCAATGAGCATATCTGAGTTTTTCCTAATTTTTCCTATTTATAGTGGTCTAAATATGACTCCCCTTTATTTATGATTTATATATTTCATTATTTTAGGTAATCTTACTGGATATTTATATATTCACCCCTGCATGGGATTTTCCTACATGTGTTGTGTCTTATACAGACAACAAGCAGTTCAATTGTGTACTAGATGGACCAGATGTGGGTGGTGCATAGTGGTGATTAGTGGCTATGTGAGATTGGTTGTGGTTAGACTCTGTAGGGAGTTCTCTAGGATAGTTTTCATTTTATTTGATAGATTGGACTTATTTTCCTTTTATTGGGCTTGTATTTTCCCCTTTTCTACTTTGGTTATGCGTTTTCATACTCTATTGTAGGGATATTAGAGGTTGTGCATACATTTATTATTATTATTTATTATTATACATTACTATTTTATGTATGGAGATTCATGTATGTGTGTGTGAAGGTACATTAGGATAAGGCCTCCCATATGTGTGATATTCTCACTCTATATTAGTCATTAGACTCTGGCCTATTGGAGGTGGAATTGGGATGACACTCTCATCTTACCATAGGCCAGGCAAGCCCCGGTGGGTTGGGTCATGTCAAAACATAATATATCTTTGTAGATAAATGAAAGTAATGGTGGGTATTTATTGGTATGATGATTGAATTTTTTATTAAAAATATGAATATTTTATTTCATTATTATTTTTAAGTGCTCTGGTACATTTCATATTGCTTCATTACACCCCTTAGTGCCCCCATCAATATGATTATCACTAAAATTAGGCTAATAACACAAACTAGGGGAAATATTCGCCATGATTGCACATTTATGATCTCATATTTACTATATTTAACTATATTTCACCATTTTTTATTGTATTTTACTTTTTTACCCAAAAATACCATATTTCACCTCTTATCTTCTTTTTACATAATGATTTCAAATATGTAACCCAATTTATCAAATTAATCTTCTTACTATGATAAATTTTTATTTCAAATAAGGATGATGCATTTCATAAGTATAGCATCTTGAACTGAATCATCGGATCTGAGTCGGAATGCCACGTGGCTTCAGGCACACCTTCCCATATACTAGAGGTCGCTGAAAAGCTGTGAGGATCTTGAGTGGAACCATGGGAAGACAATACCCTCAATCAGAGTGAAAAAAAAAATAAACAACCAAATATATTGAAATATATATTCAGAATACATAGATTCCAACAACATACCAACAGTATGAACAAATATGGAAACAATAATCTCAAAAATCAAGCAAAGAGACAATAGTCGATCGCCCACTAGGCTAATCATGTAAATAAATAAGGAAGGTACATAAGTACAAGGAGGATCTGTGTCACCAAGACTCACCTTATACCACTCCCCAACTCATAGTGAGCTATCCTGGTAGATGATCAACCTAAGCCTCATCCCAACCTATACCTACAACAAGTGAGGGATGCTCAGGTACCCAAGTGTCATGGTTGTATGAGCATGGTGTGAGTGTAACTTAGTTGGACACAAACAACATGGTTCATTACCCAACTGGTAGTATTCAGTGAACGTGCATGTGATAAGATTAACAAAAAGTAAATAAGAAATATATAACTTTGTAACATTAAATAATATCACCAAGAACACAAAAGTAGTAAACAACTATATGTTAAGTGGTCATACATTTACCAAGTCGCCATAAACCCCAATATAACCTGCTTCAACTCCATGATGTAATGTGTGTCTCACCCAAATTTACCCAAGTTTTTAGGGTTGAATCGGTTGCTTATAGTGTATCTTGGGTTGTCGAATCCTCATAGACCTAAGAAGAACCTAAAGACACTCATTTTATGGATTGTTTTGGCTATAAAGTGGCCAAATTTGGTTTGATTTTAGATGGGTAAAATTAAAACTAAGAGATAAAATTGAATTTAGTTTATGAGAATGGATTAATCCTAAGTTATTACTAAGGGTGGATTGGATGAATTTATTTTTAGATTGTTTTTATTTCATTAACTTGAGAGTAATTCATTCAATCAAATCAAACTACCCTTATAATTTACTAGTTTAATACCTTCACATCCACATGATAATCACCTATACATTGGGTGGATCATTTTCATGAGAACTACAAGGTAATGGATTATATTAACATGTGAAAAGTGTGGTGATAAGAAACAATAAGGAAGAGGAAGAAATAAAATCATCTCACGAAAAATTCAAATAAAAGAAATTATGAAGCCTTTATAGATCAATAAATAACTTCCAATCCCTCCTCATTCAACTCCATTGTATCAACCCATCATAGGTATATCCTTCCATTTATGAAATTCTTTCAAAGGAATATATAATTTTACTCATTGAAGCATAATTGAAGATGTGAAAATAATTAAATAACAATCACTCCATTGTTGTGTGAAGAATTTCACAAAATTTTTTGTGAATAGATTCAATCCTTGAAGAAATGGTATCAATGTGATATAAAGAATAACATAATAATAGAATATGAAGAACTTTTATTAATAAACATAGGATATTTGAACATCTTACATGTGAAAAACAAATGTATAAATACAAAATAGTAGCATAACATTATAATTGGAATAAACTCCACTTCCTTCTAACTCCACTACCACCACTACCTTAAAAAATAATTTTGAAAGACTTGGGTTGATCCCAAATATTATAAGTCTTACCTATTTATTATTTTAGGCCTAGGTGGTGGAAATTTTTGGTAATGTGGACTTTTCCACCCTTGATCCGAAATGGGATCTAGCTTGCATGCCTTCGACAGATGTGTCCAAATGAACATTAATATGGATGAATATGTGTAAACTGTAGAAGAATAAATTGAATCCAAGAATTTCCCCTAACATCCTATAAAATTTCATCCCAAATTTATTTTTTGTTTCAAATATATGATCAAAATGGACGAATGTAATTCTAGGCCATAGAATCTGTCCTATAGTTTCATCTTCAACTTGGGCCACCTGGAACTCCCTTCAAACCTCCAAATTATCTATTTCCAACACTGAATGAAATATTCCCAAAGTTATTTCCATTTCAAATTTAATCTTCATTTTTCTTGAATCATGGATTCTATAGTGATCTTATTGGGCTAATTTTGAGTTCACTTTGCCCATAATTTCATGGGTGGAATGTCCAAAATGGTGGTCTTCCAATGTGAATCTCCAAGTTCTCCAAAAGGATGAATTGTTCCTAATGGAATGAGAAACCTGAAAATTAAATATAAAAATAAAATCAACACCATTAGTTGTTTTATTATTTGTTCAAAATGAACCATGTAATAATTCACTTTAACCATGAATTATAATCATAATGTAAAATAATGTTCAAATTGTAAAATGCACCAAAAATGGTGTTTAGATATAATGAAGCGCATGAAGATTATATATTATAGCAATGAATATTATCCTATTTTATTAGATAATCAAATGTAGTCATAGTGGAAGTCATAATTGATCAAGGTCTACCCACAAGGCTGGCATTATACTCGTCATCCTCAAGGTGTCGAGTATAAGTCAGGCCATAAGGTCATATAGTGAACATATACTCAGAATCCACAAGGCATCGAGTCTTATGTCATGCCACAAGGCCAACATTCCATAAGTCTTGGTGAAATATCTCTCATAATCCTCAAGGCATCGAGAAGATCATGCTACTCGAAATCCACAATTCATTGAGTATCAGTGAATTCTTGGAATCCTCAAGGCATAGAGTTATGATCGGGTCATAAGGCTATCATTCTCTCACCTCATGTATGATTCCATAATCATCACCAAAATATTTTTGTACGCACTCCCCCTATAAGAATAAACATACCACAATGGTCCACTTGTCATAATTACCACACTAACCTCCAAAGGAAAGGTAACACACAATAATATAGATCATGATAAGGTAATAATAACGTAGAACAGTATATATGTTGGTTCTGTGTGCATCAGAAGCATTGTGGTGTGGGGTGATATATTAAAATTTATTTTAATAATTGTTTCCTGAAACCAAGTGCTGGGATCTTGTATATTAAATTTATAATTAATTTATTTAATATCTAAATAAATAAATACATGGTCATAGGAACTTTCTTCATTGATGATTGATCATTCAAAAAGGCCCTTCCGGATTTCCTTTTTTGTGGTTGTGAGGATCCAAGGATAGAATCCCTCTAGCGGTGATCCACATATGCTCCAATGGTCTTCGAACAATTCCACTTGTTCTTTGGGTGCTATCCCGGTGAATTGAATGTCTTACATTGTTTTTTCTTGATAACTTGTTCTTCGGTTTTGAAGAAATTATCTCTTGGGTTTCTCGTTCTTGAGAGGGAGTGAGGAGGAGTCGAGAGAGAATTTGTTGTCTGTAACAATTCTAAATTCCTAAACTTGGTATTGGTTTAGAATGAATTACACAATAGACATAGCCATCTATTTATAGAGATGGGATTTCAGTTACAAAATTTAATTGAATAATGGCCATTAAATATAATTATAACCATTAATGAAATTCCATGCCACATAATAATATTATTATTATTATTATTATTTTGTGTTGGGAAAAAATCCCTCAAAGATTCATCTCGAAATGTTTTGGGTGTGATTATGTTTTTTGACAAAACCATATGACTGCAAATGAGAATGGTTGGTGTTTGCTGAAGACAGGTTTTTAAGGTGGCGTAGTTTCCCAGTGTTTGCCAAATTTTTTGGGCCTCAAAATTAGGAATTTGTGTGAATAATGGCAAATGAAATCGACAAAAGAGGAGGAGTGAGGAGCCCAGGACATGGATCGCGTACCATGTCCGGGAAGGGTACGTGGCTGCGTACCAGGTAGTGGGAACAGTACGTGGATGCGGTTCGCGAAACCAAAAATGGTTCACGGCTGAGCGGTGATGCGGTACGTGGATGGTTTGGCGTCTGCGGAGGAGTTTGGCTGCATAGAAGAAAAGGCAGTATGTGAAGTGCGTATAAAAATGGTTCACAGATGGCTTGTGGTTCACGGCAGCTGAAGGATTGGTGCGTAGTGGAGGCTGGTTCGAATCAAGATTTGTTACATCTTGATTTAACTGATTAAGCGGGTATCTTTTCCTATATAAGAAACGATTATCCCATCATTTAATGTGGAGATTGAACATCATTATAAAGTATATTTTTCTCTAGAAATTCGGCAAAGGTGGAAGGAAGTTCACAAATCCTGAAGTGGTTCGCGAAGGATGAAGTGGTTTGCGTAGAAGTGATTCTACCGAAGGTGTTTGTGGGAATTCTTAACCCACAAAGGAAGTCTGGTACACGGAGACGGAGGTCCGGTACGCTGAAGTAGTTGTCTCGGTATGTATAGAAGGAATATTTGGTATGCGATAGGGAGAGTTCTGCAAGTAGTACGTGAAGGGGGAACTTTGGTACGCAAAAGTGAAGGCAGCCCACAAACAAAGAACAGTTCGCAGATAGGAGAGATTTCATAGAGGAGGTTCGTAGAGTCGGTATGCAGTAGCGGTACATGATCGTGAAGGCGGAGGCAGTCCACGGACAGAGGAGGTTCACATAAGAGGAAGCAATATGCGAAGGAGGTGTCTAGCGTACCAAACCTTCTACATAGTACGTGGTGGACAAGGTGGTTCATGATTTGCACAAGGAAGCTTGAAAAAACTTCAAATCAGTTTGAAAAAGTATTTTCTAGTACCCAGTAGTACCCGAGAAGGTGGACTTCATCTACGGGTGAAAACGTAATATCAATAGAGCATCTACCTATAGTTGAGGATGCAAGAATTTATGCAAGTGAAGGGACCTACATGTCCATAAACTGTGTTTGACCTACAAGTCAATAAAACTGTGAGTGGATTCCTTTTCAAAAGAAGTGAGCAAAGGAAGAGGAAGACAGTGACCCTTTCCACTGGCAGTGATCCAAATAAAGAGATATAGGGAGTGACCCTTGGTAATGCAGTGAGCATACCCTAAACCTTATAAAGAAAGTACGCCTGGGCATAGAAGATCTAGCCCGAACATTTTACTCATTATTGTTCGTGAGCCTTAGTGAATTTGGTACATCAGGACATTGTCGTTGTATGCTCCTTGGACATAGCCCAGTGAGGGTAAACCAAGTAAAAATCATTCTTTCTTATGCATGATTTCATATCAGTTTGTATATTGCTACGAGATGAAGAGAGAATTGAGTTTTGTTTAACTACAAAACAAGATCCAAAAGGGAGAAAGTTTTAATCTACCATACCCTGATTCACCCCCCCCCCCTCTTAGGGTATTCGACCTAGTGGACCTAACAATTGGTATCAAAGTGAAAGGTTGAAATTCATTATTTATCTCCCAGAAGAAGAAATGGAGTTTTTCAATCATAAAGGAATTCTGATCTTCGATTGAAATAATTTTCAACTATGGAAGAATCGAATGCATCCTTACTTCCGATTAGTTAGGATGGATGTCTTCACAGCAGCTATGCATGGAATATCAGCTAACATTAAAAGTGTTGCTTTATCAGAAGTTGAAAGAAGATAATTGGATATTGATGCTAATGGGATCAATGCTTTAGGGGTATCCCTATCAAATGAAATTTACACAAAGGTGATGTCCTATAAAACATCACATGAAATGTGGGAAAAATTATTAAACATTTATGAGGGTGACACAAAAGTCTGAGAAGCAAAGTTGTAGGTTCTATGGAACAAGTATGAGGATCTCAGAATAAATCCTAATGAGATTTTTGATACATTATTCGACAGGGTAAATATTATCATGGAATACATGTGGGGTCTTGGAGAATTCAATGAAGATATAAATATTATGAAATGAATATTGAGGAAATTTCCACCGCGGTTCAATCCGAAAGTTTCAGTGTTGGAAGACAAAGACCCAAAAGAGATGACACTAGATAACCTGCACAGTACCCTTGTAGCATATGAAATGAGAAACAATGACAATGATGTAGTGGAAAAGTGGAAGTCAAAGTAAGTGGCATTCAAGGCCATGAAGAATCTCTCCATTGAAGGTAGTCCGGAGGAAGACAATATGGATGATGTCATGTCATTTCTATCCTCTAATCTGCAAAGAGGAAAAAGAAAGTTCAAAAGGTAAACTTCTATTTGCATGATTTCAATGCGAAAATATTGGGCATTTTTCATCAAAGTGTCCTAAGAAATTTGATGATGAAAATGAAGAAAATGATGAAATTCCCCAAAATAAGTATTCATCAAATGAGAATGGGAGGAGAAGTACTAGAAGAAAGTTCTTCAAAAAGAAGAATCTTCTTTCAAGAGAGGATGAAAGTTCAGAAGAATCTGAGGCAGAAGAGTTGGAGAACTGCACGGATCATAAAGTAGATGCTTTGGTGGAAGTTGCTAGAAATCCTTTAATGAAAGAAGAAAGTGACAATGAAGAAGGAGAAATTGAAGGAAGATTTGATATTTAGGATGAATTAAAAGCTGCTCTTGAAGAGATAGATATTTTGATATCCAAAATGAAGAAAGATAAAAAATTTATTCATAAATACAAACTCTTTATACAGCAGCAAGAAGAAGAGAATTCTGAGTTGAATGAAGAAATTGAAAAATGAGGTCATCAATGCCAGAAAGCTCTGAAAAGGTAGTTGAGTACAAACTCAAAATTGAAGAACAGAAAATTGAAATTTATAGTTTGACTAAAACTGGAAAAGATCAAATCAAACATATTGATCAACTAGAAGAATAATTTGTCGATCTACGACGAACAATTTAAGATTAGGAGAAACTTCTAGGAAAGAAGATCATACAGGCAACTGAGAAGATGAGATTTTAATAGAGTGGTCCATCAGAATAGAAGCACAAATCCACTCTGAATAATAAGATTGGTATGGGGCTTGATCTAAAACTGAAATCAGTTATAGTTCAAGTTAGACCATAGGAACCCACTCCAAGATTGAAGATTTATTCGGGTACAATGCATAATCAGAAGATTCATAGAACCCATTGCACAACTAGTGGTGCATCATTGCCGCATAGAAATGTACCTCACATAAGATGTTATTGTTGTGGTAAAATGGGACTCTCAAAATGTATGTTCCATAGAAAATAGGTACCAAAGGGAATAATACCAACAGAGGTGGTCTTATAGAGTTCAAAATTACAAGTCATCATTTGACGGTCATTGTTTTAGGTGTAAAGGTCTCGAACATATGGCAAGATATTGCACATCAACAATGCAGAGGAATGTGCTGAGGCAAACTAAATTTATTCCTAAGAAGAAGCCAAAAGTATCTTCAAGTGAGATGAAAATTCAAAATCTATTTGTAGCTCTGTAGGTTGAAGTTGACCCATCATATACTGAGGAAGATCAAGATTATCATTCCATGTCGGTTATGAATTCAAAGTCTTGGGTCAAAAAGAAAAGGGTTGAGCAAGTTGTTGTTGCAGAAATTATGTTTAAGGCATCAAATTGCATAGGGATATGGATAATTGATATTGGATTCACTTCCCATATGATGGGAAATAAGAATCTAGTAATTGGAATCATGTATGATAAAGAACGTATTGTAAGATTCTGTAATGATGAGGGATTAAAAATTATTGGTTCAAGAAAATCCAAGTTTGGAGGAAAAGACATGAGACGAGCATATGTCTTAGTTGTTGAGGGTTTAGTCACAAATTTATTAGTGTTAGTAAATTGTGTGACTCAGGACATGCCATAATTTTTTTCAAGAAATTATGTATCATAAAGGAAAAGGATGGTGTTTTTTTGTTTCAAGGAAAGCGTACGAAATGGAATCTCTACCTCATGAGTGGAGAAGAATATATGTGCTTTCTATCCAAGGATAAAGAAAACAAGTTATGGAATAAGCATGTTGGGAACATAAGAAAAAGTTACTTGGAAGATCTGGTAAGATATGATGCAGCTTGAAAACTCCCTAGATTATCACGTGATCATACTCATACATGCGATGCATGCCAACAAGGGAAGATCATTCGAAATACATATAAGCATAAGGAGAAAAAGTCAACGAGACTACTTAAGTTGGTGAATATTGATATGTGTGGGACAATTTATCCAAGGGTTATTGATGGGATAAGATATTATGTTGTATTCATTGATAACTATAGCAAAATGGCATGGGTTTCAATAATCACCCACAAATCTAAAGTGTTTAGTTTCATTACAAGATATCGATGGGAATGTGAAAATATGTTTGGCTAGAAAATCTGAACGATTCGAACAGATAATGGAAAAGAGTTCACAAATAGCCAAGTAGAGGATTATCTAGAAAAACATGGGATATTTCATCAAGTTTAAGTAGCAATAACTCCACAACAGAATGGAGTAGTTGAGATAAGAAATAAGATTGTCAAAAAAATGGCCAGAACAATGCTCATTGAGAAAGACCTTCTGGAGAAATTTTGGAAAGAAGTAGTGATGACAGTAGTATACACTTAAAATAGAGATTTACTTTGTCCAAAAGAGGAGAAGACTTCATATGAGTTGTGGTTTGGAAATAAGTCATCATTAAATTACTTTCGAATATTCGGAAGTAAATTTTTCATTCTCAATAAGAAGAAACATAGGAAGTTTGAATCTTGTGGGGATGAAGGGATATTTCTTAGCTACTCAAAGAAAATAAAAGCATATAAATGATTCAATAAGAAGATGGGAAATATAGTTGAAAGTCATGATGTGACTATAGTAGAAAATGAATAGAATCTTCAGAAAATATATGATCAGACTCAGGAGGATAGAAATGAAGAGATAAGCAGATTAGGAGATGCTCTATCTTTAGAGATTTATTCTGAAGAAGACTCAGATGATGAGAATAAATCAGTGTCTTCCTAGAGACCAGCAAGAAGATCTGGAATTTATAGGAAAAACATAATTGGTGATCAGACAGCACCGGTATAGACAAGGAGGATGAATACTTTACAACAAGAATCATACTTATCACAGGTGGAACCTAAATGTTTTGATAAAGCAGCTAGAGATGAGAACTGGGTTCAATCCATGAATGAAGAGCTTGACCAAATTGAGAAGAATCAGACATGGGAAATTGTTTCGAGACCAGTAGACAAAAATGTCATTAGGAGAAAACGGTTCTTTCGCAAAAAAAAATAAATGAAAACAGTATTTTTATTTGAAACAAAGCATGACTGGTGTGCAAAGGGTACTCTCAGATAGAGGGTATTGATGTTTATGAGACATTTTCACCTGTTGTAAGGTTGGAGACAATCAGATTATTCTTGTCCATAGCAATGCAAAGAAAGTTTAAGGCTTTCCAAATGGATGTCAAGTCATCATTTCTAAATGGATTGCTAGAAGAATAAATATACATTGAGCAACTAGATGGTTTTATTTTTCATAAAGATGAGAATAGAGTTTATCGGCTAAAGAAGGCTTTATATGGCTTGAAGCAAGCACCAAGAGCATGGTATTCAAGGATTGATCAGTTTCTAAAGAAGCTCAGATTCTAGTGTGGTGGAGTTGATTACAATTTGTATTTCAATAATAGAAATAGTAAAAGGATGATAGTTCTAGTTTATGTCGATGACATAATCTTTGGTGGGTCAAATAAAGCATAATGCAGAACGTTTTCTGAATTCATGAAAAGCGAGTAAGAGATATCGATGATTGGTGAGCTGACATTTTTCATTGGCTTTTAAGTGACGCAAGGAAGGAATGGAACTTTTATTTCTCGATCTAAATATACCAAGGAGGTTTTGAGAAGGTTTGTAATAGATAATTCCAAAGAGACTAAGACTCTGGTTGCTACCCTGTTGAAACTGTCACGAGATGATGAAGGCAAGCTAGTTAATATCACATAATACAGGAAAATCATTGGAAGTCTATTGTACCTAACAGCGACAAAGACTGATATTGTATTTTCCACATGCCATGTAGTGAGGTATCAAAGTAATCCCAAGGAGATCCACATGACTGCAGTAAAAATAATTTTTCGGTATATCAAGGGCACAAAGGATTTTGGTCTAATGTATAATGAAAAATCTTAGCCAGAGCTATTGGGATATGCAGATGTAGACTGGGATGGTTCACTAGATGATAAGAAATCAAAATCAGGAGGTGCCTTTTATCTTGGGTGGTTGTGTATTTCTTGGTTAAGTAAGAAACAAGACTACATTTTATCAAGCACCGCAGAAGCTAAATACATTACAGCTACTCAATCTAGTATGTAGCTATTTTGAATGAAGCAGAAACTTGAAGATATGAGAATTGAAGTGAAATCTCCAATCAGAATCCATTGTAATAATTCAAGTTCTATAAATCTGAGAAAAAATCTAGTCCATCACTCAAGGACAAAGAACATTGAAATAAAATATCATTTTATCAAGGAGAAGGTGGAGGAAGGTCTTGTGAAGTTGGAGTATGTGCCTATAGAACAACATGTTGTAGATATTCTAACAAAGGCCTTACCCAAAGAAGCATTTGAAAGGCATCGACTAGATTTGGGAGTCCAGTCGACTTCCCACACTTGAGAAAGTGTGGATGTGGGTCCTCCTCTCCCCGAGGCATGATGTGTCATTCCCTAATGTGCTGATATGTATTATTTACCCTATTGCAGACAACCTTGAAGTGCCCTTCGGGCTCATTGACAAAGGGGGGAAAAGTGTGACTATTACAGGGGGAGAAAAGACATGGGGAGAAGTTTCTAAGTGGAGCAGTGAGATAGGGGGAGTTGAAGCTATTGGAGGAGTTATAAGATAGGGTAGCATTAAATCTGATGATGCTAGAAGCGATCAATCAAAGAATAGATATCACGATAGCTATGGATCGTGATAAAAGTAGAAGAGTGGTGTTGGAATGATGTCAGAAGGCTTTCATCACTCAGTAATTGGTATCAGTTTGATATCAACAATTAGTTTCAGAAATGAAGTGATTCTTTGATGAACTTTTCATTTACTCTTGTTTATCACACTGAGCATGGCTCATGTGGGCTTAGAGTGTGTGTTGAGTAAATCTTTGATTACTTTCTTAATCACATGAAGCAAATGATGGTTGAATATGGGAGGAGCTCTAAAGAGATATCAAAGTACATTGAATTATTATAAGAAGAGTTGTCAACAAACCCAAAGGGGGAGATTGTTGGGAAAAATTATCCTCTCAAAATATTTTGGGTGTGATTGTGTTTGTTGACAAAGCCATATGACTGAAAATGATAATGGTTGGTGTTTGTTGAAGATAGGTTTTTAAGGTGGAACAATTTCCCAGTGTTTTCCAAATTTTAGGGCCTCAAAATCGAAAATTTATGTGAATAATGGCGAGCAAAATCAGCAAAGGAGGAGGAGTGAGGATCCCAGGACATGGATTGTGTACCATGTCTGGGAAGGGTATGCAGCCGCATACTAGGAAGTGGGAACGGTACGCAGATGTGGTTTGCAAAATCAAAAATAGTTCGCGGCTGAGCAGCGATGTGGTACATGGATGGTTTTGGCATTCGTGGAGGAGGTCGGCTGCATAGGAGCAAAGGAGGTACGTAGAGTGCATAGGAAAATAGTTCTCGGATGGCTTTTGGTTCACAGCGGCTGAAGGATTGGTACGTGGTGGAGGCTGGTTCGAATCAAGATTTGGTAAATCTTGATTTAGCGGATTAAACGAGTATCTTTTCATATATAAGAAACACTTATCCCACCATTTACTGTGGATATTGAACATCATTAGAAAGCATATTTTTCTCCAGGAATTCTGCAAAGGCCAAAGGAAGTTCGTGAAGGCCGAAGTGGTTCATGAAGGATGAAGTGGTTCGCGCAAAAGTGATTCTACCGAAGGTTTTTGTGAGAATTAGTAACCTGCAAAGGAAGTCTGGTACGTGGAGAGGGAGGTCCGGTACACGAAAGGAGTTGTCTTGGTACTCGGAGGAGGAATCTTCAGTACGTGATAGGGAGAGTTCCGCAAGTAGTACGCGGAGGGGAAACTCCGGTATGCGGAAGCGAAGGAAGTCCACAAACAGAGAACAGTTTGTGGACAAGAGGGATTTCGTAGAGGAGGTTTGCAGTGTCAATACATGGTAGTGGTACATGATCGCAAAGGTGAAGACAATCCGATAATAGAGGAGGTTCGTGAAAGAGGTAGCAGTACGTAGAGGAGGTGTTCCACATACCAAACCCGCTACATAGTACGCGGTGGACAAGGTGGTTCGCAATTTGCATAAGTAAGCTTAAAAAAGATTCAAATCAGTTTGAAAAAGTATTTTATGATACCCAGCAGTACCCGGGAAGGTGGACTTCATCTACAGGTGAAAATAGAACATCAAAAGAGTATCTACCTATAGTTGAGGATGCATGAATTCATGCAAGTGAAGGGACCAACATGTTTATAAACTGTGTTTGACCTACAAGTCGATAAAATATGAGTGGATTCCTTTCCAAGAGTAGTGAGCAAAGGAAGAGGAAAACGATGACTCTTTCCACTAACAGTGAGCTAGAGAAATAGGCATAGGGAGTGACCCTTGGGAATGTAGTGAGTAGACCCTAAACCTTGTAAAGGTAGTACGCTTGGGCATAGAAGATCTAGCCTGAACATTGTACTCATTATTGGCCGTGAGCCTTATTGAATTTGGTACATAGACACATTGTCATTGTATGCTCCTTAGACGTAGCCCAATGAGGGTGAACCAACTAAAAACCGTTGTATCCTGTGCATGATTTCATATCAGTTCTTATATTTCTACAGGCAGAAGAGAAAATCGAGTTTTTTCTAACAACGAAACAAGATACAAAAGGGAGGAAGTTTTAATCTACCATACTCTGATTCACCCCCCCCCCCCCCCTCAGGGTATTTGACTTAGTGGACCTAACATTTTGTGGTGTACCAACTTGCGCAAAATGGATAGATAATATTTACCAGTGTGTAAATAATTATTTTATCATCGGAAATGGTCTTGGTCCGTTTGAAATACTCTTACATTTATTGAACACCTAAATAAATATTTTATTCTCTTAAATAAATATTTTTTCACAACCTAGTAAATAAATATTTGTTAAATATTTAGTCAAATAAATAAATATATTTTATTCACAATCCGATGGATAAATATTTATTTAATTTATGCGATCAATATAACTTGAATAAAATTATTCCTCAATCTTGAGAATAATATTTATTCCATTAATTAAATTCAAATAGAATTTAATTAAGACCAATAGAAAAACTTAGTGTGTGAACCTCTAGAATTCTTTCTCATTGGTATTAGGAGGGCTTTCTTAAAGACCAATATTACTATCTAGCAAGAGGTCAAGGTACCTAATAGAAAGAACTTAAAGTCACAATGATGAAAACCACATATGAGTGATCACTGTGTAATATAATTCCTTTGTCACAATATCTCATCAAGCAGGTCTCACAATGATTTCATCAACCTATATGCTCGATACATCATTCTTGAACTATCTGAAATAAATTGGTGGGTATGTTCTCATAATATCTCATCTCGAAGATTACCAAGTGTGAACTTCTTGAAAAGAAGTATCATCTTCTTATGAGTACTTACACATGAAGATCTATATACTATGTGTCCCATCATAGTATGTTATCTAACTACATAACTATATTAATAATATTTCAAGTTTCTCATCATAGTAGGGAACTACTATGACCTTTTCAATGAAACAAATACTATAGGACATTATTAATTTAAAGTCATGCAAAAAATGAAAAATATGTAAAATTAATAATTTAATATTTAATACATCAAACATTCATGACTTCAAAGTATAAATAGTTGGTTCTAGGACACCAACTCTAAAAAATACCACTTGTACTAGAGCCAACTTCCTACAACTTTCGATCCTCTAGACCTCACATGATAATCATATTTCTATAGAGTCAAAGATTTAGTCAATGGTTCCACCACATTTTCTTCCATAAAAATACTATTCACTACTACCTCACCTCTCTGAGAAAAATACCTCAATAGACGATACTTCCGAAGTATGTGATTCATCGACTGATGTGACCTTGGATCTTTTGTGAGATCCACCGCTGGATTATTATCACAATAGAGTGTGATGGGATCTTTACTTCTAGGTACCAAATCAAGCTATTGGATGAAATTTCACATCCAAACTGCTTCTTTTGTAATGCCCCGACCCTAGTTACCCAGAGTCGGTGCATTATTACATAACATTGGCATGATCATGAGAAAGATCAAGTCTCGAAAGACCGATTAGTTTAGTAGCCTTGGAATAACTAGATACATCCATAAATTTTTACATTACATCATAAAAAAAAACATCTTGTCTTCATATCCCTTCATACTATCCCTGCAGGTCATTCATAAATTACTTCTTCATAATCCTGGAAAAAAAATAAAACATTGAAAGGGGTGAGCTCGGATACTCAGTAAGGATAACATTATAGCAGAAGCTTTCATAAATAAGCATAAACACTTAAGGCAATTTATAACTAAAACAAAAGCCTTTGAAACTTGAACTTCAGCATAAAATGGCAAAGGTAAAATGAAATAATTCCATTTACTTACTCACATGGATATTTTACTAGTCGAATGATCACATGCAATATCAATAACCACTTTCATAATTATGGAATGCATAATGCCAGACTATCATAACCACATAGCCAAGGCCTCGTGCCAAGACTACAAATAAGATTTTGCCAAGGCCTTGTGCCAAGACACTAGTTTGTCTCATGAGACCTACCGATGCATCGAGGAGCTATAGCGGGCTCCACCCGTCACTTATTAAGTCCAATGCATTCCTCATATGAATAGGTTTAAGCATAAAATAAACATTCGTATTAAAACTAGCATACGAAATGTCAATACTTTAACCACAAACCATGAATGGTATAAAAATAGAACATCCACAGTCAAATATAATTCATTTGATACAATATGGAAGATTGTATTGTATCACATTAACCTCAATCATGAATAATGAAGGATGTTGACATAGATGAAAATAATCATCAAAACTATTTGAGAGAAATATCCCCCTTTTCTTGAAAACATTTAAAAGTCACACTATTTGTCAAGAAGCCATTTAAAAATAGATTTTTGAATCAAAGTGTCCCATACCACTTTGAAACCTTTTAAAAGGATTTTTAATTTCTAAACTTTAATGTCCATATAAATAAATCCTTAAAACCATTTTTAAAACATGGACATTAATGAGAAAGATTTAGATGAATAAGTCTTTAAAACATTTAAAAATGGTATTTTAGTTAGAGATTCTAACCAAAAGAGAGACACTTGAATGAAAATAATTGAGGTAATCAAAACTTTGTAATATCATGAGAATAAAGGGAATTCATGATATACTATGTCAAAGTACATTATATACACCACATAAAAGTGATTTGGTGTATATCAACAAAGAAGTCTCAATGGAATGTAAGTTGAGATGAAATCTCTCATAAAGGCCATATCCTTAGGTTAAGGATAAATCAACAACATAATTATGTGTGAAAAATATAAATACACTAAATATGATTGGATATTCAGTGTAAAACAATCAAAGTATATTCACACATATTCCTGTAAAAACAACACCAACGAATTGGATGTTTAACTCAACAAATGGTGAAAGAGTTAAAATTACTCTTATAAAATTCATATCAATGACTTGAGAATTTTCAATGGAGTGATTATTTGTATCAAAAGTATATCCACAGGAAGGGGAGTGGAAATTATGACATAATCAAATGAATAGTGATTCCACACATAATCTTGGGGTAATATAATCAATGAAATATGAGTAAAGCCAAATGAGTGGAAATTGAAATCTCAAATTCCCTTAGTGATTAGGTAACTTAAGAAACAAACACCCATGAAAGAAAGATCATACCATGATGATGTAAATACCCATAAAATAAATTATATTACACAATGAATACAATCATGGGTAGTACACATACACCACATGCAATAATTAAGTGGTGATCAATGGAATTCTCACGGAATTAAAAGTGAGACAAGAAACCCCTTACCACGTTAATCAACTGAGTCGCATGGCCAAAAGTTAATAACCACCAAATGATTTACAGAATAGCATGAATATAAAGTGAATCATGATAATATATATCAAATGGAAGTACACAATACACCACTTTCAATAATTTAGTAGCGAACAATGGAAATCTCGCGGAATTGAAAGTGAGATAAGAGAATCCCTTACTTTGTACTTTTTCCTTGGTCGATGGTAGGTTTACCTCCTGTATAATGGTGAAATAATTGTTATTGAATAATACAAGAATCAGTTACTTTAATATGATATCATATATGATCTTTTAACATTGATTTGTTAATAATATCTTAGAATTATCGTCATTTCAGGTGTTAACGGGTTCATTTTACTTTACATTCTTTGTTATGTGAGCCATATTCGTTATTAATGGGATGTATATTATTCATATCCAGAATGGTATCAAGTCCTTAAACATCATTTTTAAATCATCAAATGATAATTATACTTGAATGGATACGATGGAGAATGAATCTCATCGCGTTCGTGGAGACGGTAGTCCGTACGTACGCACGAATGCTACTTCCATTTAATTTTTATTTTAAAAGAATCGAATCCAAATGATACATAGGTATATTAATATTCCAGTAAAATATAATATTTTATATATGTTACTTAAGTTCATTAACACCATCCTTTATACATTCCATGTGTGGTATGAACGAGTCATATCATTTTAAGGGGCGGTAGTCCGCACTTCCTCAAATGAAATTATCGTATGTATATACAACATGAAACGAATAATTGTATGAAATAAAATGGAATTACAGAAGCTTATATATAAAATATATATCATTAATATCATATTTAATTACAGTGCCATCCTAATGGCCACCATGAGAGGTGGTAAGATGTATTTGAACAATCATCGTTTCGTGAGGCGTTAGTTTGCCATCCACAGAAACATTATGTTCATCATCCATTAGATGGAGTTGTGTGAATGTGTAGTTTGAATCCTTCTTATAACAACATCCTAGTATATTGTGGATACTGGTGTTGTTACAAAAGAAAGGAAATAAAAAGAGTTTTGGGGTTGGAGAAGCAAAATAATTGAAAATAATTTAAGAGAAAAAGTTACCTTTAATTTAGGTAACTCACTTTGGTTGGAACCAAAGGACTTCTTGAAATGCTTTCTGCCTAAGGGGAAGATTCAAGTAGGAGGATAGGGATGTGGGGAGATTATGTTGGCAGAGTTTGGACGAGCCAAGTGGCTTGAGAGGTGTGAGGAATGAGTAGAAGTGGTCTCTTTTTATAAGGGAGAGGAGGGGCTCTTTAGGAAAGAGTGAAAGTATTACTTTATAATATAATTATATTCGGTTTATAATGTTCCAAAAATAATTTAGGTCGAAGATAAGATGACTCATATTCTAAATAACATCAACCAATAATAATTGGACAGGTTTAAATAATATTTTAATCATTATAATCTTATTTATTTAAATGATTTATTAATGAGGTAAACATTGCATCATTATTGTGTCATTAATAATTTAAATTATTTGATGTCTAAAAATTATAAATAAAATATCATTATGTAGGAAATCTTTTTAGCTTTCTAATGAATATTTATAATCGAAAATCCAACATGTATAACCCTATGTAAAAATTTTTCTTTTAAAAGATGTAAGCTTCTGCCATTTTTGTATTCATTTTAACTTAATTAAAATAAAGTGTCATTATCACTTACAAGTGGATCAATGGGGTCCCAAAATTGACCCAAAGATGCCCATGGTCGACCATGTATCAACCAATAGGGTTAAGACACGTTTTAGGGTAATTTAGTATTATTATAATATTATTTTTTAACCCTTAATTACCGGATTTACCCTTAACCATGGTAAATAAAATATTTACCGCAGTAATTATTCAAAATGTCTAAAAATAAAAGTTACCTATTTACACAATTTGAACATCCTGATTCCAAATATGGAATCCATTTTTCTAAATTCAAAACACATAAGTGGCAGAAATTAATTTAAAATTAATTCCCGCTGTCAAAACAAAAAGCGTGTTTTTAAGAGATAATAACTATCAAAAGATTGACATTTGTTTATGTTCGGTTTAATTGTAAAATTATGTCCAATGACCAAAATTATATTAAATGGTAAAAATATATTCTAAATATACTTTAAAACCACTCAAATTCATAATTTATCACTATTAATTATTTTGATTAAAAAAGTTGTTTTTAATTAAAATTTAGTAATTTTTACTATTCATCAAAATATGAAAGTTATCCGAAAAGTACCAAAATTTCACCTTAGGCTAAATTTGATATTCCGAATCCAAAAATGAAGTCCATTTTGAAATATAAAATATATATAATTTCAAAAAATTAAGTATTACTATTCATAACGGCTAGTTTGATCGGTTGTGGTGTGTGTTAAAACTCGAAGTTGCGTACAACACACGCTACTGTTTTATTCAAAGGAAAGCGTACTGTGGAAGCTTGGGATATTTTATTTTAAATTTTTTGATGTCCCCATTTAGTCAAAAAGTTTAAAATATTTTATTTAAAAAGGGTTCACTATTAAAAGTTGGTAAAACTACAATACTGAAGATGAATTTGTTCTTACATTATGTCTAAGAAACTCATAATATGGATTCTAAAGTTATAAGGATTATATAAAGTTTAAAATTTAGTTAATACTATTCATAACCTTTTTTGAACGGCTTGTTTGGTAAGTCATGGTGCGCTTGAACTCGGTGTTGCGTGTAGTGCAAGTTATTGAATTATTTTGAAGAAATAACACACTATGAAATCTTGGGGTGTTACATTCTCCCCTCCAATAAATTGCGTCCTCGCAATTTGAAATTGTTCTTCGAAAATAAAAGGTTAAAAATAGAAAATATATTTGTGGGAAAACCCACATCGGAAATTGGTTTACTAAAATTTAGTCTTAATATAAGGAAAAGAGAAATGAAAGGGTCACCACCAAATTGTGATCTCGATTAGGAGAACATTGGTGGCAATTAGAGACATATAATTGGAGGAAAAACGTAAATATTTATAGGTAGTGGTTGAGGTCATAAATCACAAACAAGTATAAAATTGAGGTCCTTAAACTCATCAATCTATGATGATTTGAAGTACCATCGGTTCAACAAAATATAGGGTATTGGGATCACACATTTTTGACATCTCAAAATATCTTAGTTGAAATCCCACATCGAAAAATGAATTAATGAGGCCTCTATTTAAAATAAAGAGTGGAAAGTATGAAGATTACCGAAAATAACACATACTAGGGTTCCATGTAGGAAAATATGGATATGGAAGAGAAATCTAACCATCAATTATCTGATGGAGAGTGGTAGAGAACATGTCTATGAAAAGGCCAACAATCCCAAAGCCATAAATTAGTGATGATTTAAGGTACCATCTAGGACAACATTTTTTTTTAAAGTTACATTACATAAGGAAGAGGAATTCATTTATGATATTGACTAAGAACATTATGAGATATACTTAAATTTTAAGTAGATTTTCATTCTTTAATAAATTTCCACCACTAACTCAATTTTTTTTAAACGATGAGTATTCAAGAAGACTTGGTCACACTGGAAGAGCTAGAATAAACTTCTATAGAATCACATGATCCATGCAGGATAAACCATATATTTACATTGTCTTTGAAGATTAATCAAAACCAAAATGGTTAGTGAATGATCTAATGATCCCCCAAAAGGATATTCATTGAGATAAATATGCACTAATCTTAATTTCTAAAATTAAACCAACAATACCCCAAAGTTAAATAGATACCATTCAATAACCAATTGTCCTTAAAATCCTTTAATATAATCCAAACTAATATTGAAACCCAAAACATAGAAGAATTTGATTATGTAGTCTCCCATGTTACATTGTATCTCCAAATGACATCAAATACTCTTAAAGTCACATACTTAAAAGTAATTAACATCATCACATATTCTCTGTTATAGGTTAATCATTTCCATAAATAACCCAAATCACTATAAATCAACAATAAAAATGTAGATAAAAATCCACCATTACTCTACAAATGAAACCTCATTGTATTCTATTTTCCTTGGGCATATAGTGTTCCTAACAAAACGAACATCTTCCAAAATAACATTTATCACTTAATCACCAAATCATTTTCCTATACCAAGGGTATTCATTTGATAAGACATAAGAACCCAAATCATCTTATTATTGATCAATAAAATCATTTAACAAAAAAAATAGTCATATTAACCAGGGACTTCACGTAGTCCAGTGGTAGGCGATAAATCCCAATCGCACTTTGGTTGTGGGTTCGATTCCCACAGCTTTGTCCGACGCGACGGGTTGTCACACGGTCTACGTGTTGTCCTTTTTCAAAAACTATATTCTATAATATTACCAAAATGAGATAAATGTTTCAAAATAACATAATTTAACCACAAATGTTATATCATACTTTGCATTTTCATCCCAAATTATAATAACTTATCATTTTCTCAAACCCCAATGATCATATAAAACCAAATGGTTATTTATACCTATATCCACAAGAGAAGAGACAATTATTCCTCAAATATCATTCTCACATGGCAAACTGAGGGGTTACAAATACAAGAGAAAATTATTCCAAAGTAAACCCATCAACAAGGAGTGCTAATACTTTTTTAATTTTTCTCCAACCATTTATTTCCACATAGCTTCTTCTTTGAGCAAGAAAATATCCTATAAAATAGGACATTCACTCGGGTAATGGCCAGGTCCCCTACATTTACGGCAAATGACTGTAAATGGACTCTTGGGACCATTTTTATCTTCTTCCATAGTACTCTTCATTTTTCTTCGGCAATTCTTCACTTTATGTCCTTCCTTCCCACACGTAAAACATTTCGTTGTCCCATTGAGACACTTTCCTGGGTGTCTCTTTCCACAATTCCTGCATGATGAAAATTGAGGTTTCTTTTCTCCATGGTCTCCATTGCTGGAGATCTTATCATTTATCACCTTTCTCTTCCTTGTTGAGTCTGGGAGTTGGTTAATATATATGTTGTTGATCATATTTTTGGAAAACTGATTTGGCATAAAGACGATATCTTTTACGCCTATCAACATTCCATTTTGTTGCTCATTTCCACCACCGTTCCCACCTTGTACATCATTCTCAAAGTCACTATGACTTCCTTGGAATCCAGCCATTGACTAAAACCAGAAAGCATTGTGTGAGTAATAGTAGTCATAAAATCATTTAGAGATTAAAATGTCACCATATTCTCAATTTGAAACATATTAGGATTAACCAAGGTCATTTACTCTCATCTTATGTATATATTACTTAAATCGGTTTGTAAAGAAAATGTAAATTATCCTAATCATATCCCCCGGGAGTGCCGTAACCAAGAGTGCAGCAAGGCCCGTTGTCGTGCACCAGTTCCCGTTCGAGTCTAGCTCAAAGCGGTGTTTTCGGGTTTTACCCCTAGGTACATCTGTGCCAGAGCCGCCTCTACCTGCTCGTATCCAGACAGGGATGTATTGCTCGGAAAACTCACAAAATCTTTACAATACCAAAATTCTAGGAAGTTCTTTTATACTAATCCTCAAAGTTCATCTTAGGTCTACGTGCTCTAATCAGATTTTATCTAAATCTAGCTACCAAGGTTTGTACTAAACTTCCTCTGATACCAACTGTAACGCCCCGACCCTAGTTACCCAGAGTCGGTGCATTATTACATAACATTGGCATGATCATGAGAAAGATCAAGTCTCGAAATACCGATTAGTTTAGTAGCCTTGGAATAACTAGATACATCCATAAATTTTTACATTACATCATAAAAAAAACATCTTGTCTTCATATCCCCTCATACTATCCCTGCAGGTCATTCATAAATTACTTCTTCATAATCCTGGAAAAAAAATAAAACATTGAAAGGGGTGAGCTCGGATACTCAGTAAGGATAACATTATAGCAGAAGCTTTCATAAATAAGCATAAACACTTAAGGCAATTTATAACTAAAACAAAAGCCTTTGAAACTTGAACTTCAGCATAAAATGGCAAAGGTAAAATGAAATAATGCCATTTACTTACTCACATGGATATTCTACTAGTCGAATTATCACATGCAATATCAATAACCACTTTCATAATGATGGAATGCATAATGCCAGACTATCATAACCACATAGCCAAGGCCTCGTGCCAAGACTACAAATAAGATTTTGCCAAGGCCTTGTGCCAAGACACTAGTTTGTCTCATGAGACCTACCGATGCATCGAGGAGCTATAGCGGGCTCCACCCGTCACTTATTAAGTCCAATGCATTCCTCATATGAATAGGTTTAAGCATAAAATAAACATTCGTATTAAAACTAGCATACGAAATGTCAATACTTTAACCACAAACCATGAATGGTATAAAAATAGAACATCCACAGTCAAATATAATTCATTTGATACAATATGGAAGATTGTATTGTATCACATTAACCTCAATCATGAATAATGAAGGATGTTGACATAGATGAAAATAATCATCAAAACTATTTGAGAGAAATATCCCCCTTTTCTTGAAAACATTTAAAAGTCACACTATTTGTCAAGAAGCCATTTAAAAATAGATTTTTGAATCAAAGTGTCCCATACCACTTTGAATCCTTTTAAAAGGATTTTTAATTTCTAAACTTTAATGTCCATATAAATAAATCCTTAAAACCATTTTTAAAACATGGACATTAATGAGAAAGATTTAGATGAATAAGTCTTTAAAACATTTAAAAATGGTATTTTAGTTAGAGATTCTAACCAAAAGAGAGACACTTGAATGAAAATAATTGAGGTAATCAAAACTTTGTAATATCATGAGAATAAAGGGAATTCATGATATACTATGTCAAAGTACATTATATACACCACATAAAAGTGATTTGGTGTATATCAACAAAGAAGTCTCAATGGAATGTAAGTTGAGATGAAATCTCTCATAAAGGCCATATCCTTAGGTTAAGGATAAATCAACAACATAATTATGTGTGAAAAATATAAATACACTAAATATGATTGGATATTCAGTGTAAAACAATCAAAGTATATTCACACATATTCCTGTAAAAACAACACCAACGAATTGGATGTTTAACTCAACAAATGGTGAAAGAGTTAAAATTACTCTTATCAAATTCATATCAATGACTTGAGAATTTTCAATGGAGTGATTATGTGTATCAAAAGTATATCCACAGGAAGGGGAGTGGAAATTATGACATAATCAAATGAATAGTGATTCCACACATAATCTTGGGGTAATATAATCAATGAAATATGCGTAAAGCCAAATGAGTGGAAATTGAAATCTCAAATTCCCTTAGTGATTAGGTAACCTAAGAAACAAACACCCATGAAAGAAAGATAATACCATGATGATGTAAATACCCATAAAACAAAATTATATTACACAATGAATACAATCATGGGTAGTACACATACACCACATGCAATAATTAAGTGGTGATTAATGGAATTCTCACGGAATTAAAAGTGAGACAAGAAACCCCTTACCACGTTAATCAACTGAGTCGCATGGACAAAAGTTAATAACCACCAAATGATTTACAGAATAACATGAATATAAAGTGAATCATGATAATATATATCAAATGGAAGTACACAATACACCACTTTCAATAATTTAGTAGCGAACAATGGAAATCTCACGGAATTGAAAGTGAGATAAGAGAATCCCTTACTTTGTACTTTTTCCTTGGTCGATGGTAGGTTTACCTCCTGTATAATGGTGAAATAATTGTTATTGAATAATACAAGAATCAGTTACTTTAATATGATATCATATATGATCTTTTAACATTGATTTGTTAATAATATCTTAGAATTATCGTCATTTCAGGTGTTAACGGGTTCATTTTACTTTACATTCATTGTTATGTGAGCCATATTCGTTATTAATGGGATGTATATTATTCATATCCAGAATGGTATCAAGTCCTTAAACATCATTTTTAAATCATCAAATGATAATTATACTTGAATGGATACGATGGAGAATGAATCTCATCGCGTTCGTGGAGACGGTAGTCCGTACGTACGCACGAATGCTACTTCCATTAAATTTTTATTTTAAAAGAATCGAATCCAAATGATACATAGGTATATTACTATTCCAGTAAAATATAATATTTTATATATGTTACTTAAGTTCATTAACACCATCCTTTATACGTTCCATGTGTGGTATGAACGAGTCATATCATTTTAAGGGGGCGGTAGTCCGCACTTCCTCAAATGAAATTATCGTATGTATATACAACATGAAACGAATAATTGTATGAAATAAAATGGAATTACAGAAGCTTATATATAAAATATATATCATTAATATCATATTTAATTACAGTTCCATCCTAATGGCCACCATGAGAGGCGGTAAGATGTATTTGAACAATCATCGTTTCGTGAGGCGTTAGTTTTCCATCCACAGAAACATTATGTTCATCATCCATTAGATGGAGTTGTGTGAATGTGTAGTTTGAATCCTTCTTATAACAACATCCTAGTATATTGTGGATACTGGTGTTGTTACAAAAGAAAGGAAATAAAAAGAGTTTTGGGGTTGGAGAAGCAAAATAATTGAAAATAATTTAAGAGAAAAAGTTACCTTTAATTTAGGTAACTCACTTTGGTTGGAACCAAAGGACTTCTTGAAATGCTTTCTGCCTAAGGGGAAGATTAAAGGAGGAGGATAGGGATGTGGGGAGCTTATGTTGGCAGAGTTTGGACGAGCCAAGTGGCTTGAGAGGTGTGAGGAATGAGTAGAAGTGGTCTCCTTTTATAAGGGAGAGGAGGGGCTCTTTAGGAAAGAGTGAAAGTATTACTTTATAATATAATTATATTCGGTTTATAATGTTCCAAAAATCATTTAGGTCGAATATAAGATGACTCATATTATAAATAACATCAACCAATAATAATTGGACAGGTTTTAGATAATATTTTAATCATTATAATCTTATTTATTTAAATGATTTATTAATGAGGTAAACATTGCATCATTATTGTGTCATTAATAATTTAAATTATTTGATGTCTAAAAATTATAAATAAAATATCATTATGTAGGAAATCTTTTTATCTTTCTAATGAATATTTATAATCGAAAATCCAACATGTATAACCCTATGTAAAAATTGTTCTTTTAAAAGATGTAAGCTTGTGCCATTTTTGTATTCATTTTAACTTAATTAAAATAAAGTGTCATTATCACTTACAAGTGGATCAATGGGGTCCCAAAATTGACCCAAAGATGCCCATGGTCGACCATGTATCAACCAATAGGGTTAAGACACGTTTTAGGGTAATTTAGTATTATTATAATATTATTTTTTAACCCTTAATTACCGGATTTACCCTTAACCATGGTAAATAAAATATTTACCGCAGTAATTATTCAAAATGTCTAAAAATAAAAGTTACCTATTTACACAATTTGAACATCCTGATTCCAAATATGGAATCCATTTTTCTAAATTCAAAACACATAAGTGGCAGAAATTAATTTAAAATTAATTCCCGCTGTCAAAACAAAAAGCTTGTTTTTAAGAGATAATAACTATCAAAAGATTGACATTTGTTTATGTTCGGTTTAATTGTAAAATTATGTCCAATGACCAAAATTATATTAAATGGTAAAAATATATTCTAAATATACTTTAAAACCACTCAAATTCATAATTTATCACTATTAATTATTTTGATTAAAAAAGTTGTTTTTAATTAAAATTTAGTAATTTTTACTATTCATCAAAATATGAAAGTTATCCGAAAAGTACCAAAATTTCACCTTAGGCTAAATTTGATATTCCGAATCCAAAAATGAAGTCCATTTTGAAATATAAAATATATATAATTTCAAAAAATTAAGTATTACTATTCATAACGGCTAGTTTGATCGGTTGTGGTGTGTGTTAAAACTCGAAGTTGCGTACAACACACGCTACTGTTTTATTCAAAGGAAAGCGTACCGTGGAAGCTTGGGATGTTTTATTTTAAATTTTTTGATGTCCCCATTTAGTCAAAAAGTTTAAAATATTTTATTTAAAAAGGGTTCACTATTAAAAGTTGGTAAAACTACAATACTGAAGATGAATTTGTTCTTACATTATGTCTAAGAAACTCATAATATGGATTCTAAAATTATAAGGATTATATAAGGTTTAAAATTTAGTTAATACTATTCATAACCTTTTTTGAACGGCTTGTTTGGTAAGTCATGGTGCGCTTGAACTCGGTGTTGCGTGTAGTGCAAGTTATTGAATTATTTTGAAGAAATAACACACTATGAAATCTTGGGGTGTTACATTCTCCCCTCCAATAAATTGCGTCCTCGCAATTTGAAATTGTTCTTCGAAAATAAAAGGTTGAAAATAGAAAATATATTTGTGGGAAAACCCACATCGGAAATTGGTTTACTAAAATTTAGTCTTAATATAAGGAAAAGAGAAATGAAAGGGTCACCACCAAATTGTGATCTCGATTAGGAGAACATTGGTGGCAATTAGAGACATATAATTGGAGGAAAAACGTAAATATTTATAGGTAGTGGTTGAGGTCATCAATCACAAACAAGTATAAAATTGAGGTCCTTAAACTCATCAATCTATGATGATTTGAAGTACCATCGGTTCAACAAAATATAGGGTATTGGGATCACACATTTTTGACATCTCAAAATATCTTAGTTGAAATCCCGCATCGAAAAATGAATTAATGAGGCCTCTATTTAAAATAAAGAGTGGAAAGTATGAAGATTACCGAAAATAACACATACTAGGGTTCCATGTAGGAAAATATGGATATGGAGGAGAAATCTAACCATCAATTATCTGATGGAGAGTGGTAGAGAACATGTCTATGAAAAGGCCAACAATCCCAAAGCCATAAATTAGTGATGATTTAAGGTACCATCTAGGACAACATTTTTTTTTTAAAGTTACATTACATAAGGAAGAGGAATTCATTTATGATATTGACTAAGAACATTATGAGATATACTTAAATTTTAAGTAGATTTTCATTCTTTAATAAATTTCCACCACTAACTCAATTTTTTTTTAAACGATGAGTATTCAAGAAGACTTGGTCACACTGGAAGAGCTAGAATAAACTTCTATAGAATCACATGATCCATGCAGGATAAACCATATATTTACATTGTCTTTGAAGATTAATCAAAACCAAAATGGTTAGTGAATGATCTAATGATCCCCCAAAAGGATATTCATTGAGATAAATATGCACTAATCTTAATTTCTAAAATTAAACCAACAATACCCCAAAGTTAAATAGATACCATTCAATAACCAATTGTCCTTAAAATCCTTTAATATAATCCAAACTAATATTGAAACCCAAAACATAGAAGAATTTGATTATGTAGTCTCCCATGTTACATTGTATCTCCAAATGACATCAAATACTCTTAAAGTCACATACTTAAAAGTAATTAACATCATCACATATTCTCTGTTATAGGTTAATCATTTCCATAAATAACCCAAATCACTATAAATCAACAATAAAAATGTAGATAAAAATCCACCATTACTCTACAAATGAAACCTCATTGTATTCTATTTTCCTTGGGCATATAGTGTTCCTAACAAAACGAACATCTTCCAAAATAACATTTATCACTTAATCACCAAATCATTTTCCTATACCAAGGGTATTCATTTGATAAGACATAAGAACCCAAATCATCTTATTATTGATCAATAAAATCATTTAACAAAAAAAATATTCATATTAACCAGGGACTTCACGTAGTCCAGTGGTAGGCGATAAATCCCAATCGTACTTTGGTTGTGGGTTCGATTCCCACAGCTTTGTCCGACGCGACGGGTTGTCACACGGTCTACGTGTTGTCCTTTTTCAAAAACTATATTCTATAATATTACCAAAATGAGATAAATTTTTCAAAATAACATAATTTAACCACAAATGTTATATCATACTTTGCATTTTCATCCCAAATTATAATAACTTATCATTTTCTCAAACCCCAATGATCATATAAAACCAAATGGTTATTTATACCTATATCCACAAGAGAAGAGACAATTATTCCTCAAATATCATTCTCACATGGCAAACTGAGGGGTTACAAATACAAGAGAAAATTATTCCAAAGTAAACCCATCAACAAGGAGTGCTAATACTTTTTTAATTTTTCTCCAACCATTTATTTCCACATAGCTTCTTCTTTGAGCAAGAAAATATCCTATAAAATAGGACATTCACTCGGGTAATGGCCAGGTCCCCTACATTTACGGCAAATGACTGTAAATGGACTCTTGGGACCATTTTTATCTTCTTCCATAGTACTCTTCATTTTTCTTCGGCAATTCTTCACTTTATGTCCTTCCTTCCCGCACGTAAAACATTTCGTTGTCCCATTGAGACACTTTCCTGGGTGTCTCTTTCCACAATTCCTGCATGATGAAAATTGAGGTTTCTTTTCTCCATGGTCTCCATTGCTGGAGATCTTATCATTTATCACCTTTCTCTTCCTTGTTGAGTCTGGGAGTTGGTTAATATATATGTTGTTGATCATATTTTTGGAAAACTGATTTGGCATAAAGACGATATCTTTTACGCCTATCAACATTCCATTTTGTTGCTCATTTCCACCACCGTTCCCACCTTGTACATCATTCTCAAAGTCACTATGACTTCCTTGGAATCCAGCCATTGACTAAAACCAGAAAGCATTGTGTGAGTAATAGTAGTCGTAAAATCATTTAGAGATTAAAATGTCACCATATTCTCAATTTGAAACATATTAGGATTAACCAAGGTCATTTACTCTCATCTTATGTATATATTACTTAAATCGGTTTGTAAAGAAAATGTAAATTATCCTAAGCATATCCCCCGGGAGTGTTGTAACCATAGTGCAGCAAGGCCCGTTGTCGTGCACCAGTTCCCGTTCGAGTCTAGCTCAAAGCGGTGTTTTCGGGTTTTACCCCTAGGTACATCTGTGCCAGAGCCGCCTCTACCTGCTCGTATCCAGACAGGGATGCATTGCTCGGAAAACTCACAAATTCTTTACAATACCAAAATTCTAGGAAGTTCTTTTATACTAATCCTCAAAGTTCATCTTAGGTCTACGTGCTCTAATCAGAGTTTATCTAAATCTAGCTACCAAGGTTTGTACTAAACTTCCTCTGATACCAACTGTAACGCCCCGACCCTAGTTACCCAGAGTCGGTGCATTATTACATAACATTGGCATGATCATGAGAAAGATCAAGTCTCGAAAGACCGATTAGTTTAGTAGCCTTGGAATAACTAGATACATCCATAAATTTTTACATTACATCATAAAAAAAACATCTTGTCTTCATATCCCCTCATACTATCCCTGCAGGTCATTCATAAATTACTTCTTCATAATCCTGGAAAAAAAATAAAACATTGAAAGGGGTGAGCTCGGATACTCAGTAAGGATAACATTATAGCAGAAGCTTTCATAAATAAGCATAAACACTTAAGGCAATTTATAACTAAAACAAAAGCCTTTGAAACTTGAACTTCAGCATAAAATGGCAAAGGTAAAATGAAATAATGCCATTTACTTACTCACATGGATATTCTACTAGTCGAATTATCACATGCAATATCAATAACCACTTTCATAATGATGGAATGCATAATGCCAGACTATCATAACCACATAGCCAAGGCCTCGTGCCAAGACTACAAATAAGATTTTGCCAAGGCCTTGTGCCAAGACACTAGTTTGTCTCATGAGACCTACCGATGCATTGAGGAGCTATAGCGGGCTCCACCCGTCACTTATTAAGTCCAATGCATTCCTCATATGAATAGGTTTAAGCATAAAATAAACATTCGTATTAAAACTAGCATACGAAATGTCAATACTTTAACCACAAACCATGAATGGTATAAAAATAGAACATCCACAGTCAAATATAATTCATTTGATACAATATGGAAGATTTTATTGTATCACATTAACCTCAATCATGAATAATGAAGGATGTTGACATAGATGAAAATAATCATCAAAACTATTTGAGAGAAATATCCCCCTTTTCTTGAAAACATTTAAAAGTCACACTATTTGTCAAGAAGCCATTTAAAAATAGATTTTTGAATCAAAGTGTCCCATACCACTTTGAAACCTTTTAAAAGGATTTTTAATTTCTAAACTTTAATGTCCATATAAATAAATCCTTAAAACCATTTTTAAAACATGGACATTAATGAGAAAGATTTATATGAATAAGTCTTTAAAACATTTAAAAATGGTATTTTAGTTAGAGATTCTAACCAAAAGAGAGACACTTGAATGAAAATAATTGAGGTAATCAAAACTTTGTAATATCATGAGAATTAAGGGAATTCATGATATACTATGTCAAAGTACATTATATACACCACATAAAAGTGATTTGGTGTATATCAACAAAGAAGTCTCAATGGAATGTAAGTTGAGATGAAATCTCTCATAAAGGACATATCCTTAGGTTAAGGATAAATCAACAACATAATTATGTGTGAAAAATATAAATACACTAAATATGATTGGATATTCAGTGTAAAACAATCAAAGTATATTCACACATATTCCTGTAAAAACAACACCAACGAATTGGATGTTTAACTCAACAAATGGTGAAAGAGTTAAAATTACTCTTATCAAATTCATATCAATGACTTGAGAATTTTCAATGGAGTGATTATGTGTATCAAAAGTATATCCACAGGAAGGAGAGTGGAAATTATGACATAATCAAATGAATAGTGATTCCACACATAATCTTGGGGTAATATAATCAATGAAATATGCGTAAAGCCAAATGAGTGGAAATTGAAATCTCAAATTCCCTTAGTGATTAGGTAACTTAAGAAACAAACACCCATGAAAGAAAGATCATACCATGATGATGTAAATACCCATAAAATAAAGTATATTACACAATGAATACAATCATGGGTAGTACACATACACCACATGCAATAATTAAGTGGTGATTAATGGAATTCTCACGGAATTAAAAGTGAGACAAGAAACCCCTTACCACGTTAATCAACTGAGTCGCATGGCCAAAAGTTAATAACCAACAAATGATTTACAGAATAACATGAATATAAAGTGAATCATGATAATATATATCAAATGTAAGTACACAATACACCACTTTCAATAATTTAGTAGCGAACAATGGAAATCTCACGGAATTGAAAGTGAGATAAGAGAATCCCTTACTTTGTACTTTTTCCTTGGTCGATGGTAGGTTTACCTCCTGTATAATGGTGAAATAATTGTTATTTAATAATACAAGAATCAGTTACTTTAATATGATATCATATATGATCTTTTAACATTGATTTGTTAATAATATCTTAGAATTATCGTCATTTCAGGTGTTAACGGGTTCATTTTACTTTACATTCTTTGTTATGTGAGCCATATTCTTTATTAATGGGATGTATATTATTCATATACAGAATGGTATCAAGTCCTTAAACATCATTTTTAAATCATCAAATGATAATTATACTTGAATGGATACGATGGAGAATGAATCTCATCGCGTTCGTGGAGACGGTAGTCCGTACGTACGCACGAATGCTACTTCCATTTAATTTTTATTTTAAAAGAATCTAATCCAAATGATACATAGGTATATTACTATTCCAGTAAAATATAATATTTTATATATGTTACTTAAGTTCATTAACACCATCCTTTATACGTTCCATGTGTGGTATGAACGAGTCATATCATTTTAAGGAGGCGGTAGTCCGCACTTCCTCAAATGAAATTATCGTATGTATATACAACATGAAACGAATAATTGTATGAAATAAAATGGAATTACAGAAGCTTATATATAAAATATATATCATTAATATCATATTTAATTACAGTTCCATCCTAATGGCCACCATGAGAGGCGGTAAGATGTATTTGAACAATCATCGTTTCGTGAGGCGTTAGTTTGCCATCCACAGAAACATTATGTTCATCATCCATTAGATAGAGTTGTGTGAATGTGTAGTTTGAATCCTTCTTATAACAACATCCTAGTATATTTTGGATACTGGTGTTGTTACAAAAGAAAGGAAATAAAAAGAGTTTGGTGGTTGGAGAAGCAAAATAATTGAAAATAATTTAAGAGAAAAAGTTACCTTTAATTTAGGTAACTCACTTTGGTTGGAACCAAAGGACTTCTTGAAATGCTTTATGCCTAAGGGGAAGCTTCAAGGAGGAGGATAGGGATGTGGGGAGCTTAGTTGGGCAGAGTTTGGACGATCCAAGTGGCTTGAGAGGTGTGAGGAATGAGTAGAAGTGGTCTCCTTTTATAAGGGAGAGGAGGGGCTCTTTAGGAAAGAGTGAAAGTATTACTTTATAATATAATTATATTCGGTTTATAATGTTCCAAAAATCATTGAGGTCGAAGATAAGATGACTCATATTCTAAATAACATCAACCAATAATAATTGGGCAGGTTTTAGATAATATTTTAGTCATTATAATCTTATTTATTTAAATGATTTATTAATGAGGTAAACATTGCATCATTATTGTGTCATTAATAATTTACATTATTTGATGTCTAAAAATTATAAATAAAATATCATTATGTAGGAAATCTTTTTAGCTTTCTAATGAATATTTATAATCGAAAATCCAACATGTATAACCCTATGTAAAAATTGTTCTGTTAAAAGATGTAAGCTTGTGCCATTTTTGTATTCATTTTAACTTAATTAAAATAAAGTGTCATTATCACTTACAAGTGGATCAATGGGGTCCCAAAATTGAC
Source organism: Viscum album (assembly GCA_963277665.1). Classification (NCBI taxonomy): domain Eukaryota; kingdom Viridiplantae; phylum Streptophyta; class Magnoliopsida; order Santalales; family Viscaceae; genus Viscum; species Viscum album. The sequence goes on along the minus strand of OY728153.1, from coordinate 1,776,141,407 downwards.
TCAAAGATGCCCATGGTCGACCATGTATCAACCAATAGGGTTATGACACGTTTTAGGGTAATTTAGTATTATTATAATATTATTTTTTAACCCTTAATTACCGGATTTACCCTTAACCATGGTAAATAAAATATTTACCGCAGTAATTATTCAAAATGTCTAAAAATAAAAGTTACCTATTTACACAATTTGAACATCCTGATTCAAAATATGGAATCCATTTTTCTAAATTCAAAACACATAAGTGGCAGAAATTAATTTAAAATTAATTCCCGCTGTCAAAACAAAAAGCGTGTTTTTAAGAGATAATAACTATCAAAAGATTGACATTTGTTTATGTTCGGTTTAATTGTAAAATTATGTCCAATGACCAAAATTATATTAAATGGTAAAAATATATTCTAAATATACTTTAAAACCACTCAAATTCATAATTTATCACTATTAATTATTTTGATTAAAAAAGTTGTTTTTAATTAAAATTTAGTAATTTTTACTATTCATCAAAATATGAAAGTTATCCGAAAAGTACCAAAATTTCACCTTAGGCTAAATTTGATATTCCGAATCCAAAAATGAAGTCCATTTTGAAATATAAAATATATATAATTTCAAAAAATTAAGTATTACTATTCATAACGGCTAGTTTGATCGGTTGTGGTGTGTGTTAAAACTCGAAGTTGCGTACAACACACGCTACTGTTTTATTCAAAGGAAAGCGTACCGTGGAAGCTTGGGATGTTTTATTTTAAATTTGTTGATGTCCCCATTTAGTCAAAAAGTTTAAAATATTTTATTTAAAAAGGGTTCACTATTAAAAGTTGGTAAAACTACAATACTGAAGATGAATTTGTTCTTACATTATGTCTAAGAAACTCATAATATGGATTCTAAAATTATTAGGATTATATAAAGTTTAAAATTTAGTTAATACTATTCATAACCTTTTTTGAACGGCTTGTTTGGTAAGTCATGGTGCGCTTGAACTCGGTGTTGCGTGTAGTGCAAGTTATTGAATTATTTTGAAGAAATAAGACACTATGAAATCTTTGGGTGTTACATTCTCCCCTCCAATAAATTGCGTCCTCGCAATTTGAAATTGTTCTTCGAAAATAAAAGGTTGAAAATAGAAAATATATTTGTGGGAAAACCCACATCGGAAATTGGTTTACTAAAATTTAGTCTTAATATAAGGAAAAGAGAAATGAAAGGGTCACCACCAAATTGTGATCTCGATTAGGAGAACATTGGTGGCAATTAGAGACATATAATTGGAGGAAAAATGTAAATATTTATAGGTAGTGGTTGAGGTCATCAATCAAAAACAAGTATAAAATTGAGGTCCTTAAACTCATCAATCTATGATGATTTGAAGTACCATCGGTTCAACAAAATATAGGGTATTGGGATCACACATTTTTGACATCTCAAAATATCTTAGTTGAAATCCCACATCGAAAAATGAATTAATGAGGCCTCTATTTAAAATAAAGAGTGGAAAGTATGAAGATTACCGAAAATAACACATACTAGGGTTCCATGTAGGAAAATATGGATATGGAGGAGAAATCTAACCATCAATTATCTGATGGAGAGTGGTAGAGAACATGTCTATGAAAAGGCCAACAATCCCAAAGCCATAAATTAGTGATGATTTAAGGTACCATCTAGGACAACATTTTTTTTTTAAAGTTACATTACATAAGGAAGAGGAATTCATTTATGATATTGACTAAGAACATTATGAGATATACTTAAATTTTAAGTAGATTTTCATTCTTTAATAAATTTCCACCACTAACTCAATTTTTTTTTAAACGATGAGTATTCAAGAAGACTTGGTCACACTGGAAGAGCTAGAATAAACTTCTATAGAATCACATGATCCATGCAGGATAAACCATATATTTACATTGTCTTTGAAGATTAATCAAAACCAAAATGGTTAGTGAATGATCTAATGATCCCCCAAAAGGATATTCATTGAGATAAATATGCACTAATCTTAATTTCTAAAATTAAACCAACAATACCCCAAAGTTAAATAGATACCATTCAATAACCAATTGTCCTTAAAATCCTTTAATATAATCCAAACTAATATTGAAACCCAAAACATAGAAGAATTTGATTATGTAGTCTCCCATGTTACATTGTATCTCCAAATGACATCAAATACTCTTAAAGTCACATACTTAAAAGTAATTAACATCATCACATATTCTCTGTTATAGGTTAATCATTTCCATAAATAACCCAAATCACTATAAATCAACAATAAAAATGTAGATAAAAATCCACCATTACTCTACAAATGAAACCTCATTGTATTCTATTTTCCTTGGGCATATAGTGTTCCTAACAAAACGAACATCTTCCAAAATAACATTTATCACTTAATCACCAAATCATTTTCCTATACCAAGGATATTCATTTGATAAGACATAAGAACCCAAATCATCTTATTATTGATCAATAAAATCATTTAACAAAAAAAATAGTCATATTAACCAGGGACTTCACGTAGTCCAGTGGTAGGCGATAAATCCCAATCGCACTTTGGTTGTGGGTTCGATTCCCACAGCTTTGTCCGACGCGACGGGTTGTCACACGGTCTACGTGTTGTCCTTTTTCAAAAACTATATTCTATAATATTACCAAAATGAGATAAATTTTTCAAAATAACATAATTTAACCACAAATGTTATATCATACTTTGCATTTTCATCCCAAATTATAATAACTTATCATTTTCTCAAACCCCAATGATCATATAAAACCAAATGGTTATTTATACCTATATCCACAAGAGAAGAGACAATTATTCCTCAAATATCATTCTCACATGGCAAACTGAGGGGTTACAAATACAAGAGAAAATTATTCCAAAGTAAACCCATCAACAAGGAGTGCTAATACTTTTTAAATTTTTCTCCAACCATTTATTTCCACATAGCTTCTTCTTTGAGCAAGAAAATATCCTATAAAATAGGACATTCACTCGGGTAATGGCCAGGTCCCCTACATTTACGGCAAATGACTGTAAATGGACTCTTGGGACCATTTTTATCTTCTTCCATAGTACTCTTCATTTTTCTTCGGCAATTCTTCACTTTATGTCCTTCCTTCCCGCACGTAAAACATTTCGTTGTCCCATTGAGACACTTTCCTGGGTGTCTCTTTCCACAATTCCTGCATGATGAAAATTGAGGTTTCTTTTCTCCATGGTCTCCATTGCTGGAGATCTTATCATTTATCACCTTTCTCTTCCTTGTTGAGTCTGGGAGTTGGTTAATATATATGTTGTTGATCATATTTTTGGAAAACTGATTTGGCATAAAGACGATATCTTTTACGCCTATCAACATTCCATTTTGTTGCTCATTTCCACCACCGTTCCCACCTTGTACATCATTCTCAAAGTCACTATGACTTCCTTGGAATCCAGCCATTGACTAAAACCAGAAAGCATTGTGTGAGTAATAGTAGTCGTAAAATCATTTAGAGATTAAAATGTCACCATATTCTCAATTTGAAACATATTAGGATTAACCAAGGTCATTTACTCTCATCTTATGTATATATTACTTAAATCGGTTTGTAAAGAAAATGTAAATTATCCTAAGCATATCCCCCGGGAGTGTCGTAACCAAGAGTGCAGCAAGGCCCGTTGTCGTGCACCAGTTCCCGTTCGAGTCTAGCTCAAAGCGGTGTTTTCGGGTTTTACCCCTAGGTACATCTGTGCCAGAGCCGCCTCTACCTGCTCGTATCCAGATAGGGATGTATTGCTCGGAAAACTCACAAAATCTTTACAATACCAAAATTCTAGGAAGTTCTTTTATACTAATCCTCAAAGTTCATCTTAGGTCTACGTGCTCTAATCAGAGTTTATCTAAATCTAGCTACCAAGGTTTGTACTAAACTTCCTCTGATACCAACTGTAACGCCCCGACCCTAGTTACCCAGAGTCGGTGCATTATTACATAACATTGGCATGATCATGAGAAAGATCAAGTCTCGAAAGACCGATTAGTTTAGTAGCCTTGGAATAACTAGATACATCCATAAATTTTTACATTACATCATAAAAAAAACATCTTGTCTTCATATCCCCTCATACTATCCCTGCAGGTCATTCATAAATTACTTCTTCATAATCCTGGAAAAAAAATAAAACATTGAAAGGGGTGAGCTCGGATACTCAGTAAGGATAACATTATAGCAGAAGCTTTCATAAATAAGCATAAACACTTAAGGCAATTTATAACTAAAACAAAAGCCTTTGAAACTTGAACTTCAGCATAAAATGGCAAAGGTAAAATGAAATAATGCCATTTACTTACTCACATGGATATTCTACTAGTCGAATTATCACATGCAATATCAATAACCACTTTCATAATGATGGAATGCATAATGCCAGACTATCATAACCACATAGCCAAGGCCTCGTGCCAAGACTACAAATAAGATTTTGCCAAGGCCTTGTGCCAAGACACTAGTTTGTCTCATGAGACCTACCGATGCATCGAGGAGCTATAGCGGGCTCCACCCGTCACTTATTAAGTCCAATGCATTCCTCATATGAATAGGTTTAAGCATAAAATAAACATTCGTATTAAAACTAGCATACGAAATGTCAATACTTTAACCACAAACCATGAATGGTATAAAAATAGAACATCCACAGTCAAATATAATTCATTTGATACAATATGGAAGATTGTATTGTATCACATTAACCTCAATCATGAATAATGAAGGATGTTGACATAGATGAAAATAATCATCAAAACTATTTGAGAGAAATATCCCCCTTTTCTTGAAAACATTTAAAAGTCACACTATTTGTCAAGAAGCCATTTAAAAATAGATTTTTGAATCAAAGTGTCCCATACCACTTTGAAACCTTTTAAAAGGATTTTTAATTTCTAAACTTTAATGTCCATATAAATAAATCCTTAAAACCATTTTTAAAACATGGACATTAATGAGAAAGATTTATATGAATAAGTCTTTAAAACATTTAAAAATGGTATTTTAGTTAGAGATTCTAACCAAAAGAGAGACACTTGAATGAAAATAATTGAGGTAATCAAAACTTTGTAATATCATGAGAATTAAGGGAATTCATGATATACTATGTCAAAGTACATTATATACACCACATAAAAGTGATTTGGTGTATATCAACAAAGAAGTCTCAATGGAATGTAAGTTGAGATGAAATCTCTCATAAAGGACATATCCTTAGGTTAAGGATAAATCAACAACATAATTATGTGTGAAAAATATAAATACACTAAATATGATTGGATATTCAGTGTAAAACAATCAAAGTATATTCACACATATTCCTGTAAAAACAACACCAACGAATTGGATGTTTAACTCAACAAATGGTGAAAGAGTTAAAATTACTCTTATCAAATTCATATCAATGACTTGAGAATTTTCAATGGAGTGATTATGTGTATCAAAAGTATATCCACAGGAAGGGGAGTGGAAATTATGACATAATAAAATTAATAGTGATTCCACACATAATCTTGGGGTAATATAATCAATGAAATATGCGTAAAGCCAAATGAGTGGAAATTGAAATCTCAAATTCCCTTAGTGATTAGGTAACTTAAGAAACAAACACCCGTGAAAGAAAGATCATACCATGATGATGTAAATACCCATAAAATAAAGTATATTACACAATGAATACAATCATGGGTAGTACACATACACCACATGCAATAATTAAGTGGTGATTAATGGAATTCTCACGGAATTAAAAGTGAGACAAGAAACCCCTTACCACGTTAATCAACTGAGTCGCATGGCCAAAAGTTAATAACCAACAAATGATTTACAGAATAACATGAATATAAAGTGAATCATGATAATATATATCAAATGGAAGTACACAATACACCACTTTCAATAATTTAGTAGCGAACAATGGAAATCTCACGGAATTGAAAGTGAGATAAGAGAATCCCTTACTTTGTACTTTTTCCTTGGTCGATGGTAGGTTTACCTCCTGTATAATGGTGAAATAATTGTTATTTAATAATACAAGAATCAGTTACTTTAATATGATATCATATATGATCTTTTAACATTGATTTGTTAATAATATCTTAGAATTATCGTCATTTCAGGTGTTAACGGGTTCATTTTACTTTACATTCTTTGTTATGTGAGCCATATTCGTTATTAATGGGATGTATATTATTCATATCCAGAATGGTATCAAGTCCTTAAATATCATTTTTAAATCATCAAATGATAATTATATTTGAATGGATACGATGGAGAATGAATCTCATCGCGTTCGTGGAGACGGTAGTCCGTACGTACGCACGAATGCTACTTCCATTTAATTTTTATTTTAAAAGAATTGAATCCAAATGATACATAGGTATATTACTATTCCAGTAAAATATAATATTTTATATATGTTACTTAAGTTCATTAACATCATCCTTTATACGTTCCATGTGTGGTATGAACGAGTCATATCATTTTAACGGGGCGGTAGTCCGCACTTCCTCAAATGAAATTATCGTATGTATATACAACATGAAACGAATAATTGTATGAAATAAAATGGAATTACAGAAGCTTATAAATAAAATATATATCATTAATATCATATTTAATTACAGTGCCATCCTAATGGCCACCATGAGAGGCGGTAAGATGTATTTGAACAATCATCGTTTCGTGAGGCGTTAGTTTGTCATCCACAGAAACATTATGTTCATCATCCATTAGATGGAGTTGTGTGAATGTGTAGTTTTAATCCTTATTATAACAACATCCTAGTATATTGTGTATACTGGTGTTGTTACAAAAGAAAGGAAATAAAAAGAGTTTGGGGGTTGGAGAAGCAAAATAATTGAAAATAATTTAAGAGAAAAAGTTACCTTTAATTTAGGTAACTCACTTTGGTTGGAACCAAAGGACTTCTTGAAATGCTTTCTGCCTAAGGGGAAGCTTCAAGGAGGAGGATAGGGATGTGGGGAGCTTAGTTGGGCAGAGTTTGGATGAGCCAAGTGGCTTGAGAGGTGTGAGGAATGAGTAGAAGTGGTCTCCTTTTATAAGGGAGAGGAGGGGCTCTTTAGGAAAGAGTGAAAGTATTACTTTATAATATAATTATATTCGGTTTATAATGTTCCAAAAATCATTGAGGTCAAAGATAAGATGACTCATATTCTAAATAACATCAACCAATAATAATTGGACAGGTTTTAGATAATATTTTAATCATTATAATCTTATTTATTTAAATGATTTATTAATGAGGTAAACATTGCATCATTATTGTGTCATTAGTAATTTAAATTATTTGATGTCTAAAAATTATAAATAAAATATCATTATGTAGGAAATCTTTTTAGCTTTCTAATGAATATTTATAATCTAAAATCCAACATGTATAACCCTATGTAAAAATTGTTCTTTTAAAAGATGTAAGCTTATGCCATTTTTGTATTCATTTTAACTTAATTAAAATAAAGTGTCATTATCACTTACAAGTGGATCAATGGGGTCCCAAAATTGACCCAAAGATGCCCATGGTCGACCATGTATCAACCAATAGGGTTAAGACACGTTTTAGGGTAATTTAGTATTATTATAATATTATTTTTTAACCCTTAATTACCGGATTTACCCTTAACCATGGTAAATAAAATATTTACCGCAGTAATTATTCAAAATGTCTAAAAATAAAAGTTACCTATTTACACAATTTGAACATCCTGATTCCAAATATGGAATCCATTTTTCTAAATTCAAAACACATAAGTGGCAGAAATTAATTTAAAATTAATTCCCGCTGTCAAAACAAAAAACGTGTTTTTAAGAGATAATAACTATCAAAAGATTGACATTTGTTTATGTTCGGTTTAATTGTAAAATTATGTCCAATGACCAAAATTATATTAAATGGTAAAAATATATTCTAAATATACTTTAAAACCACTCAAATTCATAATTTATCACTATTAATTATTTTGATTAAAAAAGTTGTTTTTAATTAAAATTTAGTAATTTTTACTATTCATCAAAATATGAAAGTTATCCGAAAAGTACCAAAATTTCACCTTAGGCTAAATTTGATATTACGAATCCAAAAATGAAGTCCATTTTGAAATATAAAATATATATAATTTCAAAAAATTAAGTATTACTATTCATAACGGCTAGTTTGATCGGTTGTGGTGTGTGTTAAAACTCGAAGTTGCGTACAACACACGCTACTGTTTTATTCAAAGGAAAGCGTACCGTGGAAGCTTGGGATGTTTTATTTTAAATTTTTTGATGTCCCCATTTAGTCAAAAAGTTTAAAATATTTTATTTAAAAAGGGTTCACTATTAAAAGTTGGTAAAACTACAATACTGAAGATGAATTTGTTCTTACATTATGTCTAAGAAACTCATAATATGGATTCTAAAATTATAAGGATTATATAAAGTTTAAAATTTAGTTAATACTATTCATAACCTTTTTTGAACGGCTTGTTTGGTAAGTCATGGTGCTCTTGAACTCGGTGTTGCGTGTAGTGCAAGTTATTGAATTATTTTGAAGAAATAACACACTATGAAATCTTTGGGTGTTACATCTTTCGCTACCTCAAAATCCGCAATATACTCGGACTCTATTGTAGAATATATGACCATAGCCTTCTTTGAGCTCTTCTAGCTCATAGAACCTCTATCCAAAGTGATGATGTGTCCTGTTTGTGACTTCATGTCATTTGGATAAGTTTGTAAACTAGCATCTGTATATCCATTTATGACTAGTTCCTCATCTCCTCCATAAACCAAGAACATATCCTTAGTATGCCTTAGATACTTTTTTTAAGGTTGGGGTCGAAGCCTCATTTTATTATTAAAGCAAAGTAAATACCTCTTTTAACTGGGTAGAGGGAGACCCATTACATAACCCGAAGGCCCAGTGGGAATGTATCCCATTACATAGCCCACATGCCCAAATTTTTTTCCCAAGCCCCATTCTGTAGGTGACATCTAGCCTAGTACATAGTATAACATACATGACTAACCTAATCGCTGATGCATATGAAATCCTTTCTATTCTATTTCTTTCCTCATGGGTTTGAGGACATATTTTCTTAGAAAGATGAATGTCATGTGATGATGGCAACAATACCCTCTTGGATTGTTCCATACTGAATCTCATTAGTATCTTGTCAATGTATGTACTTTTACTTAGGCTGAACAGCCTCTTGGATCTATCCCGATGGATCTTAATCCAAAGAATTTATGTTGCCTCACCTAAGTATTTCATGGAAAATCATTTATTCAGCCATGCGTTATCATACTGTAAGACTGTTATTTCATTTCCAATAAGTAATATGTCATCATATACTATTAAGAAAATAACTGCACTCTCACTAAACCGTTTGTAGACATAAGGCTCAGATTCATTATTTATAAAACCAAATTCCATTATGGCTTCATAAAAATGAATGTTCTATGATTCAGATGATTTCTTTAATCCATAAATGGTTTTTTTGCAACTTTAATATATTATTGGAATTTTTTTGAGTCACAAACCCTTCAGGTTTTGTGATGTAGACATCTTCCTAAAGGTTCCCATTAAGGAAGTATATTTTGACATCCATTTTTTCAAATATTATCTTCATGGTAATATATAATTAAAATTAGAATTCTGATGGATTTTAGCACTGAAACTGGTGAAAATTTTTCATTTTAGTCAATGACTTGATGTTGTTAAAACCCTTTTGCAACCAGTCACACCTTATAGGTACTGACTTTTCTTTCCATGTCCAGTTTCTTCTTGAATACCCATTTTCAACCAATAGGAATTATATCCATTGGATGATCTACCAAAATCCAAACTTGGTTTTGGTATATGGAGTCTATTTTAGAATTAATGGCTTCTTTTCACTTGGAAACATATGTGTCACTTACTGGTTCCTTGTAGGTTAAAGGATCATTATTATCAACTAATAATGAGTCATCATCCATGGTAACTAGAAAACCATACTATTCTAGTTCTCTAACCTCTATTTTACTCCTATTAAGTAATTGTGTCTCTGGAATAGTTTCTTCTTCCATGGGGCTTTGTGGAATCTGATCTTATACCAACTCTTGTGTTCTTTGAGCCTCGACTTTATCGAAGTTTATCTCGCTCCCAATATCTCTTTTGGAGATGTGATCCCTCTCAAGTAATATAGAGTGTCTTTGCATTATAACCTTTTTGTTTCAGGGGTTATATAGGTAATATCACCTTATTTACTTGAGGTGTCATATAAAGGTACACTTTGTTCCTCGGGGTACAAGTTTGTTACCTAAAGAGGCCTTAGCAAATTCTTCACTTCCCCACGCATGTAAATTTGATAACATGGTTTTTCTTCAACTCCAAAATTTGTATGGAATATCATTTAACAATTTATTTGGTACTTGGTTTAGTATGGGTGCTGCTATTTTAATTCATAACCCCAGAAGGATAATCGAAGACTTGCATGACTCATCATTGATCTCACTATGTCCAACAAAGTGTGTTTCCTCCTTTCTCTTACACCATTCCACTGAGGCATGTATGGAGGGTTGAGTTGGGATAGGATCCCAAACTCTTATAAGTAATCAATGAAATATTTATTAAGATATTCTCCACCATGGTCTAAGCGGAGTTTGTTAATCTTCCTACTAAGCTGGTTCTCAACTTCATTATTGTATTCCTTGAATTTATCAAAAGAATCTGACTTATACCACATTAATTAAATATATTTATATATACTAAAATCATCAGGAAAAGTTATGAATTATGAGAACCACCCCTTACTTAAATAGGAAATGTTCCACACACGTTAGTATGAACTAATTCAAGAATCTCTTTAGCCATTTCACCTTTCCCACTAAATAGGGATTTGGTCATTTTTCCTTATAAACATGTGTGACATAAACAAAGTGGTTTTAGTTTGAAATAATATAAATATCCATCATGATGTAATTTTTTGAAGTGTTTTTCATTTACCTGACCTAGCTGGTGATTCCAAAGTTGGGTGTGGTATGATTCATGTGAAGTAACTTTATTATCGATTTCCATTACATGGTTTATGTAATCTAACATGTAAAGACCATTATATAAATGTGTCTTACCATAAAAAAATGATATCTTTATAAAATAAGCAACATTTATTTTCAAATTTGAAAATTAATCTATCTGTATCTAGTCTGGATACAGAAATAATGTTTTTGGTAACTGAAGGCACATAATAAAAACCCTTTAAAACTGTGATCATTTCGGTCAGAAATTTGAGGTGGTAGTCCCCGATAACTACATAAACAAGTTTAGCTTCATTGTCTTCTCATAGATCTACCTACCCGTCAATTTTTATGAATCTACTTGGTTATTATATTTGAATAACTATATAATCACCAAAAACTATATCTAATATCCCATTTGTAGAAATAGATAAATTGCCCTTGATAAAAAATGAACCTGAAGATTCCCCTTGCTTCTTTAGATGGGTGCAGTTTTTCTTCCAGTCTCCCTTATTACCACATGCAAAACAAAAAACATATCATTCCATTTCTTCCCCTTGGATCTTATTCTTCTTGGAAGGGTGTGAAGAAGCTTTGGACTTCAAGCTCTTTGATTTCCCTTTCTATTTGTTCACCATAAAAATGAAAGATTTTCCAGGCTTCATATCTTTATCTACTTGCGAAGGAGGATAAGAAGATCTGGTAGAGACTTCACAATATTGTTCATATTAAAATTCACAACAAAACTAGAGAAGCTTTGAGGGAGTGATGCCAGAATGAGATTGGTGCCCAGTTCTTTGGAGAGTTTAAACCCTAGAACCTATAGGCACTCAATGTAACCAATGAGCTTGACTACGTGAGGCCCATCCAGGGCACCCTCTTTAATCTTACTTTGAAAGAGCGCCTTGGAAATATCAAACCATTTTTGTCTATCTCTCTCCTAGTAAAGACCACGGAGGTACTCAAGCATGCTATGTGCATCCATGTTTTTGTGAGATGTCATGAGTTCACTAGACATATATGAAAGTATCAAACATTGAACGCTGACTATGTTGTTTACATATTTTTTGTAGACTCGGAACTCTTCATCACTCACCTCTTGAGCAGGTGGATCAGACATTGAGGATTCTAGTAGGTAAGATTTCTGTTCATAGAATAGAACAACCTGAAGGAGACTAAACCACTCATGGACATTACTTCTAGTGAGGATATTGTCTTTATCCAATATTAATCATAGGGCTGGTGTGGATGATGAGCTTTTCATTTTATTATATAATTAAAAGAGTATATTATTAGTACTTTTCTTTATTCTAAATTTTTTGAGAAATAATAAATTAATTGATTTTATTAAATCTCCTACTATTTTATCAAGTCCCAATAGCCCTCACCATTGAACTTGGAATGTCTAGTTTCTAGTACATTCTAGTGTAAATGTGTCATGACCCGCCCCCCAGGGCCCATGTCGTTACTTCCCCAAGCTCACCTCCAATAGACCAGGGGCTGGCGACTGGTATTGAGTAGGCATGTCCCACAAATGGGAGACATTTTCCTAAGTACCTATACACATGCACACATCTCCAATCCCAAAATGCTGAAATTTAAAAACACTAAGTAACCAAACATGCATAAAACTAAGATACCAACAACAGAGTATGATAATAGGAAAACTAGAAAGTAAACAGGTCCAAAATACAATCCCACCAAAAGTAAAGTCTACCAAAGTGAATACAAAAGTTCTTGAAACTCATCGTAGAAAACCCTACCTGAAGGGTAGGTACATAAATAGATATCTAAAGTCACTAAAGTACACCTCGTCTTTCATACCTCTCTCTAAGCACCACCTGGCCCCATTCCACTAAGGACTCTATCAAAGCATCGATCGTCTACACAAGACACGACACGTGCGGGCATAACCCGTGTAGGGGTAAGTAAAATAATACTCAGTAGGGACCCCAAAACCACAAAGGTGTCACCACTAAGAAATATATGAAATACACCACAAAGGAAACACAAGAAGTATAGTCAATACATTCAGCTTGCACGGGTATAAGTTTAAAGCATGAAGAGAAGGATTTCCAGTTGTAGTCCATAGATCTATCAGTCTCCTTGACACTAGAAGTGTCGATGGCGCATATAGAATTGATGGCACACATAGCATCGATGGCGCATAGAGTGTCAATGGCATACGGAGTGTCGATGGTGCACGGAGTGTCGATGGGGCCCAGAGTGGCGATGACACCCTAGATGTTGATGTCGCATGGAGCGTCGATGGTGTACGGAGCCTCAATGGTGCATGGATCGTCGATGGAGCATGGAGCGTCGATGGGTCATACATCCCCCAAGTCACATAGTCACCAATATCACATAGTCACCAAGATCACATAGTTACAGCCAACGATAGAATTCCACTCATAGCGTGCTTGTTTCGGGAGTATATACTCCTCAAGTCATTAGGTCATATGTCAACTTCTATAAAAACTCACTTAGAGTATTTAAAAGGGACCATCTTGTCTCAAGGTTCCCAACTCCACAAATAGCCCATCAAATGAACACGTGGTTTGAAAGATATGGCCAATTTAGTAAAAAGGGTTTGGTCCGATCTGGCCAACCCGACCCGACCTGGCCCGGCCAACCCGACCCGACACTAGTCTGGCCGACCCGACCTGATCCGATTCGGCCGACTCGACCCAACCCGGTTTGGCCCACCCGACCCACCCCGGTTCAGCCAACACGACCTGACCCAACCTATTTTAGACCGGCCCGAACCGGCTGGACCCGACCCGCTGTGTGTGGGCTGGTGTGTGCGTGTCTAACATAGCCCACCCTAGTCATGTTTTTCTGATCAACATGGTGTCGGACCGCATTTCACACGGCAAGCCCGCCTTCCACACATGCACCTACAGCTCTATCGCAGGTCCATCCTCCGACATAGCTTCGAGCCATGTCCCTACTCCGCCACAGCCTTCTAATCACCACTTGTGGATTCTGTGGTCATTGTTATTACGACCACCGTCCTCCTCCACACCCACATGCGACCACTGTCGACCTGGTTCCGTGGGTCACCACTACTGCTCCAGTGCTCCATTTTTCGAAACTGATCCACTTTCATGATCCTCGGGTTGCAGCCCTCACTGCCCTAGGCCTTGATCAACCTTGTTATCACTCCAGGGTTTTGATCCCATTCAGAGCCTCCTAGAAAATTGTGTTATGACCGTGAGGGTCCAATGATGAGGAACGCCAAGAATGGGGATAGAATGATCACATAGAACACCCGAAGAACAAATCTTGGCCTTGTTCATGTTGGACTTGATCCGTTCTTGTTAGCAGAATCATGAAGAAACCAACAGCAGAATAATCACCAAGATCTATTTCCTTTAATCATGCAATGATTATCCCTCCCATAAGAACGATAGAATCATGGATCAACCTGTTCATGGGTTGGTCCATGTTTGTCATTTGATTCTAAGAAGGGGAAAATAAATCACAGAGATATCAACACCCTATCTTGAGGTTGGATCAGTCGTTGATTAAGAATAGGGTTTTGTGTCATCGTTGATCCTTGATCCAACGATGTTCATCATCATTCATTGGAGAAGATTTCATCTCCTTGCCTCGGATAGATTTCTAGGGTTATAGAGATAACCATGGATTCCTGAAAATATGACTTAATTAAAAAAACAATGCAGTTTCAAATAAAATATTTTTATTAAAATATTGTAATGATGGGTACGTCCAATTTACAACTTTCACAGATGACCTGTGTCGATCGATGTTAGGCCCTGTATAAGGTAAATTCACTGCTTTAAACATAACTATGCCCTCATATTTCGGATTCGGGCACCCATTTAGAAGTTATTCTTATTTAATGAAGAATTCACCCACGTGCTTTATTAAAAATTTAACATTTCTCATCATATTATTTTGAGCACACTAGACCTAGAAATATCACACCGTCTCAGCGTCTGGTCTTGGAATTTTCCCAATTAATTTATAAAAATAAAACCAAAGAAAATTAGAGTCATTAAATTCTCCCCACCTTAGGGCTTTAAATCCCCAAAATCCAAAACCAAGGCTACTCAAAAAGATTATGGTAATGAGCATGAATTTTATCCTCCCACTCCCAAGTTCTCTCCTGGAGATTCCCATGCCGCCACCAAACACACACTAGAGGAATCGACCACCCATGAATGATCCAATCCTGTCGATCCTCGATCTCCACTGGGTAATCCGCAAAAGTTTCTCCACCATCAATGTTCAACTTTCCCTAGTCAATGATGTGATATGGATCATGCACGTACCTACTCAGCTGCAACATGTGAAAGACATCATTCACCTGGTGAAACTATGGGGGTATAACTAGGCGGTACGCCACCTCACCAACTCTACTTATAATCTAAAAAGGGTTTATGTATCTTGGAGAAAACTTACCTCCCCTTCCAAATATCTGCAATCCCTATCGAGGTGAGACCCGAAGGAACACATGGTCTCCCTCCTCAAACTCCAGAGGCCTCCACCTCCTGTCAGCATGCAACTTCTTCCAGCTCTGTGTAGTCCCCATCTGCTCCTGGATGATCTGTACCTTCTCGGTGGTAGCCCATACCAACTCTGGAATCATGAGTGATGACTCTCCCGGGTTTTTACAGCAAAGTGGTGACCTTCATGGTCGCTCGTAAAAAGGCCTCGAACGGTGTCATACCAATGGTGGAGTGGTATTTTTTTTATATGCAAACTCCAATAGAGGTAGGTGGTCCTCCTAACTACGTCCAAAGTCTAAGATGCAATCACGTATCATGTCCTCAAGAACCTGGATGGTCATCTCCGTCTGGCCATTCGTTTGGGGATGAAACACGGTGCTCAAGCACAGCTAAGTCCTAAACGCCTCCTACAATCCCTTCCACAACTAGGATGTAAAGCGAGCATCACAATATGAGACTATCATCAATGTGACTCTGTGGAGTCGAACTATCTTCTGCATGTATAGGCATCTCAATCTCTCTACTGAACTCTTCTCACAGATCAGTAAGAAGTGGGACGACTTAGTGAGTCAGTCAACGATCACCCAGATGGTATCGTATCCCCTAGACATGTGTGGTAAACCCATCATGAAGTCTATCGATATCCCATCTCACTTCCACTCTGGCACCTCAAGTGGTTGGGTCAAGTCTCTTGGAACCTGGTGCTCAGCTTTCACTTGCTGGAAAGTGAGGAATCTATAAACGAACTATGTCATTGCCTTCTTCATCCCTAGACACCAGAACTAATGTCAGAGGTATTGATACATCTTTGACACTCCTGGATGTACCGCCATAGGGGAGGTAAGGAACTCCATCAAGACCTCCTCCTACAATGTCACTAGTACTACTGTGCATCCTATAAATAGAATGGCATGCTCCCAATTTTTTTGAATATCCATCAGGGTCATTCCCTATAGACATCTGAGCACATAAAGTCTCGTAGTCGGTATCTCCGAGATGTGCCTCCCTGGCTCTCTATAAGAGTAGAGGGGTAACTACCATCGACTGGATATAAGCTATTTAATATCCATCTATAAAGGATATTTTCAATGAGGATAACTGTTTCGATGCCTCTTTTAGTAGTTGTGAACTCGATCTCTAGATGAGAGCATCTGCCACCATGTTCCCCTCCCTAGGATTGTAAACTATCTCAAAGTCATAGTTCTATAGGAACTCTACCCAAAGCCTCTGTCTCAAGTTCAAATCCTTTTGAGAGAAGATATAATTGATACTCTTTTGTTCAAAGTAGATGGTAAACTGCTCACCTATCAGGTAATGCCACCTCGTCTTCAATGAAAAGAAAACTGCTTCCATCTCTAGATCATGGGTCGCATAGTTCTTGTCATGCTACCACAACTAGAGAAAACCATAGGCAATCACTTATTTCCCCCGCATCAGGATGCAGCCAAGCCTGGTCCCTGATTCATTATATAAAACCACGTACTCAACAATCTCCTCTGGTAATCTTAGTATGGGAGCACTCTTCAAACTCTACCTTAGCTACTAAAAACTCTCTTAGCACTTCTCTGTCCACAAGAAAGGATGTCCCATTCATGTTAGAGATTTCAAGGATGTTGTTACTCTGGAAAATTTGGGTATGAACCTCCGATATTACCCATCCAACCCAAGGAAACTCCACACCTCGGTAACATTCTTATGGGGCTCCTAAGCAAGCATTGTCTCTATCTTCGCTGAATCTACTACCACTCCAACCTATAAAATGACGTGTTCTAGAAAGTGAACCTCCTGAATCCAAAACTAATACTTCGAGAGATTCCCATAAAGATAGTTCTCTCGGAGTGTGTCAAGGACCATACTCAATTGTATCACATGCTTCTCCTCGAATGCCAAGTACACTAGGATGTCATCAATGAAGACCATGACGAACCAGTCTAAGTAAGGCTAAAATATCATATTCATGAGTCCCACGAACACTGTCGGGGAGTTATTCACACCAAAATGCGTCACTAAGTACTCATAGTTGTCATACCAACATCTTAAGGTTGTCTTTGGGATTTCCTCATCCCATACATGAAGCTGGTGAAAGCCATACCTGAGGTCTATCTTCGAGAACCACCTCACTCCCTTCAGCTGATCGAAGTGGTCATCAATCCTTGGAAGTGGATACATATTCTTCATAGTCACCTGGTTCAGGTGCCAGAAGTCTGCACATAATCTCAAGATTCTGTCTACCTTCCTAGTAAACAAAACTAGGGTCGCCCAAGGTGAAACACCGGATCTCATGAATCCCTTCCTCTACAAGTACTCCAACTGTACCCTCAACTCGTGAAAATCGGTGGGATCCATCCAATATGCAGGTGTAGATATCAGTGACTTCCTAGGGTACAGATCAATGTATAAATAAACCTCCCTATGGTGAGTTAATCTAGGGACATCCTGAGGAAATACTCCGTCATACTCATCCACCACTACAGGAAATTGAGGACTTGTCTCATCCACTGCACCGAGGATCATGCGGGCCAAATGGTGTGTGATTGGCTACACCCTCTTATGTGCGAGTCCATCCTATGCTTCTTGGGTTTTCTTTTCACTGAAAAAGGAAACTATGGTCTATTATTCATGGACACACCACATTGTGCACCTAAAATAGTCAATTTGGGCATGAACTGTGTATAACCAATCCAGACTGAGAATGACGTCATAAGGCCTTGACGCTTCCACCAAGAGATACCAACCAAAACTCTCACCCCCTAGAGTAAGGGCATAATGTCGGTACCTGTTTATGATTATCGAATCTCCTCTTGTAGGAGTCTCTAAGCATAAGGATCGATTCAGTGATTCCACTAGAATATATGTGTCTCAAATAAGGATCATGGTGAGAAAATAGCGACTATCACCTGTGTCTATCAAAACTGCAGCTAGGTTGGAAAATACATAGATTGTACCTCTAATAA
Organism: Viscum album; assembly: GCA_963277665.1. Taxonomy (NCBI): domain Eukaryota; kingdom Viridiplantae; phylum Streptophyta; class Magnoliopsida; order Santalales; family Viscaceae; genus Viscum; species Viscum album. The sequence continues at coordinate 1,776,122,943 of OY728153.1, read as the reverse complement.
TCTCTGGAGTACCAGGGTCATAATCCTCCATCTCATGAAGTTTGCCTCATCCCTGTCCACTGGCTCCCTGAGCCTATGGTGGACCACCTGTGGGTGGTGGTGGTAGTACTTCGAACCTCTGATCACCTCTTGTTTCTCGTCCAACTCCCCTACCACTTTTGCATCCTGGTGGACCGACCTATTCTTTCCTTTACCGCTACCTTGAAGGTCCCTCGACCATCTTCTAATCAATCATATGACTGGTCAGATAATCTCTATCCAGATGTCCCCAACCGCCGCATGAGTAACACAACCTTTCCTTTGGATAACTCACTCTACTATGGGAGCCTTTCACCACTAACCCCATGTCCTGGGGTCATTCCCTAAACTTTCTGATCCTCTTGGATCCCTACATCAGCTATCATCTCCCTACCGCTGAAGAATTAGCTACATAACGCCTGGTGGTAGCTCCCACTGTCAGCATTTACTCAGCCAGAAATATCTCCATGAGCAGAGCTTTCTCCAGTACCCCAGCATATGTAAGGATTCTAAGGGATATCATGGATTCTAGGATCTCCTGGTGTAGCCCCTTCTTAAAGGTTTTGGCCCTGAAGAACTCCTACACTATATTTGTAGAGTAGCGGGAAAGATCCATAAATCTCACCGAGTACTCTACTAATGTCTGACTGTCATACTACAGATGCAGTAGCTCCTGTATATTCATAGAGTGTAACGTCAATGGAAATAACTCCTCACAAAAGTGATGCTCAAAGTCTATCCAAGTGAGGGACTTATCCTCATGTGTATGGATCACTAAGCTCCACCATATCCCCGCTAAACCATGAAGAAGACTCGTGGCTTGGGCTGTCATCTAGTCGAGAGGCATCCTCACTAGGTGGAAGACACACATAACTGCCTCCATCCAATCCTCAGCTGCCTGGGGTTCTGACTCACCCCTAAAAATGGGAGGTCACTACCTCTAGAACTCATGCAATGCACTCAGCCTACGTGCATCCTCTATCGATAATGCTGGTAGTAACTACTGCTCTCTGGGTGGTGGTATCACCAACTTGTGGGTTCTATCTACAGTACTGGTCCTTGTACCGACATCTCATCACTAGGTGGATCATCCTCTTTATCACGCATCATAATCCTTGATGGATGTCTATGTGGAGGCATCCAAAAATAGATCAAGATGTACCACAGTCAATAGAGTATACCTGGTGAGCTGACACATACTCAAGAAGGACATGATAACACACTCAATCATATATGATGCATGTACCATTATTTTCCCTAAAACTAGTGTTTTCATGTACCAAGGTAGAAAGCAGAATTCAGACTCCTGGTGTAAGGATACATTGGTCATTACACCAATACCGGATTCCTTGGCCTGAAATCCGAACTCAAAACACTCGACATTATTGCCCCCAAACCAACCGCATGGACTCTTGGTTCATTAGGTAGAACTGACCACCTATGATACCACTTTATCACGACTTGTCCCCTATGTCCCATTTCATGACTACCCCAAGCTCGCCTCCAATAGTACAGAGGTTGGTGACTAGCACTGAGTAGGCATATCCAACAAATGGGAGGCATTTTTCTAAGTACCTGTACACATTCACACATCTCCAATCCCAAAATGCTAAAATGTAAAAACACTAAGTAAAAAAACATGCATACCACTAAGATACCAAAAACAAAGTATGATAGTAGGAAAAATGGAAAGTAAACAGGGCTAAAATACAATCCCACCAAAAGTAAAGTCTGCCAAAGTGAATGCACAAGTTCCTAAAACTCATCTACAAAGAAAACCTACCTGAAGGGTAGGTACAGAAACAATTGTCTGAATTCGTTGAAGCACACTTGCCTCTCTCTAAGAACCACCTATCCCTGGTCCACCAAAGACTCCATCAAAGCATCTATCATCTACACAAGACACGACACATGTGGGCATAGCCTGTGTAGAGGTGAGTAAAACAATACTCTGTAGGGACCCCAAAACCACAAAGGTAACACCAGTAAGAAATACATGAAGTACACCACAAAGGAAACACATGAAGTACAACACAAAGGAAACACACAAAGTATATTCAATATAGTCATCTCACACAGGTATAAGTCTAAAGCATGAAGAAAAAGAATTTCCAGTTGTTGTCCACAGATCTCTCAGTCTCCCTGACATTAGAAGTATCGACCGCGCATGGAGCGTCGATGGCACACAGAGCATCGATGGCACCCCAAGAGTTGATGGATCACAGAGCGTAGATGGCGTACGGAGCATCGATGGTGCATGGAGGATTGATGGATCACACATCCCCCAAGTCACATAGTCACCAAGATCACAGTCACCGAGATCACATAATCACAGCCAGCCACATGATTCCACTCATAGCGCACTTGTTTCGGGAGAACCTACTCCTCAATCCATTAGGTCATATTCATACTTCTTCAAAAACTCACTTAGAGTATTTCAAAAGGATAATCTCATCGCAAGGGTCCTAACTCTGAAAATGTCCTATCAAATGGACACACAGTTTGAAAGATGTGACCAATTTAGTAAAAAGGGTCTGGTCAGGTCTGGGTCCAGCCCACCGCATGTGAGCCGATGTGCGCACGCCGGAAGAGGCTTTCCCTAGCCATGTCTTTCTAGTCAATGCAGCGTCAAACTGTGTTTTTCACGGCTGGGCCCCCTTCCCCACACGCACCAGTGGCTCTGTCACGGGTCCCTCCTCCAATGCGGCTTCGAGCCGCATCCCTACACCGTCACAACCTCCTGTCGCAGCTCTACAGTCACTGCCCATGGATTCCACCACCATGGTCCCTACACGGTCTAGTTGTTACTGCTTCTACGGTCAATTATAGGGTGACTGTCATCCTCCACCGTACCCGCACGTGGCCACTACCGAGTGCCACCTGTTTCCTTCATTTCCCTGGTGCTCCATTTTTTGAAATAGAACCACTTCCATGATCCTCAGATCATAGCCCTCACTGCTCTAGGCCTTGATCCTCTTTGTTAAAACTTTGGGGGTCCGATCGCATTCAGGGCCTCCTAGAAAATTACTTCGTGTCCATGAGGGTCCAATGGCAAGGAATGCTAAGAACGGGGATTGAAGGATCACATAGAACACCCAAAGAATGGATCTTGGCCTTATTCATGTTGTCCGTGATCCATTCCTGTTAGTAGACTCATAAATAAATCAACAATAGAATAATTATCAAGATCTATTCCCTTTAATCCTGCAATAATTATCCCTCCTGTAAAAATGACTGAACCATGGATCAACCTGTTCATGGATTGGTCTGTGTTCATTGTTTGATTCTATAAAGGAGAAAAGAAATAATGAATAGATCAACACCCTACCTCAAGGTTGGATCAGTCATTGATGAAGAACGGGGTTCTATTTCATTGTCAATCCTCGATTCATCAGCGTTCGTCATCGTTCATCGGAGAGGCTTATGTCTCCTTACCTCAGAGAGATTTCCAAGGTTATGGTGATAACCCTAGAATCCAAAAAAAATAGGTCTTAATTTAAAAGAAATCAATGAAACGTTAAATAAAATATTTTTATTAAAATATTTTAATGATGGTTATGTCCAATTTCCAACTTTCATAGTCGACCCGCACCGATCAATGTTAGACCCCGCTTAAGGTAAATTTCCTATTCTGAACGCAATGGTGCCCTATGATCCAGGAACCCATTTAGAAGTTATTATCATTTAAAAAAGAAGTCTCCAATTCACTTTATTAAAAACTTAACATTTTTCACCGTATCATTCCAAGAATATCGGGCCTTAGAATTTCACGACATCTTAACGCCTAGTCTCAGAATTTTCCCAATTAATTTATAAAAATAAAACCATAGAAAATATGAGTCATTACACAAGGATCCATATTCCTCTTTACATAACCCCAACAAGGGTTATTCAAGCTATTTTGAAGGTATTTAGGTAGAAAATTCTTTACCAACTATGGGCTTGCAGTTCCTTGATCCATTGAGTGTACTACCCAATCCAGAAATCCTAACTTGGATTTTCTCAATACTTGCCTCCAAATTACACCAAGTCTAGCAAGGGCTACTACTCTTGATGTAAAATGGTTAAGTAAACCTGAAACCTTCATCAGAACTCCCCTTATAAAAGTAATTGTCCCAATAAGGGTTATTTAAACACATAGTTTTATTGAGTTTTGTTCTTAATCAAGTAACAGAAGACTTAGTATGACTTAATGTTATATTGAGGTATTTTATTTTATTATGAATAAATTTTTATCTAGTTTTATCCTTTACATGTCTTGTTAATATTTAAGTGGATGTTTACTTAATTAATTGACCATGTTTGGATAAAACATTTACGCATAATCAATTTTATTTAAATTCCATCTTTTCATATTAATTCATTCATTTATTTTATCGTGGTCTTGCATCAATAAATATAATTTTAATGCATTACAAAAAAAATTATAAATAATTAAATGACCTGATCGTGATCATATCTAATGGTTGATTTAATGGGAAGACATTAAATCAACCTATGGAATAGGGGAAATAACTCCTTATGTTGGACTTGGAATGAGCTAAAACATTCCACATGTCCACCTATGTGTCACCGAGTTGATATCATTATGGTTTTATGTTGAACCGTTTCCACGCACCTTAAGATTCCCTATTAATTACAAATATTTATTACTCACACATAGGTGAGGGTAACCACATGATTGGTTAAAGGGAATTACATAAATATCCTTGTACAAGTATTTTCTATACCATAATGGAGGGAGGGATGACTCGTATGACATATTTTAATTGAATATTAAATAATTTCAAAATCATACAATAAATTTAATTAAATAAATGCAAACACATACATGGGTCTTTGTCAAGCTCATGATCAGTTGTACATGAAATGAATACGCAAAAAGTAACTGGATAGCATTCATTTATTTATTAATTCTTTATTATTAAAATGAAAACGTTTGTATTAATTAATTAATTAATTCCCTTTCATCTTAACGATCATCCAAACTTAATTGGAGATACCCATTAATTTGGAATTCATGGAAAATAAACGACAGAATCATTAAGGACATATTTGTTGTGGTAAATTAATTGAGTATTTTAAAATTCTTTAAAACCATTATTAAATTTTCAAGCACACAATGGTGTGCCAATAAATAAAATAAGGTTTTAATGCTGTAATTTTTCAAATTTAATGTAATTTTAATTTTTTTTAATTAATGGGAGACTACATGAAATGTGCATCCAGCTACACACCATATATCTTGGTTGTTGTATATTCAAGTCATGCTCCTGGGGCTTCGGTGTGTTAACTCGGCCAGACTACATGGTGTGTACATGCTAGCTACACACCCTGTATCCACTTTTTGTGTGCCCAGTTGGCCTGGTCAACGCGTAGTGTGCAATAAAATCACCACATGTTTTTAATTGCTTGGTGAATTTAGTTACAATGTGCATGGGTATATGACATGTGCTCTAGCCGAACATCGTGTAACCCAGCTTTACCAGCCAAAGATTTGGAACTTCTCGATGGCATCTCCAGTCGTTCTTCATTTGTTCTTCAATCTCTAAGAAAATGAAACACTAAACAAACATGATTAATATATTGATAACATGTTAATTCAAATTGTATTAAAGAATGAATAACATAAAATGAAAAATATAACCATGATTGTGTATAGATCAACAATCAAATAAATAATTATAAATTTAAACGTGACCGCTCTGATACCACTTGTTGGTTCTGGGTGCAGCGGAAGCACTGCGGTGTGGGGTGATATATTAAAATTTCTTTTAATAATCGTTTCTCGAAACCAAGAGAGTGGATCTTTCATGTCAAGTTTATAATTAATTTATTTAATATCTGAAGAAATAAATAACTGGACTTAGGAACTTTCTTCATTGATGATTATTGATCATCTGAAAAGGCCCTTCTGGATTGTCTTCATTGTAGTTGTGAGGATCTAGGGGGTATAATCCCTCTAGTAGTGATCCACACATGCTCTAATGATCTCTGAGTAACGTCACTCATTCTCTAGGTAGTAGCGTGAAGAATCAAATGTCTTGCATTTTTTCATTCTTGATCACTTGTTCTTTGATCTTGAAGAAATTTTATCTTGGGTTTCTCATTCTTGAGAGGGAGAGAGGAGGAGTCGAGAGAGAATTCATTGTTCACAACAATTCTCTATTCCCAAACTTGGAATTGGTTTTGAATGAATTACACAATAGACATAACCATCTATTTATAGAGATGAGGTTTTGGTTACAAAATTTGATTACATAACAACCATTAAATACAATTATAACCATTAATAAAATCTCATTCCGCATAATAATAATATTATTATCATTATTTTGTGGTGTTCCAACTTACGTAAAATGGATAAATAATATTTACTGGCGCGTAAATAAATATTTTATCATCGGACACGGTCTTGGTCTGTTCGAACTCCTCTTTCATTTATTGAACACCCAAATAAATATTTTATTATCTTAAATAAATATTTTATTCACAAACTAGTAAATAAATATTTATTAAATATTCAATAAAATAAATAAATATATTTTATTCAAAATTTGATGAATAAATATTTATTTAATTTATGAGATCAATATAACTTGAATACTATTATTCCTCAGTCTTGAGAATAATATTTATTCCATTAATTAAATTCAAATAGAATTTAATCAAGACCAACATAAACACTTAGTGTGTGACCCTCTAGGATTCTTTCTCATTGGCATTAGGCAGACTTGCTTAAAGTCCAAGATTACTATCTAGCAACGGGTCAAGGCACCCAAGAGAAAGAACTTAAAATCACAACAATGACAACCCCATACAAACGATCACTGTGTAATATAATCCCTTTGTCACAATATCCCATCAAGCAGGTAGCATGACGGTGTCATGAACCTATATGTTCGATACATCATTTTTTGACTATCTAAAATAAACTCATCGTTACACCATGGACATGGAATTTATGGAGATGGTTTTATTTCAATCAAAGGGTCGAGATATCAACTTCCATAAAGATGGAAGGGATAGATCCTTTACTTATCCATTAATAACATGTTATTCATGATGCACCCAACATACCCTACTTCCCACCAACATATGGCGTCATGGTTTTCGTCAAAAAATCTAAGTGCGCGAGTCGTGACATGCATTAATGATAATTTTAAAGTCTAAGGACCATTACAGATGCTCGCAGATAGGAATATCCGATAACACCAAATCATGCGGAATTCCGACTGGTGGTTCTGTTCTTATATTCTCTCATCTTGAAGATTACCAAGTGCGAACTTCATGAAAAGAAGACTCATCTGCTTACGAATACTCGCACCTGATGGTATATATACTATATGTCTCATCATAGTATGTTATCCAATTGTATAACTATTAAGAATATTTTCACAGCACTTCAAGGTTCTCATCAAAGCAGGGAACTATTATGACATTATCAATGCGACAAATACTCTAGGGCATTATTACATTAAATTCATGCAGAACAATGAACAATATGCAATAAGATGTTTAATTTAATATTTAATACATCAAATATTCATGTAATCAAAGTACAAATAATTGGTTATAAGACACCAACTCTAACAATATCATCATGAGTATCAGTAGTAATGGTATAACAACAAGTGATCATCACCAACATGGCACTACTAGATACACAAGCATACTCGTGGCATAAGGAATCATAAAGGGTCTCACAAGCTACTCATGCACCCACATGTGATCACTATCAAGCATGGTCAAAAAGTTACTCCAGTCCAATTATCATATCAATGCAACCAAGACTGCACATATAAACATAGCATGGCATCATCATGATTCATAGCTGCTACACATGATCAAAATCAAACATGGTTAAAAAGGAAATCTAAGCATTCTCATGGAATAATCATTATAGATGGTTTCATGGGCTATACATGCACACACAACACACCTCAAGGTGTCCTTATAAATAAAATCACTCTAAATTGATCAAGCCTTGACCATTGGCGACCCGCATCAAGCCGGTGTATAAGGGTCTATCGTGTCCCTTGACACTTTCTTCAATTACATTAGGCATGTTCCTTTAATTAATTAAGACTTATAGATCATTAATTAATTAAGCATTATTAGTTATTTATAAAATAATATGAATTTAATGGTTGTTCGCCCAGAATGATGAACCTCATATTTCATGCCAATAAATGTGCATAATACCACATGGTAGAGTACACGGGCCCACCTACCTCAAACGACGTCAACCAAGCAAAGAAAAGCGCAATGGCTTCGTCCGAGTCGTCCAAGTCCATTTGGCCTCTATCGATCACCATAGGTTTCTATTCATGCTCAAGCATTTCAAATAATTAATTATAACTAAATTATAATTAATTAAATGATTCCAAAGAAACTCACATACAAGGGAGAAAGGCATACTTGCTGAAAAACATACCAGATATCACCGCCAAGTCAGAACCTCGCCAACAACCCATGGAAGGTCTGCAACATTCATCTAACATCTAACCCGGAAAAATTCATATCACACTCCATTGAAAAAAAGGCCAATTTAATATAATTAAATTGGAACCTTGGAAGAAACCCACCAGGGACATACCTTCTTGAAACACTTGTCAACGGTTCACGTTCATCATCACATGACATTGTAACACCCCGAGATTTTATGAAAAATATTCTTTTTAATTTCATTAATGTCTTGTGTTATACGCTACACCAAAAGGAGCTTTCACAACACACATCTCTGACCTGGCTTGAATTACACGCAATCGCGACCTTCCACGATAGCGTGTGTTGTACGCAACACCAAGTTTCGCTAAACAACGATATGCTATTAAGATATTATTAAAACTAGCCGTTATGAATAGTAATAACCACTTTTTGAAATTTTGTAAACTTTATTTTTTCAAAATGGACTTCATTTATGGATTCGGAGTATCGAATTTAGCCTAAGGTGAAATTTTGGTACTTTTCGGATAACTTTCATATTCTGATGAATAGTGAAAATTACTAAATTTTAATTAAAAACAACTTTTTTAATCAAAATAATTAACAGTGATAAATTATTAATTTGAGTGGTTTTAAAGTATATTTAGAATATATTTTTACAATTTAATACAATGTTGGTCATTGGATGTAATTTCACATTTAAACCAGTTATAAACAAGTGTCAATCTTTTGATAGTTATTATCTCTTAAAAACACGCTATTTGTTGTGATAGCGGAAATTAATTATAAAATTAATTAATGCAACTTATATGTTGGGAATTTTGTAAAGAATAACTATACATAGTTATTACAACATCATATTGATTCTGATATATTGTATAATCCACTCCAATTCAATTCAATAATTATGGAAATGATATCATCGCTCGTGCGTACGTACGGACTACCGTCTCCACGCCGTGGTGTAATCTATTTTCCACCACCAACTTAATAGGATGGGTATAATGGTGTAATGAGTAACTATATATGATTATTATAAAGTGATATTGATACTGAAATAGTCTACATACACTTCAACACAATTCCACGACCATGGGAACGATATCATCGCTCGTGCGTACGTACGGACTACCGTCTCCACGACGCGATGAGATTCATTCTCAATGATTAACCATTCATGAATGATTATAAAGTATATATAATAAGTACTAATGAAATATATGACATAATAATGATACTGGATTTATGTAAATATATATGTATGTCATCTACTTACTTCCATTCAAGACAATAAGGAAAGGAAAACAGTGTTCATGCGTACGTACGGACTACCGTCTCCATGAACGGTGTTTTTCATTTCATTTATCTATCTATTATATGCACATATCATCTACTTCCAAAATATTTGAATCACTTTTCATGGTTACCGGTACCTTAAAATTATTGAAAACCACAATAGACCAATACATAAATATTTCAATACACCATAAAAGTACCTCAACAACATTATTCTTGAATACCAATACATAAACACTTCAGTCCATCCACTTTAATGATTGTCCTGGAATATATATGATATATAATAGATAAATAAATGAAATGAAAAACACCGTTCATGGAGACGGTAGTCCGTACGTACGCATGAACACTGTTTTCCTTTCCTTATTGTCTTGAATGGAAGTAAGTAGATGACATACATATATATTTACATAAATCCAGTATCATTATTATGTCATATATTTCATTAGTACTTATTATATATACTTTATAATCATTCATGAATGGTTAATCATTGAGAATGAATCTCATCGCGTCGTGGAGACGGTAGTCCGTACGTACGCACGAGCGATGATATCGTTCCCATGGTCGTGGAATTGTGTTGAAGTGTATGTAGACTATTTCAGTATCAATATCACTTTATAATAATCATATATAGTTACTCATTACACCATTATACCCATCCTATTAAGGTGGTGGTGGAAAATAGATTACACCACGGCGTGGAGACGGTAGTCCGTACGTACGCACGAGCGATGATATCATTTCCATAATTATTGAATTGAATTGGAGTGGATTATACAAAATATCAGAATCAATATGATGTTGTAATAACTATGTATAGTTATTCTTTACAAAATTCCCAACATATAAGTTGCATTAATTAATTTTATAATTAATTTCCGCTGTCACAACAAATAGCGTGTTTTTAAGAGATAATAACTATCAAAAGATTGACACTTGTTTATAACTGGTTTAAATGTGAAATTACATCCAATGACCAACATTGTATTAAATTGTAAAAATATATTCTAAATATACTTTAAAACCACTCAAATTAATAATTTATCACTGTTAATTATTTTGATTAAAAAAGTTGTTTTTAATTAAAATTTAGTAATTTTCACTATTCATCAGAATATGAAAGTTATCCGAAAAGTACCAAAATTTCACCTTAGGCTAAATTCGATACTCCGAATCCATAAATGAAGTCCATTTTGAAAAAATAAAATTTACAAAATTTCAAAAAGTGGTTATTACTATTCATAATGGCTAGTTTTAATAATATCTTAATAGCATATCGTTGTTTAGCGAAACTTGGTGTTGCGTACAACACACGCTATCGTGGAAGGTCGCGATTGCGTGTAATTCAAGCCAGGTCAGAGATGTGTGTTGTGAAAGCTCCTTTTGGTGTAGCGTATAACACAAGACATTAATGAAATTAAAAAGAATATTTTTCATAAAATCTCGGGGTGTTACAGACATCCTCTAGCCATGTGATCCAAAGTCTCGTCATTCTTAGACAATTTTATCCAAGATCCGTTGGGATTTCCATCTAATTTCTTTAATTCGGAAACAAGCCATGAACAAAAAGAAATGAAACATAAAGAGACATCAAGGGGTTGCAAGGGAAAAGACTTACCAAGAGGGATCCATCACAACATATTGCACTTCGATTGGTGAAGAAATGAGATCGGAGGAGCTTCCATAGGGAAAAACCCTTCATTCTTGTCCCTTTCGCATAAGGGGTTCGGGGGGTGAATTATGGGGTGTCCGAGCCAAGCTTGTCACTTTAAAACATTTGTAAAACATCTTAGGAGTAGTTCACGACATGAAACATGTTTTCCCATCTTGAGATTTCATGTAAAAAACATTTTCTGGGCCTGGCCAACATATGTCACGGTGTGATACTATATGTCACGCCGTCATTTCTCAAGCATAGCCTCCTGACCTCATTTTCACATCTTAAAATCACCTGGACCACCCCATGAAGCCTCTTCACATTGTGAATAGTATTCATGATGTGAATAGGCTACTGTTGTACCTTTTAGCAGACCCGGGCCCTCGACCACTCCTCCAGCGGCCTCCTGAACCTTGGGCCATCACCCGAGCCTTGAACCTCGTCCCAAAACACTATTTTGGAACACTCAGACCCTTGTTCTGATTCTCGGCCCTCAAAAAGGACCATTCAACAAATGAAAGGTTCAAACTTCCCCAAGAGATTCCAACATGTAATACCGCAGGTCGTTACATATAACATCAATGTTGATTTCTTTTTATTATTATTATTAAAATGATTTACACATAAATACCCCCTTAACTCCTAGGTACGTAATCCCTTGTTACGCTAGTATATGTCTTATGGATAAGAAGTGCAATGGTGGTACTTCCATGTCACGAATCATGTTATGGACACCATATGAGGACAATACATGTTCCATATATACATGTATAAAACATATCAAAGCAAATATAACATACTCAATGGAAATAGAACATGCACAAAGAAACCCGACACAAAATATGTCTTGTACATAACCAACATCCACTACAAAATATAAGTCATAGATAACATAGAACATGGGTTGTATCCAAAACATAAGTACCGCAACTCTCATGTTTTGAACCAGAACATACAATAATACATAATTTTATGTGCTCATTAGCACATAGTATGTACTTATTCAAATAGTGTACATGACACCTCGCATATATTAATTATGATTTTTAAAAAACTATAAAATGATAAAAAAGCATCAAAGTTGAATTCCTCATACATATCTGCTCACACACATCCTGATCATGCCACGTGCATACGTCTTGGGCGCCCCTACTTCTCCTAGGTTTTAAACCTAATCACATCCCAACGGCTACTTACTCCACTGGATTTAAAAAAAAACAACGTGATGAAAGTCCCCACAATTAGGCAAATTCCCGAACGACATGCAGCGATCATCAAAAGAATGACGGTCTCGCAACTTGTTTCGATTTATCTGTAAGGTTCTGTTGATCTTCAACCATCCATTCGCCCGTCTGGTCGTCGAAACATCGACTTTTGTTGTCCTTTCGACGGGTTCATTCGTTTTCTAGAGTTCCAGCCTTGCAAGAAAGATCCCGCAACCTTTCCCGGTTTAGGGTTTTGACGATTTGGGATGGGCATTCCACAAGAAATCGATGATTACATCAAGGAATTGATTAATTACTCCCTCGGTCTCCCGGTTTCTGAACAAACTTTGACGTCAAAGCTGCTGGCCTACGAAGACGCACTTCGACGCCTTCGCGATCGGTTTTCGGTTCTACAGGATAGATTTAAGGAAAAGGATGAAGTTATCGACAGGGCTAGGGTCCGTGCCTTGCGTCCTTTTGTAGGCTCGTTTCATTTAATTTATTCTGTTTGTAAACACTGTTCATGGTATGTGACGTGCTTCGTGATGCTAATTGTTGAACAGGCTGAGGCCAGCATGAATGCCCAAGCTTTGAAGAAATTTGTTGAGGAAAATCAGAAATTGGCTGAAGACTGTTCCCAACTCTGGAGCCAGTGTTCAAAATGGGAAAAAGAGTGCTCACTCTATGAACATGATCGGGAAGCACTGATGGATTTTGCTAATGAAGCCGATCAGCGTGCCAGAGAGGCAGATACCCGGGTTCATGACTTGGAGGAGGAGGTGAGGAAGTTATCCGAGGAATTGGAGGTTTACAAGCATCAAAGTGCCATACACACGGTATGCCGTCTTTTTCTCTATGCTGATCACCTTATGGGGTTAGGAATAAATTGACGTTTCTTTCATTCCTTTGATTAATAATCTTGTTTCTTTGGTTCTGTTGAAAATTATATGTTGCCTCTGCCGTTATTTGGGACATAAAAACATCCTTGTAATAGCCTCCTTTATCAGGGGAAATTGTGGTGCTTAGTCTTGCACCTGTGCTTAGGAGTTTGTATTGTACTGTGTGATTGTGGTCTCTGTAGAAATTATTTAACCAGTGGACGGTTCAACAAAATTGCAACACTGAAAATTTGATGTTTTCATATAGTACCTCTTGTTTTCTGTTTTCATAAGAGTTGGGGCGTTAGGTTGCGTTTGACATTACTAATTGAAACATGTTTACAACACATATTATAGGTTTTTCTTTATAAGCGATTCTAGATTTTTTCCTGAAAATTGCTTTGTTGCCACATATTTAAGTGTTTTTTTCCAGAAACTAAAAGTATAAGTTTTTTTATTTATTTGGAATGTATTTTATTAAACTGCTTATCATCTGTACTTAGGAGTTTGTATTGTACTGTGTGATTGTGGTCTCTGTAGAAATTATTTAACCCGTAGACGGTTCAACAAATCGTAACACTGAAAATTTGATGTTTTCATATATTTAACTATTGTTTTCTGTTTTCATAAGAGTTGGGGCATTAGGTTGTGTTTGATATTACTAATTGAAACATGTTTACAACACATATTATAGGTTTTTCTTTATAAGCGATTCTAGGTTTTTTCTTGAAAATTGCTTTGTTGCCACATATTTAAGTGTTTTTTCCAGAAACTAAAAGTATAAGTTTTTTTTTAATTGGAACGTATTTTATTAAACTGCTAATCATCCATGGTCGGTGTTGTAAAAACTTTTCAGTATGTTTTGTCAAATGTGAAGTTAGCAAAAAAGGTGATTTCAATCACTTGAATTTCCTTTGGAAAAATTGAGGTGCCTAGTCTTGCACCTGTACTTAGGAGTTTGTATTGTACTGTGTGATTGTGGTCTCTGTAGAAATTATTTAACCAGTGGACGGTTCAACGAATTGCAACACTGAAAATTTGATGTTTTCATATAGTACCTCTTGTTTTCTGTTTTCATAAGAGTTGGGGCGTTAGGTTGCGTTTGACATTACTAAGCGAAACATGTTTACAACACATATTATAGGTTTTTCTTTATAAGCGATTCTAGATTTTTTCATAAAAATTGCGTTATTGCCACATATATAAGTGTTTTTTTCCAGAAACTAAAAGTATAGGAACATATTTTATTAAACTGCTTATCATACGTGGTCGGTGGTGTTGTAAACACTTTTCAGTAAGTTTTGTCAAATGTGAAGTTAGCATAAAAGGCGATTTCAATCACTTGAATTTCCTTTCGAAAAATTGAGGTGCTTAGTCTTGCACCTGTACTCAGGAGTTTGTATTGTACTGTGTGATTGTGGTCTCTGTAGAAATTATTTAACTAGTACCTCGTGTTTTCTGTTTTCATAAGAGTTGGGGCGTTAGGTTGCGTTTGACATTACTAAGTGAAACATGTTTACAACACATATTATAGGTTTTTCTTTATAAGCGATTCTAGATTTTTTCTTGAAAATTGCTTTGTTGCCACATATTTAAGTGTTTTTTCCAGAAACTAAAAGTATAAGTTTTTTTTAATTGGAACGTATTTTATTAAACTGCTTATCATACGTGGTCGGTGTTGTAAAAACTTTCCAGTAAGTTTTGTCAAATGCGAAGTTAGCATTAAAGGTGATTTCAATCACTTGAATTTCCTTTGGAAAAATTGAGGTGCTTAGTCTTACACCTGTACTCAGGAGTTTGTATTGTACTGTGTGATTGTGGTCTCTGTAGAAATTATTTAACCAGTGGACTGTTCAACAAATTGCAACACTGCAAATTTGATGTTTTCATATAGTACCTCGTGTTTTCTGTTTTCATAAAAGTTGGGGCGTTAGGTTGTGTTTGACATTACTAATTGAAACATGTTTACAAGACATATTATAGGTTTTTCTTTATAAGCGATTCTAGATTTTTTCTTGAAAATTGCGTTGTTGCCACATATTTAAGTGTTTTTTCCAGAAACTAAAAGTATAAGTTTTTTTTAATTGGAACGTATTTTATTAAACTGCTTATCATACGTGGTCGGTGTTGTAAAAACTTTTCAGTAAGTTTTGTCAAATGTGAAGTTAGCATAAAAGGTGATTTCAATCACTTGAATTTCCTTTGGAAAAATTGAGGTGCTTAGTCTTGCACCTGTACTTAGGAGTTTGTATTGTACTGTGTGATTGTGGTCTCTGTAGAAATTATTTAACCAGTGGACTGTTCAACAAACTGCAACACTGAAAATTTGATGTTTTCATATAGTACCTTTTGTTTTCTGTTTTCATAAGAGTTGGGGCGTTAGGTTGCGTTTGAAATTACTAATTGAAACATGTTTACAACACATATTATAGGTTTTTCTTTATAAGCGATTCTAGATTTTTTCTTGAAAATTGCGTTGTTGCCACATATTTAAGTGTTTTTTTCCAGAAACTAAAAGTATAAGTTTTTTTTTAATTGGAATGTATTTTATTAAACTGCTTATCATACGTGGTCGTTGTTGTAAACACTTTTCAGTAAGTTTTGTCAAATGCGATGTTAGCATAAAAGTTGATTTCAATCACTTGAATTTCCTTTGGAAAAATTGAGGTGCTTAGTCTTGCACCCGTGCTTGGGAGTTTGTATTCCGTACTTGGGAGTTTGTATTGTACTGTGTGATTGTGGTCTCTGTAGAAATTAATTAACCAGTGGACTGTTCAACAAATTGCAACACTGAAAATTTGATGTTTTCATATAGTACCTCTTGTTTTCTGTTTTCATAAGAGTTGGGGCGTTAGGTTGTGTTTGACATTACTAATTGAAACATGTTTACAACACATATTATAGGTTTTTCTTTATATTCGATTCTAGATTTTTTCTTGATAATTGCTTTGTTGCCACATATTCAAGTTGATTTCAATCACTTGAATTTCCTTTGGAAAAATTGAGGTGCTTAGTCTTGCACCCGTACTTGGGAGTTTGTATTCCATACTTGGGAGTTTGTATTGTCCTGTGTGATTGTGGTCTCTGTAGAAATTAATTAACCAGTGGACTGTTCAACAAATTGCAACACTGAAAATTTGATGTTTTCATATAGTACCTCTTGTTTTCTGTTGTCATAATAGTTGGGGCATTAGGTTGTGTTTGACATTACTAATTGAAACATGTTTACAACACATATTATAGGTTTTTCTTTATATTCGATTCTAGATTTTTTCTTGATAATTGCTTTGTTGCCACATATTTAAGTGTTTTTTTTCCAGAATCTAAAAGTATTAGTTTTTTTTTAATTGGAACGTATTTTATTAAACTGCTTATCATACGTGGTCGGTGTTTGTAAACACTTTTCAGTAAGTTTTGTCAAATGTGAAGTTAGCATAAAAGTTGATTTCAATCACTTGAATTTCCTTTGGAAAAATTGAGGTTCTTGCACCTGTACTTAGGAGTCTGTATTGTACTGTGTGATTTTGGTCTCTGTAGAAATTATTTAACCAGTGGACTGTTCAACAAATTCAACACTGAAAATTTGATGTTTTCATACAGTACCTCTTGTTTTCTGTTTTCATAAGAGTTGGGGCGTTAGGTTGCGTTTGACATTACTAATTGAAACATGTTTACAACACATATTATAGGTTTTTCTTTATAAGTGATTCTAGATTTTTTCTTGAAAATTGCTTTGTTACCACATATTTAAGTGTTTTTTTCCAGAAAATAAAAGTATATGTTTTTTTTTTTAATTGGAACGCGTTTTGTTAAACTGCTTATCATACGCGGTTGGTGTTGTAAACACTTTTCAGTAAGTTTTGTCAAATTTGAAGCTAGCATAAAAGGTTATTTCAATCACTTGAATTTCCTTTGGAAAAATTGAGGTGCTTAGTCTTTGCACCTGTACTTAGGAGTTTGTATTGTACTGTGTGATTGTGGTCTCTGTAGAAATTATTTAACCAGTGGACGGTTCAACAGATTGCAACACTGAAAATTTGATGTTTTCATATAGTACCTCTTGTTTTCTGTTCTCATAAGAGTTGGGTATTAGGTTGCGTTTGACATTGCTAATTGAAACATGTTTACAACACATTATAGGTTTTTCTTTATAAGAGATTCTAGATTTTTTCTTGAAAATTGCTTTGTTGCCACATATTTAGGTGTTTTTTTCCAGAAACTAGAAGTATAAGTTTTTTCCTTAATTGGAACGTATTTTATTAAACTGCTTATCATAATTGGTCAATGTTGTAAACACTTTTCCGTAAGTCTTGTCAAATGTGAAGTTATCATAAAAGGTGATTTCAATCACTTGAATTTCCTTTGGAAAAATATATTTTATTTTTTTTATTTGGAAATACCAGTTGACGGAACCCATAAACCAACTTGAATGGAATGGGGCGGTTAGGTGGTGGATGAAGAACAATTTGGGCCTTTAAGGATACTTCTTTTGTAGTATTAGCACTTCATTCCTTTTTGGGATTAAAGTTAGTTACATCTATTTTTATGAAAGCAGATTTTGTGGAGAAGTTACTATCATGCTACCCACTAATTAATTTTTGAAGTTTTGTTCTCACTTCTTCTGCTCTGACCTCCGCTTTACCAAGTTTTCTTGTACCGACTGGAACTGAAATTATGTTGCTTTCTGTTGTGGTTTATCAATTTATATTCTGTTCTATCGGACTTTCAATGATAGAATGATTAAATAACTAACCATAGACATCTTGCTTGAAGTGTGATTCGTTTGAAGAAGAGCAGCTAGTGGGGGCAGTGGTAAAATCATTAACGAGCAGAGATGACTTTGCACAAAATGCGCCTTCCTTGATAGAGAAGAATCCAGAGGAATCTTGTCAAAGATTGCTTAAAATGTGGAACATGTGATGTCCAAATTGTTTCTATTCCTTGCTGTTTTTTCCACTCACTGCAAATTAAGAATATTAACCTCTGAAATTCTTCAGTTTGAGGCCATCTTCTCAAACCATCCTATCACTGGCTGCTGATGTCCGGACTCTAAGTGAAGAAAAGGAACACTTGAAGATCAACCTTCAGAAGGCTGAGGAGGAGGTGGAGGTATTGTTTGAGGAGAACAACGCAGTGGGTGAAGAGAACAGAAGGCTGATTGCGCAGCGAAATGACGAAGAAAACCTTCCAGGTGGCTTGGGATGCGGTGCGTCTCCCAAGGTTAGTGAAACTAAAGCTGCGTTGGGTTGTGAAAAATATTTCCTATGTTGTCTAATTCATATTCTGATACATTTTAAATAATGAAAACATCTAATGCTTTCCAAATCAAAACACAGCCTAAGAGATTCGATTGGGGCTTTGTGTATGATCTGTTGGTGTGTCATGCAGAGCAACAAGAGGAAATGCAGTGCCACGGTGAGGAGCTCGGAGATGAAGAAGAATAATGGATTCAGTGATTCGGGTTTACCCAGACAGGTTTTGTCACCTTTGTTGTGCAACTCCTCTGACCCTATACGGCATAGCAAGTAGTGAAGTCATATGAATTTGTCTGTTAAAAAAATGATACAACTTCTATTGCCATCAGTCTTATTCATTGGACAATGAAGAAGAATATGTCCATTGTTCACCATTTTTGGCATTCTACATGATGTTTTGGCTCATGAAAGAAATAAAAACATTACGAGTGTGTGGAATTGAATATATTTATATTCTTGCTAAATTATTTTACTTTATAATTTTTTGTTGATCAAGTTTTTTTTTTGGGGGGGGGCATTTAAAGGGTAAAATTTGGTGGTTTCTTTGTGCTGTTTCTGGCCTTGGCCACCAGCTTTTTCACTATGCCCAAGTGGTGTAGGAATTGATGCATGGCTTGTAAAGCTATTAACAATCATACATAAAAAAGCTGTTTTGGAGTCATGTCATTGCCCTTTTAGTATGTATGTCTCTAGAATATTCTTTAATGAAAATTATGTATTTGATTTTGAAGTTGGAAAGAAGGGTATTTTTTTTTAAATTTCTTTTTTTTGGCAATTTTTTTTTTTTGGTTAAGGTTAGTTAAAACAATATAAAATATCGTACTGCAGATTAAAGGGCATGCTAACTTTTTAAGCCAAACACACAAAATTAATTCCAACTGACAGCCAATGAGTACATATTAATATGTCTGCACATTAAAGGGAATGCCGACTTTTAAGCCAAACACACACAGTGTTTCACCGATATGCATATAAAGTTTTTGTAATCAAAGTTGTTTTGTGTTGGATTTATTATCAACCATTGATGGACATCATTGTGATGTATTTTGTATGGAGATAAGATTGATGTCCTAGTTATTGGTGATGATAATTATAATTAGTCAAATAAAGTATTGTTTGTGATTGAGTGATGTGTCATTTAACATTATGTATAACAGGATAACGTAGTTTCTATATGTATCGGCTTGAAGAAGAGACGACATAGGACTGCCATTTGTGCAATTTACTATGCATATGAATTTGATCTTTGAAGGGTAGAGACATCGTGTAAAGTTTAATGTATGCATGAGTTGGATATACAAGACACATCGAATGTGCTAATGCGTGTTTACATTATGTAGGGTGCATGTATTGTATTTAAGGGACAACACTTCTACTACAAAACTCACAAATAAGCAAATGTCCATAAAGTATGAAGGATATGATACAAGCCCATGTTTTGAAGATCCAAAGATTTCTCATGGGTTTACATGATTTTGTTGAAGGAAAAACAATAAAGTTGATGCACATTATGTGTGGATGTTTTGTTTTATATTACAAGTAATGGAATGATAGTTTGGCAAAGTAGGTCAGTGTTTAAAAGAATCATTGAAAGAGAATAAGACCATATCGTGGTTTATGCCATAGTTTCATGCATATGTTATGCATGTGCAAGCTTCTAGGTTGTGATAAGTGATGATGGTTTAAGGCCGATAGTGATTTTGTGGTGGGAATTAACGAAATAACATTGTGGAGTGGCAATTGTGGTTTTGCAAGTTCAGTTGGTGTCTTTATGGAGACAAGATAACCTTGTCATAGTTTGTATCCCATCTTGAAAGTAAATATATAAAAAAAGTAATCCACGACAAGTGCACATGGTTTTAGTTTGTGGTTTTTGAAGCATAGAAGGAAGCAATGGTTGTAGGATGAGTTCACACCATGAAGTTAATCAAGTCGTGACTATGTTGATGTTGAGGATTCACAGACCAACCATACCTTGGAAACCATGATACTTATGTTATTTATTTGGAGCCAGAGAGGTGACTACTAGCTGACTCGAACTAAGTTGAATTTGTGAAAACACATTTTTCTTTGTTGGGCATTACAAGTATAACATCATGGTTTTCAAATTGTCTTTTTGGAAGGAATAATGATTCTTTTGGTTTGATGATGATAATAAATCATGTTTTTTGAAGTTAGGATATTGAAAAAAATCAAGATTTTTGGGACGATCATGTTTTCTAAGGGTGTGCTTTTTGGGATTGTGTATGGGCCAAGGAAGCCATGTTCCACAATTATGATAAAACGAAGCCTGATTATATTTCAAATATGTTCATTTTTTTCCAAATTCTTAAGACTCAAATGTGATATTTATGTTAGGAAAAGTTAGAATCATATATGTGCCTTTTTGAAAGAAAAATTTTAAAATAGTGATTACATCTTGAACAAGATTTTAATAAGAAATTAATGAGAAGATTTGGAGAGGTATTTTTATCTTAAATATATTTTATTATGAATGTAAGAACAAGATTGAAAAAAGTAAACTTAGGGGAAAATTCTTGAAGGAAATTAAGGAATATTTATTCTTAATTATATGGAGATATATGTTAAAATTTGATGAAAAATTGAAACACTTTATTGAAGGTAGATTCATTTACTCAAAACCCCCAATTAATTTGGGAATCTTGCTAGAGAAGGCTAAAGGCTTTAAAAGGGATGAGAAAACCCATAAAGAAATTGAGTTGGAACTCTATTAAACATTTGAAGAAAGAGTTGTGATATAAACACATTGGAAATCCTAAGAGTATTATGAAAAAGACATTAATGATCCTTGAACAACATCTTGAGGTATGTGTATGCATTTATTGTTGGGTTTTAGCATAGATAACCCTTATCTAGATAAAGTAGGAATACACTGAAGGGTTTTTAAGGATCGAACAACACTTATTCAAGGCAGTGGAAGACATTAGAGACCTCAAATCCCAAGATCACCATTCATGAAACCGAAACCATGTATAAACAGAAAATAAAGAACATTATACCTTGTACCAATGAGCCTATGCTACTATCTTTGTGTTGCAAAAGTGGGTTCCCTAGACCCAACATGAATAATACTTTTCGATTATCGATTTGTGTATATAGAGAGACATGCATGATGAATTCTTACCAAAATAGAGGCCACACTTTCGTAACCACTATTTACATGGTAATGCCCTTAGATTATTTGTCGTATCAATAAGTTATAATAGTTCTTAGCTATAATGAGAACATCAAGATACTATGACATTAATCTTTAACATGTCCTCTGGCCTAGATACATCATACTAACTGAACACATATGATGTCTAACTATCAGGTGTTGGGGGCTCTTAAGCATTAATATTTTTTTTCTCATAAAGTTCACACTTGATGATCTCAAGTAGAGAAGATCATGAGGACTGACCCGCCAATAGGAACACCGCACATTTTGAGTGTCATTGGTAGTTCCTATCTGCGAACATGTGTATTGGTCTCTCGACTTGAGATCATTATCAGTGTGTATAATTTGATTACATACTTTGATACAAGATGAAAACCATGAAATTTGTGTCATGATAAGGTAGCTTGCATTGGGTGCGTCATTGGTGATATGACATTGATTGAATGATCAAGATAGTTTTTGTCGCTTCTAAAAGGATGAGATATCTCAGGCCCAATTGACTAGGATAGTAGTACCTTTATTAAATCAATGGTCATGGTGATTAAAGGTAAGTCCGTATAGTAAGGTCAAAGAATAATAAAACAAGAAATGATGATAACATAACATATGCATCCTGCTTTATGAGATATCATGAGACAAATAGATAATATTACATGGTGTGTGTTCGTAAGAGGTTGTCGTTGCTATGACTATTTTCAACTCCTTATGGGTCATGATGGGTTGCTAGACTCTGCTCTTAGTCTATGAATAATATTCTATGCTAATGAGATAAGGTTCTAGAGGGTCACAAACAAAGTGTATTCAGAAGCTTGACTAATTCTAATGAATTGGAGTTAGAGCATGGTGGGCCTCACGGTGGTGCACGACTAATGTCTAAGTTTATATGATTGCAATAGAAACAAATAAATCCAATAGTATTCGAGTTTAGAATAATAACAATTGAATTTATTTACTTATTATATTCGCAAGTTAATTAGTGAATATAATGAAAAATATTTTCTAACATATATTAAATATTAAATATTCAAGGTTTGTTTAATATTTACGGGAGAGACAAGTTGTGTTAATGAATCGTATTTTATCACAAAACATAGTTCATGTGTTACAAGTATGTGATAAAATATTTATGACATTTGCAACAAGTTTTAAGTGTTGTTTATGCCGTTTTTGTGTATATTTGACGGGTTAACCTCCTTAAGGACCTAAATGCAATTTATGGAAATTAAAACCTAAGTATATAAGATCTTTTAAGATGAAAAATGAGAGAGGTAAGTGTTTTCATGAATTCCCTCTTTTCTCCTCTATCTCTGAAGACCTTGAGAGAGAAAGAGAAGGGAAGATCAATGTTTGCTCAATCCAAGTTCTAGGATCGTTATTTTGATCTCCCGTGATCGTGATGACATCAAAGAGCCTTTGTTTTTCCATGCTAGAATCCGTATTTTGAAGGCCAACAATCGATCAAGCTACCGAACTCGTGTCGACGATTGAGAGGGTTCCAGGTTCAGTTCCTTCGAGCGACGATCACCGACGATGAGCGAAATGTGTTTCCAATCGAAATCGGACAATCTACAATTTTGATTTAATTTTTCATTCTTAATTATTTATTCTTGATTGAATTTCACCTAATCCATGGATGAATCTAGGCTGAGGTATAACAGATTTGATGTTTCAACACAAATTCAGACCCAAAATTTTTTAAATATCATTTTTCACACTTACGCCAAAGCCAGAGATTCCTTTAATTGGTATTAGAGTGAGATTTTCATTTAATTATGTTGAATTAAAAATTAAATTTTTATTTATTCAAGAAGTGGGCATCTCTACGCTCTCGTTGCCACAAACGATGCATAGATCAGAGATCAGATGACCGAGTTATGGTTATCTGAAGAACAAAAAAATAATTGTTCGACCTTAAAACCAAGAACCAATATATATCACCGGTGAAAGTTTATTTTGACGATGAAAGATGAATGATGAAATCAAAGAAGAAAATTTCTATAAAGTATGAAGGATATGATACAAGCCCATGTTTTGAAAATCCACAAATTTCTCATGGGTTTAAATGAATTTGTTGACAAAAAACAATAAAGTTGTTGGACATTATGTGTAAAGGGTTTGTTTTATATTACAAGTAATGGAATGATAGTTTGGTAGTGTAGGTTAGTGTTTAAAATAATCATTGAAAGATAATAAGATCATATCATGGTTTATGCCATAGTTTCATGCATATGTTATGCATGTGCAAGCTTCAAGGCTGTGATGAGTGATGATGGTTTAAGGCCGATAGTGATTTTGTGGTGGGAATTAACAAAATAACATTGTGGAGTGGCAATTGTGGGTTTTCAAGTCCAGTTGGTGTCTTTATGGAGACAAGATAACCTTGTCATAGTTTTTATCCATTCTTGAAAGTAAATATGAAAAAAAGTAATCCATGACTAGTGCACATGCATTCATTTTGTGGTTGTTGAAGCATAGAAGCGGTGGTTGTAGGATGAGTTCACACCATGAAGTTAATCATGTCGTGAGTTTGTTTATGTTGAGGATTCACATGGACCAACCTTACCTTAGAAACCATGATACTCATGTTATTTATCTGGATCTAGTGAGATGACTACTAATTGACCTGAACTAAGTGGTATTGGTGAAAACACATTTTTCTATATTGAGCATTACAAGTACAACATCACGATTTTCAAATTGTCTTTTCGAAAGGAATAATGGTGCTTTTGGTTTGATGGTAACAATATTTCATGTTTTTTAAAGTTAGGATATTGAAAAAAATCAAGATTTTTGGGATGGTCATGTATCTAAGGGTGTGATTTTTAGGATCGTGTTTGGGACTAGGAAGCCATGTTCCATTCTTATGATAAAATTAATCCTTATTATATTTCAAATATGTTAGTTTTTTACAAAGTCCTTAGACTCAAATGTGATATTTATGTAAGGATAAGATAGAATCATATAGGAGTCTTCTTTAAAGATTTTTTTTAAAATAGTGATCACATCTTGATCATGATTTTTAGAATAAATGAATGAGAAGATTTGGAGAGGTATTTTTATCTTACATATATTTTATTATGAATGTAAGAACGAGATTCACAAAAGTAAGGTTAGGGGAAAAGTCATGAAGGAAATTAAGGAATATTTATTCTTAATTTTATGGAGATATATGTCAAAATTTGATGAAAAACTGAAACACTTTATTGAAGGTAGATTCATTTACTAAAAACCCCCAATTAATTTGGGAATCTTGATTGAGGAGGCTAAAGGATTTAAAAGGGATGAGAAAACCCACAAAGAAATTGAGTTAGAACTCTATTAAACATTTGAAGAAATAGTTTTGATATAAACTCATTGAAAATCCTAAGAGTTCTAAAAAAGACATTAATGATCCCAAACAACATCTTGAGGCAGGCATATGCATTTATTGTTGGGTTTTAGCATGGAAAAACCTCATCAAGATGAAGTAGGAATAAACTGAAGGGTTTTTATGGATCAAACAATACTCACTCAAGGCAGTGGAAGGCATTAGAGACCTCAAACCCTAATATCACCATTCATGAAACCGAAACCATGTACAAACAGAAAATAAAGAACATTATACCTTACACTGATGCACCTATGCTGCTATCTTTGTGTTGTAAAAGTGGGTGCCCTAGACCCAACATGAACAATATTTTTCGATTACCAAATCATGTATATAGAGATATATGTATGATGAATTCTTACCAAAATAGAGTCCACACTTTTGTGCCCACTATTTACATGGTAATGTCCTTATATTATTTTTCATATCAATAAGTCATAACAATTCCCATCAATAAAAAGAACCTCAAGATACTATGACATTAATCTTTAACATATTTCATATGATATAGATATATCATATCGACTGAACATAGATGATTTATGACTATCAGGTGCTGGAGGCTCATAATCATTGAGACTTTTTCTCGTGAAGTTCGCACTTGTTGATTTCAAGTAGAGGAGATCATAAGGACTGACCCGCCAATAGGAACATCACATGTTTTGAGTGTCATTGGTATTTCATATCTGCAGACATGTGTATTGGTCTCTCAACTTGAGATCATTATCAGTGTGTATTATTTGATTATGTACTTTTATGCAAGACGAAAACCAAGACATTTGTGTCATGATGAGGTAGCCTGTGTTGGGTGTGTCATTGGTGGCATGACATTGATTGAATGATCAAGATAGTTTTTGTCACTTCTAAAAGGATGAGATATCTTGGGCCCAGTTGACCAGGATAGTAGTACCTTTATTAAATCAATGGTCATAGTGATTAAAGGCAAGCCTATATAGTAAGTTCAAATAATAATAAAGCAAGAAATAATGATGACACAAAGTGTGCATCCTTCTTTATGAGATATCTTGAGATAGAGAGATAATATTACACAGTGTGTGTTCGTAAGAGGTTTTCATTGATATGACTAATTTTAACTCCTTAGGGGACATGATGAATTTTTAGACTCCGCTCTTATTATATGAATAATATTCACTACTAATGAGATAAGAGTCTATAGGTTTATAAACAAAGCGTATTCAGAAGCTTGACCAATTCTAGTGAATTGAGGTTTAGAGCATGGTGGGGCCCATGGTGGTTCTTGGGTAATGTCTAAGTTTATACGATCATAATGGAAATAAATAAGTTCAACAATTTCAAGTTTAGAATAATAACAATTGAATTTATTTACTTATTATATTCACAAGTTAATTAGTGAATATAATGAAAAATATTGTCCAACAAATAATAAATATTTAACATTCAAGGTTTGTTTAATATTTATGGGAGAGACAAGTCGGGTTATTAACTTATATTTTATCAAAAAACACAGTTTATGTGTTACAAGTATGTGGTAAAATATCTGTGACATTTGTGGCAAGTTTTAAGTGTCATTTATGTCGGGTTTTGGTATGTTTGACGGGTTAACTTCCCTAAGGACCAAAATGCAATTTATGGAAGTTAAAACCTAACTATATAAGATCTTTTAAGACGCAAAATGAGTGAGGTAAGTGTTTACACAAATTCTCTATTTTTCCCCATATCTCTCAAGTCCTAGATAGAGAAAGAGAAGGGAAGATCAATGTTTGCTCGATCCAAGATCTAGGATTGTTAGTTTGATCTCCTGCGATCATGATGAAGTCAAAGAGCCTCCGTTTCTCCATGGTAACACACAGATTTTGAAGGCTGATGATCGATCAAGATACCGAACACATGTGGATGATCTAGAGGGTTCTTGGTTCAGTTCTTTTGAGTGACAATTATCAACGACGAGCGAAACATGTTTATAATCGAAATCAGACGAGGTGTGATTTTGATTTAATTTTTCATTCTTAATTATTCATGTGTGATTCAATGGAACCTAATCCATAGATGAATTTAGGCTAGGGTATAAAGGATTTGATGTTTTGACACAAATATGGACCCAAAAATTTTAAAATATCATTTTTCACACTTCCGCCAAAGCCCAGGTTTCCTTTAATTGGTATCAAAGCGAGATATTCATTTAATTATATTAAATTAAAAATTAAATTTTTATTTATTTAATAATAGGGCATATCTACGGTCTCACTACCACAAATAACACATCAATCAGAGATCAAATGATTGATTTATGGTCATATGAAGATTAAAACAATAATTATTCGACCTTAAATCCAAGAACCAATATATATCATCAGTGCAAGTTTATTTTTCCGATGAATGATGAAATCAGATTAGAATATATGACTAGAACCCTACCCACACAGGATTCGTCCGGTTGATCTTCAGTATAGAGGAAGTTTGATTCATTACAGACTTTATTAAAAGTACAGTGTAATATTTATATATAATATATATGCTCTAATGGGTGGGGGGAGCCATTGACACACTCCTTTTGAACTTTAAGAAAATTAAAACACACACACAAAAGGAAAGTTAGGGATGTGGGGTAGCGACTCACCCAACCATTTCAACGTTTTCTTTAATTTGGGGTCAAGCCTACTTTTGAAATAAAAAAGAAAAATAAAAAAAGGAAAAGGGATAATGGTGGGGCCTCACCCAACTTGGTGGGTGGAAAACATTAGCTCCCCTTTTAAGGGGGAGGAAATTGGTGTCACATAGCTTGTAATTTAAATCAAAACTTTTATTTGAAGGTGGTGCACTGCCCCACTTTTGCGTGATGAAGAACCCGTCTAGGTGATGGCTGACATAGACACACACACACACACAGACATACATACATACCTATATAAATACATACATACATATATATATATATATATGTGTGTGTGTGCATGTGTGGCTCCCCACCCTCTACTCGTGCACCAGTTGTGTGGGTGTGCGTGCGACACCAACCCGACACCCCTATCGGGTTGGTCTTACCCGGGTAGCACGAATAAATAATGAAAAATTATAAAAAATATTTTGAATTTAATTAAACAATTATAGGCACCACGTGACAAGTGTTTTTGTGTATTAAAATTAAATTAAATTTATTTTAATTCCTGAAAAATACCCTAAAGATGATATCATCGCAAATTTAATTTATTTACGTGATTTTAATGTGTACTAATTGATCATGAACCATAGACCAACCAATGATTGTCTGACATTTTCTTATTTATTTATTTATTTAAATACATGGTTTTTAATAATTATTTAATAAATGATGATTCATGTATCATTTTTTGCGTCATTATATGCATAAGAGTTTGTGCGACCAAATAAAAATTATTTATCCGTATTCTTCATTTCCTAGATCCCCTCATTTGTGTGTGAGTATTATTGTATAATGATGAGTATAGTAAGTAATGAAAATCGAATAAAGTTTTGGCTATGTACCAAACAAAGGTTCGATACATTGTATGAGTGAGTTCTAGAACTCGAGTTACAAGAATCGTGACTCAAGGAGTTACCCCTAGGGTCTAGGTTGATCCATTATTTGCTCAATGGATTAACCATTAGTATTTTTTCATGATCACAATGTTTAATTTTATTTATGCAAGGTTTATTATTTTATGTGTGTGTAATTATCACGTATGATCACATAAAAGAAATAAGTGGGCATGTGTAGATAAAATGAACACGCGTGATAGGTGTATTTCTATTTATAATATTGTTAATGTGTGAGTGTGGTCACATAGAATAAGCAAGTGTAAATAGAAATGGATTACATTCAACAAGAATTATAAAAATCCTTGAAGAAATATTAATTCATAATCACTTCCATCACTTAATTCTAAACAAAACCAATCGTATGAGGTGCTTGTCTACCTTAGTTGAGGGTGCCTCCTACTATTTGGTAGTTCTTATTAGAGCAGTGGGTCAACTTAACTAAATATGGTAGTAAAGAAATATTCATAGCTAGATTGTTGTAACATTAAAGTTAAAGCATTGAGCAATTCAAGGTTATCCTTTATTGAAGATGAGATTCCACTCAATAGATCAAGGATCTACATGTTAATGTGGTTGGTTAGCTAAAATCCTACCTTGGGACTCATCGAGTAGTAGCGTAACCATAACTTGGACTATGAGGAGAGGTTTTAAGGATCTTTGCTACTAGAATACTCAAGCGACTGGGTATTCCAAATCTAGTAGTGAGAGATACTATAATTTGATAAAATAGTGGGAGATATTCATGATAAAAAAAACATCTAATAACTGGAAATCAATATAAAAGTTCTAATCTGTTTAAGTTTTATTTTTTAGATTAATGGATAGTAATACCACAAGTTCACTATGATCTATAATGGAAAAAGTACATGTCCTAATCGGAAAATGTTTCAAAGTGTAGTATATGATCTTGTGAAAAGTACTACGATATGAATATAAATTCTATGTGTTAGATTCCCCACTGCCTATTGATCCACCTCAGGAAGCAAGGGTAAAAATAAGACACATGATTAATGCATTTTATGTTTACATAATAATGCTATCATCATTTTCCAATGAGTTCTGAAAACAACATCAAGACATGGATGATTTCACATATTTTCTCAACTTCGAGAATTCATTGAGGAGAAAGTGAAGTGAGAAATGAATGAGATGATGATTACACTGAATATGTGTAAATTGAAAGATGTATCATGATATTTCAATACATTCATTTGTAATACCTTTATCACTTAATTAATCATGTTTAATTTAGGATTAAAAAATAACCAATATGGAGAAAACACTTCATTTCCTTTTGGGTAAGGTTCACCAAGAAGATATTAACTTAAAGAAAGATTAATCTCTAGTTATTATGGTGAAAAAATAGAAATAAAAGGTGAAAAAGGTCAATGGAAAGTGTAAGACCAAAGTCACCTTCACAACGTACTTCAATAAATAGAGGGAAAACATCATACATGATGCTATTTTCTTTTCATGTATCGAGATAAGTCTATGGAAGATAAAACATAGTGAATTGAAGTAGAAGAAAGAAGAGGCTTCCACTTAGTGTATATTCATTATAGTATGCGATGTTTCTATTTTACTTCTTGGGTATTAGATACTGAATGTGCATCACACATTTGTATCCAAATACAACAACCATGTAAGTATAGAAATGTTACAAGAAGTAAGGTGAATTATCCAAGAAGCTGATAAAGGGTGATTTCTAAGTCAACAGTGAGAAGTACACAACTTCTAATTTCCATGATTTATGATTCTAGTTGAACATTTATTGAGTATTACCAAAACATTTATTTCATGTGTCCAATTAAAACAATAATACATTATTCCATTATGGAATGAATTTTGTTTTTGGTACCACATAATCAACTAATATTTTAGTGATGCTTGAATCATTGGCAATATCTAATGAATATAAAATGCAAGACTTAAATACCTAGTTGTGGAAAGATGATAATTTTTCTTGTAAAACTGAAATTAGTTTTCAAGGATATACCCAGTATGGTATTTAGACCCTTTTGAGCTAAAAACTTGGAAATTATTTACACAATTACTTATCTAGTTTTTGATAAATAAACCTTTAAAAATAAAGGTAATCCACAAATGTTTCAGAATTAGTTCATCTAAGAGAGAGTGAACTATCCCAATCAGAAGATAGATATAAATTCATATACTTAATGAAATTCATTTAAGAGTTTTAAGGAATGTAAAAATGAAGAAATGAGTATACATGGTTTGAAGATATGAGTTTTTTTGGGCCGGTGAGCTAAATAATATCTCAACCATGTATTCATCGATCATTAAAAATGTAGAGTGGATTTAATCCTAAACTCACATTTCATTGTACACTTCAAAGTTATGATGTTAGTAAAATGAGGGTTGATGATGATTATTACATTCATACGATGATCATTAAAATGTAGAGTGAATTTATTCCTAAACGTTCATTTCCTTATACATATCAAAGCCACGATGTTAGTAAAAGGAGTATTAATGATGAGATTTAATAAGCATTGCAAAATATTTCATTATCTCTCAAGATGTGATTTATAAATAGGGGTGTTAACCCATAACCATATGACAAATATAATTACAAATGTATATAATATGAGTTATAATAGGAAGGAACTTCATTATGCCACACTCCATGTGTTTATATGTAAAGAGTTTGTTAAGGTTAAGTTAATAAAAAAATTGCATCAATAATAACACAATGTGAATCTAAGTTAATTATCCTAAAGGTTTCTAAGGATATTATAGAAACCCAAGAGATAGAAAATTTATAGTCAAGTGATAAACTATATTTCTATAAAAGGGTGCACATCTCTATTTGAGATAGTGTGAGCTAAATTGACCTGGGTAAATTCAAGGATTGATATGTACAAGTTGTTGGCATAGGAACAAGTTCCACAAGAGTTCATGGAAAAGGAATTTTCTAGTGACACATATTGTGTAGGAAGGTTAAAACCATAGTGGAATTTTTATATTCACCGAGGAAGGTGATACATTATTCATTGATAATAATGAATCCTATAAGGAATCAGTAAATGGAAATAATATATGATTGAAAAGATTATATTAATTCATGAAAATGGATTCCATGTACAAAAATATAGTCTTTATATTGGTATATTATCTAATTGATGTAAAGTTATTGGTGGATATTCAGGAGAAACTATAAATGGGTGGTACAAGTGTGGTACCAATAAGGCTCAATTCGTTATACCAAATCATCATGATTAAATCCATTTGAATTCCATTTGTCATAGTAACTATCTAGGATCATTATATTGCACCTTATATTTCAAGACAACCTTTCTTGGAAGATTTTATATAATGCAACTAGAAAGGGTTATTGACACCATAGAATGCCAATATGGAATTCAAGTTGTCGAGATCCATTTATGGATTAATGCATGCATTATGATCATAGAATATTCACTTGGAATGAAATTATTCTAGGTGTCTATGACCGCGTAGTCATGAAACACAAAATTGATTATGTTTTTAAGGTTTATTTATAGTATAGGTAATACCCTAGGTCATCTCTCAGGGAGTGTTGATTGGTTTAGATTATGCGTTTTTAATAAAAATTATTATAAAGGGGTGATTTTGAAAACAGTTTAAAGCAAATAACTTAACATAAAGAGTTTAATAGTTGATAAACCAAGTGAATTTTAAAAAATATGAGACAAAGGGGTCATTGTGATTTCACTACACACATTTCAAGTTCATTTTTCTTAGATATTCATTTTGTTTTGGAGTAATTATTTGGTTGAAATTAATTGGAATCCCAATTAATTCCCAAGCCTTTATTTTACAGCTTAAAGAACCAAACCTTGACAAAACAATTGTATTTCCAAGGCCCAAAACTTATGTATGGAATAAGAGCTTCCAAATAATATTTAAATCTCAATAAAGTTGGTAAGAAAATGATTATTGTGTTTTCTAATCAAAACAACATAAGTCACACACTCAAAACCTCACACCGATCGGTTAGAAATTAAGAGAAAATCAATCACATGCATCAAAACAATCATTCAAATAAGAAATAATTTAAGATACATGGAAGGAAATATTTTAACACCAAAATCACTCTAAACAAGTAGCTAATATATGCATTGAAAATCCCTTGACATGTGTGTAGATCCCTCACAATGAACGCCCATCGTTTAGCTCGACATTGGGAGGAGGATGCTCGGGTATAACTCCTTCTTCATTCTTGACCCCCCTATGAGGATAGGGGCCTCCATAACTTCTAGTATTAAGAGGAAACTATTCTAGGAATCCAAAATGGTAGATATTTTCTTCTGTTTCGAACTTACAAATGAGGATCCCACTGTACTAATTTATAGTAAAATTGGAAGGTGGTTTTGATCCCTCAAATTTTGAGAAACCACATGGTCCATGGTTTTTGACCACCAGACAGTCTAATATCACTTTTTAAAAAACTAGAAACATGTTTCCCCACCTTGTTAATATCTCCAATGAACATTTGGAACCATTTGAAAAAATAGATCTTGAGATATTTACAAAATACAGAACATATTTTTTGACTTCGTGCAGATTCGATGGCTTGGACAGATCAGTTCGGATGGGCCACCAGATGGAAGAATTGGAATTTTGTTCCTTCATAAAAGTTGTATCCCATGAAGTCTTCAATACCCTTACAAAATTTCTGCCCATTTTGATTCATGGAGTTCACAGAACATGTAAAACAATGTATATATGTCCTTGGGATTCCATGCAGTTTGTCCCATTTCCCTTCTGCATCATCTCCAGCCCTCCAAATCACCTCCTCCTATAATAAAATTAACAAAAAAAATAACATTTCCCTTTTTAACAGTGATAAAAACAAAATAATTGAATAAAAAATTAAGTGAAATTTGTTATTATTTTTATAATTTTCAATACAAAACTAGTTTAGCATAGTGGTGTAATGGAGAAAATAAAATAGTGAATCGTGGTGCAATCACACCCCCACACCTAAAACTTTTCAATCCTAGGAAAATTCATATTTCGAAAAATTATGCATGAATATATTTACAAATTCATAAAGATATAAAATTCAATGAAAATTTTATTCCTGATAGAAATGTGATCAAATAAAAAATCATGCTAAGGAGTTATTCTCAGTGATCATGGAAAAAGACATCTCAAAAATTGTATCGAAATGAAATTCCAAGCGATGCATGATACCAATCAATGAAAAAAATTAAAAATTTAATCCTATCACTAATTCTTCACATGTGTGTGTGTGAAAACCATTTCATGCTATTCTTTCCACTTTCTATCAAGTAAATATAATTTATTTTAAAAATTTCCTACTTACATGATCCTTTCCACCATACTTTCCCTATATCATTTGCAATCAAATTTCAAGACCCACTCACTTAAGAATTCCCAAAATTCAAACCATAAGCTCCCAACCTAGATATCCCTATATTTTTTACATTTCATCACTCCCCTCATTTATTATTTTTTTTTCAAAAGATTCACTTGGAAAAAATCTCAAACTCTTCTCTCAACTCTTGTTTGATATCCTCACGGCACTAATTGTAATAGTTATAACACCTGGTCAAGACATAACCCATTTTTTTGTTTTTTTGAGGGTGTACAACAGTCGGATAACATGTATACACGCATAGGTCAATCTAGTATAGTAATTAAATAGATCATATAAGGAATGAATGTATGTAAAAAACATTTTGGAAAGTAGAGAAAAATTGACCTAACTTATATTTACCTTCCATTAAGTAATAAAATTTCACACTTCATGGTTTAGTGCAAATTTTCATGGAGATATTAAGTAAAAAAAATTTCCCTTAAACTATTAAAAAATGGGTACCATTCTTCTAAAAGGTTTATAAATGATACAACTATTTATATCATTGACAAACAACCAAATTTCAAGAGAAAGTCACACCACAATATTGAATTCTTACTGAAGTTTACATTTCATTAGATTTTTTTTGAATGTTAAAACAACATGAAATAATGAAATTCCACATGCATTTTCAATAACTTACATTATTAAATAGGCATCATTTTCCATGATAAAGTGGGTATAAAAAAAGTAATATTCTAGCACAAAAGTGATGTGGAGGGAAAGGGGGGAAAGTAACAATACTATTCATCAAGCTAGAAAAAAGAAAAATAAGAAAGTTGATGAAAATTCCTAACTAACCCAAGAATATACCCATCCACCCACACCTAAAGTGTGCAGTTTCATCACTATAATAAAATTAAATGTGGGAAGGAAGGATAAAACCTGGTGGGTGTTATTGGTATGTTGCTTCTTGAACATAGAGTTCCTCCATCGGGAACTATGGAAGGGCTTCATAGAAGTGCTTTAACTGCTTCCCATTGACATGAAGGTTTGTTTGGTTTCTTAATTTTGAACCTGAAAAACACCAAATAGAGATACATTAGTAATAGTTTATTGTCCAAACCAGTGGGAATGAATCTTACCAAGATACATCTTCAGCCTTGCATTATAGAGGAGGATCTTCTGCCCAATGTGGAACTGATGATGAAGGATGAGACAGTTGTGGGCAGCCTTAGTTCGCTCTTTATAAATATGGGAGTTCTCATATGAATCTATTTTAATTTACTCTAGCTCCTGAATTTGTAACTTCCTTTGAGAACCTACACTATAAATACTAGAATTGCATTTTTTAATGGCCCAGTAGGCCTGGTTCTCAATCACAATAGGGAGGTGAAAACTCTTTCCAAACACTAGCTGATATGGTGACATGATAATGATAGTTTTGAAAGAAGTATGGTAACCCCATAAGGAATCATCAAGTCTACGACTCCAATATTTTATATTAGGTTGAACCATTTTATCAAGAATTGTTTTTACCTCCCTATTTGACACCTTATCTTGACCATTGGTTTGTGGGGGATATGCAATAGAAACTCTATGACCGACCCCATACTGACGCAAAAGAGATTTCATTTTTTTGGTCATAGAAATGAGAACCCTGGTCACTGATCATGAACCTAGGTAATCCAAACCTATAAAAAATCTGGGTTCTCAAAAATTCCAAAATAGTCCTGGAATCATCAATCCTTATAGAATGTGCTTCTACCCATTTTGAAACATAATCCACTACCAGAATAATGTAAAGGTTCCCAAATGAATTGGGGAATGGTCCCATAAAGTCAATGCCCTAAACATTGAAAATGTCATGGAAGAGAAAGGGTTGTTGTGACATTTAATTTATTTTAGATACATTCCCCATTCCTTGATAGCGAGGAAAAGATTTACAGAAATCATGGGCATCCCAAAAACGTGTTGGAAAAAAGAGACCAGAATAAGGACCTTGCGAGTAGTCCATTGGGGACCAAAGTGGCCCCCACCAGTAGGAGTGTGGCTGAACCTAAGGACATACTGAAACTCACTATCAGAAACAAAACACCCGAGGACTCGATCACTACATATTCACCAAAGGTAGGGGTCTTCCCAAATGTACCAACGAGACTCATGTTTTAGATGACCGACCTAGTTTTTTTAAAAAATCAATAGGAATGCAAGATGCTACCAAATAATTTACAATTTCAACATACCAAGGAATAACATCTTGTACTTGATACAGTTTATCGTTAGAAAAAATTTCATTTATGGGAATACAGGGGGATGAGTCAATGTATGAGGATGGGTTAATCCTACTAATATGTCCAGCCACCACATTCTATGTTCCTTTTTTATCTATAATTTCTAAATTGAATTCTTAAAGGAGGAGCATCCAGTGAATGAGACGTGGTTTGGATTCTAGTTTCTTAAGGAGATACTGGAGGGTTTCATGGTCTGAGAACACAATGAATTTGGACC
The DNA here is from genome assembly GCA_963277665.1 of Viscum album. Classification (NCBI taxonomy): domain Eukaryota; kingdom Viridiplantae; phylum Streptophyta; class Magnoliopsida; order Santalales; family Viscaceae; genus Viscum; species Viscum album. The sequence goes on along the minus strand of OY728153.1, from coordinate 1,776,086,264 downwards.
CTAAAAGGTACGAACTGAATTTATACAAGGCAAACAAAATGGAAAGAAATTATTTTTTAGTTGTGGTGTAGTTTTCTTGGGCATGGTCCAAAGTATGTGAGGCATTGGCAACAACATGTGGAGCTCGATCAAACCTTTGTGATAAGATTTCCCCAACTGCATAGTTAGAGGCGTCACACATGATCTTAAATGGTAAATCCCACTAAGGTGGTTGGATTAACAAGGGTGATGTGAGACTCCATTTTAACTTATTAAAAGCCTCCTCACATTCATTTTCAAAAACAAATTCCTTTTCTTTTTAGAGAAATCAGGAGAGGGGGAGTGCAATTTTACTAAAGTCATTAATGAAATGATGTTAAAATCTAGAATGAACTAGGAAATACCACACATCCTATATATTTTTGGGGAATGGTAGGGAAGAAATGAAATCCAGTTTTGATTTATCAACTTGGATACCATCCCCAAAAATGACCTGTCCCAAAACTATACCTTTTCGCACCATGAAATGGAATTTCTCATAATTTAATATGATATTATTTTCAATATAGTGATGTAGGATGATACCGATACTACTCAAACATTCATCAAAAGATAATTCATAAGTAGTAAAATCATCCATGAATACTTCCATAAAATTCTACAGGTAATCCGAAAAAAATACTAACCGTAAATCACTAGAAAGAACTTGGAGCATTGCACAAACCAAATGGAATACTCCTATATGAAAATGTGACAAAGGGGCAAGTAAAGGTTTTATTTTCCTAATCCTCAGGGGAAATATGGATTTGAAAGTATATAGAATACCCATAAAAGAAATAGTAATGAAACTTCCCTACTAGCCTCTCTAGAATTTGGTCAATGAATGACAATGGGAAATGGTATTTCCTAGTGTATTGATTTAGTCAGTGATAGTCTATACAGACACGCCAACTATTCTGCACATGAGTTGGAACCAATTCATTGTTTTCATTTTTAATTATTGTTAGACTCATTTTTTTAGGAACCACATCTACTGGACTGAACAATTGTCTATTGGATATGGGGTAAATGATTCCAATATCCAATAATTTTATTACTTCCTTTTTAACAACATCTAGGAGGTTTGGGTTTAGTCGGCGTTGTGCCTGCCTCATTGGTTTAGCCTCATCATTTAACAATATATGATGTGTGAAAATTGATGGGATAATACCAGGAATGTCATCAAGTGTCCATCTCAAATCTTGTTTATACTCCCTCAAAAGTTCAAGTAGTCAAAATTCATGCTTAGGAGGGAGTGAACTAGCAATGATGGCAGACAACTTGTTTCCATTCTCAAGATATGTATATTCTAAATCTTGTGGAAGTAGTTTTAGTTATAGTTCATAGGAATTTTGGATTGATGAGAGTGTGTGTGAAATTGAGAGGCCACTACTCTCATCTAACTACTCAATGGAATCATCCTCCAATAAGGAATGAGCTTTTACAAGATTAGTAGTATCATCGATGTTCATGTGATCCTCAGTGTTCATGAAATCATTAATTATCAAACATGCATGTAATTTTTATAGACCACTACAATAATCAATGCATAATTCATTACCTATAATTTCAATCAAGGATGAAAAATCAGAAATGGGGTCAGTGGAAAGAAAATATGTGTTTTTAGGAGAAGGGAGTACATCTATAGAGTTAACAGAGAGAGAGGAATGTTTTTATAAGGGGTGCTTCATGGAATCAATGATGTTGAAGTGGAAAATGTCACCACCAAGATCCATAGATAATGTACCATTGTGGACATTAATTATGGTTTTGGAAGTTTTCAATAAGGGTCTCCCCAATATAATTGGGGCATGTCCATTCATCTTATCATCTTCCATTTTAAGCACATAAAAATTAGTAGGAAAAATTAAAAATTTAACCCTCACAAGAACATCATCTAACACACCAGAAGGGTGTGATATACTCCAATTTTCTAGTTGAAAAAAAATTCCAGTGGGCTTCAGTTTCCTAACCTAAAATGAAGAGTAAATAGAGAGAGGCATCACATTTATATAAGCACCTAAATCAAGTATAGAATTGGAAATGATACTCCCCTATGGTGCATGGAATCAATAATATTCCTAGATTGTTGCATTTTATGGGAAGTGATGGCTCTATCAATGCTGAGATATTTCTCCCCAATATCACCTTCTCATCACCTTGAAGTCTTCTTTAGTGTATACACATCTCCTTTAAAATCTTGGAATATCTTGGAATTTGATTCACAGAATCAATCAAGGAGATATTGACCTACACTATTTTGAAAGTTTCTAAGATTTCCTTATCAAGTTGTATTTATTTTTTTTCTTTATTGGGTGGACCTTTGGGGAAATGTAAGGGGAATGGTTGGGATATGTGACTCATCGATAGACACACTCTTTCCTTTGGAAGGGATTATCTGAGGACAAGTTTTTCAATATTTGGATTGATTTCAACAGTTGGGATGGTGTTTTCCTCAGGAGGGGATGACTCTAAAGGAGGGTTATTTTTGTTTTTTAAGTTGTGTTCCACTCCTAAGGGTGATTTAACTAACATTTCCCTTATCCCTAGGGTTAACTACTAGTTGAGAAGGTAGTTTACCCAACCCATGACTTTGAATTTCTCCCATAGAGTTAGTAAATTGTCATAATTGGGTTTTTAGATCTTGTATGGTAGCTTGGGTTGTTTGTTGGAATTGAATATTGCTGGCAGCCATTTGTTTCATCATATATTCTAGGTTAGGCTTGGGTTTTGGAGGGGGTTGTTGGAAAGTCCTTTATTGTGGTTGAGGATTTCTGGGTGATGATGGATTACTACTCTTCCCTAGTTGGTTACATGGATATTGAGGTTGGTTTGAATACCCCCTTTCCAATAAGATTGGTTAACTTTCCACCTAGGGTTGGATAGATAGTATGGTTCTTTCCTAAAGGGTTGGTTATAGGGGCATCTTGGAAAGACTACCTCACAACTCTCAGAAGTTTCTCTCAATTGAGGACATTGGTCAGAGTAGTGGGTGTCAGAAGAACATATACCACAATGGATGGGAGAAGGATATTCACTATTAGAAAATTCATCTTTACCAATGGTTTAAAACCATTGGTAAAGGATGGAAAACCGTTGGTATAAACTATACTAACGATTGTCTAAACTGTTGGGTCTTGAGCCGTGGGGATAGACATATCCCAACAGTTCTATGAGAACTATTCGGATATGTCTGAAAAATTGAGTATATACCAACGGTTCATTGAAACTATTGGTTTAAATGTTTACCAACAGTTTAAAACCATTGGTAATATAAAAAATCATCTATATACCAATGGTTTACAAACCGTTGGTAGAGACTTTGACCAATGGTTTCCCACAAACCGTTGGTAAATATCAAGTAAAAATGCCTATACCAACGGTTTGTAAATTGTTGGTATATAATTTTACCAACGATTTACATAAAACCGCTGGTATAAGTTCTGTTTTTATAGATATTCCAACGGTTGTAAATCGTTGGCATAGCCTTTATGTACCTGCAGCAGCAAGCCAACCTCCCCCTGTGCAGAAACATCACTTCCACCAGCTTCCACCAGCAGGCCAGCCTCTCCTGTGCAGAATTCATACACAATTCTCAATACCTGAAGAATACATACAGAATTCATACAACACATAAGTCATACATAATTATGAATACCTTCAATTATGTATTTAATTACCGTCTATAAACATACATAATTAACACATAACTCATAAGGTAATTACAACAAGTATACACATACAACAAATATACCCATACAAAAAGTATACCCATAAACCATTAACACATAATTCATAAGTTAATTAAATACATAAATAATTCAATTTAGAATTCAGGGGGTTGGGGGGGTGTTCAGGGGGTTGGGGTGGCTTTCCAAGGGGGTAGGGGTGTCCAGGGGGGGTGGGGGTGGGGGGTGTCCAGTGGGGGTGGGGTGGTGTCAAGGGGGGTGGGGTCCAGGGGGTTGGGGGGATTTCCAAGGGGGTAGGGGGTGTCCAGGGGGGTGGGGGTGTCTGGGGGGGGATCCAGGGGGTTGGTGGCCTATCCAAGGTGGGTGGGGTGGTGTCCAGGGTGTGTGCGGGGGGGGGGGGGGGTGTCCAGGTGGTGGGGTGGTGTCTAGGAGGGGTGGGGGCTATCCAGGGGGTTGGGGGGGGGGGGTTGTCTAGGGTGTAGGGGGGTAGCCCATAGGGGTGGGGGTGTCCAGGGGGGTGGGGGAGTCCAGGTGGTAGGGTGGTGTTTAGGGGGGGTGGGGGCGTCTAGGGGGTTGGGGGGGGGGGGGGGGGTTGTCCAAGGGGGTAGAGGGTGTCCAGGGGAGTGGGGGGTGTCCAGAGGGGAGAGGGGGGTGTCCAGGTGGTGGGGTGGTGTCCAGGGGGGGAGTTCAGGGGATCGGGGGTGCTGTCAAGGGGGGTAGGGGTGTCGAGGGGGGTGGGTGAGCTATCCATGGGGGTGGGGGGTGTCCAGGGGGGTGGAGGGGTTGTCCAAGGGGTTGGGGGGGTGTCCAAGGGGGTCGAGGGTGTCTAGGGGGGTGTCCAGGGGGGGTGTCTGGGGGGGGGGGGTGGTTGGGTGTCTTGGGGGGTGGGCGAGTTGTCCACGGGGGTGGGGGGGGGCTGTCCTGGGGGTATGGGGTGTCTAGGGGGGTGGGCTGTCCATGGGGATGGCGGGGCTATCCAGTGGGTAGGGGGTGTCCAGGGGTGTGTGAGGGCTATCCATGGGGGTGGGCGGGCTGTCCATGGGTGGGGGGTGGGGGAGGGGGGTTGGGGGTGTCCACAGGGAATGGGGGTGTCCACGGGGGGTTGGGGGTGTCCATGAGGGGGGGGGGGGGGGGTCCATGGGGGGGTTTTGGGTGGGCAGACTATCCAAGGGGGTGGGGGGCTATCCAGGGGGGTGGAAAGCCAGTCCATAGGGATGGTGGGGCTGTCCAGGGGGATCGGGGGTGTCCAGGGGGGGTGGGTGGGCTGTCCACAAGGGTGGTGGGGCTGTCCCGAGGGTAGGGGGTGTCTAGGGGGGGAGGGCGGGTTGTCCACGAGGGTGGGGTGGGGGGTGTCCACAGGTAGAGGGGGTGTTCAGGGGGGTAGGCGGGCTGTCCACGGGGGTGGAGAGGCTGTCGAGGAGGGTAGGGGGTGTCCAGGGGGGTGGACGAGCTGTCCAAGGGGGCAGGCGGACTATCCACGGGGGTGGGGGGCTGTCCAAGGGGGTTCGGGATGTCCAGGGGGGTGGGAGAGCTGTCCACAAGGGTGGTAGGGATGTCCAGGTGGGTATGAAGTGTCCAGGGGGGGGTGGGAGGGCTGTCTACGGGGGGGGGGGGGGGTCCAGGGGGATACGGGGTGTCCAGGCGGTGGGAGGGGCTGTCCAGGGGGGGGGGGGGGTACCAGTGGTTCAGGGGGTGGGCGGGATGTCCAAGGGGGTGGCAGGGCTATCCAGGGGGTTGTGGGTGTCCAGGGGGTGGGCAGGCTATCCACGGGGGTGGGGGGATGCCCACGGGGAGAGGGGCTGTCCAGGGGGGTGGGTGGGCTGTCCACAGGGGTGGAAGGGCTGTTTAGGGGGGTGGGTGGGCTATCCACAGGGGTGGCAGGGCTGTCCAGGGGGGGTATGGGGTGTTCAGGGGGGTGGGTGGGCTGTCCACGGGGGTGGGGGGCTTTCCAAGGGGTACGAGGTGTCTAGGGGGTAGGCGGGCCTATACAGGGGGTACATGGTGTCTAGGGGGGGTGGGCGGGCTATCCACGGGTGTGGGGGGCTGTCCACTGGGGGAGGGAATTTCCAGGGGGGTGGGCGGGCTGTCCCCAGGGGTGGCGGGGCTGTTGAGGGGGGTAGGGGGTGGGCGGGTTGTCCACGGGGTGGGCGGGCTGTCCACGGGGGTGTGGGGGCTGTCTAGGGGGTACTGGATGTCGATGGGGGTGGGCGGGGCTGTCCAGGAGGTACGGGGTGTCCATGGGGTGGGCGGGTTGTCCACAGTGGTGGCGGGGCTGTCTAGGGGGTAAGGGGCGTCCATGGGGGGTGGGCGAGCTATCCACAAGGGTGGGGGTGGGGGCTATCCATGGGGGAGGGACTGTCCAGGGGGTGGGAGGGCTGTCCACGGGGGTGGCGGGGCTGTCCAGGGGGGTACGGGGTGTCTAGGGGGGTGGGCGGGCTGTCAACGGGGGTGGGGGGGGTGTCCAGGGGGTACGGGCTGTCTAGTGGGGTGGGAGTGGCTGTCCAGGGGGTACGAGGTGTCTGGGGGGGGGGGGGGTTGGACGGGCTGTCCACGGGGGTGGTGAAGCTATCCAGGGGGTAAAGGGTGTCCAGGGGGGTGGACAGGCTGTCCACGAGGGTGGGGGGCTGTCCATGGGGGGAGGGGATATCCAGGGGATGGGTGGGCTGTCCATGAGGGTGGTGGGGCTCTCCAAGTGGTACAGGGTGTCCAGTGGGGTGGGTAGGCTATCCACAGGGGTGGGGTGGGGGGGTGGGGGGCTTTCCAGAGGGTACGGGGTGTCCAGGGGGTGGGTGGGGCTGTCCAGGGGGTATGGGGTGTCCAGGGGGTGGGCGAGGTTGTCCAGGGGGTACGGGGTGTCCAGGGGGGTGAGTGGTCTATCGATAGGGGTGGGGGGGGGGGTGTCCACGGGGGGAGGGGTGTCCATGGGGGTGGGCGGGCTGTCGAGGGGGTGGCATGGCTGTCGAGGGGGATAGGGGGTGTCTAGGGGGGTGGGCGGGCTATCCATGGGGGTGGGTAGGTTTTCCATGAGGGTGGGGGGGGGGGGGCTGTCCAGGGGGTAAGAGGTGTCCAGGGGGGCGGGCGGGCTGTCCATGGGGGTGGTGGGGCTCTCATGAGGGGTACGGTGTGTCCAGTGGGGTGGGAAGGCTGCCCAGGGGGGGTGGCCGGGCTGTCCACAATGGTGGGGATGGGGGGGTGTTCAGGGGGTATGAGCTGTCCAGGGGGGTATGTGGTGTCCGCGGGGGGGGGGGGGGGTGTACAGGGGGTTGGGGGGGATTTCCAAGGGGGTAGCGAGTGTACAGGGGGGTGTGTGGGGGGGGGGGGGTTCCAGGGTGTGGGGTGGTGTCCAGGGGGGGTGGGTGGGTGGGGGGTTTAGGTGGTTGGGGGGGGGGTATCCAATGTGGGTGGGGTGATGTCCAGGGGGGTGGGGGTGTCCAGGGGGTGGGGGGTGGGGGGATTTCCATGGGGGTGTCTGGAGGGGGGGGGGGGGTGGGGGTGTCCAGGTTGTGGGGTGGTGTCTAGGAGGGGTGGGGGGCCATCCAGGGGGTTGGGCGGGTGTCTAGGGGGTAGGGGCTGTCCATGGGGACATGGGTGTCCAAGGGGGTGGGGGGTGTCCAGGTGGTGGGGTGGTGTCTAGTGGGGTGGGGGGGCTGTCCACGAGGGTGGGGGGGGGGTGTCCATGGGGGTGGGGGGGGGGTGTCCATGGGGGTGGGGGGGTGTCCATGGGGGTGGGGGGGGGGTGTCCATGGGGGTGGGGGGGGTGTCCATGGGGGTGGGGGTGTCTAGGTGGTGGGGTGGTGTCCAGGGGGGGTGGGGGGTATCCATGGGGTTGTGGGAGGGGGGGGCTGTCCAGGGGGTAGGGGTGTCCAAGGGGTTGGGAGGGCTGTCCATGAGGATGGGGGGTGTCCATGGAGGTGGGGGTGGGGGCTATCCAGGGGGTTGGGGGGGGTGTCCAAGGGGGTCAGGGGTGTCTGGGGTTTGTGGGTGGGTGTCCAGATGTGGTGGGCGGGCTGTCCATAGGGGTGGGGTGGGGGGTGTCTAGGGGGGTATGAGGTGTCTAGTGGGGTGGGTGGGCTTTTCACGGGGGTGGCAGGGCTATCCAAGGGGCAGGGGGTGTCTAGGGGGCCGGGAAGGCTACCCACAGGGGTGGGCGGGCTGTCCACATGGGGGGGGGGGGTGTTCAAGGGGATTGGGGGTGTCCCCGGGGGGTTGGGGGTGTCCACGGGGGGTTGGGGGTGTCCACGGGGGGTTGGGGGTGTCCACGAGGGGTTGAGGGTGGGAAGACTATCCACGGGGGTGGGGGGCTATCCAGGGGGTGGGGGGGCTGTCCACGGGGGTGGTGGGGCTGTTCAAGGGGGCAAGGGGTGTCTAAGGGGGTGGGTGGGCTATCCATGGGGGGGGGGGGGTGTCCAGGGGGTATGGGGTGTATAGGGGGTGGGCATGGATATCTAGGGGGTACGGGGTGTCCAGGGGGGTGGGAAAGCTGTCTACAGGGGTGGGGGGGTGTCCATGGGGGGAGGAGTGTTTAGGGGGTGGGCAGGCTATCCACGGGGGTGGCGGAGCTGTCAAGGGGGTAGGGGGTGTCCAGGGGCTGGGTGGGATTTCCACGGGGGGGGGGGGGGGGGGGGGGCTGTCCAGGGGGGTATGAGGTGTCCAAGGGAGTGGGAGGGCTGTCCACGGGGGTGATGGGGCTGTCTAGGGGGGTGGGCGGGCTCTCCACGAGGGTGGGTGGGATGTCCATGGGGCTGGGGGGATATTTAGGGAGGTATGGGGTGTTCATGGTGTGGGAGGGGCTATCCAGGGGGTGGGAGAGGCTGTCCAGGGGGTGGGCAGGCTGTCTATGGGGGTGACAAGGCTATCTAGGGGGTCGGGGGTGTCCGGGGGGGGGTGTCCATGGGTTTGGCTTGGATGTCCACGAGGGTGGCGAGGTTGTCCAGGGTTTATGGGGTGTACAGGGGGTGGATGGGCTATCCATAGGGGTGGAGAGCTGTCTAGGGGGTACAGGGTGTCTAGGGGCTGGGCGGGGTTGTCCAGGGGGGTGGGTGGGATTTCCATGGGGGTGGGGGGCTGTCCATGGGGGGAGGGGTGTCGAAGGGGGTAGGCAGGCTGTCCATGGAGGTGGCGGGGCTATCGAGGGGGGTAGGGGGTGTCCAATGGGGTGGGAGGGCTATCCACAGGGGTGGGAGGGCTATCCATGGGGGTGGGGGGGGGGGGTGTCCAGGGGGTACAGGGTTTCCAGGGGGGTTGACGGGGCTGTCCAGGTGGGTACGGGCTATCCAGGGGGGGTGGGCAGGCTGTCCAAGGGGGTGGCAAGGCTATCCAGGGGGTAGGGGGTGTCCGGGGGGTGGGGGTGGGTGGGCGGGCGGGTTGTCCATGCGGGGAGGGGCTGTCCCGGGGGTTGGGTGTGCTATCCATAGGGGTGGCAGGGCTCTCCAGGGGGTACGGGGTCTTCAAGGGTGTGGGTGGGCTGTCCATGGGTGTGTGTGTGTGGGGGGGGGGTGTCCAGGGGGTACGAGGTGTCAAGGGGAATGGACGGTGTTGTCCAGGGGGTACGGGTTGTCTAGGGGGTGGGTGGGCTGTCCACAGGGGTGGCAGGGCTGTCTAGTGGGTTAGGGGCTATCTGGGGGGGTGTCCATGGGGGTGGCAGTGCTGTTCAGGGGGGGTGGGCGGGTTGTCCATAGGGGTGGGTGGGGGGGGGGGGGCTGTCCAGATGGTACGGGGTGTCCAGGGGGTGGGCGAGGCTATCTAGGGGGTATGGGGTGTCTAGGGGGTGGGAGAGCTATCGACGGGGGTGGGTGGGTGGGTGGGGGGGGGCTATCCATGGGGGAAGAAGGTGTCTAGGGGGGTGGGAGGGCTATTCACGGGGGTGGCGAGGCTATCGAGGGGGGGGGGGTGTCCAGGGGGGCGGGCTGTCCACCGGGGTGGGTGGGATTTCCACGGGGGTGGGGGTGGGTGGGGGGTGTCTAGGGGGTATGAGGTGTCCAGGGGGTGGGTGGGCTATCAATAGGGGTGGTGGGGCTGTCCAGGGGGTACGGGGTGTCCAGGGGGGTGGGCGGGCTATCCAGGGGGTAGGAGGGATGTCCATGGGGGTGCGGGGGCTGTCCAGGGGGTACTGGGTGTCCGGGGGGGGGGGGGGTGGCTGTTTAGGGGGGTACGAGGTGTCCAGGGGGGTGGGTTGTCCACGGGGTGGCAGGGCTATCCATGAGGGTAGGGGGTGTCCGGGGGGGGGGGGGATTTCCCTAGGGGAGGGGGGTGTCTGTCTTTGGGGGTGGGGATGTTTAGGGGGTGGGTGGGCTGTCCATGGGGGTGGAAGGGCTGTCTAAGGGGGTACGAGGTGTCCAAGGGGGTGGGCGGGTTGTCTAGAGGGGAGGGGAGGGGTGGGGTGGGGTGGGGGGGGTGTGGGGGGGGGGGGGGGGGTGGGTTGTCTAGGGGGTATGAGGTGTCCAAGAGGGTGGGTGGGGCTGTCCAGGAGGGTACGAGGTGTCTAGGGGGGTGGGTGTGCTGTCCATGGGGGTGGGGGCTGTCCAAAGAGGAGGGGTGTCCAGGGGGGTGGGCTAGCTGTGCACGAGGGTGGGCGGGTTGTCCACTAGGGTGGGGGGCTATCCAGGGGGGTGGGGGGGGGGGGTATCCAGGGGGGAGGGAGGGCTATCCATGGGGTGGCGGGGCTATCCAGGGGGGTAAGGGGTGTCTAGAGGGGTGGGAGGGCTATCCACGGGGGTGGGAAGGCTGTTCACAGGCGTGGGGGGCTGTCCAGGGGGGTGCGAGTTGTCTAGGTGGGTGGGTGGGGCTTTACAGGGGGTAGGGGGTGTCTAGGGGGGTGGGCGGGCTATCCATGGGGGTGGTGAGGCTATCTAGGGGGTATGGGGTGTCCAGGGGGGTGGGTGGGTGGGATGTCCACGGGGGTGGGGGGATGTCCAGGGGGTATGAGGTGTCCAAGGGGGTGGGCAGGCTATCCACGGGGGTGGCGTGGTTGTCCAGGGGGTATCCAGGGGGGGTGGGTGGGCTGTCCACGGGGCTGGCGGGGCTGTCCAGGGGAGAGGTGAATCAGTCACAACAAATCATCAAGTCAATTTTTATTATTTATAGATAAAAAAATAAAGATAATGTGACCTACCTAATCACACATATATTCAGGCACAACAAATCAATAAACATCAAAGGTCAGTAATATCAGTAAAAAATGTGATGGATCAATCTATCCCTCATCACCATCATTATCATCACCGTCATCATCATCCTCACCCTCATCCTCATCGTCATCCCATTATCATCCCTTCCCTCCTCAACACCCTCTTCCTTTCCCTCGTACTCAGCCTCGACCTCCTCATCGTCCTACTCCTCCGCCTCGGCCTCCTCCTCACCCTCCTCCTCTACCTCGACCTCCTCTACGCCCTCCTCCTCCTCCAACTCGGCCTCCTCCTCACCATCGTCTTGACCACCACTATAATTTCCACATAGTGGACCATATATAGAACACATCTATGACATATATTCATCACGAGTTGTTCCAGCTTCTGGTGGAAGTGTTGGACGTAAAACTTCCATCAGTTTTATAAATGCAGTGTTTTCCCTAGCAGACTGTTCTGCCATCTCTATAACCCTTTTTTCAGCCTGTTCTACCTGTGACTTAACCTGCTAGAACTCGGTGGCACTACAACTCATACCGGAGGAGGGCGAATACCTCATCTGAACTATACTCTTCCCAGGTCAGCAGCATACTATACCAGGGTTCTTATCTCCCAACACATGATGTAAGTGATCGTTTGGCCCAAAATTTTCAGGTTCCTGGGAATCAAGGGCCTCTAAAGAAACCTATTACAAATATTAATATATTATTAAGTTGAAAAATAGAGATTAAAATTTTAAATATACAAAGTAAAACTTAAAATATGCTGTTGAGTTGGTTCATTAACCGCACTTCCATCTTTCTTCTTTCTACTCAAGCAAAACAATTTTGGTCGAGGCACACGTCCTTCTATATTAAATTTATGCCACTACAATGACATTTAATGTAGGAAACCATAATTAAAAATAGGATACCAATAATTAATTTCATAACTAAAATTATATAACAAATTTAGCAATCGAATAAATTATTGAGGAAGTAATAGAAATTGCAAGTCGTAAAGAAAAATTATAAACTGTCGTACCTGATTCTCCTCATGATTAGGCATCATAGTACATCCCAATGTGTGGAGGTATTTTTTAGCATCAATGTTTATTTTATTTTTTTTGTATGATTCTTAAATAAAATTCAATAACTAGTATTAACTAAAAACATGAAAATTTTCATTTAAATACCTCTAACATGATTAATACCTTAAACTGGATAGTCGTCCAACGAGTAATCATCTGTCGATACTATTCTAACAGAAAATCATCCAAGATAGGGACCACCTCTAACTCTATTCCAAATCTATCACTCCATCCAATATATAACTCATGCTTATAAGTTCTCCAAAGTTTACCTAAATCCTTTAGACGTGCTGGCCGTGCACCCACACCATCGAGGAAATTAAACTAAAGATGAAACCAAAATATTAGTTCATATAAATACAAAAAATAATATATTGCATTAAACACAAAAAATTATTTTACCCATATCTCTGCCCAAGATTTATCCTTGAATTTATTTGGCAACTGTCTCCATGAGATATGGATGAAAGGAATGATGTCAGAGTATTTGGCAAGCATCGCCAAAAAACTCTGACATTACTGCCCTGATTTTCAATCATTTAACTTTCTTTATTGTAGTCCACCATCAATTGCGTGCGGCGGTTCCACACCGCACACATTAATTTATGATCTTGCCCCCGCCTTCTGTCAGTAGATGTATCTGTTATGAAAGAAAAACAAATATTTTATAAATACATGTTATAATAAAAATAAATAATGGTGTAAATATTTATTAGGGTTGTATAAGTATACCTGTGGTAGTATGATCAATGGGCACCACTGGATCTGTAGAAACTGAAGGAACACCCTGTATAGGTGGAGTGGGTCCTAATGTATTCTCCACAAGGATAGACTCTGGCAGAGAAAGAGTCAAAGAAGATGGAATATAAAAGCCCATAGAGAAGGAAGAATAATTAAAAGAAAATGATAAGGATGGCTGGCCGAATGTTGGATGAGGAGTGGGAATCATCATCGGATATGGTATAGACGGGTGAGGAGGCTCAGATGTAAAGGGTGGTGAAAACATGGGAGGCCTAAATATCCTGTGTGTCCCTAATGACACACTATGATCAGAATGTGGGATGGATGGTATGTAAGTGGGAGGGGCAGGGTATAATCGGGTACGCCGACCAGATCGTCTAGCTCTCGTAGCCCTCCTCATACGAACACCCTGAGTACTGGGACCACTACTAGTCTACTCATCAAATAATTGTCACCTAATAGATGGATCCTGTAAAGATATTTTAAAAAAAATTAATCACATTACATTATATATTATTTAAATATATATATTTGAAATAAAATACTCACTATAGGCACTAGTGGTGGAATGCCCATCTCAGTCATGTGATGATTGTTTTTCGTCATCTGTTTCCGTCATCTCTCTTCAATTGGATGAATTTACTATATTTAAAAACAAACATGGAAGTAATTAGAAAAGGATAACTAATGTGTAACCCAAAAAACAAAATAAATGAGAGGGAATAGGTGGATTCATGGATAATTTAACTATCCATTGTTTTAGGTGAGCTTGAACAAATATATAATGAAGTCAATAAATAGTACAAGATATAATAAAGAAATTTAATATTTAGTAGGATAGTTATTTATTAAGTGTTATAAGTCTATTAAAATTATGGAACATTGATTCTACCAGATTCATAAGGGGTAAAGCAGTTGTCAAAATTAAGGAAAAATTTAATTTCTTTATCCCAGGTAGATGATTTAGGTTTCTATACATGTTTTGTAGAAGAATACAAACCATCATGTTCATTACCTGGTAAAATGTTAAAGAGAGGTCTTAGAGTTATACTAATTTTATAAAAATCATAGTTGAAGCTTTGAAATGTTCACCAAGTTAGAAATGTTGATTTCGTAGGTTTGAATACAGTTCAATTCCAAATTAGAAAATGAAATTCAAATAAAATTGCAACCAATAAACATTTAAAATTCACATAATGATCAAGTCGAATACAACATATTTGTAATCAATATTAAATCAATTTGAATATTACCAACCTTAACAACCCAAGTCGAGGTAAACCAAAATAATTGAGAGCATGAATGGATGATTTTATATATTTCCCACCACATCTTTAGGTTCATAGTCAACTCTGACAGTTGAGCTATTGGAGTCATCAAAAGTAATAAATGGATCATTTCCAATGGTAGTAGGTATGGTGTCAATTCCATCATCACCATCATCAAAAATATGTCTTTGAATTACTTCAATAATGACACCAAATTTAGGTCGAAGATGGTCTTTGACATAAAAAACTTGTTTCACCATTGATGCCAATACATATGGTTCATAGGTAGTAATAGTGCGAGTCATATCAATTACTTGAAATCCAAAATCATCAATAAATGTGCCCTGCCTCGTCATTGAATAAAATCACTGGTATTTCATCATCGTGACTCGTCCATGAGAATAGTAATCTATTATTATTATTTTTCCAATGACTCCATAATAACCTACATTTTCAAATCGTGGTCTACTATCTAATGCACTAGCATAATAGTATGTTGTGGTAGTATCTATAACACCATCATGCTGTGTTCTCATGTTCTTTGCTGGTTCAGTGATAATAAATTTGTAACCATTGATAACAATTGATTTACAGTCACGAACCATGGTATTTAGACCAAAATCTAAAGCTATTACTTCCTTAGAGACAGAGTCTGCAGACAAACTCAATACCTGAAATATAAATGAATATTAAACTCTCTTTTCTATGAAAAGTCTCCCTCCTTCTCAAAGATAAAGAACAATGATTTTTATTTATCATCTCTTTATGTTCCCCCTAGATAAAAATAGGAAAAGTTTAATATATATATATATATATAAGATATACATATTCAATTTACTTACAAGATGTATTCATCGAACAAATCACAGTTGAAAAAAACTGGGCGATGTGCCATCTCCCACTATTCAAGGATTAATTTATTCAATGTAAATGATCTAGGAATTACTCATGTTTGAGGAAGTGATGGAAAACTGGGTTCAATTTTCTCATACTGTTCTTCTTCATTTCTCATCGGTCTGTTCATTCTTGTAGTAAGATCAGAAAAATACATAGAGCAGAAATCCATACATTCTTGAGCCAAGTAACCGTTCACGATAGAACCTTCAGGATGATTCCTATTATAGACATAATACTTTAATGTGTACATATTTATTTCAGTTGGATACATCCAACAAAAATAAATAGGTCCTCTGATAAGTATTTCAGTTGGAATATGGACAGTCTGATGCAACATGCTTGTGAAAAATGATGGAGGAAATATTTTCTCTAACTCACACAAAACTAATGGGGTAGCTGCCAACATTTTTTGCAAGAAATACCTGGAAAAATTCTTAGCACAAATATCTCTAAAAAAATGGAACAACCGAATAAAATCCACTCTTAAATTATTGGACAAAAGATGAAGAATTTCTATTGGAATCAACTCATGCATAAGGATGTGATAATCATGAGTCTTCAAAGATTTTAGCTTCAACTCTCTTCTGTTGACCCATTTAGATATGTTTCTTGAATAGCCATCAGGAACTTTAATAGTCTCTAGTAATTTCATAAATTGCTTTTTTTTTCTATAGGTGTCATCACATAAGAAGCACATGGAACTTGCCATTTATTTTCACTGATACGCACAGGATGCAATTCTGGTCTGATTCCCCAATCCACCAAGTCACGCCAAGACCGTATATCATCTTTTATCTTTCCCTTAACATATAGAAGAATCAAAAGCAACATTTCACACATATTTATTTCAATGTTCATTACATCTAAGAAATGACATAACAAATTGGTTGACCAATAAGGTAAATCAAAGAAGATACTTATCTTCTTCCAATTGTAATAGGTTTCAGTGGAAACATTCTTTCTCTTTCCAGATTTCATTTGACCCTTCCTGAATGAAAAACTAAAATATTTCAATTCATTAAGCACATCAGTTCCAGACATACACTGAGGTGGATCATCAGTCTCCATGGCATTGTCAAATCTTCGATGATTATTTCTATATGGATGGTCCATTGGAAAGAATCATCGATGTCCCATAAAACCAAAACTAAAACAATGTTTCAGTCCTATGGATCGTGTATTCTTCATAAAAATAGGACATGATAGTTTTCCATTCATTCTCTATCCAGACATCATTTCATAAGTAGAAAAATCATTGATCATCCACATAAGCGCAACATGTATATGAAATATGTCTTTCAAACATGCATCATATGTGAGGACACCCACATTTCAAAGAAGTTTCAACTATTTTATTAAAGGTTGCATGTATACATCTATATCATTTCTAGGATCAGAAGGGCTAGATATGATTATACTCATGAAAGTGAAAGGTTTTTTCATACACAACCATGGGGGAAGATTATAAATGTGTATAAAAACCAGCCATGTTCTGTGCGACGTAAGCATCTAACCAAACATAGTAAAACCATCACATGAAATACCCAACCTCACATTACGCATGTTAGATGAAAAATTAAGATATCGAGCATCAAATCTCTGCCATGAAAATCCATCTGCAGGGTAACCCAACTCATCATTAGTATTCTTTCTCTCGGTATCATTCCATCACATTTTTATTGATATTTCATCAGAAATAAAAATATTCTGGAGTCTAGGGATCAATGGAAAGTGCCACATTACTTTTTGTGGAACACGGGATGGTGTTCAATCAGCTTTTGGATTCAAGCAGGATGTGACACATTTTATACAATCATTTCGTTCAGCAGTTTCCTCCCAGAATAAACCGCAATATTTCAGGAAAGAATGGATTTTGTTTCTTGAAAATCTAAGTTCCTCAACTAACTTCCATGCCATATAGTGGTTTGAGGGAATATCTACATCATCTGGAAGTAATTCCTTCAAGAAGGTAATAATGTAATCTATGACAGTATTATAAATCCCATACATAGTTTTCCCATGAAAAAATTAGATTAAAAATTCCAGATTTTTCATTTTATTGCATTGTCGATATACTAGAGTCATGATAACATCATTCAATTTTTTCACCCTGATAACATCATCATTTTTATTAGATGCATCACGTGTGCTTATATCGAAATCTTCTTGGGTCAGAATCCTTTCTTTTTCATGATGAAAAATAAATTGAAACCGGTCATATAACAAATTCTCCAATCTAGTCCTCTAATTTGGATCATTAGCAATTTGAGATTTCATTTTCTCCCCATTGTGATACCACACAGAGTAGTTTTCTTGAAAACCATATTTGGTTACGTGGTAGCTGACTTCTTCACAACTCAACCAAGGTCTTCCAACATAATTGTAACAGGGGCAATGCATGTGACCACTATCTGAAGCATTGTGAAATGAAAAATCTAAAAATCTCTCTAAATTGTTTCGAAAATCATTTGATATCCGATCGGTTTCATACATCCAACTTCTATCCATTCTTTAAAAGAAATTGTTATAAGTCATTTTGTCAAAATAAATTCAATAAGATTGAAGTTTCATCAAAAATATATTTAAGTAAATAAGAATTTTTAAATTTATATGAAACCATAACTAACAAACTACTCTATATGAGAATCATAATATAAAAGACAACAAAATACTATATTTATACCAAAATATCTTTGAAGAACTATACATGAGTGTACAAGATCATGTACACTTGTGGAGGAGAATTATTCAGGAGTTGAGTAAATTTTAGATCAAAAAAATTTTATATGTTAGTACATTATTTGAGTGATCACATACAATACCCAAGGGGGTGGGGGGTTTCCAGGGGGTGGGCGTGTTCAGGGGGTGGGAGGTGTCTCGGGGGGTGGGGGGATATCCACGGGGGTTGGGGGTGTCCATGGAGTGGGGGTGTCTAGGGGGTGGGGGGTGTCCGGGGGGATGGGGTGGTGTCTGGGGGGGGGGGTGTCCAGGGGATGGGTGGGATATCCACAAGGGTGGGGGGGGGGGTGTATAGAGGGGTACATGGTGTCTAGGGCATGGGTGGGATGTCCACGAGGGTGGCAGGGCTGTCCACAAGGGTAATAGGTGTCCAGGGGGTGGGTGGGCTATCCACGGGGGTGGCGGGGCTGTCCAGGGGGTATGGGGTGTCCAGGGGGGTAGGCGGGAGGGCTGTCAATGGGGGTGGAGGGGATTTCAAGGGGGTACAAGGTGTCTAGGGGGGGGGGGTGGGTGGGCTGTCCACGGGGCTGGTAGGGCTATCCAGGGGGTAGGGGGTGTCTAGGGGGGGAGGGCTGTCCATGGGGGTGGGGGTGGGGGGATATCCAGGGGGTTGGGGGTGTCCACAGGGGTGGTAGGGATGTCTAGGGGGGTAGGGGGTGTCCAGGGGGTGGGTGGGTGGGCTGTCAATGGGGGTGTGGGGCTTTCCAGGGGGTAAGAGGTGTCCAGGGGGGTGGGTGGGATATCTACAGGGGTGGCGGGGCTGTACAGGTGGGTTGGGGGTGTCCATGGGGGTGGGCAGACTATCCATGGGGGTGGGGTGGCTGTCCAAGGAAGTGACAGGGATGTCTATGAGGGTGGCAGGGCTATCTATGGGGGTAGGGGATGTCTAGGGGGGTGGGGTGTTGTCCAGGGGGTTGGGGGGCTGTCCAGAGGGTTGGGATGAGGGGTGGGGGGGGGGGGGGGGCTGTCCACGAGGGTGGGGTGGTGTCTAGGGGGGTGATGGGTGTCTAGGGGATTGGGGGGGGGGTGTCCAGAGGGTTAGGGTGGATTTCCAAGGGGGTAGGGGGTGTCCGGGGGGGGGTGGGAGGTGGGGTGGGGGTTGTCTAGGGTGGGGGGTGTCTAGGGGGTTGGGGGGCTGTCCAAGGGGGTGGGGGATGTCTAGGGGGTTGGGGGTGTTTTCCAAGGGGGTAGGGGTGTCCGGGGGGGGGGGTGTGTGTGTTTAGGTAACATTAATAATCAAGAAGCGTAATTTCATAACCCTATTAACCTATAATTACCACTAGAGATGGGTTCATGACTCAGCTGTCCAACACCAACCTATCACCATATAATTATCCACAAATATTAAGAAAAATAAAACACTCTAATATCGATTCGTAATTCTCAGA
The DNA here is from genome assembly GCA_963277665.1 of Viscum album. Lineage (NCBI taxonomy): Eukaryota > Viridiplantae > Streptophyta > Magnoliopsida > Santalales > Viscaceae > Viscum > Viscum album. Next base: position 1,776,067,331 of record OY728153.1, on the reverse strand, counting down.
ATAAAAGAAAAACAATATAATCCAAGAAAGTTCACAATAACACCTCAGGTGCACCTCCATATACTTCCAATACTATCAACTAGTGGTGAATAATTATGTGCACATGACCATGCTATTTTGTTTCGTGAGATATATATCAGAGAGTAAATAATGTGTAGACATGAACAACATTGGTGAGTTCTATGATGGTTATACCCCTTTATTATGGGTGCCTTCTTAGGATAGAAAATGATATAAATACCTTAATAATGCTTTATAACTACCTAAGAAAATTGTGACATGAATTCCTAACACTCATTTTGAATTTCAAAAAATATTACAAGTGTATGACTGAATCACTTGATAGAGTCGGAATAAATGATCATGGAATAGAGTAAATTTTGGTTCTATCACAATTCATGCATGAAAATGACACCAAACCCTCTCTAGTTGTTCAGGTGGAATCGAAACTTCATTAAATGAATTATAGTGTGGGTATCATCATCTTAAAGTTAGAGTGTGATATTTCAAAGACAACATTTAGGGGTACATTCATAATGCATGAGTATCTTATTGTTCCTCTTAGGATAAAAAATTCTATAACTGTATTTATGTCTAAACAAAAAAATCATGTCAATAGACCTTAAAATTAAAATAAACCAAGGATAAAATAACTCAAGATCATATTGACCTCTTCAATATCAATCAAAATTATTTTATATAGATAAATCACAACAAAACTGTAACCTAAAATGATATATTTCTTGTGTTCATAAGGGATCATAATACACAGTACATTACAGTGAAATGGAATGAAAAAATCTAAAATAAATGAAGGCAAACATACTAATTTAAAATGGAAGAACAAAAATTACTTGAATCAAAGATAGATGCCCAGTTGGAAATTAGAGTTATCACCCTTGAGATTAGGTTAAGAAGTAGGGTTTGAACCGCAACTTAAAATGATATATGCCTTTTTTTCGTAAGGGGATCATAATACACACTAAATTGCATCAAAATGGAATGACAAAATCTAAAATAAATGAACTCACACATACTGATTTAAAGTGGAAGAACAAATTGTTGGGAAACCAGACCTGTTGTGATGGGAAGTAGGGTTCGCCTCAAGATTTAGGGAAAAATATTCGAGATGGTCGAGGCTTATGGAAAAATATTCGAGATGGTGTGTCGAGCTCTCATTTAGAGAAATTTTTTTGAGATCTCTGGAGTTTGAGATCCCTAGAGGTGTTGATATTTGGGGATTTTCTTTCCCAATGGTTTTAAAAAACCATTTGGAAAGTAATGTTATCCCAATGGTTTACAACCATATTGGGAAAAAAATCTTCAAAACTATACCCAATGGTTTGTTTAAACCATTGGGAAAAACCTCTTAATCAACACTATAACCAACAATTTCCTTAAACTATTGGTAAAACAAAAAAACTATAAGAATATACCAATGTTTCTACATAACTGTTGGTATAGTAGCCTTCTCCCAATTGTTTTTTAAACCATTGGGAAAATTGTGTTGGTATATGTGGGATTTCCACCAATGATTTGTATTTACCATAGGAAAGAGAATGTTTTCTTAGAAGGATACTTACCTCTTCAAACTTTGTGTCCACCTTCTTCTCGAATTCGGTAGATTGCACCTCATGGACACCTCAAATGGGTACATTGGATCATGAACTAAATTTCTGAGTGGTTTGTGCCATGTTCTCAATTAGGGTTCTTACAAAAATTGGGATCTTATTAACTAGTGCACCACCTGCAACAACATTAATTATATTTCGATCAATAGGAATCAGACCTTTATAAAAATACTGAATTAAAAGTTGATCACTTATTTGGTGGTGTAGACAGCTTAAACATAACCTCTTAAAGCATTACCAATATTCATGTAATTTTTTCCCTTGTGATTGTCTTATCCCACATGTTTCTTTCCATACTGTTGTGGTTCTAGAGGCTGGGAAATATTTTTCAAGAAAAAGGCGTTTCATGTCCGCCCAACCTCTAATCGGTGAATTAAAATAGTAAAGACAATCTTTTTCAGTATCTTCTAATGAAAAGGGGAATGCCCTTATATTTAATTTTTCTTCATACACATTTGTAGTTTTTAATATAGAACACACAATATGAAATTATTTTAAGTGATTATGTGGATCTTCTCCCACGAGTCCATGGAATCTTGGTAATAATTGAATTAGACCGGATTTTAGTTTAAAATTAGGTGCCTCACCTTGTATTTGAATATAGGTGGTTTGGATATCAACATAAGGTGATGTTAGTTCTTTTATCATTCTATTGTTTTCATCCATGTTATAAATGTTAATTTTAGGTTCTGATTTGGTTCCAGAAGAAGAGGGGTTTAGAAAAGTCTCAAGTTTTGGTGTGTCCTCCTTTAAAGGGTTGTCTTGTGCATCTCAATGTCACTGATGTAGGATCCTCTCTAGTTCGGGTTCGAAAGGTGGTAAGTCTCTCATATTAGAATGCTTCATGTTCATAACCTACACAAGAAATAAATTCGAACACAAAAATATATGCAAAGGTAGATGATAAAACAAATAAATATTAAAGAGTTTAATAGTTGATAAAATAAGTAGATTTTGAAAAATATGAGATAAAGGGGTCATTGAGATTTCACTACACATATTTCAAGTTCATTGTTCTTATAGATTCATTTTTTTTTGGTGTAATTCTTTTCTTGTAATTAATTGGAATCCTGATTAATTCCTAAGCCTTTATTTCATAGCTTAAAGAACCAAAGCTTGACATAAAAATCATATTGCCAAGGTCTAGAAATTATGAATTTAATAATATCTTCCAAAGAACATTTAAATCTCAAGAAATTGGTTAATAAAAGGATTCTTGTGTTGTCCAATCAGAACAACACAAGTAACGCACTCAAAACCTCACATCGATCGGTTAGAAATTAAGAGTAAATCAATCAAACGCATCAAAAAAAGAATTCAAATAAGAAATAATTTAAGATGAATAGAAAGAAATATTTTAACACCAAAATCACTCCAAATCAGTAGCTAATATACGTGTCATAACTCCCTTGACATGTGTGTAGTTCCCTCACAATGAACACCCACCGTTTAGCTCAACATCAGGAGGAGGAGGAAGCTCATGTGGAACTCCTTCTTTATTCTTTATCACTCTATAAGGATAGGGGCCTCTAGAACTTCTAGGATTAAGAGGAGACTCCTATAGGACTCCAAAATAGTAGATATTTTCTTTCTGGTTTTAACTTACAAATGAGGAGCCCAAGGTTCCAATTTATAAGAAAATTGGAAGGTGGTTTTGAGCCCCCATATTTTGAGAAACCACTTGGTCCATGATTTTTGACCATGAGAAATCCAAATATAACTTTGGAAAAAACTATAAACATGTTTCCCCATATATTTAATATTTCCGCCAAATGTTTGGTACCATTTGAAAAAATAGAGCCTGAGATATTTACAAAATACAGAACACATTTTTTTGACTTCATGAAGATTCGATGTCTTGGACATATCAGTTTGGATGGGCCACCATATGGAAGAATTGGGCTTGGGTTCCTTCATAAAAGTTATATCCCATGGAGTCTTCTACACTCTTAAAAGTTTTAATCCCATTTTAATCCACTAAGTTCTAGGAACATGTAAAACAGTGTACACATATCCTTGGGCTTCCATGCAGTTCGGCCCATTTCCCTTCCGCATCATCTTCGACTCTCCAAATCATCTCCTCCTACAATACAATTAACAAAACAAGTAACATTTTCCCTTTTTAATAGTGATAAACAAAAAAATAATTGAATCAAACATGAAGTGAATTTTTTTATTATTTTTATAATTTTCAATACAAAACTAGTTTAGCATATTAGTGTAAGGGTGAAAATAAAATAGTGAATCACGGTGCGATCAGTCTACAAGAGGTTAGTGGGAGTGTCATAGTTTCTAAGTAGAATATGTTGATAACATATGAAAACTGTTATTAATATTATAGTTAGTTAATAATGGGTTCAATGTAACACTCAAAAGATTGTATTAAAGTAGCAACCCAAGTTCTAGGGAATAAGATTTGTAGTGGTAGATTTATGGGTTAATTGGGCCAAGTCAATGTACATATATTGAAAATGTATTAGGACAATTTGAGAGAGAATTGTTTCCATTTTCACCAAGAATAAATGTCTCCAAGAAGACATGTATTAGACATAAGAGGATATTATAATGGTGAGTAAAATTCCATACACTTATATGATGGATATATCAAATATTCCATGTGATGTACTAGATATTGACAACATATACTTTATAGTAGAATAATATCTGTAAAATCTAAGAGAACTTCATGAGAAGTAGTTAAAACTATCCCATTACACTTGATAAAGTATAGGGGATATGTAACTATTACTTATAGAGGAAGGAACTCTAGTTATAAGGGGACATAAACTAGTCTTCTTATGAATCAATATGATCTATAACATAGTTATACTATGTAAATGAGAAATATAATCTCATTAAATCCAATGTTATATATATCTATAAATTCTGAGGATGTTGTGGATTTTAATGTAGCTTAAGAAGAAGTTTAAAGTTCATAAAAGTTTTTTACAGTTCTTGGAATCATACCTAGTAAGTAAAGTATTATCATAATTATGATAATATTACTATAATGGTACTAGACAAGATGTTAAGTTTAGACAGAGGATAAAAGGATTATACTTTGTGATATCATCTCTTGGGAAGATTTAATCAAAGAGGTGAAGTTGTAGATAACATAGTAGCCATTTAGGAAAAAGTAATAGACCCAATTTCTAAATTCATAACTTAGTAGAAGAATGATCTTATCATATGAGAGATTATAAGTTTATTTTTATCAAGTTGGATCTAGTGCAAGTAAGAGTGTTATAAAAGTGGGTGCCCTAGAACCAAATTGAATAATAATTTTTGATTACTGAATCATGTATACAAAGATATATTCATGATGAATTCATACCATAATAAATTCCACACTTTTCACCCACTATTTACATGGTAATTATCTTAGATTATTTGTTGTATCAATAGGTTATAGCAGTTCCTAGCTATAATGAGAACCTTGAGATACTATGAAATCAATATTTAATATATGTCCTATGGTCTAGATACATCATACTGAATGGACATAAATAATGGTTGACTATCAGGAGTTATAGGCTCATAATCATTGAGACTTATTCTCATGAAGTTTTCACTTAGTGATCACAAGTAGAGGAGATTCTGAGGATTGAATCGCCAATAAGAACACTACATGTTTTGGGTGTCATTGACAGTTCTATCCAAAAAACACATGTATTGGTCTCTTGAATTGAGATCGTTATCGGTGTGTATTATTTTATTACATACTTTGATGCAAGATGAAAACCATGACATTTGTGTTGTGGCGAGGGATCTTGAATTGGGTGTGTCATTGGTGGTATGGCATTGATTGAATGATCAAGATAGTTTTTGTCGCTTCTAAAAAGATGAGATATCTCAGGACTAGTTGACTAGGATAGTGGTACATTTATTAAATCCATGACCATAGGGATTAAATGTAAGTCTATCCAGTAAGTTCAAAAAATAATAAAGTAAGAAATCATGATTAAAAGAAGTGTACATCCTACTTTATGAGATATCGTGTGACAAAAATATAAAATTACTTATAGTGTGTTCACCGAAGGTTGTCAATTATATGATTATTATTTAACTACTTAGGGGTCATGATGAGTTTCTAGTATAATCTCTTAGTATTTGAATAATATTCATTTCTAATGAGATAAGGTCCTAGAGGGTCACAATCAAAGAATATTCATAAGCTTGGCCAATTCTAGTGAATTAGAGTTTAAAACATAGTGGGTCGCACAGTGGTGCCCAGGAAATGTCAAAGTTTATGTGATCTCAATGGAAATAAATAAATTAATTATTTTTCAAGTTTAGAGTAATAACAATTGAATGCATTTACTTATTACATTCACAAGTTAATTAGTGAATATAATGAAAAATATTTTCCAACAAATATTAAATATTTAATATTCAAGATTCATTTAATATTTATAGGAGAGAAAAGTTGAGTTAATGACTCATATTTTATCATATAACATAATTTATGTGTTACAAGTATGTGATAAAATATCTATGACATTTTCAGAAAGTTTTAAGTGTCTTTTATGTCGATTTTGAGTACGTTTTATGGGTCAACTTAAGGCCCTAAATGCAATTTATAAAAATTAAAACCTAAGTATATAAGATCTTTTATGAAACAAAATAAGAGAGGTAAGTGTTTTCACTAATTCTATCTATTCTCCCCTACCTCTCAAGTCCTAGATAGAGAAAGAGAAGGGAAGATAAATATTTGCTTGATCCAAGTTATAGGATCATTAGCTTGATATCTCATGATCATGAAGACATCAAAGAGCCTAAATTTATCCGTTATAGAATCAAAATTTTAAAGGCCTATGATAAATCATGCTACTAAATGCATATGGATGATTTAGATGGTTCCAGGTTTAGTTCCTCTGAGTGATGATTACCGACAATGAGAAAAACATGTTTCTAATTGAAATCAGATGAGTTATGATTTTCATTTAATTTTTCATTATTAATTATTTATTCTTGGTTCAATTTCACCTAATCCATGGATGAATTCAGATTGGGGTATAATGGATTTTATATTTTGACACAAATACAGACCCTAAAATTTTAAAATATCATTTTACACACTTTCATTAAAGCTCGGGTTTCTTTCAATTGGTATCAGAGTGATATGTCCATTTAATTATATTGGATTAAAAATTAAATTTTTATTTATTCAATAAGTGGGTGTCTCTATGGTATTGCTTCTATAAATAGTGCATCGATCAAAGGTCAGATAACCGAGGTATGATCATTTGAAGATTGAAAAAATAATTATTCTAAATTAAAACCAAGAACCAATATATATCACCAGTGTGGGTTTATTTTTATGATGAATGATGAAATTGGATTGTAAGCGATGTTTAGAACCCTGTATGAACCCTGTTCATGCAAGATTCGTTAGATTGAGCATCAATACCAGGGAAGTATGATTCAATATAGAATTTATTAAAATCACATTGCAATATATATATATATATAGGCGGTAATGGGTGTAGGGGGGAGTCATCCACACACTCCTTTTCGGATTTAAGAATGTTAGAAAAAACACTCCTTTTTGGATTTAATAATGTTAGAAAAGACATGCAAAAAGAAATTTAGGGATGTGGGGTAGAGACTCACCCAATCCTTTCTACATTTTTTAAATTTGGAGTCAAGCCTATTTTTGAAATAAAAAAGAAAAACAATAAAAGGAAAGGAAAAAATGGCGGGGCCTCATCCAACCTGGTGCGTGGAAAACATGAGCTCCATTTTTCGGGGTATGACATTGGGGTCACACCACTTGTAATTTAACACAAAAGTTTTATTTAAAGGGGGTGCACCACCCCACTTTTACATGATAAAGAACCCTGTTTGGGTGGTGGTGGTAGATGCACACACACACACATATTATTTATTATTACTATTCATATATATATATATATTTGGTGCTCTGTACTCTATTCACACACCAGTTATGTGGGTGTGCATGTGCCACTGACCCAGCACCCCTACCTAGCTGGCCTGACCTCAGGCAGCCTGAATAAATATAGAAAAATTCATAACAATATTTTGAATTTAATTAACCAACTATAGGGTTCATTCCACAAGTGTTTTTTGTATTAAAATCAAATTAAATTTATTTTAATTCATTAAAAATATCCTCAAGATGAATTCATCGCAAATTTAATTTATTTACTCAAGTTTAATGCGTACCGACTGATCATGAGCTATAGACCAACCAATGCTTGTCTGGTATTTTGTTATTTATTTATTTAATTATTGTAATGCATGATTTTTAATAATTATTTAGTAAATGTTGATCCGTGTATCATATTTTTCATCATTATATGTATAAGGGTTTACATGTCCAGATAAAAATTATTTATCCATATTCCACATTCCTTTGATACCCTTGCCGATGTGCGAGTATTATTGTATAATGACTAGGACGGTAAGTGAAGAAGATCACACAAAGTTTTGGAATCATACCAAAAAAGGGGTTGACACATTGGATGGGTGAGTTCTAGAAATCGAGTCACAAGTGTCATGATTCAAGGAGTTACCCCCAGAGGTTAGGTTGATCCATTATTTGTTCGATGGATCAACTATTAGTATCAGCTCATGATCAGGTCATTTAATTTTATTTATGCACAGTTTATTATTTTATGTATGTCATGACCCCCTCCCTCCAAAGATAACATAATGAGGGGAGATAGATAATGACCCCGATTCCCACCTACATTATACCCTAGGTTGGCTACTAGTACTGAGGGTACAAAAATCTCATGAAATGAGAGTCATTATCCTCTATAATAATGTTGGATCAGGAGATAATATGAATCATCCACAAGAAACTCCAAGACATAATATAAAAAGAAACCAAAACCAAACCACACAAAAGTATAAATAGAATTGATATAGATAAAAGTCACCAAAGTAAATACCCAAAAGCAAAGATAAATAAGTAACATGACAACTATCGAAGGTCCCGACTATAAATGTCCAACAAAGTCTACACAATCCTCTTGGAAATATGAAAATAGTTTATATATGTAGGGTGAGAATACAAGTATACTTAGTAAGAAAACCAAAGTCTCTTGTGCACACGTGAAAAGAGCATACTAATGCACCCATGAGAAAACAAAAGAACTAAACAACTCCGATATAGCTAAACTAACCAAACCCAACCTCACCAAGGCATGATCACCAAATAACGCAAGCCAAGTAATATAATATAATAAGAAACATATTGATATAGGGTACCCCAAACCTCTTTTATGATGGTATGCCATTTTCACACCCCAACATCATACATCCTGACACTCCCATACCTTCTGTATACTACATTGCCCCATAAGAATGGTCACATCAAATCTCGCCTGAAAACACATGGGCCACCGCCCCATAAGCACAGTCACGTATTGCCCAAAAACACATGGTCCATAACATATCAAGAACTGCTATAACCAGAGTAATAGGTTATCGTGAACATGTAGTATATCAACCTCACTCTCTCCTCCTACCATGAACAACCCCTAATAGAATCTTCCCCACAAGTACGGTCATATCACACCTCACCCAAAAACACTTGGACCACCGCCTTAAAAGCATGATCACGTCTCGCCTGAAAACACACAGGCTATCAAAAACACCATATAATTCACTAAAAAACCTTTAAATATCATCGCCTGTGCAATACCTAACTTTCTTATAAGAGAGAGTGGGAAAGAGGGGGTACTCATCCATCCGTCCTCCTCACCGGATGTCGGGAAAAACACCCCCGCATGACTATATGGGTGTCAGAATATGGTGATAAACATGGGTGAGGTGCATATAGAAATCACAAATAATATACAAGTATATACATATAGACACACACACAATAACAACATATGGTTTCACAACCAAACACTAACCAACTCATAACATTTCCACCTTTTCTGCCAACTCTAAATGCATAGCACCATACAATACACATGTCACATTTCACATTTCCAACCAATTCCCATCATCCATCCAATTAATTTCATTTTTATCAAAAATAACATTTTACAACACAAACCACCATTTAATTATTCATCATCCATTTCTAACCCATTAACTAAACCAACCCATTCTATTTCAAAATATTATTAACAAATTATTTATTCCATCACTAATCGGGAATCTAGCACAAAGAAACCAAATATCACATGTAGCTCATCATCCCCATCACACCACCACCTCGCCACCGCAAAAGCATAGCCAAATAACCATCTTGCTGCTCCAAAAGCATGGCCAAACAACAACCTCATCGCCCCAAAAACTTGGAAAACAAACCATCATCCCACACATGCCCCAACCACACATCTCCATCCCACAAGCATGACCACACATCACAACACATCAAGATCATTTTACATATTTACAAAGGGGATTTTACCACATTCCACTTACTTTAGGGGCATTATCACACAATCTATAATCTTGGGGAAGATATTTCATTAGCCAAATATAAATGGTTAACCAATTTTCATTTTAGGGTGATATTACAATAATCACAACATTCATAGTATCCACAACACATATCAACCAACATAAACAAATCCCTCAATGAACACAATTTTCAGCGGGGCATCAAGATCATATAATCCACAATATCACAATAATAACAAAGTTGTAAAAACATGAAAATCAAACCCCTTTAGCCACTTTAATTTCAATATAACCAATTATTTATATTTGATTAAGTCAGCACAAACATCTCCCATAGATAAAAAAAAGTAAACCCCTCCCACATGATACACAATAAAGATAAATGAGGGATTCCCTACCTTAAAGAAGATTTGCTGACTCGCTGTGCACTGCAGGGTGAAGAAGAATGCCCGCAAACCACAATTTCACCGGATAAATCAAGGATCAACGTAAACCTCACCCAAAGACCCTCGAAACACAACCCAATACACAACCCAAACAAAAATTAACCACCGTAGTTAAACTCTGAAGAATAAAAAGGGGAAACTAACCAAGAAGAAGGAAGGGCTTACCAAAAATTGCCAACAAACAACCACCAGAACCAATAGATCAAAGTGGGAGGAAGTGGTCTTGAATAACTCCCCAGGGAGCCTAGGGATCTTCCAAAATGGGAGAGGATAGAGGAGTCCAAATGAATGAAAATTTTTCCAGAAAATAACTTATAACCTTGAATCTCACAGTTTACACATCATGTAACCATTACAAGACGTGTAATCCCTGGGTTTCCAAAAAATCAATCTTCTACAAAAAATCGCATCACCTTGAAGGATTTAGCACCCAAATTTATTGCATGTCGTAAATCCCTCTTACACTATGTGAACCCTTTTATAGGGATACCCCTTAGCTATGTACAAGCAGTGAACCACCCGACTACACAAGTCGTGAACAACCATTACACATTGTGTAATACATTTACATGATGTGTATTTCTTGCAACAACTCTGCTATAACTCCAGCCTCCACTAAAAACTCCCCTGAACACCTCCAACCACCAAAAATGGGAAAGGAATAAACTGAGAAGGCATAAAATTTTACATCAGATACCTCTAAAATGATTCTCACCCTCAAGAATCCAAAACCATGCCTATAAGGAAATGGGTCCGAATAACCACCCTGTGAGATACCTCTCAAGGATATCATCATACCTCAATTTATACCACCATAAAAACACGAAAAAAAACAACCAAAGAAAATATCACACAACCTCATCACCACAAAACCACAAACCATCTTCTCCCACATAACCACACTACCACACAACCACCGCACAACCAATAAACTGCATTGACCCAAACAAAAAAATTAGGCAATTCTATCCTCCATGGAAAGATACTATCAAATTTAGGTGATACTGACTTTCCCACACGAGTTTAAGAGCACCAAAGTTAATGCTTCTCGATTAGGAACCGAGTCCTCCTCTTTTCATATGTCAGGACTTTATCACACATCAAACAACACACATCACAAATTAGGGAAAACAACTCATAAAAAAAGTTCCAAACATCACTTCATAAAGAAAAACAAAGGAAATAAAAACTCAAAATAAATCTAGGAATTGTGTGCACATCTACGTCTCACACTCCCAAGTAATCTCCTCTAAGAAGCTATTACTCCACAACACAAGAACCGAAGTAATGCTCCATCCATGTATCACCTTCTCTTGGCAATCCTGGATCTCTTTTGGCCGCTCCATGAATGTCGCATCAGCCTTGATATCTAACTATCCTCAGTTAATGATATGGAAGTCATCGTGAAGATACCAATGAAGCCAAGGGATGTGGGAGATTTCTTGGATCCTATCTTTCCACAGTGTTAATGCCAATTGATACACTACCTCACAAACTCACCCCAACACCTCAAAGGTCCCAAAAAACCAAAGAGAAAGCTTAATCCACCTGCCAAACCTCTGCTTCCCATGTCGAGGGGAAACCTTCAAGAACACTTGGTCCCTAACCTCAAAATATAAGGGCCTCCTACTACGATCAACATAATACTTATGCAGGTCTTGTGGTGCTTTAATTCTCTCATGAATAATCTATAACTTCCCTATCATGCTCTACACCACATCGAGACTAAGAACTACTGCCTACCCAACCTCTGTCTAGCACAACAAAGAATGAAACGACCTCCCATAAAAAATCCTCAAACATATACATGCTAATGGAAGAGTGATACCTATTATTATAATAAATCTAAACTATAGGAAGGTGTCATATCAAAGATACACCAAATTCTAAGATGCAAGCTTGAAACATATCCTCCAACATCTGGATAGTATGCTCCATCTTCCCATATGTATGAGGGTGGAAAGAAATTATGAGGTGTAACTAAGTGCCAAAATAATGATGAAATACCCTCCAGAACTATGAGGTAAAACATGCATCCCGATTTGAGACAATGGACCTAAAAACTCCATTAAACCGCAAAACCTCATCCACATACCTCTTAGCCAAATAATCCAATACTCCTGACTCCTTTATTTCTAAGAAGTGAGACTATTTCTTCCACCAATACCTAATCACCTAGATAGAATCAAAACCACTCTGATCTTTGGGTAACCTTGTGACAAAATCCATCGAGATGTCATCCCATTTCCACCCGGTAACATCTAAAGGCAGCAACAAACCATTAGGAACATGATGCTAAACTTTACTTACTAGAAAACTAAGCACTTTACAAAAACTCTTCCACTTACCATTTTATCCCAGGCCACCAAAACTGAATCCTCAAGCTATGGTACACCTTGTAAACTCTTGGGTGTAACAATAAAGGTGATATATGTAGATCACAAATAAATCCCTCATGCATAACTACTGGAACAAAAAACCTCCCATGAAACAACACTTTCTTCCAACCATCCTATGACCATCCCTTCAAAACATCACCATGGACAAAACAATAACACATCACCTCTACCTATAAGTCTCCCCAATGAGACTAGTCCACCTGCTACATCAGATAAGACTACACCGTCATCTGAAACAAAAATCCTATAGCACTATCCACCCTTGCATCTATGTATAAGGTTTCCAACTCCTCCATTTCTCTCCAAGAATCCCCAAACTACTAAAAAACACCCTTCCCAGACTTAATACTCAAATAATCAGCTGCAAAATTCCCCTTTCTTGAGGTATAGGAGATCTTGAAATCATAATCCTAAAGAAACTCTATCCACCTCTGCTACCACAAGTTCAGATCACGCTAATAAAAAATGTAACTCAAGCTCTCGTGATCTGTAAAGACCAAAAATCACTCCCCAATGAGAACACAACCGATAATAACACTAGACCATGGGAAGTATAGTTACACTCATGAGGATGTAACTACATATACCTATAAGAGATCACTGCTCATTGATGAACGAACATGCATCCCAAGACCAAACATGAAGCATTAAAAAACACCTCAAAAATCATACCCTCCTCTGGAAACTGAATCACCAGAGTATTGAAAAAATTCCCCTTTAGATAACCAAATGCTTCCTGAAACTGATCAATCCACAAAAAAATCTTACCCTTCTTGGTCAAAGCTATCAACGGGGCTACAACATGAAAAGAATCGGACACAAAACTTCGATAATAGACTATAAGTCCAAGTAAATTGTAAACCTCTACCATGTTCTTGGGTAGCACCCAAGAACAAACTTCCTCAACCTTCGATGGGTCCACTACCACACCCTTCCGAGACACCACATGCCCAAGGAAATACACCTCTCATTTCCAAACCTTACACTTGGAAAACTTTCTGTAGATATGGTGGAATCGAAGAACCTGCAAGGATATTCTAAGATGATCATCATGCTCCTCCTATGACTTTGATTAGATCGAGATATCATCAATGAATATTATGATGAACTAGTCTAGGAAATCATAGAACATAGATTTTATAAGCCCCATGAACACATATGGTTCATTCATAACACCGAATGGCATGACTATAAACCCAAAGTTCCCATACCTGCATCTGAAGACAACATTTGTGATATCTTTCTCCTTCACCGTAAACTAGTGATATCCAGACCACAAATCGATCTTAGAAAAACAAATCTTTCCTTTTAGCTGGTCAAAAATATCTTTTGTCCTCAAAAGAGGGTAATAATTTTTTGACCATCACTTGATTCAACCTCTGGTATTCTATACACAACCTTATACTACCATTCTCCTTCTTGGTGGACAATAGTAGAGAAACCTATAGAAACACACCGTTCAAGATAAAATAATTTTGCATCATATCATCTATCTGAATCCTAAACTCCCATAACTCAAAATGAATCATCGGATAAGAAGCCAACAAAATTGGAGAAGCACCAGGATGTAAGTATATCCCAAACTCAACATCACGTCAAGGGGGTAACATCACAACCTCCCTAGTGAAAACATCCAGGAACTCCCCAATGACCCTGGGGACCTCCATTATCCCATCATCTATTGATTCCATTGAAAACTCAACCAATAAAGAAATAAAGGGCTCCACACACCGACTGCCTACCTGATAACCCCGCTCACCAATAAAAACCACATGATGGCCATCCACATCAAAGAACATGACTCTCCTCTAGAAGTAGTCGACAAAATAATGTAAAAAATACAACCATTCGATGTTGAGGATAACATTTTATGGCTACATATATAGAAAGAAAATATCCCTATGGTATTGATGCAACCCCATAATTAGTCTACACCCAGACACACATAAAACAAACTAATCTAGTCTCCAAATAGAATAGTTGACACCAGGGTCATGGGAATCCTTTCTACCTCTAGTCCTAGAGAAAGGACTAGAGTGGGAACAACAAAGGAGTGTGAATATCTGGAATCAAATAAGGTAAAAAAGAGTACTAAATAAATTGATAATACCTTTGACGATATTTGGCCCCAATAGCACTACTACCTCCACTATGTGAAACCGACCAAGCCCAACTCCTCTACCTCTATGCAGAAGACCACCTCCATGAAAAAATGCAGGTTGAGGTACCTGAACATGAGGAACATATTGAGGTTGGCCTCTACCAACTACTTGTCCCCTTAGTAGAGTATAAGCCTTCTTCCCCTACTAGAGGAATAA
Source organism: Viscum album (assembly GCA_963277665.1). NCBI lineage: Eukaryota > Viridiplantae > Streptophyta > Magnoliopsida > Santalales > Viscaceae > Viscum > Viscum album. The sequence continues at coordinate 1,776,052,149 of OY728153.1, read as the reverse complement.
ACTCACTGGAAATTGAGGCCAAGGCTAGTGTTGAACCTATCAACCTCCACCAAAATGAGATTAAGGAACCACTGGTCATTGGTTCTGGTGATAGAAACACACTATAATAAAGTCCCCAGGAAAAGTAAAAAAACCACTGGTCTAGGAAGTACATAAAGAAATCTACTAAGGTCAAATACCCATTGTTTTAAACCTCAAAGGTCATAGTTTCTGAGACCTACCACTATCAAATATACTCCTCGAGAAACCCTTATAGTTCCCATCTCGCAGTAAACCTCCTTGCGAGTGCACTCCTCATTCTTCTGAACTTATAGATACGTTGGTAACATAAAATGAGTAAATTCATACTAGACAGAAGGATGAATTTCCCCCTTAATAAATCTCACATGAGAATCCTCATTTAGAAAAAGATATGGAGAAAATCATAGAAGGTACTTGAACTTGGTTCCCAAATCTCACACTGACATAATCCCCTACTAAAGAGAAAGAAGATCCTACCTCTTCACTACCTTCATGGTTGATGAAAGGAAATTCTCCCAAAACTCTATCTAAAAGTCAACCCATGAAATGATAACTCCTTATATTGCCATAGATATAATGTACACCACTAATGCATAGATCCCCATATCCGGATGACTACTAAAAGAACCCACTACTCCATCGAGATCCAGATAAAAATGAAAGAGATCTTGTGATCCTCCAACCAGCTCTCTATCTCCACATCTGAAACACTTCCTTTGCACTTCCCTAAAGTCTGCTGTTGAAAAGCACAAAATTCCCTCTACCAATCCCCATTCGCCTATACCCGATCAATCCTACAATGATCAACTACATATTCTTGCTGAACCTTAATTGCCTAAGCCACAATTAGACGATGAACATGTGCCATAACTGAAAGAGGAAATAAATATTTCTTAAACCTAGGAAGTATGGAATTTTATTAAGATACATTTTAATTCATTTTATTTATTTTAACCTTCCCAAAATAACCCAATTCAAACAAGAACACAATTCATTATGATGCATGTACCTCTCCTATATCTCTACACTACAGAAAAGTCCACCTCACTTGGTCACTCAATAATCTTAGATTCCATGAAATGGATCACAGGGGGGCCTAAATTCCCGTGTCCTAGGTATTACCAATCTATGTTATCCACCAAGGTCAACTGGAACTGTTTCCATACCAAACTATGAAATATTCATTTTTTCTAACTCTAAACTCCATCCTATCTCTTAACCATCACCTCTGATACCACTATGTCATGAACCCCTCCCTCCAAAGATTCCATAATGAGGTGAGAAATATAATGACCCCCTAAGTTCCACCTTCTGTAGTCCCTGAGTTGGAGACTAGCACTAAGGGTATAAAAATATCATGAAATGGGTGGCATTATCCTATATAATAATGTTGGACTAGGGATAAGATGAATCATCCAAAATCAACTCCAAGACATAATATAAAATGAAACCAAAACCATCCCACATGCTTGTATAAATAGAACTGATATAGATAAAATTATCTAAAGTAAATACCCAAAAGTAAAGATAAAGTAGTGACACAATAGCTATCTAAGTTTTGATCTATAAATGTCTAATACAGTCCACATAATTCTCCTAGAATATTGAAAATAGTTTATATAAATATAGTGAGAATACAAGTATACATAGTAGAAAAACCAAAGTCTCTCATGCACATATGAAAAGAGCATACTAATTCACCCATGGTAAAACAACATAACTAAATAGAACCTATATTGGTATACTAACCGAACCCAACATCACCAAGGCATGCTCACCAAATAACACAAGATAAACAATATAATATTTCAAGAATCATATCAATATAGGGTACCCTGTACTACTTTCCTACTAGTATGCTGCTCTCACACCCCAATTTTTTACGTCCCAGTACTCCCATATCTTCCGTATACCACACTTACCACAAGCACAGTCACATCACATCTCTCCCAAAAACACCTGGGCCACCACCCCACAAGCACAATCACGTCTCACTTGAAAAAACCTCAGCCATCAAATCTCAACCACTACCATAACCAAATTATTAGGGTATCATGAACACGTAGGAAATAAAATTTGTGCCCTCCTCCTACCATGAACGAACCGCACCAACAACTATCCCACAAGTATGGTTATATCACACCTCACCCAAAAATACACAGACCACTGCCCCACAAACATGGTCACATCTCGCATGAAAAAAACCCAGGATATCAAAACCACCATCTAATACACTAATAGACCTACATCCATCAAATCCTCTTCAATAGATACCTCTCCTAGAAGAGAGAGAGGGAAATAGAGGGTACTCATCCATCCGTCCTCCTCACCGAATGTCGGAAAAAACACACCCCGTGTGACTATGTCGGTGTTAGCACACGGTGCTCAATGTGGGTGGGTGTGTATAGAAGTCATAATGAATATAAAAGTATATACATATAGCCACACACACAAGCCTAACCTATGAGTTCACAACCAAACACTAACCAACTCAGAATATATCCACCTTTTCTGCCACCTCTAAATGCATAACACCACACATGCCACATTCCCCATTTCACATTTCCAACCAATTCCCATTATCCATCCAATTCATTTAATTTTTTATCAATTTTTTTACGTCACATCCCAAAATTTAATTATTCATCAACCATTTCCAACCCATTCAATTTCAAAACATTATTAAACAATTATTTATTCCATCACTTCATGAGAATCTAGCATAAAGAAACCACATATCACATACATATCATCATCCCTATCACACCACCACCTCACTACCCCAAAATCATGACCAACCAACCACCTCAATGACCAAAAAACATGGAAAAAAACCATCAACCCCATATTCCCCAACCACACATCAACGTCCCACAAGCATGACCACACATCACAACACATTAAGATCATTTTACAGATTTACAAAGGGTATTTTATCATATTCCACTTTATTTTAAGGGAGTTATCACACAAGAAATAATCTTGGGGAAACCATTTCATTATCCAAATATATGCGGTTAAAAAATTAATATCAAAAAAATCACAATAATCACAATAGTCACAACAGTCACAAAACATATCAACCAGTGCAAACAAATCTTCTAATGGATAAAATATTTAGCGGGGAATCAATCCTATATAATCCACAATATCACAATAATAACAAAGCTATAAAAACTTGATAATCAAATCCCTTTATCCCCTTAAATCAATTTAACCAATTATTTATCTTTTATTAATTCAGAAAAACCATCTCCCATAGACAAAAAAAGTAAAACCCTCCTAAATGATATACAATATATAGAAATGTGGGATTACCTACCTCAAAAAAGCTTTATTGACTCGCTGCGCACCACAAGGCGAAGAAGAACACATGAAAACCACAACCGCACTATGAGAAACCACATATCAACCTACAATGCACCCAAAGACAATCAAAACACAACTTGACACACAACCCAAACCAAATAACACCACTGTAGTGAAACTTTAAAGAAGGACAAGAGGAAACTAACCAAGAAGAAGGAATGGCTTACCATGTATTTCCAATGACCAACCACTGGAACCAACAGATCAAAGATGGTTGAAGAGGGATTGAATAAATGCTTATGATACCTAGGTCCCTTACAAAATATGAGATAAGGGAGTCAACTGAAGGAATGGAAATATGGTTGAAAAATAACTTAAAACCCCAGATCCCTCAATTTACATGCTTTGTATCCATTACATGATGTGTAATCCTCGGGTTTCTAAAAATTCCAAAATCCATTGAAAATCATGTCACCTCAAAGGATTTAAAACTTGAATTTATTACATGTCATGAATCCCTCTTACATGACATGTTCCCTTTTCATGGGATACCTCTTAGCCGTATAGAATTCATGAACCACCCGACTACACAAGATGTGAACCACTATTACACGCCATGTAATACATTTACATGATGTTTATTTCCCACAATAGCTCTGCTGCAACTACAACCTACACTGAAAACTCCCCTGAACACCTCTAACCACCAAAACTAGCAAAGTAACAGAATGGGAAGGAATAAACCATTATAATTTATGTGTATTGCTTACATGTGATCACATGAAAAAATTAAGCGGGAATGTTTAGATAAAATGAACATGGTTGATGAATGTATTTATATTTATAGAATTATTAATATGTTAGTTCTATCGCATAAAATAATAAAGTGTAAATAGAAATGGATTATATTCATCGATAATAATAAAAATACTCAAAGAAATATTAAGTCATAATCACTTCCATAGATTAATTTTGAAAAAAACCAATTGTATGATGTGCTCATCTACCCCAGTTGAGGGTTCCTCATACTACTGGGGAGTTCTTATGAGAGTGGTAGGTCAACTTAAATAAATTTTGGAGTAAATAAATATTCATATTAATCCTATTTTAATTTTATAGGTAAAGCATCGAGAAAATCAAGGTTATCCTTTGCACGAGATGAGACTCCACTCAACAGATCAAGGATCCACAAGTTAATGTGGTTAGCCAGCTAAAATCCTACCATGAGACTCTCCGAGTAGTGGTATAACCATATCTTGGGCTATGAGGATAGGTTTTAAGGATCCTTTCTATTAGAATACTCAAGCGACTGGGTATTCTAAATCTAGTAGTGATATCTACTATAATTTGATAAAATAGTGGGAGACATTCAAGAAAAAAAATATAATCTCTAATAAATGGAAATCAATATAAAAGTACTAATATGTTTAATTATTATTTTTTATATGAATGGATAGTAATACCACAAGTTCACTATGATCTACAATGGAAAAATTACATGTCATAACTAACATAAATTCCCAAGTTTAGTAGAAGATATTGTGCAAAGTACTATGTTATGAATAAAAAATCTATGTTTTAGAGTCCCTACTACCTATTAATCCACCTTAGGAAATGAGGGTGAAAAGTAAGATTACAAGAGAAACATGATTAATGCATTTGAAATTTACATCATAATTATATCATCAATTTCTAATGAGTTGTGAAAAAAAAATATAAGGACATGGATGTTTTCATAGGTTGTCTCAACTCTGAGAAGTCTTCAAGGAGAAAGTGAATCGAGAATGAATGAGATGATGATTACACTGAACATGTGTAAATTGAAATATGTATCAAGATCTTTCAATACATCCATTTATAACATCTTTATCACCCAATTAATCTAGTTTAATTTAGGATTATAAAACAAAAAATATGGAGAAAATAATTTGTTTCCTTTTGGGTAAGGTTCAACAAGAAGATAATAACTTAAAGAAAGATTAATATCTAGTTCATATGGTGAAAAAATATAAATAAAAGGTGAAAAAGGTCAATGGAAAGTGTGATTACAAAGTCACCTTTGCAATGTAATTCAAATAATAGAGGAGAAACATCATACGTGAGGTTATTTTATTTATGTGTCTCGAGATAAGTCCATAGAAGATAAAACACAATTAATTGAAGTAGAAACAAGAAAAGGATTCCATTTAGCGTATATTCATCATAGTATGTGATGTTTATACTTTACTTATAGGGTATTAGATACTAAATTTTCCTCACACATTTGTATCCAAATACAAAAACCATGTAAGTATATAAATTTTACAAGAAGTAAGGTGAATACTCCAAGAGACTGAGAAAGGGTGATTCCTAAGTCAGTGGTGAGAAGTACACAACTTCTAATCAAACAGATTAATGATTATAGTTGAAATTTTGTTGATTAATACCAAAACATTTATCTCATGTGTCCAATGGACACATGAATACATTATTACATTATGAAATGGATTTTGTTTGTGGTACCACATACTCAAATAATAGTTTAGTAATGATTGAATCATTATAAATATATGATGAATATAAAATATAAGACTTAAATACCTAGTTGTGGAAAGATGATATTTTTCTTGTAAAACTGAAAGTAGTTGTCAAGGATATACCCATTATGGTTCTTAACCTATTTAGTGTTAAAACATAGGTATTATCAACACAATTACTAATCTAGTTTTAGATAAAGAAAACTTTAAAAATAAAAGTAATCCACAAATATTTCAAAATTAATTTAGCTAAGAGAGAATGAAGTATCCCAATCAGATGTTAGAGGCAAATTTATATACTTCATGAAATTATTTTAAGTGTTTTAAGGAATGTAAAAGTGAAGAAAGTAATATTCATGGTTAGAAGATATTAGTTTCTTTGGGCCAGTGATCCAAAGAATATCTCAATTGTGTATTCATCGACAATTAAAAATGTAGAGTGGATTTATTCATAAACTCACATTTCCTTATACACATAAAATTAATTATGTTAGTAAAAGGAGGCTCATTGACGATTCTTACATGAATTAATTGATCATTAAAATATAGAGTAATTTTATTCCTAAACTCACATTTCCTTATACATATCAAATCAATCATTTTAGTAAAAGGAGTATCAATGAGGAGATGTAATAAGAATTTCAAAATATTCCAATATCTCTTGAGATGTTCTTCACAAATAGGAATTTTGTCCTATAAACGTAAGTCAACTATAATTAAAAATGGATATCTAATGATTTATAATAGGAAGGAAATCCATTAGTCCACAATACATGTGTTTAGATGTAAATAGTTTATTAAGGTTACGTTAATAAAAAAATCTACATCAAGAATGAAACAAATTGCATTTAAGGTAATTATCCTAAAGGTTTCCAAGGATATTATAGAAACCCATAAGATCGAATTGTTATAATTAACTAATATAATAAATTTCTATAAAAAGGGTTCACATATCCATTTGAGATAGTGTGAGATAAATTGACTTGGGAAAATTCAAGGCTTGAGATACATAATTAGTAGGAATAGGAACAATTTCCAATATAGCTTTTGGAAAAGGAATGTTCTAGAGACACATATTGCATAGGAAGGTTAAAAACATAGTTTAAGTTTCATACTGAGGCAAGTGATACATTATTTAATGAGAAGAATGAATCATATAAGAAAGAAGTAAATGGAAATAGATGTCACGACCCGCCTTCACCAAAAAGGAGGGAAGGGTCAGTAGATTTCCAAACCCTTCCTTCTTCAAGTTGAAGGGGGGGATAATGACCCCCGAAACCTACTTTCAATAGGTCTCGGAGTGGCGACCAGTGCCAAGGGTATAGAATCACTCACTAAATGGAAGGCATTTCCCTTATTCTTTTAATAGGATCGGGAGATAATATGGTAAATCCAAACAACACCAAAAGAGGAAAGTAAAATTAAAGCCAAGAACCATTCCCAATGCATGTTACAAAAGTAAAATCCACAAAGTACAAAGTGACTACAAGGGTAAAGTACCAAAGAAAGAAAAAACAACAACTGAAACTGCCCCAAAGGTCCAAGATAGTATGGTCCCGCACGATCCCCGAAGTCCTCCTAGAAACCTGAAAGCAGTTTTATATACGTAGGATGAGCATACAAGTACACTCAGTAGGGAAAACCAAAGACTCTCGTGCACAAGTGGGGGAACATGCTAAAGTCCCGTGAGAAGCAGACAACCAACACTATCAAGGAGTTCATCCATCCCACTCACCAGCCACACTCACCCAATAACGCAAGAAATTAATATATATAATAAGATCACATCGATATTTGGGTACCCCACACCACTTTCCCACTGGTTATTGAAGACATCCTACGCATCGAACCAATCCCTCTATTCTCACCACAATCCCACTGCCACACCCCACCCGCACACACCTGGGCCATATCGCCACGCAGTCCCACTGCCCAACCCTGACCGCAAACACCTGGGCCACAACTGCCACATGTAACCACACCTGAAAACACCTAGGCCAGAACAACCACCGCCACGCCCAAAGACACCTAGTCTAGAAGATCCACTGCCACGCCTGAAGACACCTGGGCCTCATCCCGAAGACACTTGGGAAACCACCTGTCCTCACACACCTGGGATAACCACCACACAACCCTTCTCGAAGGTTCTTGGGCTAATAATGGACTTCAGGCCATCACAGCCTGCCCGAAGATACTTGGGATATCTGGGAAAGGGAGCATAAAGGAGATAATAACCAACCACTAATAGAAGTGTTGGAAAAAACACCCTCCCCCATAAAATGGGGGTTTTCAGCACTAAGTTCTCAACTTGGGTGGGGCACGAATAAGAAACAAAAAAACTAAAAGTATATATATATAGGTAAAAAGCACTCTCCCAAGTTTAGGTTTTTCTTCAGCCAGCCTAAGGAACACAAACAACACTCAAGTCCAAGTCACAACTCACACCCAACAAAACCCATTTGTCCCATTTGTTTTCATGTTTAGTAATGATGTTTAACTAGTTTCCACACCTACATGGGAAACTAGTAAGAATAATCATAAGTCCAGGAATGAAAAAAGTCAAGAATTAACTTCAACATCCACACCCGGTTCTCTCGTAAAGTCACAACAACAAAAGGGATAAGAGATCCCTCAAAGTACTAGAAGCAAAGAAAAACTCCAAGATACAGCCTACAAATTCTGCAACCAAGGAGGATAGTGAGATCCCTTGAAGTAATGGAAGCAAAGGAAACCCTGAGACACTGCCCCGTGCCCCCCCAATGGTTTCTCATCAACAGAGGATCCCACCCCAATTCATGATATAAACAAGGTAACCACCCAGCCTTAAAATTCACAACCAGTAAATCCATATCAACAGGGGATCCCATCCCCATCTACATCGCCCAAAAAATGGCCCGTGAAGAAAAAACAACCAAACCACCATCACCAACACAAAGCAGGCCCATACCAATATTTTCAAATTTATAAGATTTAACACACTCCATGATTTCAATTTCAGTGTGCTTTAACCGGGGTTATCAAAAAAAGGGATTGATCCTGGTGTCTCAATTTATTTAGCCGGATATACGTAATTAACCAAATTCCTTTACACAACAAGGGTTCACAAATACGATCCATTTAAACATCACCAGAGGTAAGGGTTCATTAGTGCACAGAGAAAAGACCACCAACGACCATGATTTTTAGTAGGCATAAGCCTGCACAATTCAGAAAAGATGATCATAAAACAAAGCAGCATCATTGATCATATCCCCCCTTCATTCCTTAGAGTCCGTTCATTATCTTCATTAAGGTTTGGTTAATCCAATTCTACAGAATCAAAAGCATGACCACCCCGCATGATACACAAAATGGAGAGACGAAGGAGAAATTCCCTACTTGTTAATCAACGATCGACGCTAAGCCTGGGCATGGAACTCCACAGATAGCGATGCGGCTCATCTGAACGAAAAGAAGCTTGTCTAAATGAAGGGTACTTCTAGCATAGGGTGATCGAGAAAAGAAACCTAGGAGTACCCTTTTTTGTTTATAAAGGCCGGGGACGGTTGATATAAGAACGCGAAACCGCGTAAGGAGCGGGGTCGTGGGTTGACCACGTGGCCCCACACACCATTAAAGGGTCAGGTAGTTTAAACTGACGCACACACTAGGTTAATTCATTAAATATTTAAATTAAATGACATTTATGGGCGTTACTGGGCTTAGATTTAAAACGATCTTAAAGGGGTCAAAATAGGGTTTAAAACCCAATTTGCGCAAAAAGGTGTGATACTGGAAAAACCCCGTGGGGGTAGGCGAGAGCCACCAGTAGCTGAGAGCTACCGGTGGCTGACAACTACCGGTAGGCAGAGCTATCGGTAGGCTGAGGCTACCGGTATACCGAGCTACCCGTAGATAGAGCTACCGGTAGGTTGCGGCTACCGGTAGACCAAGCTACCAGTAGACCTACCGTAGGGTCAAACTTCACCGAGGTTCCCAGACTACCCAGAACACCCAACATCAGATTTTCACAAAGTAATGGACCCCCCAAAACCTGGGCCATTACAATAGATTTGATTGACAAGATTATATGAATTTAGGAAAATAGATTCCATGTACCAAAATCAAGTCTCTATATTGATAGTTTCTCTAATTTATGTAATGTTGTTGGTGGGTATTCAAGAAAAACTATACATGGGTGGTACAAGCATGGTACTAATAAGGATTGATTGGTTATACCAAATCATCATGATTAAATTCATTTTGAATTAAAATTTTCATAACAAATATATATGATCATTATATTGGGAATTAGATGTCAAGACAACCTTTCTCAGAATATTTGTATATGTTGAAACTAGAAAGGGTTATTAAAACCATAGAATTCCAATATGGAATGAAATTTATAGAGATAAATTTATGGATTAATGTAATAATTGTGATCAAAGAATATTAATTTGGAAAGAAATTATGCTAGGTGTCTATAAGAGGTTAGTGGGAGCACCATGGTTTCTAAGTAGAATATGTTGATAACATATGGAAAACTATTATTAGTCTTACAGTTAGTTAATATTGAGTCCAATGTAACTCTATAAAGATTGTATTAAAGTAGAAACCTAAGTTTTAGGGAACATGATTTTCTATGGTAGATATATGGGTTACATGTACCAAGTCAATGTAAATATACTAACAATGTATTGAGATAATTTGAGAGAGAATTGTTTTTATTATCCTATGGAATAAATCTCTCCAAAAATACATATATGAGCCATAATAGGAGATTAAAATGGTGAGTATAATTCCTTAAGAATACGTGATGGATCTATCACATATTCCATATTATGTACTAGATATTTCCAACATATACTTTATAGTATAAAAATATATATTAAATCAATTATATTTACACGAGAAGTAGTTAGAACTATAAAATTACACTTGAGAATGTATAAGGGATATTTAAATAGTAATTCTATAGGAAGGAAAACTAGTTGTAAGGAGACACAAACTAGTCTTCCTATGGATCAATATGATCTAATATCATAGTTAGACCAAGGAAATGAGAAATATAAGATCATTAAAGATAATGGTAGGAATATCTATAAATACTAAGCATGTTGTGAATTCTAATGAAACTAAAGAAGTAGTGTAAAATTCATAAAAATTTGTTCCAGTTCTTGGAATAAAACCTAATAAGTTTAATTATAATTATTATATGATTACTATAGTGACACTAGATAATATTTTAAGTTTATACAGAGGATAAAAGGATTATACTCGATGATTTCATCTCTTGGTAAGATTCACTAAAGGAGGTGAAGTCTCAGATAATAGATTAGTTATGTAGGAAAATGTGATAGGACCAATGACTAAAGCCATAACATAGCAGAAGCATGATCTTATCATGTGAGAGATAATATGTTGATTTTTAACAAGTTGTATATAGTGCAAGTGGGAATGATGTAAAAGTAGGTTCCCTGGACTCAATGTGAATAGTACTTTTGGATTACTAAATCATGTATACAAAGAGATACACATGATGAATTCTTACCAAAATTGAGTCCACACTTATGCACCAACTTTTTACATGGTAAATTTCACAGATTATTTTTCATATCAATAGGTTATAGAATTTCCCAGCTATAATGAGATCCTCAAGATACTACAAAATTAATCTTTAACATATTTCCTATAATATATATACATCATACCAACTAGACACAAATGATGTAAAACTATCACATGTTGGGGGTTCATAAGAATTGAAACTTTTTCTTACAAAGTTTACACTTGGTTATCACAAGTAGAGGATATTATGAGGACTAACCTACTAATAGGAACACAAAAAGTTTTAGGTATCATTGGTAGTTTCTATATGTGAACACGTGCATTGGTATCTTGACTTTAGATCATTATCAATGTGTATTATTTGATTACATAATTTTATACAAGATTAAAACCATGACATTTGTGTTGTGGTGAGGGAGCTTATATTGCGTGTGTTGTTGGTGTTATGACATTGAATGATTGATCAAGATAGTTTTTGTCACTTCTGAAAGGTTGAGATGTCTTAGGTTTAGTTGACCAGGATAGTAGTACATTTATTAAATCCCTAACCATGGTGATTAGAGGAATGTCCATCAAGTAAGGTCAATGAATAATAAAGTTAGAAAGGATGATGACATGAATTATGCATCCTGCTTTATGAGATATCAAGTGACAAAAAGATAATATTACACGATGTGTCTTTATAGGAGGTTTTCATTGCTACGACTATTATTTAACTCCATAGTGGCTATAAAGGGTTTCTAAAATCTACTCCTTGTTTGTGAATAATATCCATTGCTATTAATATAAGGGTCTATAGGGTCACACAAAAAGTGTATTCAGAAGCCTAAATAATTCTAGTGAATTGGAGTTTAGGATATGGTGGGACCCATGGAGGTTCTCAAATAATGTCCAAGTTTATACAATCATAAAGGAAATAAAAATAAATTCAATATTATGGCAGTTGAGGGATTAATTAAGTGGTAAAGACACCCCACAATCCTCCATCAAACCCGAGTTCAAATCCACAGTATTGTAGCACTATAATAGTGCAGGCACTGTAATGAGATACTACAATAGCAGTACTATTAATCCTAAATGATATTTTAGACCAAAAAAATAAGCCTTCAAGCCACCATGGTAGGATAGGCGGGTGACCTCTTGCAGTAGGATCAAGTACATGTAAGGACTAAAATGGATGAATGTGGTCATAGATTATTTGAACCATGTATTGGGACTAATAGCCATGGGCCTATGGGCTATGAAATGGGTTACCATGTACCTAGAAAGAAAGTGGTTTATTTATTTAATAATAAAAAGAGTCTTCAGCCCCAATTTTTTTTAATATAAAATTAATAAATATAATATTATTCGAGTTTAGGATAATAACCATTTAATTTATTTACTTATTATACTCATAAGTTATTCAGTGAATATAATGAAAATTATTTATAAATGAATATTAAATATTTAATATTTAAGGTTCATTTAATATTTATGGGAGGTCTATGTCAAGTTAATGACTTGTATTTTATCATGAATCACAGTTTATTTGGTACAATCACCTGATAAATTATATATGACATTTGCCGAAAGTTTTAAGTGTCATTTATGATTTTTTTGGTTATGTTTGGAGGGTTAACTTCCATAAGGACCTAAATGAAATTTATAGAAGTTAAAACCTGATTATATAAGATTTTTTAAGACCCAAAATGAGATAGGTAAGTGTTTTCATGAATTCTCTCTCTTCTCCCATCTCTCTCAAGTCATAGAGAGAGAATAAAAAAGAAAAATCAATGTTTTCTTGATTCAAGTTCTTGGATTTCTATTTTGATATCCCACGATAATGAAAACATTGAAGAGCCTATGTTTCTCTATGATAGAACTAATATTTTTAAGGCCAATGGTCAATCAAGCTACTATAACATGTGTGGATGATCTAGAGGGTTCCAGGTTTAGTTTCTTCGAGTGTTGATCTCCAACAATGAACGAAACATATTTCCGATCAAAATTGGATGAGGTATGATTTTAGTTTAATTTTTCTTATTAATTATCAATTCTTAATAAAATTTCACATGATCCATGGATGAATCTGGGTCAGGGTATAAAATATTCTATGTTTTGACACAAATCTAGACTTGAAAAATTTAAAATATAATTTTTCATGCTTCTGCCAAAGACCTTTTTTTCTTTAAAATGGTATGAGAGTGAGATGTGAATTTAATTAATTCAAATTAAAAATTGAATTTTCATTTATTCAAGGAGGGGCTATTTCCATGGTCCTGCTACCAGAAATGACACATCGAATAGAGATCATATGACCAAGTTATGGTCATCTGAAGATTAAAAAAATATTTATTCAGTATTAAAACTCAGAACACACACACAGACAGATAAATATATCTCATTTGTAGGTTTATTTTTTCGATGATCATTGACATCAGATCAAAAGTGATGTAAAGAACATTGCCTGTGCGGGATACGTCTGGCCGAGCTTCAATATCAGGGAAGTTTGAATCAATTAAAACTTTATTAAAAATAATTTTTAATATATATATAACTTATATATATTATATAAAAAAATTAGTGCAAATGGGTGGGTAGGTGGAGTTATCTACACAATCCTGTTAAGATTTAAGAAAGTTTTTAAAAAAATCACACAAGGATGTGGAGTGGTGGCTCACCCAATCATTTATATGATTTTTTTAATTTAGGGTGAAGCCTAATTTTGAAAAAAAGGAAAGGGGTAAATGGTGGGGCCCCACCCTACCTGTTGTGTGGAAATCATTAGCTCCCCCTTTTTATGGGGAGGAAAGTGGTGCCACGCCACTTGTAATAAAAAAAAAGTTTTATTTGAAAGGGGTGCAATGGCCCACTATTGTGTGATGAAGGACCCCATTTGGGGAGTGGAAGGCGCGCACACACACACAGGCGCACCCCTACCTGTTAGGGGTGCGTGTGTTCCACCAACCCGGCACCCCTATCGGGTTGAACTAACCCCAAGAAGCTTGAATAAATACTGAAAAATTCAGAAAAATATTTGGAATTAATTAAAAAATTACAGGGATCATGAAGATTATTTTTGTGGATTAAAATTAAATTAAATTATTTTAATTCATAAAAAATACCCTCAAGATGAATTCATTGGAAATTTAATTTACTTAAATGATTTTAATGAATTCTGACAGATCATGATCCATAGACCATCCAATTATTTTTTTATATTTTATTATTATTTATTTAATTACTATAATGCTTGGTTTGTAATAATTATTTAATAAATATGATGATCTGCGTATTGTATTTTGCATCATTATATATATAAGGGTTTGTGTGCCCTGATAAAAATTATTTATCTATATTTTACATTACCTAGATCCCCTATCTTGTGTATGAGTATTGTTGTATAATGATGAGGATGATTAGTGATGATGATCACACTAAGTTTTGGTAATGTACCAAACAGTGGTTTGACACATTGGATGGGTGAGTGCTATAACCCGAGTCACAAGCGTCATGACTTAAGGAGTTACTACTAGGTTCTAGGTTGATTCATTATCTGCTCAATGGATAAACCATTAGCATCATCTCATGATCACGTCATTTAATTTTATTTATGCATGGTTTATTATTTTATGTATGTGTAATTCTTGTCCACAATCACATAAAAAAATAATTGAGCATGTGTAGATAAAATGAACATGCACAATGAATGTATTTCTATTTATATCATTGTTAATATGTGAGTGTGGCCACATAGAACAAGAAAGTGTAAATAGAAATGTATTATATTCTCCAAGAATAATAAAAACCCTCAAATAAATATTAAGTCATAATAACTTCCATTGCTTAATTTTTAATAAAAATGATTATATGAGGTGATTGTCCACCCTAGTTGAGGGTGACTCCTATTATAGGGGAATTATTATTAGTGCGGTGGGTAGAATTAATAAAATTTGGCAGAAAATAAATATCCATAAATACCTTGTTGAAACTTTAGAGGTAAAGCTTTGGGAAATGTACGATTATCATTTATTGAAGATGAGACTGCACTCAACAGATCAAGGAGCCGTGAGTTAATGTGGTTGGGTAGCTAAAATCCCACCTTGAGACTCTCTAAGTAGTGTCATATTCATAGCTTGGACTATGATGATAGGTTTTAAGGATCCTTGAAACTATAATTCTCAAGAAACTGAGTATTCTGAATCTAATAGTAAGGGATACTGAAATTTGATAAAATAGTGGGAGATATTTAAGATTAAAAAAAAATATAATTTCTAATAACTGGTAATAAATATAAAATTACTAATATTATTAAGTTTTATTTTTAGATGAATTTCAAGTAACATCACAATTTAACTATGATCTATAATGGAAAATGTACATGTTCAAAATGATACAAATTTCTAAGTGTAGTAGAGGTTCCTGCACAAAGTACTATGATATGAAAATATATTTTATGTGCCAGAGTCCCCACAACCTGTTGATCCACCTCAGGAAGAAAGGGTGAAAATAAATCTTATAGGAGAAAAATGATTTATAAAATTTATTTTTACATCATAATACTATGATCAATGTACAATGATTTGTGAAAACAACATCAATACATTGATGGTTTCACATGTTGTCTCAACTCTGAGAAGTCTTTGAGGAGAAAGTGAAGTGAGAAATGATTGGGATGATGAATTCAATGAATATGTATAAATTGAAATATGTATCATGATAATTCAATACATCCATTTATAATATTATTATCACCTAATTACTCTAGTTTCATTAAGATTATAAAAAAGATAATATGAAGAAAACAATTCATTAAATTCTGGGTAATGTTCACCAAGAAGATAAAAAAATAAAGAAAGATTAATTTTTAGATCTTATGGTGAGAAAATATAATGATAATAAAAAAATTCTAAGGTAAATTGTGATGCTAAAGGAACATTCACAATTTCCTTTGAAGAAAATAGGAAGAGTATCATACAAGAGTCTATTTTCTTTTCATGTCTCTAGATAAGTCTATAGAATAAAAAATAAAATGAATTAAAGTAGAAGCTAGAAGTGGATTCTACTTTTTAAGAACCCAAATCCTAGTAGACCTTCTATTTTTTAGCTTTAGGTGTTGGAGGCACCTAGATGATTTTCCAATGTGTTTGGAGAGTTTTTTAAGGGTAAATGGGAAGTTTTGGGGAGTTAATTTGTAAAAAACTAGCTTGACAGAGGATTATAACCCATGGAGGGTTTCACTATGATGTAAGGATAATAGATGAGACTTAGAGAGACAGGATATGGCGTAGGGTCCTGAGAGGATGAAAATAAGGGTTACTGCCTTATTTGGTATAACTGTGGCATAGAGGCATGCTGAGGTTTAGCCTTTCCATGGAAGCTAAGCACTATGACATGAATCAGACTACTACGACACAAGGGGAATGGGGTAGAAATTGGTCAGATTTTCTAATTTCATCACCCCTACAACATGATGCTAGGTTGTTCCATATCCCGTCACTTGAGTTACTGGGTTATGTAGTGTGGTGATTCCAGCTATGTCGTAGTACCCCTTCCCCTTTTATATGATATGTAATGTGGATCTAGATATGGATCTCAAACATGGTTTGACCAGGGTGCCTGCGGTGTGGTCCCTCATGTTGCATTATAGTTTCCCCTAGGTCAACTGATTCTACGGTGTGGTCCAAGGGTTTGTGCCGTGGTGTGGTGTTTTTCATTCTGTTTATAAATACTCTCGAGGCCCTCCAAACTAGGCTTTATCCCACTCCATTCTCTCAAATCTGAGGCAACCAAAGTTATTTTTGAAGGATTTTAAGCCCCCTTTAAATAAGGATCAATCCCCAACTTTACAAGTTAAATCAATGGGGATTCACGGTAGGTTCTTATCCTTTTCTAGCGGTTTCTCTTCATTTGATCTAATTTCCTCCCATTCCTTCTTCCAATGTTTTATTGGATGATATACATCATTCTAATTGAGTTTTATTTTTCATTTTATAGTGTTTTCATAGAATGAAGTCCTTAGGAGATCGTAGTTTCATCATGAGAGATGCGATCAGAAATTCGTGACATTTATTTATTCTCATGAAAAGAACATTGAATATTTTGAGGTTGGGGATTCATTGCTTATCCTCTTTATTTACATGAAATTGTAAATTGACCATGATTTAACCATTTATATGGATATGGAATTAACCTAATAAATATTAAACCATATTAAATAATGGAATTGGTGTATATTTAGAGATCTCATCTTGTTGCTTTCCACTGTGATAACTGTTTGCCTCTTGTTTTTTGAGATAGTGTTATATATATACTATACTTTCATAAAATGTTGTCATGATTGGTTTAGCATGCTGAATTGGTGAAATTGGTAAAGAACAAAAATCCATAATTAATTGGTTAGATAAATAATTAATGGTGTTTGTTTAATAAATTTCGTATTTCTTATAATTTGATGATAATAAAATTGATGCATGTATGCATGTTTAATTGAATAGGTTATTCCATGTGTTAATGAAATTGGATAAATAACATGAAGCTAGAATTATTATTGATGATATTAATGATTAAACGCATGATACTGAGAATTTTTCTCCTCCTAATTTTTTAAAGCTCAAAAATGATAAGAATCATGTTTAATTAATTTTAATAGCTTATGATAGTTAATGCTTTAAGTTACCCATAGTTGGAACCCGTGATAGTTGAATCAGTTAATTCAAGATGGAATAAAAATTGGTTTCTTGATAAATATAAATGCTTGGGGATATGAGTGTCCATTGTGTATAAACCTCATATGCCTTATGTTGGGGGCCATGAGAGCCTGTATACATGTGAATACAGAATTCCATGTTTTTAAGGCCAAGTTTCCTTGTTGACTATGTTTGTTTCTTGCTTACTTATGTATGCTTTGGATATGATCCTTGTTATGAGATGTGATATGGGCCTGGGATAACTGATGAGATATGTGTGGGGAGGCCCATGGTTATAGCAGCAGTTGACAACTATGACATGGTGATATGCATGTGGGTGTTGAGGATGACACCGGTGATGATGGAACATGTTGAAGCTAAGCTTACTCATTGTTGTGATTAAGATGTATGCTTTATATTAATGAATTTGTTTAATGGATGGATCGTCTGGTTTCTTTTTTTATCTTCATTCCTTTCCCCAATGCTTTAGGTAGCTGGATGTACTTGGTTACATCACTCTTGTGGCATCTTAGGATGTTTTCCTAGAGTACCCAGAATTATGGAATGAAAATAATGAT
Source organism: Viscum album (assembly GCA_963277665.1). Lineage (NCBI taxonomy): Eukaryota > Viridiplantae > Streptophyta > Magnoliopsida > Santalales > Viscaceae > Viscum > Viscum album. The sequence goes on along the minus strand of OY728153.1, from coordinate 1,776,033,507 downwards.
TAATAATTTTTTAACCCATGGGGTTGGTTCTTTATGGAATGAAAATACTAATGCTAATCTTGAGAAACCATGTACTTGGTTGGATTATGCCTGAATATAATGGACTTCCATTGGATGGTTAATGAAAGTTAATTAGAATAATGTTAATTAATGGTTAATGAATTAATTAAAATTAATTGAAATGATAAAATAAAAGAAGGAACTTAATGTAGATCATTAAATGCTTGTGTGCTTATAATATTTCTAGACCATAGTAGAGGTTGCTGGGTGTCTGAGTGAAAATAGATGCAGTTGATCCTAGGACTAGGTTATGACCATAGTGTTATTGTGATCAATATTATATAATTTATGTTTTTTTAATTTAATATTCTACCCCACACATGTTGATTGTACAACTGACACTTAGTGGACACTGGGAGGGTATTTTACCTAATATCTCGGTGGTGAGGATGGATGGATGACTCCCCACTTTGGTCCATATTTCTTCTATTGGTAGTATTATGTACCGGTATGCATGGTGGTTAACTTCCCATATATGTGTGTAGAGGGATATAATATATTGTGGTTATTTTACACACATGTATCTCCAGATATATTATCTAAAGTATTATTATAGGTATGATGTGTATAGGTTGTGATGGATTGAGTTACCTTACTCAGTGTATGGGCTGTGATGAATTGAGGTATAATACCCGATGTATGATACACGTCATAGGGGTTTTGGTGGATACAAGAAACTACTTGTTTACTATATAGATATTTGATATGGGAGTATGGTATTATGTGATGCACAATGTTCATGTTTTGATACTTAGATTAGGTTTCTTCAGGATAACTTTCTTTTGGAGAGAGATGGATCAGGAGATACAATGTTGGGGAAGAGTGGAAAACTAGTGGGGAAGTTGTTGTGGGGTAAACTTATTGATTTATTATTATAATATATTATCTATATTGTATGTGTTACTTGGTTAAATATAGCCATGTTGAGGATGTGAACTCATTAAACCTATTTATGTGATGAGTTTACATTACTTCTTGTTCACTTGGATTTAGTATTCTTTCTTTATCATTTTGATGAGAGGATTCAGGTAATATTTTACTGAGTATACCTATTATAGTCACCCTATATGTATATAAAATATTTTAAGGATAGTATGAGAAATTTTGAGACCAGGATGGATTTTAATAGCTCATGGTTTTGTAGGATCTATTTGGGATTTGTGGCCACTTCCATGTTTACGTTCTATTAGGCACTGGTTGTTTCCTTTCTAGTTTTTTAGTCTTGTATAAAATTACATGTATGAACTTGGTATTATTTTATCTATATTAGAAGGAGTTAATTGGTGTATCTACCTTATCTCTCTCTTCCACTATTTCTCTTAGAGGGAAATACCTCCCATTATATGTTTATTATACCCTTGGTTCTTATCACCAAATAATGGTCAAATGGAGGTATAACTCAAGTGATCACCACCCTAATTCTATCAATGTCAGCCTAAGAGGGATACCTCTAGGGGGAGGGGGTCATGACAGAGTGGTATTAAAGGATTCCAATTTAGGGATATGATGGAGTTTGGAGTTTCAAACAATTGAGGGCTACATGGGTTGTTAGGGAAACAATGTAAATTAAGTTTATTAAGTGATGTAAATATGGGAGACCAATAGAGACACGAGTATTTAGGCCCCATATGATCAAATTTATAAACCTTTAAGTTTACCGAGACAATGAAGCAAAGTGATACTGGTTGTGGGGTAGAGACCTAGGAATGGATCATGCATCATTATTCATTGTACTTGTTATTGAAATGGGTAGACCTTGTGATTAGGTTAAAATAAATGAATAAAATAAATAAAATGATTAATTATTTAATTATTACATATTTTGGTTTTAGGATTATCTAACCATTTTTTATTCTTCCAAGCATGGTTTTAGGTTGATGCCCTCATTAGGTTTTCATTGATGATATTCGGTAGGATGTACCAGAAGATCACCATGGAGTAGAGGTTGATGATGATGACACTTGAAGGAGGATACTATAAGAGTTTCAATTCCAGATTCTACAATAGTATGAGGTATCCATTTCAGACTTAGTTATAGAAGACCGGTTAGAGGAGGTTGAGACAACTCTTAGTTTGATCCATACTCATAAAGAGCACCAGGTTTCATTAGATGTGATAATTCTTCATGGGGAAGTGAGGAAATAGTGGATCTTATTCCTTAGGGATTGTGAGTATTCATAGGTTTCAAGGGAGAATTTCATGGACTAGTTCTGAGAAGAGTATATTTCTTCAACTGTGAAGACGGTGAGTTTCCAGGAGCTTCTTACTATTTGATAGGAGAGTTTAGGTATATATAAGTTTGGGATATATTTCAAGACCCTTCTTCAATATTCTTTAGAACCATTTCTATATGAGGAGTCCATGGTGAATCATTTTTAGGATTCTTTGCATCCATAGATCCAGTGCCAGGTCACCCCATCCATGTTTTCAACATATCTCGAGGTTCTAGCTAGAGAAAAGGTTATCGATAGGATGATGGATAAAACTGGGTCATCATGAAAGGGGTGTCATCATGATTCCTCAGAAATAAAATCTATGGTCCAGTTTTTCCAGTTTTTGAGAAAAAATATTCTTCGTTTAGTCGTGGGTAGGTCCCATCCCTCAACATCTTGTTTCTTTAGGGGTGGTGGCTCTCAGGCCTATGCTCACAAATCAAATGTTTTTTATGTGGTGGCTAAGTTCATTAATTATTAGAGTTTCTAAAATTTCTAAGTAGGTAGCATGCACCAAGTGTTCTACCTCAAGTTCCTCTGTTGATGTAGTTTTATCTGAGGTTGGATCAGTAGGATTGTACAGCTTGGGATCAGCATAGAGGGGATAGGGTGGGTAGAGGAAAGACCTGATATTTCCCTCATCTTCATAGAGAAGATAACAACCATGGGGGTTGTAATTATTAAGGTTATAGAGGTTGTGGAGTGGTTTTTGGTTAGATTTATGCCCTGCCATTGCTATCACTGAGTGATCCAAACATCATTCGAGGTACCCTTTTCTTGTTTTCAACTTGGGTGCATGCTTTGCTTGATTTAGGATTTATACACTTTTTCATATCACCTACCCTAATCCATGACTTGGAACATTATTTGGAGAGACTTCTAGTTCCCTTGTAATTAGCTATGCTAGTTGGAGGTCATGCTTACCTATATAAAGTATGTAGATATTTTGAAATAGTTCTAGGGTAGAAATACTATTTGTGATACTTCGTATGTTTACCAATACAATTATACAACATTATCCTCATAATGGATTGGATTCATTTGGCATAGGCTATTGTGAATTAATTCAAGAGACAGGTTGTGTTCTAAGATGATGATAGAGATCCAATAGTGTTTGTTAGTGAGTGAGACCCTCAGATGGGTTAGAGGCATGTTCCATACTTTTCTTCCTTGATGGACAAGCTGATGTTGAGTTCATATTAGGTTCAAATTTCAGTGTTTCTATGGGTTGTGGAAGATCACCCTAATGTTTTTCCTAATGAGGTTGTGGAATCACCCCCTCATTAGGAGATCGAGTTTGGGATTGATCTAAAACTAGGTGTTTCTACTATCTCGATGTCTCTATATAGGATAGAACCTTATAAATTGTGAGAGTTGCTAGTACAACTCAATGATATATTATAGTGATGTTTTGTTCGACCAAGTGTGTCACCTTGGGGAGAATCAGTTTTGTTCATGAAGAGGGATGATGGAATGTGTCTATGTATTTATTATCATCACTTGAATCAGGTTATAGTGAATATCCACTATCCCCTTATGTGGATTATTGATTTATTCGGTCAGCTGAAAGGAGATAGTTAGTTCTCAAAGTTCGATCTAAAGTTAAGATATCATCATATGTGGGTAAATTATGATAATGTTATAAAGACCACTTTTTTATGTCATTATTGGTATTATGATTTTTTTTATGATGTCATTTAGTGTGATGAACACTCCATCCATGTTCATGGGTTTGTTGAATATAGTGTTTAGAGAGTTATTGGATAAGCTGGTGGTGGTTTTTATCGATGAAATCATTATTTACTCCTATTATCGTAGGATCATGTAGAGAATATGTGTGAAATTTTGGGAGTTATTCATCATTATAAGTTGTTTGGAAAGTTATCATAGTGTGAGTTCTGGGATTGTCAAGTTTTTTTTAGTGTATGTCATGTCCCAGTAGGGAGTATCCAGGGATCTTTCAAATATTGAGGCAGTTGTTTCTTGGGCTTCCTCTAAGACTATTGTGGTGGTGAAGAGTTTACATAGTCTTATAATATATTACATGAGGTTCTTTGCTAATTCATCTCAAGTTTTGAATCCTCTAATAGCTTTGACCAAAAAGCTTCATACATTATTGTGGACTGGCCAGTGTTAGGAAGATTTTGAGTACCTAAAGGAGAATTTGGTCAACACTCTTTTCCTTTGTTTTCTAACAAAGGGAGTTCAATTTAAGGTTTTATGTGATTCTTAATGTCTTGGTTTGGTCTGTATTCTGATGAAAAATATAACATTTGTTTCTTATGGGTCTCGACAGTTACATCATTATGAGCTTAACTATTCCACCCCTGATCTTGAGTTATTGATATTTGTTTTTCCCTAAAGTTATGGAGACATTACCTCATCAGTGATAATTTTGTGATTTTCAATGATCATAAGATCTAGTGTTATGTATTCTCCTATAATTAATTAAACTTTCAAAAATTATGGTGGATGCAATTATTGTAGGATTATGATGAGATTTCTTATAGTCTAGGAATTTGAAATGGTGTGGTAGATGTGTTGTGTAAGAATTCACATAGTGATGCCAACATGAATATAGATATTCATAGAGAGTGATGTAGAGATCTTAGTGATGCATCTTAATATGGTAGAGGTTGGAGGTAGAGGTTTTATTTTCTAGATGATAGTGTATCCATCTTTGGGGCATCAGGTGGAGGAGTCCCAGCTAAGAGATTCTAAGGTGGAGGTCTGGAGAGACCGAGTTGTTTTTGGTGATTCCAATGATGGTTGGTTTGAGGATGGACAACACCTAGTGTTGTTCCAAGGGAAAATTTTCATCACTTTAGAGATTCATGATATGGTTCTCTGAGAGTTCCATAGCATTCCCCTGGTAGTACATCATGGCATGAAATAGATGCAATGAGCTCTGAGAGGTCAGTTTTGGTGTCCTAGGTTTAATCGTGAAGTTGTCGAGTTTGTGTCTTGATGTTTGTTCTTCCAAAAGGTGAAGGTCAAGTAATATGTTGTCAGTGGTTATATACATTTGTCAAATGTTCATCAATTGAAGTGGGATAAAATCTAGATAGGATTTATCACCAGCTTACCTTAATCTCAGGAAGGATTTTATGCTATATGGGTGACAGTGGATCACTTAAAGAAATCAGCACAATTTATAGTGGTTAAGGAGTCAATCTTAATGGAGGTTTTGTCAAGGCAGTATCTAAAAGAGGTGGTGAGACTCCATGAAGTCCTGAGGAAGATCATATTTGATTTATATCCTTGTTTTTAAATCTAGGGCATGGAGAGGAATTAAATATTATTTTGGCTCTTAGTTATGACTTAACACTACTTTTCATCAAAAAATGGACATTCAGATAGATCATACCATCCAGACTCTTGAAGGAATTTTGTTTTCTTATGTCATGGATTTTATAGGTTCATGGATGAGGCACTTTCCTTTGGTTTAGTTTATTTAAAATAATTATTCTAATCCACCAATTGTATGGAACCATTTAGAGATCAATATGGATGACCTTTTATTTCATAGTTGTGATAGACTGAGGTCATATATGCAATAATTCTTGGGCCAAATCTAGTTCATAACATGAAAAATATGGTTCAGGTAATTCACAATAGGATGAAATCATCACATGATCATCATAAGTATTATGTTGATCACAGGAGGAGAACTCTAGAGTTCGATTTTGGAGGTCATGTGTTCATTATTGTGACTCCTCATCATGGGAAACGAAGGTTTGGTCATGGGAGTAATATTTATCCCAGATTTGTTGGCCCTTTTGAGGTGTTGTCTCATGTTGGAGCCATGGTGTGTCATATAGAAGTTCCCCCATAGAAGAGTTGGATATATTAAATTTTCACTTATCGCAACTCCTCCATTACCTTCATAAAGACTCTCACATTATTGATTGAGGTGAGATCGATGCTGATGAGGATGTGGACTTTGAGAAGTGCCATGTGGACATCCAAGACCACCGTAATAAGGTGTTATGTGGGAATGTTATTCCCTTTTTCCATGTCTTGTGGTGACATGGTGATGTGTAGGAGAGTAAATAGGAATGTGAGTGGTATATACATGCTCAATACAACATTTGTTTATTATTTAGATCTTACCTTGTAAAGTTTCTCTTTCTAGTTGCATTCCTTTTCTCATTTAAGAGACGTTTTTATCTTATTTACTTGTTGTGTATTTTATCTTTTTTTAGAGTATCTCCCCTAGGAGAGTGTTTTGGATTTGGTTAATGTTGTTTCATGGTTTTATTATTTTTCCTCTAAGTGAGTTGGTTGAGCTCCAATGATGGAGAGATCCTTGAGAGGTATCTCATGGGGTGGTTATTTAGACAACCTTTTTCCTTATTTTTTCTTCGGGTTTGGTTTTGGATTATCAAGGATGAGAATAGTTTGGGAGTTATCTAATGTAATGCTATAAATCTTAGAGGACCTTCCATTTGTGTTTGTCAAGTGTTAGAGACACCTAGATGATGTTACAAGATGTTTGGAGAGTGTTTGGAGGGTAAATAAGGCGTTTTGGGGAGTTAATATGAAAAAACTAGTTTAATAGAGGATTTTACACCGTGGAGGGATGCACTGATCCATAGGGTTGGTTGTTGGGTTCTACTACCTGTTGGTTTTGTATGTGACATAGAACCCATTACACTTTTATAGTTTCTACACCATGGATCCATCCATAGATCTTAGACATGATTTTACTAGGTTGGTTGTTGCGTGGTCCCTCATGTTGCGCTGTATTTTCCCCTATGTCAGCTGATTATGTAGCATAGTTCAAGTGACTATGTTGTGGTGTGGAGATTTTTAGTCTATCTATAAATACCACTGAGGCCCTCTAAACCATTTTTTCTCCCACTCATTTCTCTCAAACCCCAGGCACCCTAGAGTGTTTTTTAATTATTTTAATCCCCTTTTTGATAGGAATCAATCCATATATTTCTAAGTTCAATCTTTAGTGATTCGAGGTAGGTTCTTCTCCTTTTATAACAGTTTCCCTATATATGGTCTCAATTAATCATATTTCTTCATTCCATGTTATGGAGTATGATATCCATCATTATAATGGAGTTTTATTTGTTTTTATAGGTTTTTGTGGCATTACATCCTTGGGAGATCATAGTTTCCTCATAAGAGAGGTGATTAGAGATACATGATGTTGATCCATTCACGTGTGAAGAACATTTAAACTTTTGATATAGGTTATTCATGGATTATCTAATTCATTTATGTGAAATCATAAATTTACCATGGTTTATCAATTTATATGGTGGTGGAATTGACCTAATAAATATTAAATCAGATTAAATAATGGAATTTGTTTATGTTTAGAGATTGCATGTTGTTGTTTTCCAACATGATAATGATTTTATGCTTATTTTTCTATATAGAATGGTATCTATACTATGATTGTATATCATTTTGTTATGATTGTTTTATTATGTTGAATTGATGAAATTGGAAAAGAATTTAAAGCTACAATTAATTGGCTGGCTAACAAATAAAAGAGGCATGTTTAATAATTTCAGTATTTCTTATAATTTGATAATAATAAAATTGATGCAATTATTCATATTTAATTGAATATGTTATTGCATGTGTTAATGTAATTGGATAAATAACATCTAGTTGTAATTATTTTTGATGATATTATTGATTAAAGTAATGATAATGAGAATTTTTCTTCTCCCAAGCTTGTCAAAGCTATGAAATGCTAGGAATCATGTTTAATTAATTTTAATATCTTGTTATAGAAAATGCATTAAGTTAACCATAGTTGGAACTTGTGATAATTGAATCAGTTAATTCATGACAAAATAAAAACTGATTTTTTGATAAAGATAAATTCTTGGGGCTAAGAGTTACTATTGTTTATAATGGTTGGATGGATTGTGTTTGGATCCATGAGATCCCATTTGTATGTGAAGGTAGAATTCCTTATTTTTAGAGATAATTTTTCATGTTGAATATGTTTTTTACTTTCTTCATTATATGTTATCTAGATACGAGCCTTTCTATGTGATGTGATATGATGTTGGGATGGCTAATGAGATATGAGAGGGGAGGCCCGAGGTTGTGGAAGTAGTTGACACCTATGATCGCGAGATACATGGTGATATTCATGTGGGTGTCAGGGATGGAACCATAGATGATAGAATGAGTTTAATATGGAATTAACCGTTGTTTATATTAAGTTGGATTCTTTTTGTTAATTGATTTGTTTAATGGATGAATGATCAAGTTTCTTTTTTTCCTCATTCGTTTCCCTAATACTCTAGATAGTTGGATGTGATTGGTTGCATCTATATTTTGGAATATTATGATGTTTTATTATAGTATATGGAATTATGGAATGGTAAAAATGTTTAACCTATGGGGTTGGTTATTTCTGGAATGAAAATGTTAATGTTAATCCTAATAAACTGTTGACTCGGTTGGATTATGCCGGGAGGGATTGGAATTCACTTAGATGGTTAATTAAAATTAATTAGAATAATATTAATTAACTATTAATGAATTAATTAATATGAAGTGAAATGTAAAAATAAAATAAATTAATTAATGTATCTTATTAAATGCTTGTGTGCTTATTGGATGTCTATTCCCTTGCAGTGGAAACCAGATGTCCGAGTGAAGATAACTACAGTCAATCATAGGACTAGGTTATGCCCATAGTGTGGTTGTGATCTATATTATATCCAATAACTTTTTATTTTATTTTATACACTACCTCACCTATGTCGGTAGGGAAACTGACACTTAGTGGACTCTGATAGGGTGTTTTCCATAATATCTTAGTGGTGAGGATGAATGGTTGACTCCCCACTCTGGTCACACTCTTTTCTTTTAGTAGTATTATGTGATATAATTCATAGTGGTTAGTTTCCCATATATGTGTATAGAGACCAGTAATGTCTTGTGGTTATTTCAAACATATGTATCTCCAGATATAGTACCAGAATGATTATTATAAGTATGAAATGTATAGGCTTTGATGGTTTGATGTACCTTATTCGATATATGGGTTGTGATGTATTGAGGTATAATACCTGATTTATGATACACATCATATGGGATGTGTGGATCCCATAAACTACTTGGTTACTATATGGATATGTGATATAGGATGATGAGATGATGCGATGCATGAGGTGCATGTTGTGATACTTAGCCTAGGTGTCTTAAGGATGAATTAATTTTGGATCAATATGGATTAGGATGTATGAAATTGGGGAAGAGGATAAAAAAAGAGGGTAGGAAGTAGTGGGTTACCATTTTTGATTTATTATTATAATATATGATCTCTCTTTTATGAGTTACTTAGGAATAGATAGCCATGGTGAGGCTAGGAACTTATTATAACTGTTTAGGTGAAGAGTTAGCATTACTTATTGTTTAGTAGGCTTTAGTATTCTTTATTTTCTTTTGTACAAGAGAATATGAGGAGGATCATACCAAGTATAGTTGTTATTATTAACTAATGTATACAAAAACTATTTTTATGTTAGTAGGACAAGTTTTGAGACCAGGTTGGATTTTACTAGCTCATGGGTTTACAGGAGCTATTTAGACTTCGTGGTCATTATCGAGTTTTCCTTATTTTGGTTACTTGTAGTTTCCTTTAATGTTTTTTAGTCTCATATAAAATTACAAGTTTTCACTTGGGATTGTTTTATCTATATAAGCAAGATTTGATTGGTGTATCTATATTATCTCTCTCTTATGAATATTTCTATTAGAGGGAAATGACTTCCATTGTATTTTTATTATACCCCCATGCTTGTTTCCAACCTATGGCCTACTGGATGAGGGAATCAAACAGTCACCATCCTCCTCTCATTACCAGCCTAGAGGGGTACATCTGGGGAGAGGGGTCCATGAAAAACTTAGTGTATATCCATTATAGTATGTGATGTTTTTATGTTACTTCATGGGTATTAGATATTGAATGTGTGTCACATATTTTTATCCAAATATAGTAACCAAGTTAGTATAGAAATATCACAAGAAGTAAGGTGTGTTCTCCAAGTGGCTGAGAGAGGGTGATTCCCAAGTCAGTGGTGAAAAGTCTATAGATTCTATTTGTCAAGATTAATGATTCTAGTTAAATTTTATTGAGTATTACAAAACCAATATATGTGTCCAATGGAAATAATAATACATTATTCCATTATGGAATGATTTTTTTGTTACCACATACTTGAATAATAGTTCAGTAATTTTTAAATCATTGGAAATATATGATGAATATAAAATGAAAGACTTAAATACCCAGTTGTGGTAAGATGGTAATTTTTCTAATAAAACTAAAGTAGTTTTCATGGATACACTCTGTATGGTATTTATACTCATTGTATTTAAATATATAGGTATTATTGACCCAATTACTTATCCAATTTTGGAAAAATAAACCTTCAAAAATAAAGGTAATCCACAAATCTTTCAAAATTAGTTCAATTAAGAGAGCATTAAATATCCCAATGAAAAGCTAGAGGTAAATTCATATATTTTATGAAATTACTTTAATAGTTTTTAGGAATATAAAATTGAATAAAGGAGTATATATGGTTTGAATATATGAGTTGCGTCAGGTTGGTGAGTTGAAGAATATATCAACCTTTTATTCATTAATCATTATAAATGTAGAGTGTATTTATTAATAAACATATATTTCCTTATACACATCAAAGTTATGATGTTAGAAAAAGAGGATCTATTTTTACTATTACATGCATAAATTTATTATTAAAATATAGAGTGGATTTATTCCAAAACACACATTTCTTTATACACATCAAAGTCAAGATGTATATAATAAGAGTATTAATAATGATATTTAAGAAGAATCACAAAATATTCCATTATCTCTCTATATGTGCTTCACAAATAGGGGTGTTAATCCATAATCATATGATAACTATAATGAAAAATGGATATCATATGAGTTATAATATGAAGGAAATTTATTTTTTCACACTCCATGTGTTTATATTCAAAGAGTTTTTTTAAGGCTAAGTTAATAAACAAAGTTGCATCAAGAATAAAAAAGATTTCATAAAAGGAAATTATCCTAAAGGTTTCTAAGTGTATTAAAGAAACCAATGAGATAAAAAAATTATATTAAATTGATAGATTGAAATTCTATAAAAAGGGTTCACATCCCTATTTGAGATAGAGTTAGCTAAATTTACTTTGTTAAATCAATTCTCAAGATGCACAAGTAGTTGGAATAGGAACAAGTTCCACAAGATATCATGGAAAAGGAATATTCCAAAGAAACTTACTATGTAGGAAGGCTAAAACCATAGTGGTGGTTTTATATTCACCAAAGAAGGTGATAAATTATTCATTTATAATAATTAAACCTACAAATAAGTAGTAAATGGTAATAAGATATGATTTGAAATATTATATGAATTCAGGAAAATTCATTCCAAGTACCAAAAATCAAGTTTATTTTTTGGTAGTTTTTCTAATTTATTTAAATATATTAGTGGGTATTCATGATAAAATATAAATGGGTGGTATAGGTGTGGTTCCAATAATTATTTATTAGTTATACCAATTCATCATGATTAAATCCATTTTAATTTCACTTGTTAAAAAAATTGTCTATGGCCATTAAATGGGGAATTTGATGTCATGAAAAACATTCTTGGTAGGTATTTACATGACTGAACCAGAAAGGGTTATTAACACAATATAATTACAATATGGAATGTAAGTTTTAGAGATACATTAATATATTAATGCAATCATTGTGATCACAAAATATTTTTTTGGAACAAAATTATGCCACGTGTCTAAAAGAGTTTAGTGGGAGTGTTATAGTTTCCAAGTAGAATATGCTGATAACATATGGAAAACTATTATTAGTATTATAGTTTTTTAATACCGGGTTCAATGTAACCCTAAAAAAGGATGACATAAAGTAGAAACCAAAGTTATAGGGAATAATATTTACTATGGTAGATATATGTAATACTTGGACCAATTCAATGTACATATACTAAAAATGCATTCAGAAAATTTGAGAGACAATTGTTGCCAATATCACATGGAATAAGTCTCTATAAGAAGATATTTACGAGATATATGAGGATATTAAAATGGATAATATAATTCTATATGAATATGTGATGGATCTATAAAATATTAAATTTTATATATTAAATATTACCTACATATAATTTATATTAGGAAAATATTAGTTAAATCCAAGAGAAATGCACGCGAAGCTTCCAGAACTATCCAACTGTACTTGAGAAAGTACAAGGGATATGTACATGGTACTTGGATAGGAAGGAACACTAGTTATATGGGGACACAAACTAGTATTATGATGGATAAATATGATCTAATATAATAGTTAGTCCAAGGAAATGAGAAAGAGAAGAGCACTCAATCTAGTGGTATCCATATCTACAAATATAGAGTATATTGTGGCTTCTATTGCAACTCAAGAAGCAATGTAAAATCTGTAACAATTTTTTCTATTTCTTATAATCACACATAATATGTAAAGTATTATCATAATTATGATAATATTATTATAATGGTATGAGATATGATGTCAATTTTAGATAGATTAAAAAAATATTATACTTATTGATATCATCACTTTGGAAGATTCACTCAAGGAGTTGAAGTTATAGATAATAGAGTATCCATAAGGGAAAACATGGTAGGCCCAATGACTAAAGACTTAACTCAGTAGAACAATAGTAAAAAAAATATTTACCACATCAGTTATAAAATAAATGATGTGATAAATCCAATTTATTACATCAGTTATAAAATAACTGACGTTATAAATAATTTTATCACATTGGTTATTTTATAACCAATGTGATTAATGAAATAAAAAATCTTTATCACATCAGTTATTAAATAACCTACGTGATAAATCTTTTAAATTTTTTTGAAGTCCCATTTCATGTTATTCTTCTATTTTTCTTTTGGGTGACAGTGACTTGGTCGATCTTTCATGCAAACCCTACAATTGATTCATCGATCCCATGACCTACAAAATCATTTTGAAAGCTTCGTTCATCATTTTTTTTCATCGGTGCATCTATCTTATAAAATTTCAACTCTCAAGTAAGATTCACGCACTTCGATGTCAGTCATTTGTGGATGACCTAAATCTCATTTTCTGATTCCATCATGTATTTCACTATTTCTTGTTCAAAGTGGTTTTGTATCTTGATATTGTTTTATCATTGTTCATTCAAAGATGACCTAAATATAATGATGCCCTAAATCTCATTTTGCAATTTCTTTTTCATTATTTTTTGTTGATCAGATTAAAATATAGATAGAAATGATTTTTTGTTTATTAATTTTTTCCAGTTTTAATTCACTAGAGAATAGATTATAGATTTATACTATTTCAAATCATTATGGTGGAGTATATTTGTTTGGGTGGTTATGGAGATGTTTGAGGTAAATGGAGAGGTTAATGATACCTCATTTGGATAAAAATAGTCAATTTTAGTTCATTTAATAAGAGATGTTATTGGGGTTTATTATAAGATTTACAAGCAGGTATTCATGGTGGTTTTCAGTATAGTTTATATCTATATATAAGAGGTTTTTTTAGTTGATAATATTTTAATTTTTAAACATATGAATGTAATTCATGTATTGTCCCCAACCCATTGATCCATCATGTGACTTGGTCGGTTGACTATGTGACCTCAGGTATGACTCCACATATGAAAAAGGTTGTTGAATAATGTTGAGGGTGCAAGGAATATAGTGTGTAGGAAATAAATTATTTTAAATTGTTGAAATGAGAGTGGAAATATAATAGAAGAATTTAGTGAATAAGAAAAATAATATGAATAATTTAATAAGAATCCAATGATGAGATAGGAAAAGGGGAATAAATCCAAATAAAAATCATATAATGGTACGAAAATGTGAATTTAAATAAATGATATACAGAAATTAATATAGGTAAAAGACAAGAAGGCTCAAATAAAGACTCCAAAGACCATAGTGTTTAACCCCATGTTGGTCCCATGTCCAAGATCTAACCCATCCATCATGTTATAAATCATTGGTCATTCAAAGATTCCCGAAATCTATGTTTTGTGATTTCATTCTTTGAGTATTTCACTATTAATTTTTGAAGGTGGTTTAGTATCCTAATATTTTTTTATCATTAGTATCCTAGAATTTTTATTCAATGATGTTTTCCCTTTAGTTACTTACCTTATTTCCAATGAGTATTTTAGGGAGATAAAATTAAATATGGATTTTCATTTAGATATGCATACCATGTCATTAAATCTACATTTTTGATGTATCCTAATGTTTTATAAATGGATGAGATGATCATTAGGATACTAGAATACTGATTCATGCTCAAATATACCCAAGAGATTAAGGTAGAATGGTCCTTGTAGTCTATCTTGGGTTGTCGAATCCTCAGATACCTAAGAAGTAACCTATAGACACACACATTCTAAGGACTATTTTTGGATATGAAGTGTCCAAATTGGATTTATTTTAGATGGGTTTAAAGGATCACTAACAGATTTAAGTGAATTCAAATTAAAATAATGAGTTGATACTAGGTTATCGCTTGGGTTGGATTGGATGAAATTCTTTTTCAACTATTTCAATTTCTAATATTTGAGATGGGCTCATTTAAAAAGATCAAACAACATCCTCACTTACTGGTTTAATACCTATAAAATTTAATACTAATCACATATACACTTGAAGGATCAAATTTTTGAACACTTCAAGGTAAAGGTTCGTATTATCACTTGAAGTGTGTGGCCTTAAATTCAATAAGGACAACGGAGTTTAAAAATTATCAAATAAAAATCTCAATTAAAATAAGTGATTAGAAATTAATGGGGTGATAAATAACATCCAATACAGGCCCTTTCTACTCCCTTGGATCAACCCATAAGTGGGTTATCCCTCCATTGATTCTATGGTTTCAATGGAAGCGGAAAGTAGACTCATGAGGTAGGAAATGGAGAAGTAAAGAAAACAATAAAAATAAAATGATCACTCCACCATTGTGTGAATAATTTTACAAGATTTGGTGTGAATAAATTCACACCTTGAGGAAACGGTATCAAAGTGAGATGGATAAAAACATAATAAGAGGAGAAGAAGAACTTTTATTAAGAAACTAGGATGAATTAAAACAACTTACATGTGAATGAAGAACGTTACAAAGAGAAATTGGCAGCATAACATTATGATTAAAACAAATATCAAAGATGATAAAATACTCCACCAACAATACCTTAAATAGGAATTTTGTAAGCCTTGGGTCGAGCCTCCAATAGTTCAAAGCATCCCACTTGATTATGGTAGGCCTAGGGTGGTGGAAAGCTTGTGGAACTTGGAATTTTCCACACTTGACCCGAGGTGGAAGCCAGCTTTCATCCACCGAACAGACATGCTTAGAAGACCTTGTAGATGGACAAATAAGAGTTGGAAATAGAATAATACAATGGATCCCATGATTTCTTATAACCTCATGTGAAATTTGGACCCATTTGGAGTTGTGGATTCCAAGATATGATCATATTCGTAGTATTTTTTCTGGGCCGCAGAATCTGGCCCATAATTTTATCTCTAACTTGGGCTACCAAAATTACCACAATGGTGGGCGAATTATCATTGGATCCTAAATAGTTATTTATTACTACACATGTGTTCTAGAATCCCAAGAAATTTGGGATTAATTGGGCCTATATGATAGGCCCCACATTCTCATCAGTGGTCTGGTGTCCAATGTGACTTCTCCAGAATTGTTTCCTTTCATAACAAAATATCCCCATCTTCTTCCATGAATTATCAATTGATCCCCGAATCAAACATGTTAATATTGAGTTGTAGATCAATTTACCAAAATATAAAATTAAAATTTGTATAATTAGATTCCTTAAAATCATATGAATCATTGGGTACTTTAAATGATGTTAAAAATGTACCACATAATAGTGCATTTTAAGAAAGAATTACAATCATAATGTGAAATGATGTTCAAAGTGTAAAATGAACTAAAATGCTGTTTATGAATAATAAATCACATGAATATTATATATATTAACAATGAATATTATCCTCATTTAGTGGCTAATCACACCCCCCAACTTGAGTTTTGCTAGTCCCGAGCAAAATATATCTCAACAACATGAAATTCAAATTCCCTTTTCCAAAAAAATTTTAATACACAATGATCACCAAAAACTTCTATACCAAAAAATCATTAAACCCATCAAAATATTTTAATACATGATAGTTTCATAAGCAGATCCTAATCCTAAGTCTATTCCTTTATTCAAATTCATTGCTATATTTCATCCAATATCAATTAAGTATGAAGATGTGTTGTGCATCACAATAGACATGGGGGTTCATCTTTATTCAATGGGTAAATGACGGAAGCGCTAGGTGGAATAACATTTCAATATTAAGATGAGTATTAAATTTTTTTTTTGTATTATTTTTTTTTGTTTTTTTTGTTTTTGCAATTTTTCCATGGTAATTGAAATTGTACTCAAAAGAGTCAACCCCTATAGCGAGACTTTGCCGATGACTCCCAGGATCAAAGACCTTAGGGAACCAAGTGAATCCCACATACTCAGGAATCATATCGAGTTAACTCAGTCAAAAACAAATTCAAATTACCAAAAATAGATATAAAATTACTAACTCTAGTCCAGAAAACTATGGATTCATGATCCCCAAGTGCTGAAAGCCACACATTAGGTAATTTCATTTCTCTATGCAAAAATTTATTATTAATATTTTTTTATTTTTTTATTGAATACTCATATTAAAACTAAAATGATCACAAAACCTATGCTATTTATTTGTGGTACCCCACGAACTCAAACTAATACCCCACTATCTAAAGGCCGTGCATTGTGATATTTTTTTTTATTTGGATGAAAACATAAACGATGAAATATCACATTAGAGAGCCACACTTTCCAAAATCTATGCTCATGAAATTATACAAGGATTAAAATCAGAATCAGGGCATGCTAAATTATTTGATATTCAGTTTCAAAGTGTGCAATGTGTATTACCATGTTCGAAGTTAAAGGGATTTTTCCTTCTATTTACACATTGTTTTTGACAAAAAGGCATTTTTTATTTTATCTTCCCCCCCCAACTTAAAATAAAACTATTTCCAGTGTTTAAAGAAAAGAAAATTTAGAAGGGGGTAAAGGTAGAGAATGAAAGTTCAAAAGGGAAATTGAAAATGAGGATCATGGAATAAAGTCACCTGGTGGTTGAAGTTGAAATTCTTGCTGCTCCCTTTTAATCATTTGATATCCATGTCACTTGCAGAGTTCCCTAGTAGAAAAAGGAAAAAAAAACAAAAAAAAAACAAAACAATATATATATTTATATAATAAATAAATTAAAATATAAGTATATATATAAAAATTATAGAATAAGGAAGCACAAAAGGCCGTAGGTCAGTGGTAAGCGTGCGCCCTTGTCTCTCTTCGGTCCTGAGTTCGAATCCCCGCGGCTTCACCGGTTGCAACGGGGTTTGACCCACGACCCACGACGTGTCCCTTTTTATTATTATTATTATATTTTTATTTTTTTTGTATTTTTATTTTAACCTAAAAAAACATTAAAATAAAATAAACTGATGATACATTGTCTTCTTTTTAAATTTCTGGGTAAGGCATTACTCAAGGATCACACCACGTGACACGAATGAATATGGTTCTCCCCTTTCATACCCATCAATACTCATAATAGAAGAATAGGCCAACATTCTATTTTTTTTAAATATAAAAATGATTAATTAATCCTATTTAAAATATAAATTTTATTAAAACAACAAAATTACAGGAAACTTGAAAACCATGGGTTACCTCCCATGCAGTGCTTTGTTTAATGTTGCTAGTCCGACATGGATCCTAAATCTATCAATTTTTTTCTGGTTCATAAGTTGGCTCAGTTAACTCAACCTCTATTTCCTGTTTATTGAATTATTCAATGAATGGTTTTAACCTTTGACCATTGAACTTGAAAATGTAACCACTTGTGGGATCTTGAATCTCTACTGCCCCATGGGGGTATACATGATTCACTATGAAAGGACCTGACCATCTAGACCTTAACTTTCCAGGGTGTAAATGAAGTTTTGAACTATACAAGAGCACAAGTTTTCCCAGTTCAAAATGTTTGACCCTGATATTCCTAGATTGGTAGGCTTGAACTCTAGCTTTATTGATCCTTGAATTTTCATAAGCCTCCATCCTTAGTTCCTCCAGTTAATTGAGATCTAATTTCCTTTTTGTTCTGGCCAATGAGAGGTCATAATCCATTTTCTTAATTGCCAAAAAGGCCTTATGCTCAATTTCAATCGGTAAATGGCATTATTTTCCATAAACCAACCTATATGGTGACATTCCTAGGATGGTTTTGAATACTGTACGATATGCCCAAAGAGCATCCAAGAGTTTCTCGAACCAATCTTTCCTAGATGGATTGACAGTTTTCTCAAGAATTTGTTTGATTTCACGATTGGCTAACTCAGCTTGACCATTGGTCTGTGGGTGGTAAGAAGTGGAAACATTGTGAGAAATTCCATATTTTTACATGAGTGATGAGAATGGATGATTGGAAAAATGAGTTCCACGATCACTAATGATAGCCCTAGGAATTCCAAATCTAGAGAAGATGTTTTCCTTGAGAAATCTAATCACAGTTTGATGATCATTGGATTTTGTAGGAATGGACTCAACCCATTTGGAGACATAATCGATAGATAATAGAATGTAAAGATATCCCCTAGATTTTGGGAAGGGACCCATGAAATCAATTCCCCAACAGTCAAAGATTTCAACCACTAAGATGGGAGTGAGTGGAATTTGATTCCTTTTTGTGATGGACCCTACTTGTTGACACCTAGGACAACTTTGACAAAATGTGTAGGAGTCCCTTGAGAGGGTGGGCCAGAAGAGACCACATTGAAGAATCTTATCAGATGTTTTCTTAGAGGAAAAGTGACCTCCACATGCCTCACTACGACAAAATTTAAGGATAGACTATTGTTCAGAATCTGGGACACACCTCCTAATGACTTGGTTAGGTCAGAACTTATAGAGGTATGGATCATCAAAAACATAGTGTCTAACATAATAAAGGAATTTCCTTTGAGCATGAGTCCCTAAGAATTTTTGAATGACTCCTGTAACTAAGAAATTGGCTATGTCGGCATACTAAGGGCAGTCACTCACAGAGTATAGGTGTTCATCAAGAAATGAATCAGACACATAAAGGTGATTTGAGTTGTCTTTCAATTCCATCCTAGAGATGTGATCAACTACAACATTTTCAATGCCCTTTTTATCCTTGATTGTGAGGTCAAATTCTTGTAAGATAAGGACCCACCTAATTAGTCTAGCCTTAGCATCTTGTTTTTGGAAGAGGTATTTTAGTGCAGAATGGTCAGTGAACACAGTGATGGGGGATCCTAAGAGGTAGGACCTAAACTTCTCTAAAGCAAACACAAAAGTAAGTAACTCCTTTTTAGTAGTGGTGTAGTTGATTTGGGCATCATTTAAGGATTTTCTTGCATAAGAAATGACATAAGGAGTTTTATCACAACGTTTTCCTAACACAGATCCTACAGCAAAGTCACTGGAATCACACATAATTTTGAAAGGAAGGTTCCAATTTGAAGATTTCATAATGAGAGGAGAGGTGAGAGAGGATTTGAGGGTTAAGAATGAACCCTCACAACTTTCTGTCCAAACAAATGGAGCATCCTTTACTAGGAGAGCACAAAGGGGTCAGGAGATTGAACTAAAGTCCTTGATGAATCTTCTATGAAAACCATCATGTCCTAAGAAATACCTCACTTCCTTGACAATTCTGGGTGATGGAAGGTGACAAATGATGTCAACCTTGGATTTATCAGCTTCAATCCCCCTACCTGAGACTAGATGGCCTATAACTAGTCCCTATTTAACCATGAAATAGATTTTTTCCCAGTTTAGGACCAATTTTTTTTTCTTCACATCTTGACAAGACTCTCTCTACATTCTTCAGACATCCCTCAAATGTATCCCCAAACACAGATAAGTCATCCATGAAGACCTGTAGAAAATCCCCTACTATGTCTGAGAAGATTCCCATTATGCACCGCTGGAAGGTTCCAGGAGAATTCCATAAACAAAAGGGAATGAGTTTGAAGGCAAAGGTGCTGAATGGACATGTGAATGTAGTCTTCCCTTGATCCTCTAGGGAGACCTCAATTTGATTATACCCCGAGTACCCATCTAAGAAATAGTAGAAGGCATGACCTTCCACTCTCTCAAGGACTTGGTCAATGAATGGTAAGGGGAAATGGTCCTTCTTGGTGAATGTGTTTAGCTTCCTATAGTCAATGCATACCCTCTATCCACTACTCACCCTTGTTGGAAGAATCTCTCCATCCTCATTGGTTATCACTGTGATTCTAGCGTTTTTTGGAACCACTTGCATTGGGTTCACCCATTCACTCTCAGCTATGGGATATATGATACCATATTTTAACAATTTTAGAAGTTCTTTCCTTACTACCTTCATGATATTAGGATTGAGTCACTGTTGAGGTTGACGACATGGATTTGAATCAGATTCCAGAACAATGCTATGAGTCCCAATAAGTGGGATAATCTTAGGAATATCAGACAGGGTCCAACCAATGGCTTTATTATGTTTCCTAAGGAAATCTAGAAGCATCCTCTCATGATTGGATTCAAGATAAGAATAAATGACAATAGGATGTGTTTTATTGTCCCCTAGGAAAGAATACTTGAGTGCAGTGGGAAGTTCCTTCAATTCAAGCTCAGGTTGGTTCAGAATTTCAGCAGAAGATTGGGAAATTGGATCAAGATCAATTTTATTTCATAAAGTTTTAGATAGGATTGATTCCCCACATGTAGAATTTTCAGCTACTAGATTGGATTGACCAGATTTAGGGAAGGAAGTTGGAGTGGTCTCCATGAAAGTGATATCTTGAAAGGTTTCACTGATTGTTGGACCTAAGACTTCATCATAAGAGCAATTTGAAAATGATTCAAGCCAAGGAGATAAACTTCCTTCATATGAACAAAGGAAATCAATCTCATCTCTACTTAAACATTCATCAAATATTCCTTGATGTTCTATGGATTCATTATCAATGCTTCCTATCATGTTTACTTCATGAATGTACTCGTCATCCCTTATTTGTGAGCTTGCATTATAGATGTTCAAGTCTAGACTCATGTTTCCAAAGGTGATGTTCATATTCCCATTTCAGACTCAGATAACAGAGTTGATTGTTGCAAGGAAGGGATAACCAAGGATAATTGGGGTTTGTTCCTTAGTTCCTAAGTTTGGATGGTTTTCAAGGACAATGAAGTCAGTAGGGTAGATGAATTTTTCATCCTTTACCAGAACGTCTTTTAAAATCCCCTTTGGAACCCTAATGCTATGATCAGCAAGTTGAAGTGTGACAGATGTGGGTTGGAGTTCTTCTAGGCCTAACTAATAGTACACAATATAGGGAATGAGATTTACATTAGCACCTAGGTCACACAAGGCCTTGACAACTTTGCTCTCTCCTAGTTCAACATTGATGTAAGGGAAACCCGGGTCTTTAAACTTAGGAGGAATGGTCCATTGAATGGTGGTACTCACATTAGTAGCCAAAAGGAATTGGTTTTTATGTGAAAATTTTATTTTAAAAGTGCACAATTCCTTAAGGTAATTTGAGTAGGAAGTTATGGTTTGGATGGCATCGAGAAGGGGAATGTTCAACTTGACTTGTGAGAAGATTTCTTGCAATGTTTCACTCAATTCAGGCTTGGTTTCCCCCCTCATGCATTGAGGAAATGGTGCAGGTTGTGGGGTTGTTTGTTGAAAAGTTGTTTCTTTGACAATTTTATTGTGTTTTTCAGTTTTATAATTTGGTTCATTTGAATTTTCATCCATGTTTGAATATTCATGTGGGTTCTGAATTAGTTGTTCAGGTTTCTCAATTGATTTCCCACTTCTTAAAACAATCACAGCCTTTAGTTTTTCATGAGTTGTTTGAGTTCAACTTGACTCTCCCCTTGAAGTTGAGGATGGTACCGCCTGAGTAGGCATGGGTGCCTTTCCAGCTTTGATGGTTTTAAGTTCTTGTTTAAGGGAATAGACTTTAGAGTTCATCCTCTCCATTTTTTTGCACATTTGTTCTAGTAGGCTTTGTGGAACAGTTTGGGTTGGTTCTTGAGAAGATTGGTTTATCCCAGGGGGATATTTTGGAGGTGGGATGGTTTGTTGAAAATGGACTGGTGGCTTTTGGTATTGGATAGGTTGGGTTTGGAACTGGTTATGGGTTTGGTAGTTCGGTTGGGGGTCAGGATTTTGTCCCTGTAGTTGGCTAGGTTGCTGGTTATCTTACCAGCGGAATCTTGGGTGGTCATTATACCTTGGGTTGAAGTTGTTTTGGTATTGAGGCTTTTGAAAGTTCAAATAATTTAATTCTGATGGGGGTCCTCCTAAAATAACATCCTTGATGGATGTAATGGTTGTACAGTTGTCTGTCTTATGGTCGTGTTTGTCACAAATTGTGCAAACAGGGTCAACAGTTTGAATTTCATGGACTTTCCTAAGGTCTATCTCTTCAACCTTCCTAGAGAGTGCTGTGAGTTTAGCCCTAAGGATTTACTCTTCTCTAAGTGTATGAATTCCATTAGTTCTTTGTGGCTTTTCAAAATAAGGTGAAGTTCCCCATGTTTGGTTTTGTTCAGAAAGGATTTTTAGATACTCATAAGAATCATTTGGGGCTTTTTTTTAAAGGTTCCATTACACATCATGTCAATGAATTGTTTATTCCCTAGAACCAACCCTTCATAGAAAATTATCACTTGTTCAGGAATAGAAAAACCATAGTGTGAAACCATGTTTATAGTGTCTTTGAATCTCTCCCATGTTCCATATAATGACTCTCCCTCTTTTTCAAAAAAGTTTTGGATTCTCTTTTTAAGTGCAATTGTTTTGTGGTGGGGAAAGTATTTTTTGTGTAATTCTCTTTGAAGTTGGTCCCAAGAGTTGATAGATTATGGTATCAAATTGTTTATCGAATTTTTAGCTCTATCCTTTAAAGAAAAAGGAAATAGATTCATCTTATCTGATTCTAGTTGATGTGGGGGACACATGGTTTCTACAATGTCATTGAACTCCTTAATTTGAAGGTAGGGCATCTCGGACTCCATTCCATGGAATGTGGGAAGATTGTTTAGGACACGGGGTTTAAAGATATAGTTGGAATCTTCTAGGGAGTTGTGTCTAATGCATGAGGGGCATTGGTCCAGGAAGGTGTGAGGTAGTCATTCATGGTTTGATCAACTGCATTTCCCAAGTTTGGGGCTGCCTTATTTGGGTTTCATTTTGGTTTCCACCTAGGTTTATGAGTTGGTTTCTTTAAATACCTTCCATTGAAATGGGCTAAATTTTGGACTCTGGAGTATTAGGAAGATTAGGATCTAATGGAAAGAGTTCCCTTGGTGTACTTGACTCCCCAACCCTAGGACTATCCACCCTAACTAGATGGTTTGATTGATCACAGGTGTAGGCAGGCATGCGCCAAAAGAAAAAAAAACGAGAAAGGGAAAAGATAAGAAAATTTGG
Organism: Viscum album; assembly: GCA_963277665.1. NCBI lineage: Eukaryota > Viridiplantae > Streptophyta > Magnoliopsida > Santalales > Viscaceae > Viscum > Viscum album. The sequence continues at coordinate 1,776,009,571 of OY728153.1, read as the reverse complement.
ATGAGAAAATAAGAAATGGGGGAGAATAGAATGGGTGTTTATATGGCTTACTTGGGTCCCTGGAAACGGCTCCAAAATTTGATTCACGCTCAAATTTACCCAAGAGATTAAGGTAGAACGACCATTGTAGTCTAGCCTAGATTGTCAAATCCTCAGAGACCTAAGAAGTAACCAATAGACACACACATTCTAAGGAATTTTTTTGGCTATGAAGTGGGACACTTGGGTTGATTTTAGATGGGTATAAAGTATCAATAATAGATTTAAGTGAATTCAATTTAAAATAATGATTTGATCCTAGGTTATCACTTGGGGTGGATTGGATGAAATTATTTTTCAACTATTTCAATTTCTAATATTTGAGATGGGTTCATTTAAGAAGATAAAAAAACATCCTCAATTACTGGTTTAATACCTACACACTTTATACTAATCACCTATACACTTGAAGGATCAAAGTGTTTAGCACTTCATGGTAAGGGTTCTTATTATCACTTGAAGTGTGTGGCCTTAAATTCAACAAGGACGATGAAGTTTAAAAATCATCAAATAAAAATCTCAATTAAAAGAAGTGATTAGACATTAATGGGGTGATAAATAAAATACAATACATCCCCTCAATACTCCCTTGGATCAAACCATAAGTGGGTTAGCCCTCCACTGATTATATGGTTTCAATGGAAGCGGAAAGTAGACTCATGAGGGGGGAAATGGAGAAGTAAAGAAAAAAATAAAAATAAAATGATCACTCCACCATTGTGTGAATAATTTCACAAGATTTGGTGTGAATAAATTCACACCTTGAGACAAAGATATAAAATTGAGATAGATAACAACATAATAATAGGAGGATAAGAACTTTTATTAAGAAACTAGGATGAATTAAAACAACTTACATGTGAATGAAGAACGTTACAAAGACAATTTGGCAGCATAACATTAAGATGACAAAAAAGCTCAAATATGATAAAATCATCCACCACCACTTCCTTAAATAAGAATTTTGGAAGCCTTGGGTCTATCCTCCAACAGTACAAAGAATCCCAATTGATTATGGTAGGCCTAGGGTGGTGGAAATCTTGTGGAACTTGGACTTTTCCACACTTGACCCGAGATGGAAGCCAACTTTCATCCACCGAACAGAAGCACTTGGAAGACCTTCTAGATGTCCTAATAAGAGTGGGACATATACAAAGAAAATGTATCCCCGGATGTACTCTAACCGCCTGAAACATTTGGGTCCATTTACAGGTGTGGATTCCGAGATATGATCATATTGGTAGGATTTGTTTCTGGGCCGTAGAATCTGGACCAAAAGTTTATCTCTAAATTGGGCCACCTAAATAACCACAATGGAGGAATAATTAGAATTGGATCCTGAAGATAGATTTATTCCTCTACATGTCTTATATAATCTAACTAAATTTGGGATTCATTGGGCCTGTATGATGGGACCCACATTCTCATCAGTGGGATGGTGTCCAATCTGACTTCTCCAGAATTGTTTCCTTTGATCACAAAATATCCCCATCTTCTTCTATGAATTATCCATTGATATATGAATCAAAAATGTTCATATTTAAGTGTATATCAATTTAACAAAATATAAAATTAAAATATGTATAATTAGATTCCATAAAATCAGATGAATCATTGGGTACTTTAAATGATGTTAAAAAATGTACCACATAATAGTGCATTTTAAGAAAGAATTACAATCATAATGTGAAATGATGTTCAAAGTGTAAAATGCACTAAAATGGTGTTATGAATAATTAAGAACATGAATATTATATATATTAACAATTAATATTAGCCTAATTTAGTGGATAATCAATTACACTTGTATATCTTGATAATGAAGTCATTATAACTTCTTATGCTTAAGGGATATTTGCACCCCCTTCCCAAGACAATCTAGGTTCCTCTCAAGTACCGTACAAAAGACCTTTTTCCACAATACCATTTTCCACAACAAACTCAATAAGAATGTTAAAACCCATAAATGTTACCATCAAAATTATATGAAATAAAGAAAATATTTCAATTCAATACAATCCTACTACCCGTTAGGTTAATATTTTAGATAATTAGAATAAAAAATTAAGTAAAAAAACTGATGTTGTGATGGGTTAATAATAAATCATAGTAGTGGATGGTGTTTTTTTAATTTAGTGGGTTTTTATCTTATTGCTCAGAAAAAATATCATTATAATTTTCAAATAAGCATATATCTATTTTATATTTCAAAATTGCATTACATTAAAATATGGAATATTTCATATAAATAAGAAACTGGCTTATCTAACTATATTTTCTTTTTAAAATTATTTCCAAGAATATCTTTTTATGATTTATCATTTATATTTAAACTTATCTTCCATTACTGTGTATAATTTGTAATTATATTTTTCAAATATGCATATATTTGTTTTATATTTCAAAATTGTGTTACTTTCAAATTATGACATATTTCATATAAATATAAAATTGGATTATCTTAACAATATGTATAATTTTGATATTTTGTATAGGTAATAATGAGTTGAAGTTGGATTATGACACATCAAATGATCAATGAATATAAGGAAGGTGTTGATGATTTTTTGGAATTTTCTAAACGGAATGTTCCAATAAACGACACATTTTTTTCCATGCCTGAAATGTTTAAATATGAAGAAGTTGAAAAGTAGAGAGATCAAAGATTATTTAAGTTTTCATGGTTTTAATCCAAGTTACAACCCTTGGATCTCGCATGGTGAAACTGGGTAGTATTTCATATCTACTGATGATGATGCTTTGAAAAATGGTAACTATGATGAAATTAATGAAGTGATTCATGATATTGAAGCAGAACAAATTGAGAAAGAACCAAAAATTGAGCATCTATATGGTGATGCTGAAAAACCATTGTATCCTGATTGTACAAATTTTACGGTTTTATCATCGATGTTAAGATTGATTAACCTGAAGGAAAATCATGGATGGAGTGAAAAGAGTTTTACAGAGCTGATAAAATTGTTGAAATATATTCTTCCTAAAGACAATGATCTTCCAGATTCACATTATAAGTCCAAGAAAATATTATGCCTGATGGGATTGGGATACAAGAAAATAAATTCATGTCTGAATGACTGTGTAATATTTAAGAAGGAATATGAATTTCTGTTAGAGTGTCCTAAATGTGGTACATCATAGTATAAGTTGAAAGAAAAATCACAGGTTGGTGTAGATATTACAAAGATCCCTACCAAGGTATTTTGGTATCTTCCTATAATTCCTTGTTTGAAACATTTTTTTTTCTAATTCAAATGATTCAAAAAGGTTAATATGGCTTTCTAATGAGAAAATATGGGATGAAAAAATATTTCATCCATCAAATTGTCCGTAGTGGAAGAAAATTTATGAGTAATATCCTATATTCAGAAATGAAGTTAAAAATCTCAGACTTGGGTTATGCATGGATGGATTGAATCTATTTCGAAGCCTTAGTAGCACACATAGTTCATGGCCTATTTTATTGGTAATTTATAATATATCTTCTGAATTTTGTATGAAGCATAAATATGCCATGTTGAGTTTAATGATATTTGGACTGAAGCAAATCAGAAATGATATTGATGTTTTCTTGTCACCATTAATTGATGACTTGAATCTCTTATGGGAGGATGGTATTAGGGTTTATGATTCTTATAAAATGGAATATTTTCAACTTCATGCAGTGATTATGTTTACTATAAATGAATTCCCAGCATATGGAAAATTTTCTAGATATAGTGTTAAGGGGCATAAAGCATGTCCAATTTAAGAACAACAGACTTCATATTTTCAATTGTATAATGGGAGGAAAACAGTATAAATGGGTCAACAAAAGTTTTTGTCTATGGATCACTCTTATAGAAGATTAATAAAAGGTATTCAATGGCTCACACAAACTTGATATTTCTCTAAAAACTTTATCCACTGATGAGTATTTTGAGAGGGTGAAAATCCTTGATGTGACATTGGGAAATACACATAAATCTGGTAATGATAGACATATTTGGAGGAAACAATCAATATTTTTTGAGATACCATATTGGAGATATCATAAAGTGAAACATAACATTGATGTCATGCATGTGGAGAATAATATCTGTGATATTTTGATTGGAACATTGTTAGATATTAAAGGAAAGACTAAATATGGGTTGAATGAAATATTATAATTACTATCAATGGGAATAAGTTTGGAGTTATCTCCCACTATGGATGAAAGACAGAAATTTATTCACTCTTCTTGTTATACATTATCTAAGAGGGATAAAATTAGTTTTTTAGTGTCTTATTGATATCAAAGTGCTACAAGGTTATTCTTCAAAATTAATTTTTTTTGTCTCTTTGAAGGATTTGAATTTGACAGGTATGAAATCTCATGATTGTCACATCATGATGCAACAACTTCTACCAGTTTCATTGCATAAAATATTAACCATCCATGTCAGAAATACTATAATGACGGTGAGTTATTTTTTCAATTAAATCTGTAATAAGGTAATTGATCTAGGTGCTTTGAACATTTTGAAAAAATAAATCAATTTCTATACTTTTTCAATTGGAAATGTATTTTCCTCCATCGTTTTTTTGATATAATGGTGCATTTAATGGTTCATCTAGTTTGAGAAATAAAGTTTTTTGGACCTATATATCTATGTTGGATGTATTTTTTTGAACGGTATATGAAGATATTGAAGGGGTATGTTAAGAATTCATATCTACCTAAAGCCACCATTATTGAAAAGTATATATCTGAGGAGGTTGTAGAGTTTTTTAAGAGTTATTTGTCTATGGAATAGCACATTGGTGTGCCTCCATCTCACTATGAATGAGTTAATAATGAGGGAAAAGAGATTCATGGCTTGAAAGTCAAATTGTTGTCAGGTGAACAGATGAAGAAGGTACATTTATACATATTGAATAACATGGATGATGATAAACCATATATAACATTTCATATTAGTTATTTGAAACAATTTCATCCTAAGAAGAAAGAAATGCGGGTTTTGAATGAGCATAACAATTTTTTTTTGCCATGGTTTAAAAAGACCATGTTTTGTAGATTAGATGCATCAGAGACATTAAGATGGTTAGTGGGTGGTCCAAGTTTAAATGTGATAACATGGTCTGAGTATGACATTAATAGATATACATTTTATGCAAAATCCCAGGAAAAAAGAAGTGTAGTTTAGAATAGTGGGTTATTGGTGTTCGTAGAAGCAATGCATTTTTCAAGTTCTAAAGACAAAAACCCAATTTATGCATCAATTACATATTATAGATTAATTGAAGAAATATGGTAGGTTGATTACATTAAAATTAAAGTTTCTATGTTTAACTGAAAATGGTTTGTCGGTAACAATATTTTTATACATGATGAATTTAAAATGAAACTTGTTAATATGAATAGATTAGAAGACACAACTAATTCTTCTATAATGTAAACACATGAAAAACAAATTTTCTATGTTCTTGATCAATCCAATATGTAGTGGTTTATTCTTTTACAAAGAAAAAGACAATATGTTAGTGATGATCAACTTAATGAAGATTCTAATTTATGTGATATCCATACTTCTATGGAAATATTAATAGATAATAATGATGAGCATGTTTTAGACATGTTTTGTGCCATAAGGAACGATCATGATGAAGGAATTTGGGAAAAAAATCCATTAGTACATTCATAATATTATAGGTAACATATGTTTATTTCTCTTTTACTTTTATCAATTTCATAAAATGATAGATATTGTATTTTTTTATTTATTAAAACACCTATTAAAACTAATAAGTAAAAAATGTTTATTTATTATAGTTTAGTTTTGTTTAGTTTACCATGTTTACCATTAAGTAACTTATATATTTATTTATTTTGTTGAAAGAAAATTATTTTAAATCTATATGTTAACAAATATTCTTTTTTTGTGTAAAAAATTGATTTATTAGGTTGGAACTTTTTTAATATTCCTACACCAATTTTGGATTTTTTTTACTAATTTACATTAAATTTCATATATAATTATTGTTTTTAGAATTTTAGTTAACTATAACAAATATGAATTATAACATGTTAAGTTTTAGTTTACTTTATTTTCATAATTTTTATTTTTCTGTTTACATTAGTATTGTAACATGTGATTTTTTATATTTTGTGTACTAAATGTTTATTTCTTTGATTTTAAGGACAATGACATATCAATCATTTGATCAACCACAAACTTCTGGAGATGAGCATAATGTTCATACCTCTGGGGAGGAACATCCACATGATTCTCTTGATGTTCCCCAACCTTTTTCATGTGCTCCCACAACGACAAAGAAGAGTTCGAGGATTGGTAAACGTGACAACACACATTTACCAAAATTATCACTTTCTCACATCTAGGACTAGAGGATAGTTATAGACTTTGATGAGAATGATATTCTAAGAGGAACTAATGAAAAATAGTTCAAGAGTTTTGTATCAACTCAGGGTAAAATCAAAGTCAACATTTTGTTTAATAATTGGATAAGTGTTGAAAAAACAACACTAGATTAGTTAAAGGAGACCATTTTGGTAGGTTATTTTTCTATTATTTGACTAATATTGAAATGTTTATTGTATAATATGTTTTACCTGTTCTTTATCAGATGAAATTTGATATACCTAATGATGGAGGATACAAGAAGAAATGTTTATCGATGCCCGGTATGAGATGGAGGGATTTCAAATCAACCCTTAGTTCTGATTTCATTTTTTTGGATATGCAACATGAAAATCCATGCCATATATATCCTTTTATAGATGAAGACACATGAAAACAATTTTTCAAAAGTAGAAGAAAAGAATCATTTTTGGTAAGTTCAATTTAATATTGTAGAAGTTTTCTTATATTAATGATCTTATTAATGATTATTAATGATTTATTATTATTAATTTAAAATAATAAATGAGATATTATTAAGAGATCCAATCCAGAAACGTATAACCTCATATTTTATCTCTGGGAGAGTATTATTTATTGGAAGAAAAATTGATAACTGAAAATTAAAAAAACTTAGAGCTGAGTTTTCTAGCTCTAGAGAGGTTTCCCCTCCATCCCCTCCATCTCCTCCATCTAGACATGAAAAATGAAAGAGGGATCGGATTATCAAAAGGGGGAAATATATTACAAAAGAATCAAGGGTAGTAGATGTGAGGATTGTTAGTTTTTTATTTTATTTATTTAAGTAAATTAAATTCTTTATATACTTTGAGTCATTACATAATTTTTTAAATAATTCATATAGGATTCTCTTGAGGAGCAAAGGACACAGGGGGTATTTAAAGTTGATGGGAGGCATGGTATTTTATCTGTTGCATTGGGAAAACCTGAACACCCGGTTCATGTACAAGGATACTCAGTAGGTGTATCAATAAGAAAAGTGTTACCACATTATTCAGCTTATTCCACGTAGTATTTATATAAAAAATATAATCTTTGGAGGCTGAAGTTCAAAATATTAATGCGATGTTGGAGGAAAAGATCAGAGTATTGTTATAGTCTATGTTTGCAGACATGCAAAGACAATTTTAGACTGTAGCTCCCACTCCACCTTTTCCAGTAGCTCCCACTCCCCCACCTCCACCTGTAGATCCCATTATTTATCCTCCACCTCCGTCTAGAGACCCCATTTTTTATCCTACTCCCACAACCATCCTCCATAGCTTCCTAGTTATTGTGAGTTGTATGTCGATGATCCTCATTATCATATAGTTTCATATGAGCTGATATATTATATAGGAGATACAATTACTCATCAATAGTTAGAGGTAGATAATCATAGGGTCACTGTACAAGATATTATAGATATATCATATGGAGTACCATTACCTATATATGAGGTGACAATAGTTGGACAAAGTATCGGCCACTTTTTAGTTTGTCCATCTAGACTTCTACGACCCATTACCATAGAGGTATGTTTATGTTATATCTTTTATTTTATTTTTGCATTAAATTTTTTTCAACATTTTAAAGTTAATATATTTATCTATTTATTTATAGGAATACTTTAAAGGTAAATAAATACTATATAGCCAACAACAAAGACAAATGGTTATGACATGAGATTCAGATTCAAGTAGTCTTGACAGATTGTCAAGATATTCAAATTTTTGATGGGTCATTATACATTTCTATTGGAAGACCATGTTTGTGGACGTGCAATAGATGTGAGAATTATGAAAAATGATATCATAGAGCTTGTTACTTGAGATAAGTTGGGCATCAATGTGGTGAAAGTTTTTTTCATGAAAGTTTTAACAAAAATCTTTCCTTATGTTAAATTTATTGAAAATTTATACTTATGTATGTTTTTATTAGGTATCTTTATAAAATGTGTGATACGAATGATCAGACAGATGTATATGAGTTGATGGACCCATAATTGATTTCACCTGAAGGGAATGAATTAGACGAGGAACAAAAAAAAATTATATTGCTAAAAGATTTCAACAGAATATAATTATGCAGTGTTGGATGTTTCCTTATGTTGAGAGGTATAAAACATATATCTCACAAATTTTTATTTATATTTTAACATAAAAAACACTAACATTAAATTTTATTTTATATCAACAACCATTGGATGTTAGGTGTTTTTTAAGGGAGAAAACACTTTATTGGATATGGTCTATCCATGGCGATGTGTGGGGAAATTTTAAGAACATGTTGGAAAAGTAAGTTTTAATTTCTTAATATTTTTTTTTATATTATAATAAATTTTAAATTTATTTCATTCATATTATTTTCTAATAGGGGATGGGATTTATTTAAAAAAACCACAAAGAAAAAGGGTTCCAAGATCAAATATGTAAAAGAAAAGGTGAATATCCATTTATAATTAGTACACTTTTGATGTATTAAATAAAAATGATATTTTTAACCTACAAACTCATCTAAAAAGAATTTTCATAAACAATAAGGAATCATCAAATGCAGATATTATGTGTTAAGATTTATGTATGAAATAATTACAACTGAAACAATTACGAAGTTCGACCATGTTAGATTTCCTTATAAATTATTCCTTAATATTTCATTTTTTATTCATTATACATGTTATATTATTTATTTTTAATTTGTAGATATTTGATGACCCTCAAACTTATATTTCACAAGAGTTCAAAAACTTACAAGTTGAATGGTCAAATTATTTTACAAGTTTGTTTAGATTTTAGTTTATTTCTAGCGAATATTATAATTTTTGAATGTTGTAATTTTAAATGTGTATTTGGTAGTTGTTTTGGTTGGATTTAGGTTTTTTTAGTTAATATTGTAATTTTTGAAATTTTTAAATGTGAACGTGTAATTTTTTTGCTGGTTTTTTTTTCTAGTCTGTTTCTGCTTGTTTCTGGTCTGGTTTCTGGTATGGTGTTTGGTCTAGTTTTTAGTTTGGTTTTGGTTGTTTCAGGTCAGTTTCTTTAGTGGATAGGAAGTTATTCATAAATTATTTAAAAAAATCAGTTTTTACATCAGTTATTTTATAACTGACATTAAAAATACATTTCGGTGGGTTTTTCATGTCAGTTATTTTGTAACTGATGTAAAAAAGGCTTGGGATTGTGGTTTTCCACAAAGTCTTTTTATAATCGATGTGGTATACAGTTTTTATGCTGGTTATTTAATAACCGATGTGAAAAACATTCACCCCAAATCATTTTTTACATCGGTTTTTAATAACCGATATAAAAAACTCATCAGGATTGGGGTTTTCCACATCAGTTATATAAAAACCAATGTGGTAGACTGATTTTTACATTGTTTATTAAATAAAAAACATAAAAAATTCATTGGTATTAGGGTTTTTCACATTGGTTATATAAAAAATGATATGGTAGACAATTTTTTACACCAGTTATTTAATAACTGATGTGAAAAAACTTCATCCCGATGCATCTTTAACGCCAGTTATTAAATAATTGATGTAAAAAACCTCTAAAACAATAATTTTTATGTAAGTTATATTAACTGATGTTAAAAAATAATATTTTTTACATCGCCTACAACAACATATCCATAAAAATGACGTGAAAAATCTAAAAAACCGGTGTAAAAATCATTTTCTGCACTAGTGGAAGCATTATTTTATCATGTGAGAGCTAAAAAGTTGACTATTAGCAAGTCGTGTCCAATTCAAGTGGGAGTGTTTTAAAAGTTTGTGCCTTATACACAACTTGAACATTAATTTTTGATTATTTAATCATGTATACAAATATATTTTCATGATGAATTATTACTATAATAGATTCCATACTCTTGTGCCCACCATTTTCATGGTAATTTCATTGGATTATTTTTCATATCAATAAGTTATATCAATTCCCATCTATAATGAAAACCTAAATATAATATGAACTTAATATTTAACGAATTGTTTATGGTCTAGATACATTATACTAAATAGAAACAAATGATGTTTTAATATTAGGTGCTGGGGGATCATAAGCATCAAGACTTTTTCTCATGAAATTTTCACTTAGTAATCTCAAGTAGAGGAGATTATGAGAACTGACCCACCAAAAGGAACACCACATGTTTTGGGAGTCATTGGTTATTCTTATTTGTGAACATGTGGGTTGATCTTTCAATTTTAGATCATTATCCATTTATATTATTTTATTAAGTACTTTGATACAAGGAAAAAACTATAACTTTTTTGTCATAATGAGGTATCTTGAATTGGGTGAATCATTGGTGGCATAACATTGATTTAGTGATCAAGATAGGTTTGGTCACTTCTGAAAGGACGAGATGTATTGGGCCGAGTTGACCTAGATAGTATTATCTCTATTAAATCCATGGACATGGTTATTAAATTTATGTTTTTCAATTAAGGTTAATGAATAAGAAATAAATAAAGGATGATGACATGAAGTGTGTATCCTACTTTATGAGATATCATGAGACAATGATATAATATTACATGGTGTCTATTCATAGGAGGGTGTTGTTGTTATGTATATTTCTTAACTCCTTAGGGTCAATGATGTGTTTCTAGAATCCGCTCCTGGTTTTTGAATAATATTCATTTCTATTAAGATAAGGGCCTATAGGGTCACACACAAAGTATATTCATAATCTTATCCATTTCTAGAGAATTAGAGTTTTAGGAATGGTGGTCCCCGTAGTGGTTCCTGGGTAATGTCCATGTTTATATAACCATAAATTAAATTAATAAATTAAATATTATTCTAGTTTAGAATAATAACCATTTAATTTATTTAATTATTATATTCACAAGTTATTATGTGGATATAATGTGAAATATTTTTGAATGAATATTAAATATTAAATATTTATAGTTCATTTAATATTTATAGGATACCCGAGTTGAGTTAATGACTTTTAGTTTATCACGTAACATAGTTTATGTGTCACAATCATGTGATAAAATATTCGTGACATTTGCGGGAAGTTTTAAGTGCCGTTTATGTCATTTTTGGGTACGTTTGACAGGTTAACTTCTATAAGGACCTAATTGCAATAAAAGTTAAAACCTATGTATATAATCTCTTTTAAGAGCCAAAATAAGATAGGTAAGTATTTTCAAGAATTATATCTCTTGTACCAATCCATCTCATGTCCTAGTGAGATAAAGAAAAGGTAATATAAAATTATACTTGATCCAAGTTCTAGGATTTTGAGTTTAATCTCCCATTATCATGTTGACATCGAATGACCTTCTTTTCTCCACACCAGTACTCATATTTCAAAGTTTGACTATCCATAAAGCTACTAGAATGTGTTTTAATGGTCTAGAGTGTTCTAATTTTTGTTTCTTTGAGAAAAAATCACTGATGACGAGTGAAATATGTTTCTAATCAAAATTGGTTGAGGCATAATTCGATTTAATTTTTTTTGTTTATAATTATTCAAACTTAATTAAATTTCACATTTTTTGTGGATGAATTTGGATGGGTTATAACTAATTTGATATTTTGAAATAAATCTAGACCCAATAATTTTAAAATATAATTTTTATGCTTCTACCAATGCCCAGGCTTCCTTCACTCCGACCGGTGTTTGATGAAGACTATTAAGAGGTAGATAATGGACTTCCTTCTTCATGATGTATCAACATGACGATATGAATCACTTGATGTTTGAGAATAATTCTCCACAATTCTATGATTTTTGAGTATATATTTTTTGTTAATAAATATGAATGTAGAGAGCTTCAAGAATAAGAGAGAGTTAACAGAAGGCTTATCTACATCTGGTTAGCCAACTCAATAGATACTATAAAATTTATATAGGTCTGAGGACATTCCTGAACCCCATTTAATTTACTTGAATATTACATAATGTTCAAGTAAATTCATTAATTTATGAAAAGATCATAACATTAATCCAATTCAACTACCATAAATTTCCTTATATGAAACATTTAATTAATGATAGCATAATGAGAAGATAAATATGAATGTTAACCCATAATGTTTGAATACCCATAATAATTATTGAGTGTCTATGTAAATCATATAATATTATTTCCAACCAAAAAAATTACACAATATAACCCAATTGGATACTATGATTGTCTTATCCATGAGTGCCTTATGACATCACCCGCATCATACCACACGATATAGCTAATTATACATAATGTGAATAAGGTTTTTTGGGAATATTTATAAAAATATTCCATGTGCACTAAAGCCTAATATACTTTGTGTTATTTCAACATATATTATATAATATAAAATAAATTGTGAAACTATATCAAAAATCCTTTAAGATAACCTCCAAAAAGTTTTTTTAAATCTATAATCTAATTCACTGTGTGTTACATTGTATAAAATAAATTTTGAGTATCTATCCAAAATTACTTTTAGATAAAATCAAAACACATTTAGAGAAGCTATTTGAGTTTCATAAAACTCAATACCCATTTATTCAACCACAAAGTATGACCCCATGGGCCTTTTTAGTGTTCAAAATAAATATGAATTCCCAAATTCATAAATTCAAGGAAGGATCATCCATTAGAAAATCATTAATGATACTCAATCTGCAATGAGATATGATGTTATCTCCATCAAACACATATATTTCTATACATGTGTCCATGAGTTATATCATATACAAGAATTCATTTTAATATGTTCTATTTTTCTAAGACATAAAATAAAAATAGGTCACAATTTAGGCAAATCCCATATAGTTACTCATATGTTTTCGATTATCTAAGTATAGGCTGAAGATGTCTATGAATACATCACACATAATTCACCCTTATGGATGCACACATCACACTCCCATTATCCAATAGATAAGAACATAAAATTTATTATCTAGGTATGACCATACACTTTCTTAGTTTATATCAATTGAGGGCCCATATTTCATACTCATTATACAATAGGAAAAATCCCATCTTGAATAAACTCCAACCGATGCCATGGTCAACAACATGCCCAACCACCCCTGATTAGCTAAGCCTTAAGGCCTATGTAAAAAATTGATCAAAGTATAAATGTTCTCATGCTAGTCATTTTTTAACCTCGGGTATGAAGAAATACAAATACAAAAAATGTGACCATAATATACTAAATACATAGTGTATGATACTTAATGTGGTATATTAGATGGGTTATCCAACACACAAAACCTGTTTATGCCTCATGAGAATATTTCTTATCTCTATATGAAATCATAATCACTCTAACCTTAAAATTTCATTACACTCTATAATAATATATGATAAACATTGGATAAAGATAACTTAAATTCATATTTTGGAGTTCAATTATCATTTCACTTCACATGATATATGCAACTATTGTGAATGAATGATAAAGTGTAGATTTCATTTTTTATAAGATGATACATTTTATATCCTTAATTTTTTTAATAATTCTAAGAAAATCACTCATAAGTTCCCATATAATCATATCACATATGATATACCATTACTTTTATGGGTTTTTAACATCATTATATCTATATGTAATTATTACCACATCTCTATGTTACCATTTGATAAAATCCTCCCACTAACCTATTTTTGTGAGTGACATCTTTGAATAAATCTAGTTTGAATAATGATGAGACTTATGAATCATATTCATAATTTTCAACTCCTTGAACATGTATTAGAAAAACTTAATTTCACAACATAAAATTTTATGATGTTAATAACTTCTATTTTCTACTCAAAACTCTTTCTAAGTTCATCATCACCATCATTCTTGGAAAATTTTCATCAAACCTTTCCCTTTAGATCATTTTAGTAATGACATATAAATATTTTCATTTTTCTTTACCTATAAATCCTAAACTATTTAGGATATAATGTGACATTAACTTTTAATTTTGAATGGAATAATCTTTTTTTTATATTATTTTGAACCTTTTCAAGTTTAAACATACTCTCACTAGCATCTTAGTGACTATATTATTTATATAATATAATGAAAAGATACATAGAATATTTATGCTATAAAATTACAATTATTTCATTTAACACAAATATTTAAAATATAAAAAATTATATCTATATCTTATGTGGTATTATATGTGTTCATAACTATTTTATAAAAAAAATATTTTACTCTATAAAATATTCCACTAATGGATGTTGGGATCATATACCTCATATTTTATCAAACATCTAGATATACTCCTTTATCTTGAATTAAGAACTTTGTATCCTTATCTTCTTATCAAATTTTTTATAGAGTTTTATGAATAATAAAACATGTATATTAAATCCATCATATCATGTTGTTCATAAAAAATCCTTATTAAAAAACAACTTCTCTTATCACATAAGAGAAATAAGAAAAATACATTTCCTTTATATATATCAATCTAATATTGATATATTCTTTTCAATACATTCCAAGATTTAGTAACATTTTTGTTAATTAATTTAATGAAAACTACATGTTCTATCAATTATTTACTTTATTTTTGACTCCTATATATTTACAACATTTTTAAAATATAAATTTGGTATTAAATACCCTTCAAAATAAAAGAATTCATTTACATTACACAGAGACCTAACATGGAAATTCTATGAAGTTTCCCAAACAAATTCAAGTATTTTGGAAAATTCCATTTTATTTAAACAATTTAATTCCTTCTTTATATCTACATTAGGTTTCAATTACTTTGAATGGATACTCAAAGAAACATTATTGGATATTCCAACAAACTTTTCTTCTTCTATTTTGAACTTTTATCTACTTATACTGTCAATATAACACCAAATCCTTGAAATCATATATCATTCTCATTTATACTTAAAACATATAGAAAACAAGGAAACATTTTATAGTTTTTGTTAATTTTTTCATAAAAATTAAAATAATAATTTCATAATGAATTCCATAGAAAGATTAAGTTTTAAATGAATCCTTAGTCTCACTAATTTCTACCCAACCATATCGAGTACATGAGAAAAGACTAAAGTTTCTTTGTTCAGTACCCATATAATTCCTTTTAAACATTAATTAAATTAATATATTCTTCTTATAAGCATCTAAATTCACTTTTTGGGAAACTTTAACAATATGGTACTAAGGAAGGTGATGCACTAACCCTGAGAATTTTCTTTTTTTACTTAATAACTATTACTATGTTTTATACTTGTCTAGGAAGTTTATTACCTTAAAATTATATTTTCTTTATAAGTTTTGATTTAAATGTTGATTTATATGGTGATTATGATGTTATCTATAATTTAATCGTACATTAGATGAGTATCATGTTTTACTTTCATTTAATTAGGAATTTTATTAAATGTGCTCCCACTAAAATGATGACCCATTTTAAAACCATTATATCCATTAACTAACCAAGATCTATAATTCACTAAGTAATTAGTTCAATTTAGTGTTCATATCACTAATTAGTTATTTAGTTAGTCCATCATGATAACCATATCACATTTGACTCTTGGATAGTTAAGCAGACAACTCCTCATCCAATCCATTATATTGATCAAATCAACTCTATTACTATAGTATCTTATCTCATAGGGTTTTCCATCTATGTTTATTATAAAAAAATAAAAAAAATTAGTCACCTAACTCTTAGGGTTACCAAATTACTTGATTTCCTAATAGAAGATAATACATGGGAATTTAGATTCATCATAAAACTACCCGATTGGATGATTGAGGTCCTGAAAAGTATTCTCTTTGAAAGGAATATGACACTTAGTATTTTTGAAGGGGATTTAATCTGATAATATTTTTTCATGTTATTATCATTACATGTATGAATTATTATAATGGTTTATTTTGAAATATATTTTCCTTCCTCTAAATTAATATATTCAAATCATATTGATTTTTAACTCTTTACACAATTCATAACTTGTGTTACTAATATAAATTAAATGCTAGATATATTTACACATTTCCAAATGAATCTCATGCATAAGTTATATGAAACCCTTTCATGTAAATTCTTATAATCATATGAAATCAACAATCCCAACAAGAGTAATCTTGGAGAAACATATTTTAAACCCAAAATTTTCTAGATAAGGCATATTCTTTTAGACTAGTGATAATTTCAACCCAAAGTCCATCTTCCAATGGTTAGCGAAGATAGATATCAATTCCATCACAATTTAAACATCTAATATGTATAAACTATTATCAAACTTTAAATTTGAGCTCATAACTCAATACAACCCAAATTCAATGTACAAGAAAACTAAATCAATTATACCTAACATGTAACTCCTTATATGGATGTATTCCAATTTAAAGAAGCAGTTGAACTCTTTAAACTAAAACATACATCGATTCCTAATATACCAATTACATTCATGAATAAAGTAGACAATAAAATAAATAAAAAATAATTAATATATTTAAACATGAGATAAATAATTTATGAACAATTCATAAATAAATTAAATTACAAACACTTTATAATTTATCCATGCATTATGGACATTCCACAATTAAATAAATATAAACAATTTATATTCATTTCTAATATGAACACTTCATATTATTCCCTTTATATGGAATTTACTTTAAATATATGATATTTAAAATATAATAATTTTTTATATGGTCTATTCATATATTATGTAAATATTTATAATATCACACATTTAGTATTATTTAAACCTTTACCATTTCAATTTTCAAAAATCATTTTGACATGCTTTAAATAATTTATCAAATAAGGCATTTTAATTTGAATAATTAAATTTAATTATTACGAAAAATTCATAACATTAAATATAACATATTTTATATTATGAATTATTTTTTAATTTATAAAATTTTTATAAATTATGCTTATAATTTCAATACCAAAATTTTATATCAAAATTATATGTTATTCTATATAATCTCAAAAGGTATTTGATATTAAAATTTAATATTGTGGATATTTATTAATTAAAAATTTAATGAATTAATTATTAACATTTTATAATTAATTAATTTACAAACTTATTTATAAATTAAATAAATACCCCTAAAAATATCCTTTTCTATTATTTATAAACATTCTATAAACCATCAAATCTAATTCATAATTGAAAAATAAAATTTTCATGCATGTCATATTTAACTATATAGTTCATATCATCAACATTGATGAATATTTTTGCAACACTAAAACTATTTTAATGCTATCAATCATAATTTAGTATTGATAATCTAATTTCCCTAAGATAAACTTAGTGCCAAAAAATCATTGTTTATGATATGTGTCCTAGGTAACATTAACCAGTGTGCTTGTTGTCCTATGTAACAATCACCCTTTAGAACCTGACAGTCATATCTTAATATATCTATTATATCATAAAGGCGATATGAAACACTATTTTAAAAATCTATGAACAATTCATATAATCATCATTGTATCCTATGAATTCCCATATTGTACGCTATGATATTTCAAAAATTGAAGTATTACAACTATGTCACCACCTACAATATCTCATATCACATGACATGAACATATTTCAACTTATGATATTTCATATTGTAAGACATACCGTATTTAATTTTCTATATCATTTTAATGATATCCAATATGACATGTAATACAATATTAATTTTCTTCATTTTTAAACATGATTTTGATAATCAAGAAGCATGGTAAAGCTCCAATAACATTGAATGTTTTATAAGGGTTGAATAAAAATCGTTCAAGGTATTAGAAAACTTAAATACAATGATCACCATGAATGAAACCAAACTAATTTATAAATATAAAATGAAGAAAGTTATACATTGCACTGAGGATCCTCTATTACCATATTAGATAAGTGATTACAGACGACCACTAAGAGGCATAAAATAGAATCCCTATTACAAGGTGTATCCAAGGGATGATATGAATCACCCAATACTTGGGTGAGATTCTTTACACATCCAAGATATTGTAGTACCCCTTAATAGTTAAGGAAGGATGGGGTAGATATCTTTAGAAGGATGAGAGAATTGATAGGAGGTTTGGGCACACCCAGTTAGCCATCTCAAGGATAATTCTTTATTTATATAGTTCATTTTATATTATATATTACTCCATGGAATTTAGTCTAATGTTTTGTAAAATTTGAGAAAAATCTTTTAGTTTTTAATAGTTCATATCCTTTGACCGAATCAACTCCCATGATTTTCATCATATGAAATGTTTAATTAATGATATCATAATGTTGATGGTAAATATGAATGTTAAAACTTAGTGTCAAATTACCATATTAATCCTAAATTATTTTTATAAATAATATAATATGATTCCTTATGGAATAAAATCATATTACATAACCCAATAAGATACCACAATTCACTTTGGAAAGAGAGCCTTATGATATCACCCATACCAAACCATATGATATAGCCAAGTATGAATAATTTTCATTAGTATTGTAGAGAATATCTATAATATAAACCACTAAAAATCCTTTAGACACAATATCTAACCATTCATTTGAATTGAAAAAACATAAATAATGAACATACCATTTCTTTGATTAAAACTGAGCTCCTTATTCTTCTTTACTGTGGTTGATGAAGATCAATAATATGAAAATAATGAAATTCTCCCCATAGAGAATCTATGAACATTTATGAATATCCCAATACTTGTGTAGGATTCTATCTTTGTAGAGACCTAGTTTTTTCCTTGTAAGACTTTGTAATATTTCTACATATATTTCCAGAGACAGACGCTGAGACAACCTGCAATTTCGACGCCCGAAATGTCTGAAATAAATTATACAAAAATATTAAGTATATTGTATACTACTGACGTAGAAGAAATGGAATACCTCTCAAATGGTAGCTCAGATAAAAAATCTGAGGCCAAAGTTGAGTCTGAAGGGTGGCGTTACCCTAGGTGGGACATAACTTTTGTCGACACGGGCCTTCTGTAGAAAATTCCACAGAGGGAGTTTTCATAAATAAAATAATTGAATTTAATTATTTTATCACAGATATCTTTTCAAATAACTTTTGAATGGGAACCCGTATTTGAAATACGAGACCGCTGTTGAGTTCAGAATGGGGTGTTTTACCTAAGTGCGACAGGAGGTTCAGAATCTGTGACCACTGGCATTCTCCTATAAATAAGAGTTAAGATAAATGAGCCAGGTTAGCTCATTTCTCTCATAGATAGTGGAGCTCTAGCCATATTCTTCCGGCAACGATTTGACATCAGAACTTCATCAGATCATGATGAAAATGCAGAAACTAGTAGATCAGAGCACAAAAAACACAACGACAGATCCAAAATCTAGGTAGAATTTCTATTTCAGATTCTTCTTTTCCAAATTAAAGAATTAGTTGTCGTTTTCGACTCCTGATTGATTTTGATACTTCAAAATCCTTTGTCGATGGCCAAACAAACAACGACCATCGACCGTTTAATTTTTGGATCTTCCATTCTTCATCATTCTTTGCGTTCTTCATCAGTCAATTTTTCATCATGCTCAAACGACATATGATCTTGGAGTGAGGCATATATCTATGAATCTCTTGACTAGAGGAGTCTCGATCTATGCTCAAAGTCGAGTTTCGGGTGTCGGAGGATGTGCAACAATTAGAGGAAGATCCACCAACTTCTCACCGCATCGAAACATTGAAGGATCATCGAATGGAGGCTGGAGTAGTGAAGATCATGTCATAAGGAGTCCAAATTTAGTCCCAGACCTCTTTTTTTGACCACCGGAGTGTTCCTGATGGTCCATCGAAGACCCACGACAGCTGACAGCTAGTAGCGTTGGCCGCAAGAGTCCGGAGTGCCGGTTGTGTGCCGCTCTATGGTGGCAGTAACACCTTCATGTAGAGGAAGACACAAACAGTGGTCCACGAAGATATGGTGCCGACGATCATGGGGCATGCTAGATACAGCGGCCAGCTGCCATCCGATAGGAGCCGGTGGTCCGGCCAGTGTGGGTTGGGCCATGTGGTGTAGACCTGCTAGACTAGGCTACGGAAACATCTTCAAATGCCCATCTCTTCTAATCCAGGCATCTGATTCGCATGCTGTCTGTGTAAATGCAACCCTTGCTTCGAGACAACCCTTTTGAGTCTAGTTGAAGAAATTTTTGTTTCATGCTAAAGTTTAGGTAAAAAAAAGGATTGATTATAATAATAATAATATAATTATTATTATTCGTGAAACTTATATCAGACGATATGTCTGCATACGATGTCTGATTGACGTGCCATTAGAGAAGTTGCGACCCTGGAGTTGAGGTAGAATTTTAAAGACAAATTTTGGGTGCTTAAACTAAATTTTGAGGTGCAGTCCCCATGATCCCTATTTTGGGTGTTTATGGTGAAATGTGACTTTTTCATCAGGAGTCCGTTTTGGACAAATGAATAGCCAATCCCATGTGCTTTTTCAAGAGAATAATAATGGTGCAATCCATTTGATGGGTTCTGAGATTAAGGCATGGTCCCCATGAAACAACATTTGGGTACAATGTTGACAGATGAAACTTCTTCACCGAGAGTCTATTTCGGGCGAATGAATAGTTGATCATGTGTGCTTTTCCTTAGGGACCACAATGGTGTGACCTGTTTGGTTTTCATGGACTGTTTGAAGAGGCATTCCAATAAAAGTACATTCTTTCCCTTCAAATCAACAACGAGAAATGTGCGCTCATCAACCTTTTGGCTAGAGGTTCCATGTACTCTAGGAGTACACTAGCACGCCTTGTGGGTACCAGTTCACAATTTAGTACCAAATAATGACTAGGTACATGGCTAAGTGATGAGGTGGGGTCACACATCATGTGGGACCCACACATGTTGTGTACTACATTACAAATCTTATCTCTCCTATCTCTTTCTTCAGAACTCAAATTTTGGCTCACGAGTAGCCTATTATGAGTTTTTTTGTAGAACACGATGATGCCATCCGTAGTGTCTTGAGAGATACGATGTAATATGTTCCAAGTGTGATGACCATTCAAGGCGATTCTCGATGTTCCGGGTGTGATGCCTATCTGAGTCGACGTTCGATGACAGTTGTGTTCAGGCAGATCACCAGAGTAGTACCAGGCTTATCCTACACCTGGGTTGAGTAGTGGATTTCCTGATGATATTTCTGAGAGGTACCATCCAGAAAGGATGAACAGTGTGGTTTCTTGACGGTTTCTGAGTGGAACCCTCCAGCCGGGCTGGGTATGGACCCTCGACGATCTTCAGAGTGGCACCCTCATGCTGGGAAGGGCATGGATCCTCCTACTTTTCTGAGTGGAACCCTCCAGTCAGGATGGGTATGGGTCCTCAACAACACTTGAGTGGAACCCTCCAGTCGGTCTAGGCATGGGTCCTCAATGACACCTGAGTGGAACCCTCCAGCTGGGCTAGGAATGGGTCCTTGACCTTGAGGTGTAAACTCTTGACTATGCAGATTAGTGACATGTTATGTTTTGACATAGATTTTGGACTCACAAGAAATTATGACTCTTTTATCACCTAAATTATTCCTTGTGATGCAACCTAAAACCATGCAGGTGAGACAGACCCGCCCAAATAAAATAGTATTAAGGTGTGGTGATTGATTCCCTTTGACTTGCGATTCCAGGAATATGTGAGGGATTCTGGGCATTGATGGTGGTTACTTCTGAAAAAATTGGTGACTCTTTTCATGGGATGATCTATGAGATAGAGATACCCTTACTCTCTTGTTTGGGTTTCTTTTGTTGATCATATGTATATATCCTTTTACAGTGCCCATTCCTTGGGTTTTGGTTACTATCCTCCCAGGAGAGGTGAAGATGCACAAGGTATGACACATTCTTTCATGTATAGATTCGTGGGGTTAGAAAAGTCTACCCTCCTAGTATAGTTAGCAAAGACCTGACGATAAATTCATATTCTCACCATCTCTATCTCCTTACGTTTGGATTATCTTGCTTCACTATATCATTGGGTTGAACTTTACTCTTTTACTATAACTTGTTCTATCTACTACTCCCCTCTTCATCACATCTTTTTCTGCTCCCTCAAGCCTTTGGGGAATCCTAATGAGTATTTTTATACTCACCCCTTCTTTGGATTTGCCTGCACTTGGTGTGATCTTGTAGGTAACGAACAGGTTGATCGTGACTTTAGAAGATGTTAGGGATATGGGAACTTGGAACACATGTGGTGGTTTAAGATTGGGACTTAGAAGATAGAATATCCCTACTGGTTTACTTTTTTACATGTTGCTAGGTTGTGGCACTTTTTTGGTTGGGAGTATATTTTTACCCTTTCCCTTTCAGTTTAATTTTATATACTTGTACTATTTAGAGGTTGATGCATGTTTGTGGTGTATTAATAGGAGTGTTGTATCTTGTTTTCTTTTCCATCTACACTATTGCATTAAGTTGGCTGTGTGTGTGTACAAGTTCTTTGGAAAAGGCCTCCCCAAGTTTTTTGTGCCTTAGACGCTAGTCGCCAGCCTCTGGCCTGTGGAGGCAGGCTTGGGGTAGTTGCGGTTCGAGACCCAATTTGGGTCGGGTCATAAAAAAGTGGTATAAAAGTTGGTTGGATCCTTGGGACATTGTTCACACATTACCTAAAAAGGTATTGGTTGGGTTTAGGTCAATAATGACAATGTGTCTTGAGAGCAACTCTCAGGATATGGAGTCTAGTGATAGTGTGATGACTGACATAGCCATTCACCAGGACCTTGATTACCTGCTCATCGACTCGGCATGCTAAGGCATTTGTTGTAGGGAACTTTGGTACATGAATCATATAGGATTGAGTCTTTTACTTTCCTTATTGAGTTAACTACCCTTATTTGTTTATATATATATATATATGCTCTTTGACCATGGTACTCCTTAATGGATTGGGTTTCCTCTACGATGAATGGTATCTAGGATAATAGCTCCAGTTCATGATGATTATTCAATGAGGGATGAGGCCTTAGTTCAGGATCCATCATACAATCCAACTTCCTCTAGGTGGACATGTAGTAGTACCTCCACCTATGGAGAAGCATTTAGTACTGGGAGCACAGGTCGAGGATGAGAGTAGAATGAGAATGCTTTGTGAGTTCTAGTGTTAAAGACCACTGCATTTCCATGGTGAGCCATAACCTTAGGAAATGGAAGTTTTGATTGAGTCGGTGGTTCACATATTCAGGCCTGTTCAGGAACTGACAGATCAGAAGGTGGTTTTGGAAGCCAGTATTTTCCATGGGGCATCTGGATGTTGGTGGAGTCTGGTTACTCAGACACACGATGAGTCGGTGCTCTCATGGGATGACTTCCAACATCTGTTTCTTGAGGAGTATTACCCATCCTACTTGTTCTTAATTCAACTTCAGGAGATCCTTCAGTTTCAGCAGGGAGGGATGCTGGTGACTGAGTATGTGACTAGGTTCACAGAAGTTGCACGCTACTCTCTGTACATTATCTACAATTGAAACTTCTAGGAACAAAAGTTTGTGCAGGGTCTCCATCGAGGAAATTCACTCCGACATAGTTCCCTTGTGTATCCTCACCTTTTTTGAAGAATAGGAGTGATCACTAGGGATAGATATATTTCTATTAGAGGGGTTCCAGTTGGATGATTTTTTGTAGTGGGAACAATAGAGTTTGTACGTCTGTCGCAGATAATAGATGCCAATTAATATGGCCTTGATGCAGGAGTCATCCCCTTGATTAAACTTAGGCACATGGTCGGGAATAACGTAGAGTGCTGGGGCATACCTAGATTGGTCAATCCTATTCTAGTGATGAGTGAGGTCACATGGAACAATAATTCTCAACCAAATGTGTTGTTCTCCCTAGGAAGTTGATAGATGCACCGCTATAGCATAGGCAGTATCGTGATCAGGAATCTCCCAAGTGAAAATAGGGTGGTCCCCAGGGAGTTGGTACTGGTAGAGGATAAAGAAGAACTATGGTTAGTGGAAGACACTACGAGGTCCTTCCACCACCACTGGGAATCCCACATCAGGCTCAAGGAGTTGGCGGTCAGGGTCATAGCCAACTGCATGCATTGAATGTCTATGATCCTACAACATGGGAGATAATTAGAGGTATGCTTTGTGTATTTTATACATTTTTCAGTAGAACCTATTAGACACTATGTGAGGTAGTCTTTCCTCCCTGCATCTTATTTTAAGTTTTACCAAGGTGACACAGGGCATCCTTGTAACCTTGTGTCAGTGTTGTTCAATGTAGCTTTTAATTCATGAGGAATAGGGATCCTTCCTCCACTAAAATGAGTTTTTGTGATGTGAGAAAAAAAACTATGAGGGAGAGTTAGTTCCACCAAAATCAGATAGTATTGAGGTGTGGTGGATGAGTCCCTCTAACTTGTGCATTCGTGGTAGGGTTGTACTTTGGAGTGTTAGAGTAGGTCTTGGAGTTATCAGTGGAGTTTTTATACTTTACCTACTTTTTCTTGGAATTCCACTAGTGAGTGCGGAAGATTTTATAGTTTATAGATTACTTTCCTTCCAAGAGAGGCAAAGACGCATGAGGTATGCCACATACTTTCTATGTCCAGCCTCTTGCGATTGTATGAGTATACTCACTTGCCATGTTCATGGGTACCTTGCGTGCTCAACATAAATCTTTATACTGGAGTTATCAAGTATAGGTTGAGGTGATGGACACCCCATGAACAGAACTACATGACTCACTATTTGGTGCTAGTAGTAGTATTCATCTCCTTGAGGATGTGGAGACACTACTTACTGGGAGAGCACTTTGCGGTTTTCACAGACCACCAGAGTCTCAGGTATGTCTTCACCAAGAGAGACCTGAACCTGAGGTGTAAATGTTGGTTGAAATTCCTATAAGACTAAAGATTCGATATAATATATACTCTAATAAATAGAAACGTTTTAGTAGATGATCTTATCATGAAGTCCCATGATCTCCATATACGGGAATTTTATATTATCTTCCTTACAGCTGACCCTAGTGGAGTAGGAGGGTACAATATTTCTTCAGACTATAGTGTTGGCTCCTTCACTTGTCAAGCGTGTGAGAGAGTCCCAGTTGTGAGACATCGACTAAAAGGTCTTGCGTGACTCATATATCTAGAGGCGATGCACCATATGGATATTTTGAAAGAGGGAATCATGTGACCTTGTCTAAGGGATAAATAGGGGTTCCAGTTACGATGTAGGTAAAGGTAGAGCATTGATTTCCAGTGGGTTATTGTAGCCTCTTGAAATCCCATAGTGGAAATGGGATGGTATATCCATGAACTTTATCATAGGGATTACATGCACAATGAAGGTCCTTGACACCATCTGGGTGATAGTAGACCGACTCATGAAGTTGGTACACTTTCTTTCTATCAAAGATCAGAGTTCAGTGGAGTTTTTTGTGGCATTTGTACGTACAGAATATCTTCTTCCTTCACGGGGTTCCCTCAATGTTTGTCTTTGATCATGATGCACAATTTACGTCAAGATTAGGGAGAGGCCTATATGAGGCATTTTGTACCCAACTGTGAATGAGAACAACATTTCCCTTAGATTAATGGGTAGACAAAATGCACTATCAAGGTATTAGAGGATATGTTGAGGGAATGCATGTTTCTTTTTATTCAGGGAGAAAAGCTATCCCCAAAGTTTATCAGGTCGTTTGAGATCATGAAAAGTTTGGAGAGGTTTCATACCGCCTTGCCTGACCCCCTAAGCTAGAGTGGGTGCACTAAGTTTTCCACATGTCACATTTGAGTAGATGCATTCACATTTTATTTGCACATCATCGGTAGGAGCGAACCTTACGAGGACATACAATCCCCCTTGGTTCATGTGCTTTGGTAGCACAGAAATGTGTAGGAGAGTTCCTGGGAGTGGGAGAGTAGGGTGTGATCTTAGTAACCCAAGATGTTTTCCCTAGTCTTTTTAGGGGATGAAAATATTTAAGGAGGGAATAATGTAGAGACCTGGTTTTTTCAATAAAATATTTTAGAATATTTCTACATATATTTCCAGAGCCAGGCACTGAGATGACATGCGATTTCTATGCCCAAAGTCTCTAGAATAAATTATACAAAAATATGAAATATATTTTATACAATGAACATGGAAGAAATTGGATATCTCTCAAACAGTACCTCATATTAGAAATATGAGGCCATAGTTGAGTCTGACATTTACCCTAAACGGGACATAACTTTTGTCGGTGCTGAACTTCTATAGAAAATGCCACGGAAATAATTTTAGAAAATAAAATAAAATAAATTAATTATTTTATCTCAGATATATTTTTAAATAAGTTTTGAACGGTGTAAGAACCTGTATCTTCTTTTCAGGTAGGTTTTCCATTTTTGGTCATTTTTGAGAAAAAGAGGAATTTCTGGAAATTTCCGAAGTACACTCAATGGAATTTATGAGTACACGTCATGTACACGGTTATGTAGTACCCCCAGTTTGAGGTATGTGACCCTTGTTTCGGTTCGTTTGTGCCTTTTGAAGTGGTTGGTTGAAGTTTGGACAATTTTGGGAAAAACTAAGTTATGGAGGTCATTAAGGGGCGCACAGTTGGTGCACGGTCTGAAAAAACCGTGCGGCCATCCCAGGAAACCGTATAACCTTGACAGTGGGCTCTGCATGGGCGGCTCATGGTTTGTCAGACCATATGGGCAAGCCATGCGAAGTCCCTTAGTGAGACAGTGGAAACCGCACGGTTGGCGCACAGTTTACCAAACCGTGTGGGGTAACCGTGCGACCACTTAATGTTTGGATTTTTAAGTCCTGAGCCACTTGGGATTTCCCATTTTTTCTCTCATTCTTCCTCCCACTCGTGGCTCATGTGGTAGTTACAGTTTTCAGAGGTTGGGGGAGCTTCTTAGCTCATTTTGGAGGCAAATTGAAGGGGATTCTTGGTGGATTGAAGGTGCTTATCCTCGCGTAAGTCTCTTTTTTGGTTCTATGAGGTTTTGGTTAGGGTTATCACTATCCCCCTCTTAGTTTCCTTGATCTACAAGGGTTTCATGTAGATCTAGGGTTGTGTTTCCTTTGTGTGTTAAAGGTTGAGCGTGTTGATGTTAGAGAAGGGTTTTTGAGGTGGTTTCGAGGAGGCGTTAACCCGTTTTGGAGTGCGTTTGGGCAAGGGGTAGATTTCTCCAAACCCTAAGAGGTAGGTGGTTTGTTCCTTTTGGTTGAATGTCTTTGAATTATATGTGCAAAATCTCTAATACCCATGAATGGGGGTATTGTACGTTCACTGCTATTTTTTACCTTGTTGTTTTTCCTGCTTTTCTAGTGTGTGCGAGTAGAGGTTAACTATATGTGAATAGGGTTGATTGCTATGATTTGGAGGTGTTTCCCTTACATGTTTTCACTATGACCCTTGTTCTCTACTTAGCCTGTTAGGATTCCATGTTTTCCCATTCCTACACTACTACAAATATGCATTTTATCAGCGCTAAAAATGGCCTTTAACAGCGCTAGAAAAGCACTATTAAAGCCGAAGAAGATAAAGGGAGGGTCCCCTTTATCAGTGCTCCAAAAATCACTGATAAGGACCCCTTTTATTAGTGTTAATAAAAAGATCTGATAAAAGTAAAAAAAAAAATTAAAAAAAATTAAAAAAAATTAAAAAAATTAAAAAAATTAAAAAAATTAAAAAACATCCCACCAATCAGGGGGATTTTATAACACTTGAGCCCCCCTTTTTACAGCGCTTTCCGACCCCTCCAGCGCCCCCGCATGCACCCCTCCACCCTTTATCAGCACTATTCCCCCCAAATCCATCCACATGCGCGCGCCCCTGCCTCCACCAAGTTTTGAACTCGAGACCTCCCCCTTGCGTGCCTAAGCCCTTACCACTCCTCTATTTTGATTTGTTTTCCATTTCATGATATCTCTCTATATATATATATATTTACTTATATTTATTCGTATAGTAATATATATTTATATTAATATATATATATA
Source organism: Viscum album (assembly GCA_963277665.1). Taxonomy (NCBI): domain Eukaryota; kingdom Viridiplantae; phylum Streptophyta; class Magnoliopsida; order Santalales; family Viscaceae; genus Viscum; species Viscum album. Next base: position 1,775,981,162 of record OY728153.1, on the reverse strand, counting down.
TATACTTATATTAATATATATAGTTATATTAATATATATAGTTATATTAATATATATAGTTATATTAATATATATATATATATTTATAGTGATATTAATATATATTTATAGTTATATGAATATATATATGTAGTTATATTAATATATATATATAGTGAGATTAATATATAGGTATATAAATTTTCCCATATTTTTATTTTAAATAAAATGAATATTAGTTATTATTTAGATAAATCTAATATATTTTACATGTAAATATATTTTATTATTTATATTTATACTTAAATTTATATGTGTGAATATATAAAAAATATGTATATATTATAATATATTTGATTATAAATAACAGTGCATTATAAAAAATGATAAATTTCAAAGGCATAATATCAATATGAATGTAATACCTTGGAATAAATTCAGTCCCCACCAAAAAATCCAATAATACCCCCTTAAACGAGGCTGAAAATCCACAAAATGTTAAAAAATCGGGGTATCCCGACTAAAAACTCAGTTTTGGAGGCCTTATGGGCCTTTTTTGGCCTCGAAAAATGTGATAAAGGCTTTTCTTGGGTTATTAGCGCGTAGAGCTCATTGTAGGATTCGATTTGATATGCTGTAGATCTTAAAGAGACACCTGGATCAAATGTTATGGCCGTTTGAAGTTCGAGTTGCATTTTCGACAAATTTGGGATCTTTTTTTAATTTTTTTAATTTTTTTAGTCTTAAAATTGTTATTAAATGACTATTACTCCATAATAATTAGAAAATTGTTAATTAATTTTTTTTAATTTTTTAAAATCCATTTTCACTAAATATCTTATATATTATGTATATTAAGTGTAAATGTATATTTATACTTATCTAAAATATATTTAAAAATTATATATTATATTTATATCAATATAACTATATATATATATTTAAATATTAATATATATTTTTTAATGTTTTTTTTGGAAGTAGACCCTTTATCAGCGCTTTTAAAAAAAGCACTGATAAAGACCCCCCTTTATCAGTGCTACTAAAAAAGCACTGATAAAGGGGTTCCCTTTAACAACGCTAAAAAAGTGCTGTTAAAGGGGGTCCCTTTATCAGCGCTAAAAAAAGCGCTGATAAAAGTGTCCCCTTTATCAGTTATTTTTCGTTAGCGTTGATAAAGGCTGGCGCTGGCCTTGCCCAGTTTTGTGGTTGTGCTAGTTGTAGGATGGTGTGATTGATATCTGACATGCTTGTTATGCTGTAGACTGTTAGACAAGTAATTATGTAGGTTTACTTTGGCCATATTTCATTTCTATGATCGTTAACTTACACAGGGCCGTGAGAACCTGGTGTAGTAGACTATAAGGGGAATTGACCATGTGATCTTCCTTAGAGAGTCTCTAATTACTTTTGGGCTATAAGAGGAATTGACTGTGTGAGCTTCCTCAGAGAGTCCTTTGAATCACTTTTGGGCTATAATGGGAATTGACTATGTGAGCTTCCTTAGAGAGTCCTTGAACCACTTTAGACTATAAGGGGAATTGACCATGTGAGCTTCCTTAGAGAGTCTATGACCACTTGTGGCTATAAGCGGAATTGACTTTGTGAACTTCCTCAGAGAGTCCTTGACTACTTTAGACTATAAGGGGAATTGACCATGTGAGCTTTCTTAGATTTTCTTTAAAGCACTTTTGACAAGAAGGGGAATTGATCGCGTGATCTTCCTTAGAGAGTCTTTATATATTCTTAGAACTGAACCAGAGGAGATAGGCTCTGTGTACTTCCCAGAAGTTTAACTGTTTGTTTAGCTTCTTACTTGATATGTGGAATTGTTTACTTTGAGTACTTACTTATTTATTGCTTTTGTACTTTTACATGCCATATATATTCACTGCCGGTTGGGCACAGATCTACGAGTGGTTGCCTACTGGGATTTAGTCTCACACCCTATTTGGGTTATGCTTTTGGGCCCAAAACAGATTATATTGCTGCAGGTATAGATAAGGGAAAGCACCCTTCTACTTTAGGTACTTGACTTGCTATAGAGTTGGAGAGCATGGGACCAAGATTAGGCTTGCAATGCTAAGGAGCTGTTTATCTATTTTCTTTTATACTTTGGTTTAGTACTATTTGTATTCCAGCATTGTGGCTATTTGGTTGCTTTCCTAGACATATGTATCATGCATCATTATATATACGTTCCAGCTATTATCTCTTATAGTTTTCTAATATTAAATTTTGTATGAATTATTACTGTTTCTGCTGCTGCTATTATTTTCTTCCGCTATGTTACTCTTCCAATGAGGGCATAGTTTCCCCACTATAACACCCAAAGGCCCTCTTTTCTAGTCGGTAGCCTCTGGCGTTTGGGGAAATGTTATTTGAGGCCATGTGACCAACCGGGTACGAGCCGCCTTTGGGTGGCTTCCAGAACCGGGACGTTACAAAGTGGTATCAAAGGAATTTTTTATTCTTGACTTACTGTTTGGAGATTATAGCCAGGGATAGGAAGGAATAGGTACTTGGTAATAAGCTGTGCCTCGGAGTAACTAACCCGTGTACAGGGAAAATCCAATTCAACTCGTTATTGATATTATTTTCTATTTTTTAATTTTACAGTTGATTTGATTTCACCTTGAGTGATTCACATGATTTTTTCTATTACTGTTGACATTATTGAGGTTATATTTTTGTCGCAACCTGATGATATGAGGGTATTCCATCTCATGCATCATATAGGCACTTTCTAGAAATCATATGTCATGCATTCTTGCCATACCATTTTGGGCGCATTAGCAATTGAATGTTGTTGTGATACATGTTTTGTATAATATGCATGTTGTTGTGATATTTTCCTTGATATAATACCTACTGTTTTATTGGGTATCGTTTGTGTAAGGTTTTTTTTGGAATGAATGCCAAATTTTTGTTCATGAGGTGTTATGGGCCCTCATGGACCGGAACTTGGTGGATCATTGCCTTGTATTTTCTTGTTTATAACATGTATAAGATGCCAAAATTTGATTCGTGGGGAGTATGGGCCCTCAAAGATTAGAATTTGGCACTTTCAATGTTCGTTTCAATGTTTTTCTGGGTTCCGGAGTAGTTTCTGAGGCTTACTGTCCAGAAAAACCCAGAATACATGCCGTGTAGTTTTGACTACACGCCATATGTTCTTCGATTCAGGAAGAAACATTTTTTCTTAAGTACATGCCATGTACTCTCTTTATATGCCATGTAGTATCTAATTGTGTCATAGGTCATGTGTGAAGAGACATGGGGATGAGAAATCTTTAAAGGACACGCCGTGTACCAGATGTGCATGCCGTGTGTATAAACCCTGTGTCCACCCATGTGACTAACGACATGGATGGGTGAAAAAATCATGTTATACATGTCGTGTCACTCTTGTACACACTATATAGTGTAACCCATGTAGCCGTCCGTGTAACTAACAACATGGGTCGGTGAAGCTCATCTAGTACACACTGTGTCTGTATTGAACACACTGTGTAGTCTTGTCTTAGGAGAGCTGTGTGGCTTAACCATGTAGAAGGATTCAGGAAGGGGAAGAAGATTCAATTACATGCAGTGTGTTAAGACAACATGTCATGTGTTTGGGGTGTTACACAACCTAGGCTGGCAGAAGTACACACCCATGTGAATGGATTAAGGGAAAACACCATATAAGAATTGCACACGCCGTGTAGTCATGTTTTGTAAAACATGAATGATTTCTTTCTCCTATTCCCTTTATTGAACTTCTAGTTTTTAATTCCTTGATAATATTGATCTAAGGTTTGCGCTTAACCTTGCAGAGTCATGACACCGAGACGTCCTCTGGTTGTATGCCAGTATCCAGGCGGTGAACAAACACCAGACATGGCTGATCAGAGACTTCTAACAGATCCTCCCATTGTGCCAGTCTTGGAACCAGCTGTTATACATGACACATGTGATGATGCACAGTTTAGAGAGGCCTTCATGAGGATGATGAAGACCTTTCAAGGAGCGCCACCTCCTACCCCGTCAATGGAATATTTTATGTGGGTATTCCAACAACAACATCCTCCCACTTTCTTAAGGGATGGAGGACCCCAGGCTGCAGAGTCATGGCTAGAATCCACACAGATGATCTTTGAGCATCTGGAGATACCTCCAGAGAGGAGGGTCAATCTTGTTACCTACATGCTTTGATAATCCACCAATAGGTGGTGGGATGTGATCTCAAAGGTGAGGAGCCAGTATAATATGGCCTGGGATGAGTTTCAATGCACCTTATATGATTACTTCTATCCAGAGACTTTGAGGGCCGATCGAGCCCGAGAGTTCATGAGTCTGAAGTAGGGTATTCTTTCTATGATGGAGTATTCCTCTCGCTTCATAGAGCTGTAGCATTTCATGTCTATTCCAGGAGGTGATGAGTTGTTCCTTTCAAGGAAGTTCGAGGATGGTCTCAGCCATGACATCCGATTATAGGTGAACATCTTCAGGTTTACTTCGATATCCTCTATAGTCAACCAGACGCTGATTATAGTGTGCAATCTGAGGGATTCTGGAGTAGTGGGCTAGGGTGGTTCAACATCCAGGGTTAGTACTTCACTGACTAATAGCAGGAAGTGCCGCAAGGAGACTGCACGAGGAGATCAGAGTAGGCGTGATGCTTCTTATGGGAGCTAGGTAGTATGATATAAGTGTGGGAAGAACAGGGATACGAGGACACATTGCCCGAGAGATCCAGTGGAGTGCCGATCTTGTGGCAAGATGGGCCATCTTCAGCGTTTCTGTCAGATCTTCTCACCAGCAGCTGGTGACAGGGGTTCCTTTATGACCCCGCGTTCAGGAGCAGCACCGCCAGTTTCTCAACAGTTTGGGAACTAGAGTTCTTTCGGCTGTTCAGGCCAAGGTGGAGGTCATGGACGTGGTGGTCAGTCACCAGGCTACCAACGACAACATGGTGGATCATCTCAGAGTGGTCAGACAGGGTCACAGGGCCATAGTGTAGGCCAGACTTTTACAGTGGAGCAGACCCAACAGAAGTGGGATCCCGACCCCTTTATAGTTCGAGGTACGATCCTAGTTGCCTCAATTTTGTCTTAAACTATTTTTGACATAGGGGATTCCCATATCTTTATATCTGTTGCTGTTGTGGAGAGCCTTGGGCTCTGCATCTTTTTTATGCCGATATATTGATGCTAGACACTCCGTTGGGGATGAGAACATCTAGTGTACTCCAGTGCAAGGAGTTCCCTCTTGAGGTTGGTGGGTGTCACTTTCTATGGGACCTCTATGTCCTAGAGATGACAGGCTATAATTCCATTCTCAGAATGGACTGGTTGGTTTCCTTTTAGGAATTAATCGAATGTTATCGTCGTAGGGTGAGTTTCATATCACCAGAGGGTAGATCGTTTCTTCATAAGGGAGAATAGGATGTCCAGGCGAGAAGAACGGGCCCAGAGCATCATGGGTTAGGAGGAGTTACAACCTAGATTGCTAGTCTGTATCTGGATGACTAGGGGACTTCGTAGATGGAATTTCCTCCTGTGGTGGATTGTTTTAGAGATATATTTCTAGAGGAATTTTTAGGTTTTCCTTTGGAGCGAGAGGTAGACTTTTCGATTAAGATTGTGCCAGGAGAGGCACCGGTGTCCATTCCTCCTTATAGGATGGCTACACCAGAGTTGCAGGAGATCAAGAAATAGTTGGAGGAGTTGCAGGCAAAGGGTTTCATCTGACCCAGTACTTCTCCTTGGGGTTCTCCAGTCCTGTTTGCGAATATGGAAGAAGGCACCCTCAGGATTTGTGTGGATTATCAGAAGTTGAACCAATTGATGGTCAAGAATCAGTATCCCTTGACGAGGATTGATGATCTCTTTGATCAACTTCGAGAATCCTGAGTGTTCTTGAAGATTTACTTGAGATCCGGTTACCATCATTTTCCCATTAGACCATCAGATATACCTCTTACATTCTTTCAGAGCAGGTATGGTCTATACGAGTATATGGTTATTCCGTTCGGTCTCACGAATGTGCCTGCAGTTTTCATGGAACTGATGAACCAAGTGTTCCATCCATACTTGGATTATTTCATGGTTGTCTTCATGGATGATATCTTGGTGTACTCTCAAACTTGAAACGACCATTCCACACACCTTGATATCATTCTGAGTACCCTGAGAGAGCATAATTTATATGTTAAGCTCTCAAAATGCTACTTTTGGATGGATCAGATTCAATTCTTGAGTCATGTTATCTCAGAGACAAGAGTGTTAGTATAACCAGAGAAAGTGAGAGCAGTAGTTTTCTGGGAGCAGCCGAAGAACGTCTTTGAGGTATGGAGTTTTATAGGGCTGGCTTGATACTATATACGTTTCATTCAATACTTTTCGCTCATAGCAGCACCACTGATGAGTCTGAATAAGAAAGGTGAAAAGTTCTTGTGGTCAGATTCTTGTGAGTCAGCCTTTCAGAAGCTGAAAGGGATGTTGACTTTAGCACCGATACTAGTATTTACAAAGTTTTTCAAGAGCTATACTGTTTACTATGATGCTTCAGGTATCGGGCTAGGAGCTGTGCTTATGCAGGGAGAAGGAGTCGTTGCGTACGGGTCTTGGCAGTTGAGGCCACATGAGAGGACTTACCCGACACACAATCTTGAATTGGCAATAGTTGTTCATTATTTATTTTGTTGGAGACATTATCTTCTGGGAGATCATTTTGTGGTTTTCACCGACCACAAGAGTCTCAAGTACATATTCACTTATCTTGATCTGAATTTGAGACAGTGAAGGTGGGTTGAGCACCTTCAGTCTTTTGACTTTGAGCTTGCCTACACACTTGGGAAGGGAAACACAATGGTAGATGCACTGAGCAGGAGGACTCAGATACAGGTAGTTCAGGAGGACATAAGTGAGTGGATACTTATGGATCTGTTCTCTGAGATGCATTTGGAGGTGCACGACATACAAGGTCAGACGTTTCTTTCTTCGGTAGTTGTTACCTCTACTCTTCTTGATTGAGTGTGAATGAGGAAGCTATCAGACTCAGAAGGCCTAGTTCTACGAGAAATCGTGTCACGAGAGGACCCTATTCCTAGATGGATCATAGGCTAGGATGGGATCTTGTGTTTTCAGGGGCGCATATGGGTTCCAGCAGACATATGCGAGGAGCTGATGTGGGACTTTCATTCCTCAGTTTGGGAAGTTCATCCTGGTGTCACTAAGATGTATCGTGATCTCCACCGTCTATATTGGTGGCCAGGCATAAAGAGAGGTGTTGCTGGTTTTGTCACGAGGTGTTCCACCTATCGGTAGGTGAAGGCGGAGCATTAGCAACCAATAGGGATTTTTCAGCAGTTACCCATTCCCAAGTGAAAATGGAATGATGTCGCGATGGACTTAGTGACCAGTTTTTCGAGGTCGCCTAGAGGGAATGACGCAATATGGGTCATCACTGACATAATTACCAAGGTCGCTCACTTCTTTCTGATCAAAGAGACCTTCAGTGTTGATGAGCTAGGATGATTGTACATCCATGAGATTGTACATCTGCATGGAGTTCCACACTCCATTATTTCAGATAGGGATGCACATTTTACTTCTCAGGTTTGGAAGGTGCTTCGGAAGGCTTTGGGTACATAGGTAATTTTGAGTACAACTTGCCATCTCCAGACAGATGGCCAGTCCGAGCGTACAATTCATGTTCTTGAGGAAATGCTCTGATCATGCATTCTGGATTTTGGAGGTTCTTGGGAGAAGAATATACCTCTTGTGTAGTTTTCCTACAACAATAGTTTTCAAGAAACTATCCAGATGGCACCTTATTAGGCTTTGTATGGTAGGCCATGCTGATCACCCTTGTGTTGGCTGGAGGTAGGAGAGGTAGCTATACTAGGGCCTCGTCTTGTTCAGGAGACCACAGAATAGATAGAGTTGATTTGGAAGAGGATGACTACTGCACAGTCTCAATATAATTCTTATGCTGATCAACAGAGACAATCTCTAGAGTTTGAGGTCTGGGATTAGGTTTTTCTATGTGTCACACCGAGGTTGGGTCACAGAAGTATCAGGAGACAGGGTAAGCTTTCGCTGAGGTACATCGGGCCATTTGAGGTGTTGGAGAGAGTTGGGCCGGTAACCTATCACTTGTAGTTACCTCAGAGGTACCGGGCTATGCACGATTTCTTCCACGTTTCATAGCTTCGACGTTACTTTTCAGACCCGTCTCATGTTTTCCAACCTAACGAGGTTGAGTTGGAAGTGGATGCATCTTTTGAGGAGCATCCTATCTAGATTTTCAATCACAGTGAAAATGTTCTCCATGGCTGGTCTGTTCCTCTGGTACGAGTTCTATGGCAGCACAGACGAGTACAGGATGAGACTTGGGAGAGGGAGGATGATGTATGAGCATAGTGCCCAGAGTTGTTTAGAGTTTCTTATTCTATGCCGCCTTTCTAGGGAAATTTGGAGATGAATTTCTTTAAGGGAGGAAGTTTATAAGAACCTGGATCTTCTTTTCAGGTATGTTTTACTTTTCTGGTCATTTTTGAGAAAAAGGGGAAATTTATGGAAATTTTCTAAGTACACGCCATGTACTTTATGAGTACACGCCATGTACACGGTTATGCAGTACCCCTGGTTTGAGGTATGTGACCCTTGTTTTGGTTTGTTTGTGCCTTTTTATGTGGTTGGTTGAAGTTTGGACAATCCTAGGAAATTTTTTTAAAGTTTTGGAGGTTGTGCAGGGGTTCACGGTTGGAACACAATCTGAACAAACCGTGCGGCCAGCCCAGGAAACCGTGTACCCTTGACAGTGGGCTCCACACAGGCGGCCCACAGTTTATCAGACCATACGGGCAAGCCATGTGAAGTCCCTGGGTGAGACAGTGTCAACTACACAGTTGGTGCACAATTTTCCAAACCGTGTGGGGTAATCATTCGACCACTTAAAGTTTGGGTTTTTAAGTCCCGAGCCACTTGGTATTTCCCATTTCCCCCCTCATTCTTCCTCCCACTCGTGGCTCACGCGGGGGTTCCAGTTTTCAAAGGTTGAGAGAGCTCCTTAGCTCGTTTTGGAGGAAAATCTAAGGAGTTTCTTGGTGGATCAAAGGTGGTTCTCCTCAGGTAAGTCCCTCTTTTGGTTATTTGAGGTTTTGGTTAGGGTTACCCCTATCCCTCTCTTAGTTTCCTAGATCTACAAGGGTTACATGTAGATCTAGGGTTGTGTTGCCTTTTTGTATTAAAGGTTGATCTTGTTGATGTTTGGGAAGGTTTTTGAGGTGGTTTTGAGGAGGCGTTCACCCGGTTTGGAGTGCATTTGGGTGAAGGTTCGATTTTTCCAAACCCTAAGAGGTAGGTGGGTTGTGCCTTTCGGTTGAAAGTCTTTGAATTATATGTGAAAAATAACCAATACCCATGAACGAGGTATTGTGCATTCACTATTTTTTTTAACCCTGTTGTTTTTCCCGCTTTGTTGGTGTGTGTGAGTAGAGGTTAATTCTATGTGAATAGGGTTGATTGCTATGATTTGGAGGTTTTACCCATACATGTTTTCACTATGACCCTTGTGCTTTGATTAGCCTGTTAGGCTACCATGTTTTCCCATGCCTAGTTGTAGGATGGTGTGATTGATATCTGACATGTTTGTTATGCCTTAGACTGTTAACCAAGTAATTATGTATGTTTACTTTGGCCATATTGAATTGATATTCTCATTGAATTATACTGGGCCGTGAGAACCTGGTGTAGTAGACTATAAGGGGAATTGACCATGTGAGCTTCCTCAAAGAGTCTCTAATTACTTTTGGGCTATAAGAAGAATTGACTATATGATCTTTCTCAGAGATTCCTTTGTATCACTTTTGGGATATAAGGGGAATTGGTTGTGTGAGCTTCCTCAGAGAGTCCTTGAACCACTTTAGACTATAAGGGGAATTGACTGTGTGAGCTTCCTCAGAGAGTCTCTGACCACTTGGGGCTATAAGAGTAATTGACTATGTGAGATTCCTCAAAGAGTCCTTGACTACTTTAGACTATAAGGTGAATTGAACATGTGAGCTTCCTCAGAGAGTATTTATATATTCATAGAACTGATCCAAGTGGGATAGGATTTGTGTATTTCTTAGAAGGTTAACTACTTGTTTAGATACTTACTTGATATGTGTAATTATTTACATTGATTACATTCTTGTATATTTATTCTTTACTTTTACATGACATATATATTCACTTCCGGTTGGGCACAAATCTACAGGTGGTTACCTACTGCGATTTAGTCTCACACCCTGTTTGGGTCGTGATTTTGGGCCCAAACAGATTATATTGCTGCACGTATAGATAAGGACAATCACCCTTCTATTTCAGGTACATGACTTGCTGTGGAGCTGTAGACCATGAGACTAAGCTTAGGCTTGCGATGCTGAGGAGATGTTTATCTGTTTTCTTTTGTACTTTGGTTTAGTACTATTTGTATTCCAGCATTGTGACTGTTTGGATGATTTCCAAGAGACATGTATCATGCATCATTATATATACATTCCAGTTGTTATCTCTTCTAGTTTTCTACTGTTAACTTTTGTATGGATTATTACTATTTTCATTGTTGCTATTATTTTCTTCCACTGTGTTACTCTGCCAATGAGGGCATAATTTCCCCACTATCACACCCAAAGGCCCTCACTACTAGTCGACATCCTCTGGTGTTTGGGGAAATGCGCTTGAGGCCATGTGACCAACTGGGTATGGGTCACCTTTGGGTGGCTTCCAGAACTTGGAAGTTACAAATGAGGTCTCAGATTGGAAATCCAAGACCGCTGTTGAGTTCGAAATTGGGTTTTTTACCTAAGTGCGACATAAAATGAGAGGGAACATGAAGTTCAGATTCCATGATCACTGGAAGTCTCCTATAAATAGGAGTTAAGAGAAATGATCTAGGTTAGCTCATTTCTCTCATGGATGGAGGAGCTTTGGCTATCGTATTCCGACAGCGATTCGATATTCGAACTTCATCGGATCGTGACAAAAATGCAGACACTAGTATAACAGATTGCAGCAAACACAACGATAGATCCAAAATACAGGTAGGATTTATCTTTTGGATTCTACTTTTCCTGATTTAAGAATTATTTGTTGTTTTCAACTCCAGATAAATTTCAATACTTTAAAATCAATTTTATGAAAAAACAAACAATGACCATCAACGGTTTAATTTCATAATCGTTTGTTCTTCATCGTTCTTCGTGTTCTTCTTCAGTCAACTTTTTTTCATGCCCAAATGAAATCCGATCTTGGAGCGAGGCATATAACTATGAATCTCTTGACCCAAGATGTCTTTATATATGCTTGAAGTCATGTTTCGGGAAATGGAGAAGGTGCATCAGTGAGAGGGAGATATGCCAACTTATCGTCACATCGAAACATCGGCATATCGGTGGGTGTGTGCTGGCGCTGCGAAGATCACATCTTGAGGAGTCCAAACCTGGTCCGAACGTCTTTTTTGAACACCGAGATATTCTCGGTGGTACGCTGAAGACCCGTGATGGCACTGGCTTGCTGTCCGGCGGGGGCGGCCACAGGAGGCTGGAGTGGCACAGGAAGCGCCACCACGTGGAGGAAGTCGTGGCCAGTGGGCCACGATGGTACGATACCGGCACGCCGGGTGTAGTGGCCCGCTGCCATTTGTCTGGAGCTAGAGGACCAGTGGCCCAAGATGGGCCGACCGGTGTGAGTGAGCGTAGGTAGTGCGGACCAGACGGACTGGGATGGTCTAGCTGGAATAGGCCTTCATGCCGGTGAAAAATCTTTAAATGCCCATATGTTCTAACCCATGCATTCAATTCACATGTCTTATGTGGCAACATGACCCTTGCTTTGAGGTGGACCTTTTTAGGCTAGTTTCATAACTTTTTGTTCCATGATTGAGGCTTGGTGGCATGAAACGTCTGATAATAATAATAATAATATTATTATTATTATTGTTCGGGAAACTTGTATCGGACCGTACATATTCTTACGATGTCCAATTGATACATCGTAAGAGGCATTGTGAACCTGGAGTTGACGTAGATTTTTCAATACTATTTTTGATTGCTTAAACCAAATTTTGAGGTGCAGCTCCTACAAACCCCATTTTGGGTGTTTTGTGGTGAAATGTGACTTTTTCACTGGGTGTGTGTTCGGAAAAAATGAATAGCCAATACCATATGCTTTTCCTAGGGGATCACAATGGCATAAACCATTTGATGTGTTTTGAGATCCAGGCATGTGACCCATGAAGCACCATTTGTGTACGATGACGAGAGATGTAACTTCTTCACTAGGAGTCTGTTTTGGGAGAAAGAATAGTTTATCCTCTACACTTTTCCATAGGGATCACAATGATGTGATCCGTTTGGTTATCCAGGGCCATTTGAGGAGGCATGCTAGTAAAAGTATGTCCTCACCCTTCAGATCAACAGTGAGAAATGTGCGCTCATCATCGTTTTTTATAGAGGTGCCATGTACTTTGGGAGCACACTGGAATTCCTTGTGGGTACTAGTTCATAGTTTTGTACTTGAGAATGGCTAGGTATACGACCGGGTGATGAGGTGGTGTCACATGTCATGTGGTCCCCACACGTGTCGTATACCACATTAAAAATCTTCCATCTCTCATATATCCTTCTTCTAAACTCGGATTTTGGATTGTGAGAAGCCTATAATGAGTTTTTTTTTCATTTAGAACATAATGGTTTCCTTTGTAGTGGATTTAAAGATATAATACGAGATGTTCTGAGCACAACACCTATAAGAGGAGGCACTCGATGTTCCAGGTGTGCCGCTTGTCTGAGGCGTTATTCAATGACAACTGCGATCAGGTAGGATTGCTAGTTTAGTGCCGATATTATCCTCCATTTGTGCTAGGTAGTGGATTTCTTAATAATCATTATGAGAGGTACCATCCATTAGGGAAGGCCAGTGTGGTTCCTTGATGCTTTCTAAGTGGAACCCTCTAGACAGGTTGGCTATGGGTCCTTGAAAATCTTTAGAGAGGCACCCTCCTTCTAGGAAGGGCATGGGTCCTCCTCCTTTTTCAAGTGGCACCCTCCATCTGGGATCGGTATGGGTCCTCAACGACACTTGAGTGGAACCCTCCAGCTGGGCTGGGCATGGGTTCTCGATGACACCTGAGTGGTACCCTCCAGCCGGGCTGGGTATGGGTCCTTGACCTTGAGGCACGAACACTTGAATATGCAGATCAGTGATGTGTTATGGTTTAAAATAGCCTTTAGACTCATGAGAAATAGGGATGATTTTCCCACCAAGACACGTCCTTGTGACTTGACCTAAAACTGTGAGGGTGAGACATACCCATCCAAAGAAGATAATATCAAGGTGTGGTAATTGAGTCCCTTTGACTTGCAGTTTAGGGAATATGTGAGGGATGTTGGACATCGATGGTGGTTACTTCTAGAAATGTTGGTGACCCTTTTATTGGGATGAGCTATGAGATGAAGATCCCCCCAATATATCATTTGGGTTTCTTTGGTTGAGCATATGTATATATCCTTTTGCAGCACCCACTCCTTGGGTTTCAGTTACTCTCCTCCCATAAGCGGTAAATATGAATGGGGTATGCCATGCGCTTTTCCTGTCTAGATTCTTGGGGTTGTATGAGTCTACTCTCTTACTATAGGTATTAACGGCTTGATGAGAAGTTCATATTTTCACTATATCTCACTCCTTGTGTTTGGATGAGTTTACTTCACTATCTCAGTGGGTTGTGCCATACTCTTTTACTGTACCTTGTTCTATCTACTACTACCCTCTTCATTACATATTTTTCTAATTTCTTGAGCCTTAGTGGCATCCTACTAAGTATTTTTATACTCACCCCTGCTTGGGCTTTGGCCGCACTTGGTGTTCTCTTGCAGGCGATGAACAAGTTGATCATGACTTTAGAGGAGCTTAGGGATAAGGGAGCTTGGACCATTTGTAGTGGTCGTAGCTTGGGATTTCGGAGTGGGACTCTCTTATCTATCTTAATTTTTTATCTTTTGTTGGGTTATGGAACTTTTCTTATTGGGAATTTATTTTCCCCTTTCCATTTCATTTTACTTTTCTATACTTATACTATTTTGAGGTTGATGCATGTTTTTGGTTTATTTATAGTAGCGTTGTATATTGTTTTCTTTTCCATTGAAACTATTTCATTGAGTTGGATCTGTGTGTGTACATGTTCTTAGGCAAAGGACACCCCATGTTTGTTGTGCCTTCAGTGCTAGTCGCCAACCTATGACCTGTGGAGGTAGGCTTGGAGTAGTTGTGAATCAAGCCCCGATATGGTTCATGTCATGAAAAAGTTGTATCAAATGTGATTTGACTCTTGGGAAGTTGTTCAAACGTTCCCTAAAAAGGTCTTGGTTGGGTTAGGGAAACAATGTCATTGTTTCTCGAGAGTGGATCTTAGGCCAGAGAGTCCAGTGATGGTGCGTCGGCCAACGTAGCCATTTACGAGGACCCTGATTACCCACTTGTCGACTTGACATGCATAGAAATTTGTTGTAGGGAACTTTGGTACATGCATAATATAGGATTGAGTCTTTTACTATCCTTATTGAGTTATCTCCCCTTAGTCTTTAAAATATATATATGTTCTCTTTGACTGCGATACTCCTTGATGGATTTAGGATGCCTCCATGATGACAACCAACCAGGATACTAGCTTCGGTTCATGATGATGATTCTGTGAGTGATGAGCCCTCATTTTGGGATCCATCATATGATCTAACTTTCTCTAGGTGGACAAGTAGAAACACCTACACTTGTAGAGAAGCAGTTAGTACTGACAGAACAGGCTGAGGGTGAGCACATGCTGAGTGCACTTCGTGATTTTCAGCATTAGAGACCACTGAGGTTCTACGGTGATCTATACCCTCAGGAAGTGGACGTTTGGATAGATTCAGTGGTTCACCTCTTCAGGATTGTTCAGGAACTGACAAATCAAAAGGTGGATTTGGTAGTCATTCTTTTCCATAGGGCATCTGGTTTTTGGTGGAGTCTAGTGACTCAAATACATAATGAGTCGGTAATCTCATGGGATGCCTTTTAGTAGCTGTTTTGTGAGAAGTAATTGCCCTATTTCTTATGCTCCATTCAAGTTCAGGAAATCCTTCAGTCTTAGTAGGGAGGGATGACAGTGACTGAGTATGTGACTAGGTTGACATACCTTTCAGGATACTCTCTATAAATGATCCATGATGAAAACTTCTAGACCAGGAAGTTTGAGAAGGGTCTCCATAGAGGAGATTCATCCCAATGTAGTGCCCTTGTGCATCCCCACCTTTTTCAAGGTGCAAGAGCAAGCACTAGGGATAGAGATCTTTCTGTAAGAGGGGCTCCAGTTGGATAGTTTTGGATGTGGGTGCTATAGAGTTGTTATGTATATTTTAGATAATAGACATTAGTTGACAGGGTCTCGACATAGGAGGACTCCCCTTGATAAGACTTAGGCACATGGTCGGGAACAATAGTTGGTAGATGCACCACCATAGCAGATGCGGTGCCATGATCAAGAGTCTCCCAAATGTGGATAGGGTGGTCCCCAAGGAGGCGGTGCCAAAAGAGGAGAAGGAAGAACTGTGGTTTGTGGATGATTCTATGAGATCCTTCCACCACCACCGGGCGGGCCACGTCAGGCTCAGGGAGTTGGAAATCGGGGCTAAGACCAGCTACATGCATTGTATGTCTATGATCATGCAGTGTGGGAGATAATGAGAGGTATGCTCTTTATATTTTATACCTTTTTTGAGAGAACCTTTTATACAACGTGTGATGTTCTATTTCCTCCATACTTCTTTCTTGAGGTTTTACTTGGGTGACACGGGGTGTCGGTGTAACCCTATGTCTGTTTTTTTCAACATAGTTTTGAATGCATGAGTAAGAGGGGTCCTTCACCCACCAATATTATTTTTGTGATTCGAGAAAAAAACCATGATGGTGAGTCAGCGCTGCCGAAAGCGGATAGTATTGAGGTGTGGTGGATGAGTCCGTATGAATTGTGCATTCATGGCAGGGTTGTATGGTGGAGTGTCAGAGGATGTACTAGCATTGCCGGTGGAGTTTTTCGGCTTGAAATCCTTTTTATTGGAATGGCAATAGTGAGTGCAGCAGAGTTTATGGTTTGGATATTACTCTCATTACAAGAGAGGAAAGGATGCATGGGGTATGACATGTTCTTTTTGTGTCTAACATCTTGTGGTTGGATGAGTTTACTCACCTACCCTATTCATGGGTACCTTGCATGCTCAACATTAATCTTGATACTGTAGTTTTCAAGTATAGATCAAGGTTATGGACACCCCATAAATAGAACTACACGACTCACTATCTAGTGTTGGAAGTGGTAGTCCTCACCCTGAGGGTGTGGAGACACTACCTCCTAGGAGAGAACTTCACATTTTGTACAGAACACCAGAGTATGAGGTACGTCTTCACTTAGAGAGACCTAAACCTGTGGCAACAACACTGGTTGAAATTTATACAAGACTATGGTTTTGAGATAATTTATACTCTGGGAAATGGAAATGTTGTAGTATACACCCTTATCAGGAATTCCCAAGATCAAAAAATTTGGGAAGTTTTGGAGTAGTAAGCTTCCCTGCAGATGACCCTAGTGGAGCTGGAGGGTAAAGTTTTTCTCCAGTCGATGGTGTTGACTCCTTCACTTCTCAAGCATGTGAGAGAGTCCCAACTGTGAGACATTGACTGAAAGATCCTGCATGACTCAGGTATCTAGAGGTGATGTACCACATAGATATTCTGAATGAGGGAATCACAAGACCTTGTTCAAGGGATAAATAGTTGTTCCAGTTACGATGCAGTTGAAGGCAGAGCACTGAGTTCTAGTGGGTTGTTACAGACTCTTGAAATCACACAATATAAATGGTACAACATATCCATAAACTTCAACATAGGTCTTCCACACACAGTGAATGCCCTAACATCATCTGGGTGATAGTAGACCGACTCACAAAGTTGGCTCAATTCATTTCTATCATGGATCAGAGTTCAGTGGAGTGTTTGGAGCAGTCATACATACAGAAGATCATCTGACTTCACAAGGTGACCTCAAAATTTGTCTGCAATCATGAAAAAAATTTACATAATGATTGTGGAGAGTCCTATAAGAGGTATTTGGGACCAGGTTTCAAATGAGAATGACCTTTTCCCCTAGATCGATGGTAAGACTGAACACACTATCTAGGTGTTGGATGATATGATGAGGGCATGCGTGCTGCTTTTTGGTTAGGGAGACAAGCTATCCCCAATGTTCATTGGGTCGTTCAAGATCATGGAGAGGCTGGTGAGGTTTTATACTACCTTGCCTGACCCTTGAGCTGGAGTGGGTTCATGACATTTACCATGTGTCACAGATGAGTAGATACATGCGTGTTTTCTTCGTACATCATTGGTAGGAGCGAACTATATGAGGATGGACAACCCCCTTTAGTTCATGTGCTATGGAAACATAGAAATGTGCAGGAGAGTTCCTAGGAGTGAGAGATCCAGGTGTGGTATTAGTAACCCAAGCTATTTCCCTAGTTTTTCTTTTTAGTGATGAAAATATTAAAGGTGGTAATAATTTAGAGACTGATTTTTTACCTTATTAGACTTTGGAATATTTCTATATATATTTCCAGATCCAATCACTAAGAAGAAGTGCGATTTTGAGGCTCGGAGTTTTCAGAATAAATTATAAAAAAATAGTAAGTATATTATATACTATAAACATGGTAGAAATTGGATATCTCTAAAATGGTAGCTTGAATCCGAAATCCGAGGCCACAATTGAGTTTGGAGCATGGCGTTTACCCTAGGTGAGACATAATTTTTGTCGGTGCGGGCCTTCTGTAGAAAATGCAATGGAGGGAACTTTTGTAAAAATAATAATTGAATTTAATTATTTTATCTTAGATAGATTTTCAAATAACTTTTGAATGGGGGTTCAAATTGGAAATACAATACCTCCATTGACTTCAGAATGAGGTTTTTTACTTAAGCGTGACATAAAATGAGAGGGTGTGAGTGGTTAAGATTACACAAATGATGGTAGTCCCCTATAAATAGGAGTTAAGAGAAATAAGCTAGGTCATGTCATTTCTCTCATGGAAGTGGAGCTCTGTACATTTACTTCTGATGGCTATTCGACGTTTGAACTTCATCAGATCGTGATGAAAATGAAAACGCTATTAGATCAGAGCACAAAGAACACATTGATAGATCCAAAATCTAGGTAGGATTTCTATTTCAGATTACGATTTTCCCGATTGAAGAATTAGTTGTCGTTTTCAACTCCAGATTGATTTCACTTCTTTTAAATCCTTTGTTGATAGACAAACAAACAACGATTATTGACTATTTAATTTCTGGATTTTCTATTCTTCATCATTCTTCATGTTCTTCACTGGTAAAAATTTTTTCATGCCCGAACGACATCCGATCTTGGAGCGAGGCATATATATGTTAATCTATTGACCCAAGGAGTCCTGATATATTCTCAAAGTTGATTTTTGGGCGCCGAAGGATGCACCACAGCGAGTGTAAGATCCTACAACTTTTCGCCCTATCGAAACATCGACAGATCGTCAAGCGGAGGTTGGAACTGTGAATATCACATCCCAAAGAGTCCAGATCTAGTCCCATACCACTTTTTAGACCATAGGGGTGTTCCCGGTGGTCCAAAAAATACATGCGGCGGTGTTGACAGGCCTTCTGGAAGTGGCGTCCATGAGAGGCTGGAGCGGCGACGGCGGGGGCAACGCCACCGCATGGATGAAGTCATGGACAGCAAGCCATGATGATACGGTGCCGACGTGCGCAGGGCATGCTGGGTGTGGTGGAATTTTTTCATTCAGCGGGAGACGTTGGGCCGAGCCAGGCTGACCGATACAGGCCGGCCCAGGTGATGCGGACCAACCAGTCTGGGTTGGTCCAGCTGGAATGCATCTTTGGGTCGGGAAAAAATCTTCAAACGATCATATTTTCTAACCCGGATATCCAATTCTCATGCCATCTATGGCAACACAAACCTTTCTTCAAAGCGGACATTTTGAGGATAGTTTCAAAACTTTTCTATTTCATTATTGAGGCTTAGTGGAACAAAACATCCTATAATAATAATAATAATAATAATAATAATAATAATAATATAATTATTATTATTCAAGAAACTTGTATCGGACCGTACGTCTGGATATGATGTCTGATTGACACACCTTCCGAGCTGTTGAAACCATAGAGTTAAGGCAGAATTTTCGAAACTAATTTCAGGAGATTAACCTGAATTTTGAGGTGTAATCCCCATGATCCCTAGTTTGGGTGTTTGTAGTGAAATGTGACTTTTTTCACCGGGTTTCTGTTTTGGAAAAATGAATAGTCGACCCTATATGATTTTTCGAGAGGATTGAAATGGCATAATCTATTTGATGTGTTCAATGATCAAGGAATGGGCCCCATGAAGCACCATTTAGATATGATGCTGAGAGACACAACTTTTTCCACGGGAGTCCGTTTCGGGAGAATGAATAGTCGATCTTGTGCATTTTTCCACAGGGATCGTAACAGTGTGATAAATTTGGTTATCTAGGGTCATTTGAAAAGGAATTCCAATAAAAGTACGTTCTCACCCTTCAGATCAATAACAAGGAATGTTCAATCTTTTTACTTTTGGCTAGAGGTTCCATGTAATTTGGGAGTACACTGGAACTCCTTATGAGTACTAGTTCACAGTTTAGTACCCGAGCATGACTAGGTACATGGACAGATGATGATGTGGGGTCACACATCATGTGGGCCCCACAAGCACCATTTACCACATTAATAATCTTCCATCTCTCATATCTCTTTCTTCTAAACTCATATTTTGGCTTGAAAGTAGCCTATCTTGAGTGTTTTTTCATCTAGAACATGATGTTTCTCTCTATAATGGATTGTGTGATACAATGAGAGATGTTCCATGCATGATTACCATATGAGGCAATGCCCGATGTTCTGGGTGTGATTCATATCCAAGGAGATGTTCGAAAATGACTGTGATTAGGCAGAATCACTAGAGAAGTACTAGGTTTATCCTCTAGCTAGGCTGGGTAGTGGATTTCTCGATGAAATTTTTTAGAGGTACCATCCAACAGGGATGAACAGTCTAGTTCCTTGATGCTTTCCGAGTGTCACCCTCTAGCTAGGATGGGTATAGGTCCTTAATTATCTTTAAAGTGGAACCCTGTTGCTGGGGAGGGCATGTGTCCTCCTCATTTTAGAAGTGGAACCATCCATCCAGGATGGGTATGGGTCCTCAATGACACTTGAGTGGCACCCTCTAGCTGGGCTGGGCATGGGTCCTAAACAACACCTGAGTAGCACCCTCCAGTCGGGCTGGGCATGAGTCCTTGACCTTGAGGTGAGACCACTTGACTATGAGGATCAGTGACCTATTATGGTTTGATGTATATTTTTAACTCATGAGAAAGAGGGACACTTTTCCCACCAAGACACGTCCTTATGACGTGACCTAAAACCATGCAGGAGAGGCAGACCTTCCCAAAGCAGATAGTATCAAGGTGTGGTGATTGAGTCCCTTTCACTTGAGGTTCACAACATATGTGAGGGATGTTGGGCATCGATAGTGGTTAATTAAAAAACTATTAGCGACCCTTTTCCTGGGATGAGATATGAGATGGAGACCCCTTACTCTCTCGTTTGGTTTTATTTTGTTTAGCATATGTATATATCCTTATGCAGTACCCACTCCTTGGGTTTTGGCTAATCTCCTCCCAATATAGGTGAAGACACATAGGGTGTTCTAGGTGCTTTCTTTATCTATCTTATCAGGGTCATATGAGTCTACTTTACTAATATAGGTAGAAAATAACCAATGATAATTTCATCTTCTCACCATCTCTAGATCCTTTTGTTTGGATGAGGTTACTTCACTATCTCAGTGGGTTGAGCTATAATTTTTTACTGTACCTTATTTTGTGTACCCCTTCCATCTTTAGTATATCTTTTTCTACACCCTTGAGCCTTCGGAGAATCCTACTGATTATTTTTATACTCATACCTTCTTGGGATTTTCCCACACTTGGTGTGCTCTTGTAGGTAATGAACAAGTTCATTGTGACTTCAGAGGAGCTTAGGGATACATGATCTTGGACCACGTATGGTGGTCGTAGCTTGGGATTCAAGAGCGGGACTCTCCCAGCTGCTTTAATTTTTCACCTGTTGCTAGGTTGTGGCACTTTTTTGGTTGGTTGTGTATTTTTCCACTTTCCCTTTCAGTTTACTTTTTTGTACTTGTACTGTTTGGAGTTTGATGCATGTTTTTGGTTTATTCATAGTAGTGTTGTATCTTTTTTGTTTTATATCTGAACTATTGCATTAAATTGGATGGACATGTGTGTATTGGTTCTTAGGAAAAGGCCTCCTTGATTTTTTGTGCCTTCGATGCTAGTCTCCATCCCCTAACCTATGGAGGTGGGCTTGGGGTAGTTGCAGTTGGAGCCCCGGTATAGGTTGCGTCCTGAAAATCTTCCTCAAGGTCTTCTAACATCTTAGATAAGGAGAAAAAAACTGATTTCTTTTTCTTAGTGAATTTTTTTCAACATGAATCTTGTGTATTGGTCCCAACCTCTTTATATAGGCTTCAAGAGTACTCCTTAAAATTTCTATGTCATTAAATGTTCTATAAATGTATAATGTTCTATCATCCTAAACATTTAAAAATAACTAGAACTATGAAATATGTTATAACCATTTGTAATGTTTGAAAAAAATGATGAAATATTTAACTCTTAAATTTCATAAATAATAATAAAAAATTCATAAATCATCATTATATAATGATTCAACCAATATATGATTTCTATGACTGATGAAAGACCACTCAACATGCATTATCATATAGCGCATGCATTTTCATGCATAGAACCATGACATGGTGACATTTAACATGACTTGGTTGACTCTAGGATAAACTATGATTTGGTTTATACCACCATGCCATGGTTTTAAAAATAGTATATATTTCTATTAATTTCCCACTTCTACTGAAGATTCATATCCTTTATACATTTCCAACTTATGTCACATAATATGCAACAAATCGTGAAATTATAACCATATTTTTTTGGATATCCTAAATAATTATTTTTTAGAAGTTATATACTTTAATTTTATGTTGCATCATTTGTAAAAACTTATGGGAAACCAACCAAAACTCCTTTTAGGTATCATGGAAAACACTTTTGGAGTAACTATCAATGTTCTGTGCAAATAATCAATGATGAAACTTACCTAACATTAACATAGAAATAAAGTTTAACCACACAGTCCTCTATAGAATTGAAAAAAATTATGATATCTCTAATAAAAAAATATAAACATAGAAAATACTTTAGAAAACCATTAGTTCTACTCTAGATATAAAGGAATCTGACATGATCTCTATCAAATACATGCATCTCCATACGTGTTTCCGTCAACCATATCATATAAAACATGCATAATATATCTTAATTTAAGACATAAAGTGACCAAAATACATGAAATATGTTAGTAATATATAGCCAACTCACACATTATTGATTATATATGTATATATTGGCCAGACAAATGAACAAAACACCTGCCATTCACCCAGACAAATGATAAAATCACATGCCCTTTATCCAAATAGATATGAACAACGCATTCACTTATATAAGTATACTAATAAACTTCCTTAGTATATCTCAATTGAGGGATGAAATTTTATCCTCTTCATATAAGAGAAAAAATCACATATTGGTTAAATGTCATCTGATGACATGATATAAAACATACCCTACCACACCTGATTAGAACAACCTCAAGGCTAGTGTAAGAAAAGTATTAAAGTATAAAGATTATTTTTATGTATTTTTTATCCTTAGGTAATGGGGAATAAATATGAAACATGAACCCTAAGTATACCAAAGATAGTGCATGACACTCTATATGGTATATTGGTGGGTTATCCAACCCATAAAACTTATTTTATGCCTCGTGAGTAAATTCCATAACTTTATAAAAAACTCAACTCATATTAATATTGACATGAAATAACAACCTATAATACTCCATGATGTCAATTGATTATAGACAACTAATGTTCATACATTGAGAGGTTATTTATCAATTCGTTTCATGTAATATACACCACTAATATGGAATAATGATAAAATAGATTCCTTTTTTATGACATGATAAATTCTTATATTCTCAAAACATACACAAAAACCAACTTAATCATGTCATATATGATATAAATCCAAATAGACCATATATTTGTTGCATTTTTTAAGGTTTGGTTAAATTCATTACAATGAAATGCGATTCTTTCTACATCTCAATGTGAAAATTTGACAAATCCTCACACTAAAATACATTAATGGGTTAACATATTTTAAGAATTATTTTTTGAATAATGATTATATTTTAATTCATAAATATAATTTTAAACTCTCTAAACATAATATTCAAACTTATTTACTTCAGAACAACAAATGTTACGATGTAGTGATTTTTTAATACTTAAAACCCTTTTTAAATTCATCATCACATTAGAACCCTTCAATTAAAACTTCTTTTGATATCATTTTTAAATAAATTTATATGTAAATTTTCATAATAAATTCATTTTTACTAAAATACCCTAAATGTTTTTAAGATATAAAGTGACTTTGAACTTGAATTTATTAGTATAATAATTTATTTATTAAATTTTGAACTTTTCTAAGTTCAAATATACTCTAAATAGCCTCTTGAAAAATTATATTTTCTCAAAAATATTTTCCTTAAAAATAATCCATTAATATAGGAAAAAATAGTTATTTTATGGTGGGAATATTTAATAAATAAACTATCATTATAATTACATGTTTCATTACAGATTTCTAAATTCTAGGAAAATTTGAATTTTGAGTTTCAGAGAAGGGGATTTTTGGGAGCATGGATATATATTAGAATTATAAGAGTTGGAGCAAACCTATGAGATATTTTTGGAAATGTTTTGAGTGTTTCAAAATGTTTTTGAGGTGCATTGGTGGTTTAGAGTAAGGAAGGGTTGGCTGGTGAACTGTTACATTGCTACAATTCACACTGAGTACCCGATAGAGGGGAACTAGGTACCCTGTATCCAAGATTTAGGGAATATAGGTCTTGGAACTCCATTTTTAGCTGGTGGGAGAGAATTAGGTGGTTTGTGGAGTGATAGGTACCTGATACAAGTTGACT
This sequence comes from Viscum album, assembly GCA_963277665.1. Taxonomy (NCBI): domain Eukaryota; kingdom Viridiplantae; phylum Streptophyta; class Magnoliopsida; order Santalales; family Viscaceae; genus Viscum; species Viscum album. Next base: position 1,775,956,899 of record OY728153.1, on the reverse strand, counting down.
AGGTACTTGGTAGGCATTGGGGGTTGTTTTTTCGTGAGGTACATACCCTTCATTTTTGGGTAAGTACTGTCACAAACCGTCCCCCAGGGCCCATGTCGTGACTACCCCAAGCCCACCTTCCATAGGGCATGGGATGAAGACTAGAAATGAATAGGAATATCCCAAAAGGGAAGGAATTTTACTTTAAACCTGTACACAAGCACAAATCTCAAACCGTGGAAAGTAAAAATATGGTAAACCACAATTGTCACTAAGGCAACTACAGAGAGTTCAATACGAACTGAAAGTAAAAATGGGCCAGAATACAAGCCCATAAAACACAAAGTAAAGTACAAATTTCAGGATGCATCTACTCGAGACCCTATCTGAAGGGTGGGTGAAGGGTATATTCTTATAGTCGTAGTAGTATGCTCATTCGTCCCGTCTCATTGAGCACCACCAGGTCTTGGACCACCAAGGTCTCCGTCAAAGCATCGATCAATTTCAAGAGACACGACATGTGTTTGTGAATCTCATGTATGGGTGAGTAACACAATACTCAATAGGGACCCCAAATCAAAAAGGAAATATCACAAAGTAATACCACATAACAAGACCATAAAATAAATAAATCTCACACCTGGTATAACTCAAAGTATATAAAGTAAGATTATCAGTTGTAGAGACGAATCATCTTTTACTGCTGAGAGACTCATCCTTGATGAGTTGCCAAGGTTCGTTCAGCTACTGGACCACTGAGGTACACTCCAATACTAGACCACTAAGGTATGCTCAACTTCTAGACCACGAAGGTCCACTTAGCTACTGGACCACTAATGTCCGCTCGGCTGCTGGACCACTGAGGTCTGCTCAGCTATTAGACCATTGAGATCCACTCTGATACTGGACCACTGAGGTCCGCTAAGCCACTGGACCAATGAGGTCTACTCGGATGCTGCACCATTGAGGTCTACTCGTCTATGGTACTACTGAGGTCCAGTCCACTACTGAACCACTGAGGTTTACTCGGCTATTAGACCACCAAGGTCCCACTTTTCATATCATTCGTGTCACAGCTAGCCATAGGATTCCTTCTCTCCAGTGTGCTTGATTCCAAGAGAATATAATCCTCAAGCCACCGGTCATATCTTAAATGCCACAAAATCTCACTTAGAGTATTCCGAAAGTACTTTCTCATTGCTAGGGTCCCAATTCCATAGACAATGTGTCAATCAGATGCCTAGTATAAAAGATATTGACATTTTAGTAAACAGGAGCCGGTTGAATTTGTACCCAGTCCAACTTGGTTGGACTGACCTTACCAACCCGCCCTGGGGGTCCTGCATGACTTGACTCGGTTCGGGCGACCCGGCCCGACCCGATTGGGTCTAGTCCGACCCGGCCCGACTTGGTCCATTGGCCAGGCCTATTAGGCCTTGCTGGACCTAGATTGGTTTGACCATGGGTCCAGCCTGTCAGGTCACCCAACATCCCAGTTCTCATCCGGTTCGGTCCGACTTAGTCAGACCGGTTCTAACCATCCGAGCCTCCCAGTAGCCATTTTTCCCTTCCATCCTGACCCATATTGGTGGGTCTAATCTACTCCATCCCAGGCTGCCCAATGGATCGATTTACTGCATCGGCCCAGCCTCCATCAGCGGGACAACTTAGGTCCAGACCGAACACTGCACTGGCTTCCGATTCATGCAGCACGTGGCTGACTAAGGTCAGCCACCTCCCTCCGCACGTCACGACCCACCCTGCGAGACGCTCCTATTGACACGACACCTGACCAACGCCACCCCCTATGCCGGTTCACCTCTAACGTGGTCGGGTGGCCATGTCCGCCGGCCACCAGCTGTCGGCCTCTATGCCAACAACCCTTGTCGTCACCACATGACCCGACCTAGTTCGACCGACTTGACCTGACCCTGTTGGGTCTGGATCGGCCAGACTCATTAGGCCTTGCTAGACCCAACCTAGTACAGCTGTTGGTCCAGCCTGCTGGCTCACCCCGTGACCCAGTTCTCATCCGGTTTGGTCCAACTTAATCAGACTAGTTCTAACCAGCCTAGCCTCCCAGTAGCCCTGTTTCCCATATGGCCCGACCTGCATTGGCGGGCCATCTCTTTTCCATACTGAGCTACCTAACAGCCTGATTTACCACACGAGCCCATCCCGCATTGATGGGTTGGATTGGGTCCAGATCAGATGCCGAGCTGGTGTCCAGTTCGCGCAACACATGGTCAGCTGAGGCCAGCCACCTTCCTCCTCATGTGGTCCCCACTGGACTGTGTGCTGGCACATTCCATGGACCACCCCGCAGGCTGCTCGTCTTGATGTGGCACCCGACCGACACCGCCACCTATTCCTTTTTGCCTCCGACATGGTCGCGTCTGCCTGTTTCCAGCTGCCAACCTCCATGCCGGCGGCCCCTATTACTGCCGTAGCATGCTGCCATCGCACCAGCTCCCGCCTGTTGTCGTGTTCTGGTGCCTCTATCGCGGTTGGGTGCCATTTTTGTGGCTGGTTTCCGCGGCCTTGTGCCACCATCGCGGCCTGGTGCCACCACCATGACCACCTTCCACCTCTGAGGCCTCACGCCATGGACTCTAGCTGATGCTGTGGTCCGCCTAGCCATGACCCTTCCGCCTGGAACCTCCTCAGCCAATGCACCACCGACCGTTGCCCCACTAAGAATGAATAGAACACAAGAATGAAATTCATTAATGAGTCACAACACAAAAACACCCAAAGAACTATCCAAGTCTTTGTTCGTGTTATCCCAGATGCGTTCTTGTTAGTAGGATCATGAAGAATGAAAACAAGGTGGAATAATAACTAAGATAGATATCCCATTTATCCCACACCATTAACCATCACACATGAATGATCAAACCACAGATCAACCTATTTGTGGGTTATTCTGCATTATTTATTTAAATTTTAAGAACAGGGAAAGGAAAATTACTCAAAACCCCCTACCTAGGATATGAGTGTTGGTCAAGGATGAACGAAATCACATGAATTCGTTCTTTGTTCTTGATTCGCAACCCACCATTGCTATATATTCTTCAAAGGGTGGAAGAAAGTAGATTCTTTGTTCATTGTCACCACCCACCAAATCCTTAGATAAATTCCATGATTGTGCCAACAATCCTACATTGCTTGTTAGGATATTAATTTCCAAAACATTAATCAGTGTTTCTATTATACTGCGTAATTGTGTCATTACACTAATTCATTAATGAGGTTCATTAATGGGATTTAGTGTTGCTTCATCACTACACCGCAACGCCAATGATTCACTGCATAACGGAGAAGAAAAATATAATAAAATAACTTTTTAAGTTATTTTATTTTTCTTCTAAAAAGTATGAAATCTATCTTTTTCAGTCAACCCGCACCGGTCGATATTAGGTACTTTCTAGGCAAATCCTGATGCTCTAAGTTCAACGATGCCCTTGGATTTTTGATCTAAGCACCAATTAAAAAGTTGAAAAAACCCGCTCGCATGATTATTTAATGAAATTTAAAAATAGTTTGAAAATACATTCCATCCAATCCAGGCATTAGAATCATGTGCTGTCTCATAGCCTGGTCTCAAAATAATCTCATTTAATTTTTAAACATTTTACAAGGAATTCTGGGACATTACATGTACCCTTTTCCTTTTTCTAATATTCACCTGTGAGAGGGCTCATGACCATCCCTCTTCACCCTTTATTCTTCTTCATGAAGGCCCTTTGTATCCCCCTTGAATATTGGTTGATTGGAGTTTGTTTCATTTATCTAGATTGAGGAAATCCATCTCTAATTCTTCCATCCTTTCCCCTTATCTTACTCCACCAATTTCAGATGGATCCACCTAGGGTTTTGATGATGATTCCACTAGATCATGGTAGAAACAACCCAATATGTTATAACTTTATGGTGTGATATATTGAGGATACATAAAGAGGACATAACACACCCATTTCACACTATTTCATCATATATATGTTTCTTAGTGAATTTTCCTATAGTTTCTACCAAATCTTATTGAATTTAATGACTACATCAGTATTAATTGATGGGGATTTTTTTATAAGAGTGTTAGGGGAGGAAAAAGAGTGTTGGTGTGATATTTCTTGAGGTTTTGATCATGTAAGTATGATTGATGAGTTTCCTTATATTATGAATTATTGGTTAATTAGGTTTAATTAATTATAATTAGTTATATTTAATTTTAATTCTTTATAGTATAATATAGAGGCCAAGTTTCTCCATGGTTCTTGCTGTGGGATTGGATAAGGTTTGGGTGAGTTTTAAATGATATTTGTAACTCAATTAAAGAGTTAAGTGGTTTATTTATTAGTTTACCATATATCTCATGTTTATATATGATGTTTAAGGACGTGTGATGGGTCCTTGGTTTAGGATTTTTGAAAAGTGTTTGGGTGAGTCCCTGAGTGTGAAATAATATAGGATATATCCTCTTATGTAATACTTGGGTGTTTTATGCATGGTTTATGGAATATAGAGCTACCCAATGTCTATACCACAAAGGGATGTGACCCTTAGTTAAGGCCAATGAACCCCATAGTGATCAATAATCATGTAATTGTTAATTAATGACCAAGGTTGACGATGTGTGAGAGGGTTTTTGATCTCTCATGTGATAAGATCCTTGAGTATAGGTCTCATCTAGTGAAGTGTTTAGGATTATGTATGGGAAATGGTATGGGTGTTCCTTATGGACCCTAAAACCCCTTGTTAGGGGCCGAGTTATGGTGATTTGTTTCCTTATGTTAGAGTTTCACTTTTGAGATGGGTTTGGTTATATAACGGATTAAGCCTTAAGGGGGTTGTTGTGTATGGTACAATTGGTTCATGCTTGATGGGATCCAGTTAAAACATGAACCTAGAGTGGGTTGAAGCTTAAGATATGTTGGAAGTGTCTTATTTTGGGGGCATAATGAGTGATTTTCTTGGATTGAGTAGCCTTCAGGATGAAAACCTCATGATAGTGAAAGTGTGACCACCAATTAGATTCCTTATAATCTTATAGCATGGATAATATGGAAACTTTCATGAGGTATTAATAGAATGTGTGTTGTATTGTGTACTTAGTAAATAAGTGGGGGTGATGATGTGAATTAATTATTCCATTAGGGTAGAGGTGATTCCCAACGGGGATATTGTGCATGGGTATGGACGAGCATGATCAATGAGTTTTCTATAGATATATTGTGTCTATAGGACCTTGGGACTCACATGTGATATTATATAGAAGAAACTATTCATTTGATTACAAATAAAATAATTATGGGTCTGGGTAGTTGATGATAATTAGTATGCAAGTTATTCTTTATAGATACACTAGATTGAATTAGTTTCTAGTGAGGGAATAGGACATGGGGATAGATTTACATGATTTTTTTTGTATGAATGTTCCCTGATTATAATTTTACTTTTGTTAATAAGATGTGATGTGTGACCCATTCTTAAGTGACAGGGTGGTGGTTGAGATATGGTGTGTGACCTCACACTTAGTGATGGTGTGGTGGTTGAGATGGGATGTATAACCTCACCATGAGTGACAAGGTTTCAATTTAGAAGTGATGTGTGACCTCATCCTAAGTGATATGATGGTGTTCAAGATGTGATACATATCCTCATATTGGGTAATATAGTTGTGGTCTAAATGTTATTCGTGGGATCATCTTGGGTGATAGGGTGGTGTTTGTGATGTGATGAATGACATCACCCTGAGTGATCGAATGGTGGATGAGATTGGATGTGTCACCTCACCCAGAGTCATAGGGTGGTCGCTGAGACATGATATGATATTAGAAGTTTTTATGAAACCTAAAACTAAGTGAGTGGGTAGAGTTGATACTATTTTGAAATTTATAGCCCTAATTAATGGGACATGGTCTTGGTCACATTATGAGATGTCTTCTTTTACTGACTTTGTTCAAAACAGGTGAGTTCAAGTGTTATGGTCACCTGGTTAGCACATGATGACCTTACGTATATACTTATATGTTGTATATTTATTCTACATGCATAAAAACACTACATATTATGGTATATTTGAGGAACCCTATCATTGGTTCCCTAATGATATTTATTTATCATACCCTACACGAGAACCATGGGGAACATACAGACCTTATGCTTCAAATTTAGGTGACATTTTGTATACGAAATATGAATTTTGGGAGACTAGTCCAATTAGGGACCTAGATTGAGTTTTGGGTGAACATATTGATGATGGAGTTGGGTTTATAGTTAACTCTCACCTATATTTTTGTTTTAGTTACTTTTTTATTAGATCAACTTTTTAGGCAATCCTTGTGTATGTTTTTCTATATATTGATCATGGGTATCATTATGTTATAGCATGTTGATATTTGAAATTATTAATTGTTTTTGATTTTTTTAATTTCTTATACTTACTCTAATTTTTATTTATTTTATTTATTTATATGTTATTATTGTGATGGTACTAAAAATAAAGTATCCCCATGCTTTGTTATAAACTCTTGCTACTAGTCTGTAGCCCCAAGTGTATGGGGAGGCACACCTATGGTCTTGTGGTGCTCTAACTTGATTATTATGTGGGGGATTTTAGTTTTGGTGTTAACATTATAAACTTTATCATATATTATAGTCTATATGTTTTAAAAAATATTTTGAAAATATGATTTTATTCTTTAAAATTTGTCACTATTGGGAAATATCATATTCCGCTTATTTTAACAAATAACATGGGTGAAAATTTGATTTTGGATAAAACAATTTCATCCTTACCTTATTTTGAAATAATTTTTCAGAATTAGATGAATAATAAATCATGTGTATCAAAATAAACCATCTCATTTTATTTTAAAAATATAATTGTTTAAAATCAATCACCATCTTATCAAATAAGATAAAATTTCATTAAAATTAAATATCATTTATAATTTCTAAATCGTTAAATCATTAATTATTCTGTTACATTTCAAATCTCCATATTAGAGAGCTTTTACAATTTATTTGAATAAAAACTTTGATATTCATCTATCCATTCCTTAATTTTAACTCATATAGATTTAAAATAATTATAAAACATACATTTTATATCATATGACATTAAAAATAGAAGAATTTTTTTCTATAATATTAATACATGACATGGAATCTCCATGGAGTTCCTTACACCCCTTTAGGTATTATGTGAAATTAAATTTAAAATTTACAATATTTATACAATAAAAACATATTCTCTCCTTATGAAAACCTCCTTCAAGTTTCAATGACCTATACTTACCATTTTACTCTCTAATATTCATATTCTGGTTGAATTTTCACCCTTTTTTACTATCATCATAGAACCAAAGCTTTGACTTCCCATGTCTTACTCAACCATACTTTTAATATTGATGAGATCAGATAAAAATTTATTAAACTCGTTCAAATTTTTGGAACCATTTAATAAATGATAATATAATAAATCTTATAACCAAATCAAGACTTAAAAGAGATTCCAGTCTCTCTAAGTCATTTACATACCCAATCATATGGAATTTTAATTATTACTTAAGATAAATTCTTATGTTTATATACCATTACGTAAAGTTGATTATATTAAGTTAATACTTTTAGAAATTTGATCTTAAAGTCATTTCAGATGACGATGATACAATTTTACTGACATCATAGGCTTTTATTAGTTGAGTATCATGATTTAAAATCATTTAATACGAACTGTTATTAAATTTTCTCCCACTAAAATGATGAAAACTTATTAATTTGCATCAAACCTGTTAATAGTATATGATCTATATTTCACTAATCTTTGATATTCTTTAACTTTTCTCTTATCACTTAGATATTTAGAAAAATAATCATATTAATTATACCATAGATGAATCTTAGGTAGGTGAGTATAGAACTCCTTTCATGGAACCATAATATGTATTATCCCAACTCTATTCATCTAGTATCTAAATTTTTAGGGTTTCCAATCTATGTGTGACCCAAAGATCATTCCAAAAATAGAAACCTAATTATATTAGGGTTACTTATATTCCAATCTCCTTATAAGAGATATTCCATGGTCACCTAGCTTTAACATGACCTACATACTAGGAAAATTAATGTATCAAAAAATGTTTTCTATCTAAATACTCCAACACTTAGTATTTTTAGGGGTTTTTAACATTCAAAATCTACACTCTTATATTTCCTTCATGTATAAAGGATTTTTTTGATAGAAAATGTAACACATAAAGTGTAAATTTCACTCACCCATTTTTTTAAAGTGGTGAGGATTTAATTATGGTAATCTTGTTTCTAGTAAATAATAAACCCAAATTTTTTTGATACAACACAAACCAACTTTACAAAAGTAGGTGGTCACTAGGTCTTTACTTGTGACAATTTGAATGAACCTTAATTAATAGGATGGGAGGTCAGGCTCATATCACCCTTTTAGGGGGAATTATTTCCTACTATAAGACTCTCTTACAAATTTAATTTATGTTATTCAATCATCCCTAAATCCTAATGCAGGATTGGTTACCACCTTGTCAGTAATTTTAACAATACCATGTGTTAACATGAACATATTTATATATCATATGGTTTCAATATTTCATTTACTTATTAATTTATTACACTATGGTTTAAATCTATATAGCCATGAACTCTAGAATTTATTACCTATTATAAAGGAGGTAGCTGTTGTGTTATTGGGATTGGGCCCAACCAAGAGGTTTCCTATATATCCCTATAATGGGGATTAGAACCCATGTATTTTGATGCCAATTAATGGGACTTGTTTTACCTTTTATGGTCATGTGACAAGGACCAACATGGTTTATTTTAAGGTCATGTATCCATGACTGATGGGTTATCCTGATTAAACCTCAGACAGGAATACCGAGTGTCATGGTTGGTAGGAATAAAATCCTAAATTGTTTTAGTTACAACATTTAAGGTCATGTTATTGGACCATAACATATAGTTTAACATCATGTGGAAAGGACTAATAGATTAATTGTCACACTCAGTTTTTCATGTCTTGGTTTTGATCCAGTTCGTTGAAAATACCAATCCTTTTCTTAGGATTTAGGTGATATTAATGTTGATTTTTTAAGTTCCATATATGTATAATCATCCTACAATGAGTTCCCCATATCTTTTTTGGGTTTTTTGGAGAAAAGGGTGGTTACATCAAGATTTGGGCCAAACCGTGAGCTCATTTCTAGATTTAAAAACAAAATTTGTTTCTTTTATAACTCCTTATTTTTTCAACATTTTTCACCCATTACACTTACCAATTCGCCTAACATGACATATTTAAACCGCCATATCCATTTGTACCCCTTAATAACTCATAATCATGGCGGGTTTGGATTTTTTATTCAGGTATTGGGACAACCCATGAGCCCATTTCCAGTTTTAAAAAAATATTTTGTTTCTTTTATATATTATTCATATTTTCACATTTTTTGGTGATTACACCTCACAAAAGGATCCCTAAATGTTGGATATCGACTAGAGGCACCCCCCTTCATTATCCTTCGTTTGGGACTCCTTTTGGGTGATTTATCACCAAAGTTTAGTGGTTCTTCTTAATTTCTTCATCAAATATTTCCCCTTTATCTTCCCTCTTCCTTATGATTTCATTTTTTATTGGATTTATCTTATACCCTAGTCATTATAGGCTTATATTTTTGTTTTACCATAATTTTTATGGGGGTTTTGTTTGTTTAGGTCTGGTATTCACAGATCTAGTGTTTTGGAACCCACGACGGGTGTTTTCGGGTGTGCATCTCCATTCTACCATGGTTTTGAGGTAGGTTCTCCCAAGAACTTGACTTTATTATTTAAGTTTCAAAATTTTATTTATTTTATCACCTTATATACCTGTTTAGTATTTCTGTTCAACCTTTTTATGTTCTATTTGATCTGTAAAATGGTTATTTATGCCTTGTTTTGTTTAAAATGGAGTTGTTTTGTTATAAAAGCACACACCGCTTGTTAAAATAAATGTTACATTAGTTTTATCATATGTATTGTGATATTTATGACCTTTTTAACTAATTTAATAAATATTTGGAATAAAAATTTGGTTTTTTACCCCTTTGTATGTTAAATAGAGCTTGTTTTGCTAAATGTTGCATGCCTAGTTTTTGGAAAAGTGCCCGGTTGGCTTTTGTGTGCTAAATGTGATATAAAATGAATTTTTTGAATTTATTAAAGTATGGGAGGAAGGAAAAGTGATATTTTGGGGTCATTTTATGGCTTTAAAAAGTGGGTTGGGTTTTATAAAGATATGGGTATTAGTTTTTGACACGTTTTGGCATGAGTTGCCGGTAAGTGCCCCGTTCGACATTTTTATGAAAATGGTTGAGATTTGATCACTTAACATAAATGTATTAAAGGGTTTATGTAAATGTTTTTATGATATTAAATATTTTTTTACACTTCTTTATGAAATATTAAATTTTTACCTTTGTTATATGTTTGTTAGGTAAAGTTCTTAAAGTCTCATTTGACATTTTTCTTAAGAAAATGGTTTTCATGTGTGTTCCATGTTGCACCATGTGGGTTCATTTTATAATTCCTGAAATTGATTTATTAAATATTTTTGGGGATTCCAAATATGGTTTTATATGGTATTTTTTTTGCATTTTCCCTTAAAATAGTATTTTTAATGGATTTTATGTGCAAAGCCTTGTTATAATTCTTGAAATTGTATTATGAAAATTTTAAGTGGTTTATTGATCCATGAAAGAAATGTGAAAAATGTTTATGAGTTTTTTGGTGTGTGTATGATTTGTAAAAATTAATTTTCATGTAAAAAGTGTATTGATAACATGTGGAACTTTATTGAGAACAAAGAGGAAAACCCAGGTATCTAGGTGGGTGGACGTGTACCAGTATGCCAGTGATTCAGAGTGGTTTTGTCCATATTTCACATAGCAAGTTTGATGATGAAAAAACTAACTAAACCATGATGATGATGTTGGGGAACACTAGGTTATAGGTATTTTTCCCTACTAGTGGCTCATGCACAAGAACATATATTTTTTATGGTTACTATTCACCGAGATACGAGGTACTTAGGGCCCATATCTTGCTAGTGCCTAGGGATTTTCCTGTGACTAGTGCTCATTTAATATATTGTATTCACTATCGATATGAAATGTATTTGGATGGAAAATTCAGTAACATTTGTGTTTTATTTAAAATTGTACTTTCTTTAAAGCATCCCTCTTGAATTTGTTTTTTCATTTTAAAGTTGCAAATCTTTTAAAATTGTTCTAGTATTTATGTTTATAAAACATGAAAGATTTTGTTTGATAACTTCCATAGCATGGAACCTTGTTTGGAAAAAATACTTTTATATATTTTATTTCTAACATGAAATTTATGTTTCTTTTATTTTAAAGTAAGTACATTTTGAATAGAATATCGGGCTAACCTACTAACTTTTAATACTCATGTCTATAGTCTTCTTCTGTTTTTGTCCCTTGTGCAGGTTTCAGCTTGAATTTGGTCACCTTGAGTGACATGGGATCATTGTGTTGGAGAGTGACCAAAGAGGTCACATGTAGTTATCTGATCATCAGGTCTGGTCGGTTTAGTTGTGTCATTCAGTTGTACGTTCAGTTTTGTCGTATAAATGATGTCGGTTCAATTTTTATATAAATGTATATTGGGATTTCCATTCTTTCCACTATTGTTTTATTGTTTATGTTTGTGAGAAAACATTCCCTTGTCACTCTAACTAATTCCATCGAAACTTTTCTCTATCTCAGGAGGATCAGAAACACCTCTCTGAGCTTATCACAGAGCGGCCTGGGTGACTGATTCAGGGTCAACCCAGACTAGTTCATGAAAAAATGGTATCAGTGTAGGCCGAATCTTAGTAGACATTGATTTTTAGAGTAACCTTGTTATTTGGGGGATTTAAATGTATATGGAGTGGGATTTTTGGAACTTTAAGGGTAGGTTCAGGAAGATCATCATGAACTCTGGATCGTTCTTATCCTTGGGTGTCCATGGGAAGTCTAGTTTTATTAGTTTCTTTAGTTCTTAAGGATTTTTTGGTGATTGGGATATGACAAGGGGAGTTGGACTAATGGTATCCATGAGCTCAAAGTTCCTGGAAAGACATGTGGATCTAGGGCATGGTCCTAAGAAGGATCTCTGTGTTGGTGGTGTGTTTTACATATTTCCTCCAACTATATGGTCAAGTCACCCACCTACACTAGTTCCCTTTTGTGGGTCTCTTAGACCATTCTTGAATTCTGAATTTTGTTTTGAAAATCCTTGTGTGAGAATTGTGGAAGTGGGTTTTTAATTCTTAATATATGAAATTTTTGATCGTGTTGGGTTTTTGTGAACTAAATATTTGTGGATAAAGTAGAATGATTTAATGGGATTTAATTTCCTTATTCTAAACTTATGGTTTATTGAAATAAAATGGTTGGAAGGCATGAAAAATTTTAAGATGATTCTAAAAATTTGTTAAATTAGTATTTTTTGGGATATTGAAGAGTGTTTTAATATGATGAATTGGTTTTGGGAATTGATTTTGAGCAGTTGGAGTTTTCTTAAAAAGGGTTTTAGAATTTTTGGTTGTTAGATTAAGAAAAATAGGGGTTGATAAATTTTTGAAAATGGTAAAGGGATGTTTTAATGGCATGCTTGTTTAAGTAGTTGTTTTAAAATAAATCAAATGGGTTCTAAATCAAATGGTTCTTGAAAAAGTACTGTTTTTTGAGATACTAAAAAATATTTTGAATAAAGGTAGAGGATTTTGATGTATTCCTATGGGGTTTCTTTTTCAAGCTTGGTAAAATGGTTTTTTGTGTGGAAATATGAAAATGGTTTTTGAATTGGTGGTTAGTGTGCCTATGGAAGGTACATGATTTTTAAAATGGGTTGAATTTTTTGTCTTTTAAAATGAGGATGTTTGTTTTAGCCTTTAGTATTTTCATGGGTGTTCACATGAATGGTTTTGTGTAGATATGTTGATGGATTCTTGGTATGGAATAGTGGTTGGGTGCCCAGGGTGGCACAGGAATGTGCATGTGAGTGAGACTTGATAAAACACCATTGGGGAATGTGAAAAATCCAAAAAGTTAGTTTTTTTTCAAAAGTGTTTTAAGATGAAAATGTGTTGTGTTTTTGTAAACCGGTGTTTACGTGGGATGATTTTTCATTTTTAGAAGTGTGGTTTGTTTGGTATGCTTACTCATGAGCTAGAAGTGATACTCTTGGTGTGTCTTAAGATGGTATCTTATTGGTGGCTTGGTTTTGGAGCAATGTTCAGTGGGTTTTTAATGATATGTTGGATGTTGTGATGTGGCCATGGATGGTTCTCCGTTGGCAAGAATTTTAGTTTATCATCCTAAGGATTCATTTCAAACATTAAATCCACCTATTCAGATGATACCTCAACTCATTTGATGGAATAAAGAGCTGTTTGGGCTTGATTTAAAGAGTTTCTATATTGTGATAATTATTTTGGATATAGTATTTGTGTTCATTGATGTTGATGTGTTTCAACGTATTCCTTGTCCATTGTTATCCTTGTTCGGAGTGGGGGAGAATAGTGATATGTATCTATGAGTTCCTATTTAGATGAAGGTGTGTTGTTGAGAAAGTGAGTTTCATGGGGTTTTGTGATCCTTATCTCCCGACTAGGGAACAACAGATTCTTTAAACATCAATATTCCATCCATAGTCCACGAAGTGAAGCTTTTCACGCAGTCAGGAAATCACCAGAGGTGTGGGGAGATCTACTAAGATTCTTCCTTCACCGATGTGGTAAGGAAATTTCTATGTTTTTATTGTGGTTTATAATCACTATGATTTTCCTTTATTCTCAAAGAGTGTTGTGGACTTACCCCTCATGCAGTGTCTATGGTTATTCCTTCTCATATGTGGGTTTCTAATAAATGTCTCTATGTGGACCGCCAATGTGAATCGGGTGTGGTCTTGGTTTTACCTGTCCATAGGTGGAGAGTGTTGGGAGGTTCCTCTATTTATTTTTTAGTTTTATTGGCCCAACGATTGGGTCCCATTCCCTCCCTGCCCTGAGTGGTGGGGGTTTTGATCCATGTTGAAAGTGTTGGCCCAGTTCTTGTCCCCTCCATTTGGGAGTGGGTGGTTTAAATGTACATGTTGTAACCCTATTAACTTGGGTTTGTAGTTTGTTGTGGGAGAGTTTTGGTGTGCCCATATGGGTGAGGACTGGTTCTATTTCTTGTTTAATTCTTGTTTGTTTAATTATTGTTGGTCTCTAATGGTTGGGATACCCACTGCGGGTCTCGGAGATCATTCCTTCAAAGATTTCTCAGAAGTTAGTTGTGATTTAATGGTGGGGATCATTTTCCATCCTCCCCCACAAGTAGTTGGATTTTTTGAGTGCAATTTGGTTTGGATGATCAATGGGTTCATTGGGAGAAGGCCCAACAATATGGTTCTTGTCTTGGTAGTAGAGGTGATGGCTTGATCTTTCCATTGATTCTTTGGAAGTGGTTGTGAGTTGGTGTTTTGTTTGGGAAAGAGGATTAAGTTCCATTGATGTTGGATGATATGTTCTTTGATTTAAAGGCCATACCATGTTGATAATTAATCCTTAAGTGTTAATATTTCATATGCAAAGTGTTATGGCTTTCTGGGGGGCGGAAAGCTTTAATGGTGGGGAGAATTGTCACACTCAGTTTTTCATGTCTTGGTTTTGATCCGATTCATTGGAAATACCGATCCTTTTCTTGGTATTTGGGTAATATGAATATTGAGTTTTTAAGTTAAATCTATGTCTAATAATCCTTACATGGGTTCCCCATAGCTTGGGGGGGGGGGTTGGAGAAAAGGATGATTACTTCAAGATTTGGTCCAAACCATAAACCCATTTACAGATTTAATTTTTTTTTTCTTTCATAAATCCTTATTTTTTCAACATTTTTCACCAATTAAACTTTCCAATTGTCCACCTATGACCTATTAAAACCAAAATACCAATTTTTACCCCTTAAGAACTCATAAGCAGGGTATATTTGGGTTATTTATTCAGGTATTGGGCCAACCCGTGATCCTATTTCTAGTTTTAAAATGATATTTTGTTTATTTTATATATTAATCATTTTTTAAGATTTTTTAGTGATTTAACCTTCAAAAAGGAGACCTAAATGTTTTATATCTTCCATAGGTGCCTCCCACTTCTTTATAATTCGTTTTAGGCCTCCGTTTGGGCGATTTATCACTTAAGGTTTGTGGTTCTTCACAATTTCTTCATCAAATCTTTCTCCTTTCTCTTCAATATTTCTTCTTATTTCATTTTTTCTTGGATTTATCTTCTCAATTAGTCATTATCTACCTATGGTTATGTTTTTGAATCAATTTAAGGGGTTTTTGTTTGTTTATGTATAGTATTCATAGATCTAGGGTTTCGGAACCCGCAACGGGTGTTTTCGGGTGTGCATCTCCATTATGCCATGGTTTGAGGTAGGTTATCCAAAGCACTTGAATTTATCATTTAAGTTTCATAATTTTATTTATTTTATAACATTATGTAAATGTTTAGTATTTCTATGAAACCTTTTGATGATCTATTTGGTGTGAAAAATGGTTATTTATGACTTGTTTTGTATAAAATGAAGTTGTTTCGTTATAAAAGTGCACACCGCTTATTCAAATAAATGTTCCACTAGTTATTGCATATGAATTGTGATGTTTATGACCCAGTTTAACTAATTTAATAAATATTTTGAATGAAAATTCAGGTTTTTACCCCTTTTTATATAAAATAGAATTTGTTTTACTAAATGTTGCATGCCTAGTCTTTGGAAAAGTTCCAAGTTGGATTTTGTGTGATAAATGCGATATAAAATGACTTTTTTGAATTTATTGAAGTATGAGATACATGAAAAGTGATATTTTTGGGTCCTTTTATGGATTTATAAAATGGTTTTGGTTTTATAATGATATAGTTATTGGTTTTTAACACGTTTTGGCACAAGTTGACGGTAAGTGGCCCGTTCGACATTTTTATGAAAGTGGTTGAGCTTTGAATGTGTAAACTAAATGTTTTAAAGTGTTTATGTAATTTTTTCTTCTTATAATGATGTGTTTACACCTATTTATGAAACTTTAAATTTTTACCTTTGTTATACATTGGTTTGGTAAAATTATTAAAGGATCATTTGACATTTTTCTTAAGAAAAGGGTTTTCATTTGTGTTCTATGTTGCACAATGTGGGGTAATTTATGATTCAAAAAATTGATTTATTAAATGGTTTTGGGTATGACAAATCTGTCTTTATAAGGTATTGGTAGGTTTTTTTCCTTAAAATATTATTTTCAAATGGATTTTAAGTGCATATTCTTGTTACACTTCTTATAATTGGTTTATGAAAATTTTAAGTGGTTTATTGACCTGTGAAAGAAATGTGAAACATGTTTATGGGATGTTTAGTGTGTATATGATTTGGAAAAGGAATTTTCATTTGAAAATTATATTTGATAACATGTTGAAATTTATTGATCACAAAGAGGGAAACCCATGTATCTAGGTGGGTGGATGTGTATGAGTATGATAGTGATCCGGAGTGGTTTCGTCCATGTTTCACATAGCAAGTTTGATGATGAAAACACTAACTAAACTATGATGATGATGCTGGGGACCATTATAATATGGTAATTGTTCCTAATAGTGTTTCATTCATAAGAACATATATTATTTATGGTTACTTTTCACCGAGATACAAGGTACTTGGGGCCCACAGCTAGCTAGTTCCTAGGGATGTTCTCGTGACTAGTGCTCATTGGATATATTGTATTTACCCTCGAAATATGGTGTATTTGGATGGAAAATTCAGTAGAATGTGTGTTTTATTTTAATGTGTAATTTCTGAAAAGCATCCATATTGATTTTTTTTTTTCGTTTTGAAGTTTCATATCTTTGGAAATTGTTCTATCATTCTTGTGTATAAAACTTGAAAGATTTTGTCTGAGAACTTCCATAGCATGGAACCTTGTTTGGAAAAAAATACTGTTAAATATTTTATTTCAAACATGAAATTTATGTTTCTTTTATTTTAAAAGAAATGAATTGGGAATAGAATATCGAGCTAAACTACCAAGTTTTAATACTTACACCTATAGTCTTATTCTATTTTTACCCCTCATACAGGTTTCAGCTTGAATTAGGTCACCTTGAGAAACATGGTATTATTATGTTGGAGAGTAAAGAGAGAGGTCACATGTAGTTAGATGGTCATCAGGTATTGTCATTTTAGTTTTATTTTTCTTTTTTACTTTCATATTTGTCGTATAAATTATGCCCATTCAATTTTTATATCAATGTTTATTGGGATATCCATTCTTTCCACTATTTTTATTATTGTTTATTTTTGGGTGAAAAAATTTCATTTTCACTATAAATAATGACCTCAGTGCTTGTAACCATCCCAGGAAGATCGAGAATTCCTCTCGGGACTTGTCGCGGAGCGGCCTGGGTGACGGGTTCAAGGTCGACCTGGACTGGTTCATGACAAAATGGTATCAGAGAAGGTCATCTCTTATAAGACCTTTCTTTTTAGAGAAAAATTGTTATTTGTGGGATGTCAAGGTAGATGGAGTGGGATTTTAGTAACTTGAGGGGTAGGTTCGGTAAGATCATCACAAACTCTTGCTCATTCCGATCCTTGGGTGTCCATGGGAAGTTTGGTTTTATTAGTTTATTTGGATCTTAAGGATTGTTTGGTGATTGGGATATGATAAGGGGAGTTGAAATAATGGACTCCATGAGCTCATAGGGCTTGGAAATCCATGTGATGCTGGGGCATGGTTATAAGAAGGATCTCCTTGTTGGTGGTGTGTTTGATATATGGCTACCAACCATATGGTCAAGTCACCCACCGACACTAGTTCAATTTTCTGGATCTCTTAAACCTTTCTTGAATTATAATTTTTTTGAAAATACTTATGTGAGAATTGTGGAAGTGGGGTTTCAATTCTTAATATAAGAATGTTTTGAGAATGTTGGGTTTTTGTGAAACTAATTTTTGGAGAGAAAGTAGAATGATTTAACGGGTTCAAATTTACTTAATCTAAACTTATGGTTTATTGAAATAAAATGGTTGGAAGGCATGAATTATTTTAAGATGATTCTGAAAATTTGTTTAAAATAGGATGTTTTAGGTTGTTGAAGAGTGTTCTAATATGATGAATTTGTTTTGGGAATTGGTTTTGAGCAGTTGGTGTTTTCCTAAAAAGGGTTTTTGATTTTGTGGCTATCAGATTAAGAAAAGAAACCTTGATGAATTTTTGAAAATGGGAAAGGGTTGTTTGAATGGAATGCTTGTTTTAGTAGTTTTTTTAAAAATAAATGAAATGGGTTCAAAATCAAATGGTTCTTGAAAAAGTGTGGTTTGTTGAGATGCTGAAAAATATTTTGAATAAATAGAGGATTTTGATGGAGTCCTACAGGGTTTTTTTTTCAAGCTTGATAAAATGGTTTGTTGTGTGGAAAATTAAAAATGGTTTTGACTTGGTGTTTAGTGTACCTATGGAAGGTACAATATTTTTGAAATGGGTTGAATTTTTTGGATTGAAAAATGAGGATGTTTGTTTTAGCCTTTACTATTTTCATGGGTGCTCACATGCATGGTTTTGTATAGATATGTTGATGGATGCCTGGTATGGAATAATGGTTGGGTGCCTAGGGTGGCACAAGAATGTTAATGTGAGTGAGAGTTGATGAAAAACCATTAATGAATGTGAAAATCCACCAAGTTAGTTTGTTTTTTGAAAAATGTTTTAAGTTGAAAATTTATTGTGTTTTTGTAAGCCGGTGTTTATGTGGGCAGATTTTTCATGTTTTATAAGTTTGTTTTGTTTTGTATGCTTCCTCATGAGCTATATGTGATACTATTTGTGTGTATTAAGATGTGATCTTGTTGGTTTCTTGGTTTTGGATCAATGTTCAGTGGGAATCTAAGGATATATTGGATGTTGTGATGTGTCCTTGGATAGTTCTCCATTTGAAATACTTCTAGTTGATCAGCATAAGGATTCATTTAAAACATTAAATCAACCTCTTCTGATGATGCCTCAACTTATTTGATGGAATAGAGAGTTTTTTGGGATTTATTTAAAGTGTTTACATATTGTGATAATTCTTTTGGATATAGCAGTTGTGTTTAGTGATGTTGATGTGTTTCACCGTATTTCTTGTCTATTCGACTCCTTGTTCGAAGTGAGAGAGAATGGTGCTATGTATCTATGAGTTCCTATTTATATTAAGGTGTGTTGTTCAGAAAGTGAGTTTCATGGGGTGTTGTGATCCTTAGATCTTGGCCTCGTCACAACATATACTTCAAACATTAGGGCTCCATCCATAGGCCAGAGAGTGAAGCTTTTAACGCAGTCAGGAAATCGATAGAGGTGTGGGGATATTGACTAAGATTATTCCTTCACTGATGTGTTAAGGTAGTTTCTATTTTTTTGTTGTGGTTTCTCATCAATGTGATTTTCCTTTATTTTCAAAGAGTGTGGCGGACTTACCCCTCACACAGTGTCTACGCTTATGCCTTATCGGATGTGGGTTTCCAATCAATTTCCCTGTGTGTACTACCAATATGAATCAGGTGTGGTCTTGGTTTTACCATTTCATAGGTGTAGAGTATTGGGTGGTTCTTCTATTTATTTTGTGGTTTCAGTAGCCCAAGTATTGGGTCCCCTTCCCTCACCACCCCGAGTGGTGGGGGTTTTGATTCGTGCCAAAAATGTTGGCCCAGTTCTTGTCCCCTCTGTTCAGAAGTGCGTGGTTTATATTTTCATGTTGTAACCATCTTAACTTGGGTTTTTAGGTTTTTTTGGGCCTATACGGGTGAGGCCTGATTCTAGTTCATTTTTAATTCTTGTTTGTTCATTTCTAGTTGGTCTCAAATGGTTGGGAGACCCACTGTAGGTCTCAAAGATCATTCCTTTAAGGATTTATCGGAAGGTAGTTGGGATTTAATGGTGGGGATCCCATTACAACCTCCCCCCCAATTATTTGGAATTTTTGAGTTCACTTTGGTTTGAGTGATTTTCGGTTTCATTGGGATAAGGCCCAACAATGTGGTTTTTGGCTTGGTTGTGGAGGCGGTGGATTGATATTTCCGTTGATTCACAGGAAGTGGTTGTGAGTTGATGTTTTTTTGGAAATAGGCTTCAATTTCATTTATTCTAGATGATATTTCCTTCGATTGAGAGTATGTACCATGTTGGTAAGGAATCCTTAGGTGTTTATCTTTGAGCTGCAAAATGTTATGGCTTTTCAGGGGTGGAAATCTTTAATGGTGGGGAGAATTTTCACACTCAGTTTTTCATGTCTTGCTTTTGATCCAGTTTATTGGAAATATTGATCCTTTTATTAGGATTTGGATGAGATTAATGTTGAGTTTTAAAGTTAAATCTATGACTAATCATCCTACCATGGGTTACCCATAGCTTGTTTGTTGGTTTTTGGAGAAAAGGGTGGTTACTTCAAGATTTGGGACAAACCATGACCCCATTTATAGATTTAAAAACAACTTTTATTTCTTTTATAAATCCTTATTTTTCAACATTTTTAACCCATTACACTTCCGAATTGGCCTACCCTGACCTATTAAAACCTCAATATCCATTTGGAACCCTTAAGAACTCATAATAAGAGTGGATTTGGGTTATTTATTTAGGTATTGATCCAGCCCATGAGCTCATTTCATGTTTTTAAAAAAATATTTTGTTTATTTTATATCTTATATATTTTTAAACATTTTTCAGTGATTCCACCTCCCAAACGGAGCCCTAACTATTTTACATCGATTATTGGTGCCTCCCCTTTCATTATGATTCATTTTGGGCCTCTGTTTGGGATACTTCGTACCTAAGGTCAATGGTTCTTCTTAATTTCTTCATCAAATATTTCTCCTTTCTCTTCCCTATTCCTTATTCTTTAATTTTTTATTGGATTTATCTTCTACACTAGTCATTATAGACCTAGTATTATGTTTTCCCATCTTTTCTTATGAGAATTTTGTTTTTTTAGGACTGGTCTTCATAAATATAGGGTTTTGGAACCCGCGGCGGGTGTTTTTGGGTGTGCGTCTCCATTCCGCCATGGTTTTGAGGTAGGTTCTCCCAAGAATCTTCTATTATTATTTAAGTTTCATATTTTACCTTCTTTTATCACCTTATATAAATGTTTAATATTTCTTTTCAACCTTTTTATGATCTATTTTCTATGAAAATGGTTATTTATGTCCTGTTTTGTGTAAAATGGAGTTGTTTCATTATAAAAGTGAAAATCGCTTGTTCAAATAAATTTTACACTGTTTTTCACATATGAATTGTGATTTTTATGACATGTTTTAACTAATTTAATAAATATTTGTGATGAAAATTTGAGATTTTACCCCTTTTGGTGTTAAATAGAAGTTGTTTTGCTAAATGTTGCATGCCTAGTTTTTTGGAAAAGTGCTCGGTTGGATTTTGTGTGATAAATGTGATATAAAAGGACTTTTTAAAATTTATTAAAGTATGGGAAGAATAAAAATTGATATTTTGGGGGTAATTTTGTGGTTTTACAAAGTGGTTTTGTTTTCATAAAGATATGAGTATTGGTTTTTAACACGTTTTGGAATGATTTTCAAGTAAGTGGACCGTTCAGAATTTTTATGAAAATGGTTGAGCTTTGAATGTGTAACCAAAATGTTTTAAAGGGTTTATATAAATTGTTTTCTGGTGATAATGTTGTGTTTACACATATTTATTAAATTTGAAACTTTTACCTTTGTTATACATTGGTTTGGTAAAATGTTTAAAGGCCTGTTTGACATTTTTATTAAGAAAACGGTTTTCATGTGTGTTCCATGTTGCACCATGTGGGATCATTTTATGATTCATGAAATTGATTTATTAAATGGTTTTGAGGATGATAAATCTATTTTGATATGGTATTTGTGAGATTTTTTCCTTAAAAGATTAATTTTGAAAAGATTTTATATGAAAAGCCATGTTATACTTCTTGAAATTTTTTTATGAAAATTTTAAGTGGTTTACTGATCCTTGAAATAAATGTGAAACATGTTTGGGGGTTTTTTGGTACATTTATGATTTTGAAAAGGAATTTTCAGGTGAAAATTTTATTTTATAACACGTGTAACTTGATTGATCACAAATAGGGAAACCTGGGTATCTTAGTGGGTGGGCGTGTACTAGTATGCTAGTGATCCAGAGTGGTTTTGTACCTATTTCATGTAGCAAGTTTGATGATGAGAACACTAAATAAACTATTATGATGATGTTAGGGACCACTAGGTTATGGGTATTCTTCCCTACTAGTGGATCATGCATGATAACTAATATTTGTTATGGTTACTATTCACTGAGATACAAGGTACTTAGGGCCCACAACTAGCTAGTCGCTAGGGTCTTTCTTGTGACTAGTGATCATTTGATATATTGTATTCAACATCGACATGTAGTGTATTTGGAAATAAAATTCAGTAAAATGCGTGTTTTATTTAAAAGTGTACTTTCTTTAAATCATCCCTCTTGAAAATTGTTTTCTATTTGAAGTTGCATAACTTTGAAAATTGTTCTAGCATTCTTGTGTATAAAACTTGCAATATTTTGTCTGATAACTTCCATAGCATGGAACCTTGTTTGGAAAAAAAACTTTTATATATTTTATTTCAAACATGAAATTTATGTTTCTTTTATTTTAAAGGAAGTGCATTGGTAATATAAAACCTACTGAGTTTTAATACTCCCACCTATAGTCTTCTTCTGTTTTCAACCCTTGTATAAGTTTCAGCTTGAATTAAATCGCCTTGAGTGACATGGGATTGTTGTGTTAGATAGTGAATAGAGAGGTCACATGGAGTTTGTCATTCATTAGGTCTTTTTGGTTTAGTTTTATCGTTGATTTGTACTTTCAGTTTTGTCATAAAAATGATGTCAATTCAATTTTTATATAAATATGTATTAGGATGTCCATTCTTTCTATTGTTTTCCTTATTGTTTATTTTTGGGTGAAAACTTTACCTTATCACTCTAACTAATTCCCTTAATTCCTTTCACCATCCCAGGAGGATCATGAATGCTTCTTGGGATTTTTTTGTTTAGCGGCTCGAGTGACCGGTTCAGGGTTGACCCAAACTGGTTCGTGACATTAATGGTTCCTTAGAATTGGTCGGTTTGGGACTTATATATAGATAAACCATTTTGGTTCATCTCATAGGACATGTGGTACTTATAGGAAGGGTAATATCATGAGATATGGCCCTTTGAGGAAGGTTTCGTGAGGTATATTACCCCTTGAGAATGATTTGGGTTTTACACATAAGTTTTCCATAGGTATCCGCTATATAGGGAATATGACCCTTTAAATGAGGTGACTGACATGGGATATGGAACCTTGAGGAATGATTTAGGGATTAAACATGGGATTACTATATTTATCCTCTACATAGGGAATATTTAAATTTGATAGAGATGACTCGTAGGGTATATGGCCCTTTAAATAATGAGTTTTAGCTTACGAATGAACTACCCATATACATCTAGTTAATAGGGAATAAAAACATTTTATTGTGATGTATCATAAGGGATATGCCCCTTTAAGGAATTATTTGGGGTATTATCCCTGGATTACCCATATGTATTCACTTTATGGGGAATATAACCCTTTGAAGACGATCAATCATTGGGGACATTTCCCTTTAAGTAATGATTTGGGGATGAAACCTAGTAAGTGGCCCATGATCTATTATGAAGCAACAAGGATATGTGTGAGGGTTACACATATGTCATTTGGAGATTCCATACCTAGACAGTGACCCAGGTGAAGGTGAGTTATTTGGGATTACACTAGTGGGAGGCCCTTTTGATGATAGTATAGGGAATACACTAAGTAGGAGGCCCAGACAATCCTCTACTTCTCATTGACTGATGGTTGTATAGAAGGAAAACTGGACTCATAGTGGATATATCTCTATGATAAGGATAATGGGGATTAAACATAGGTTTATCATCCTATTCTTGGTATCAACATGCATGAATTCCCTAAAAGTTCATGACCTAGTAGGCATGCCTTTCACTCTTCCAAGCTCATTGAATTGACTAAAGGGGTGGTTAACAAGATACTTGATAGCCAAGATGTGTAGCATGAACCAAGGGATTTCTAAAAAATTTCCACATTATAAATACCATTATTATAAAGGGGACATATGATTATAATCCCCCTAAGGTTCCCATTACTTAGTTAGGATAATTGGGATAGGACTTTTATTAAGGTAATACATGATCGACAAGGCACACACTAGTGTATACTACCCGATCAAGTAATTTAGGAGTATATTGAGGGGGAAATGGAAAGAAGAAACCAAGTTATTAGACCTAGGTGAGAATGGACCCTAGATAATAGACATGGGAAAAAGGGGTTATCAATAATGTGGACTTAAGAAAAGGTTTTCCCTAGAAAGGTGCCTAGGTGAATATGGAGCCCTAGTAGGAGGTATGGCAAAGTGGTCACCCTACTATGGAAAAGGGAAAAGTGGTATCCTTGGTATGAGGAAAATAAAATATAGTACTCCATTTGAAGTAATGGGTAAAGAATATACCTAATGAGGAGGCTTGGGTTTCTCTAATGATATGATGTAGGGTGGATATTGCAAAATCCCAAGATTTTATGATATATTTCTCTTTAAATAAATTTATTTGATAACTCAATTTACATGAAACATTGAGATTAAAAAATGGATAAAACCTATTAAAATATTATTATGTGAAAATTATATCATTTTTGAATCCATCGTGTTAATATTAGTTTAGGTTGATATTTTGTGATTTTTCTGAAAAAATAGATTTTCTAGTAAACATTGAAAAAATTAATATTTTTGTAAAACTATCATTTATTTTAATTTATAAGGACTATAAATTATTTGAATTTAATCCTAAATTAACATAATAATCCATTAATTATAAATAATATAATTAATTACATTTTAATCATCATTATACTTGATTTTCTCTTAAGTATATTTTTGGACTTAAAAAGTATTTTTCTAAAAAACTATTTTTCATTGACTTTTTTTATTTTCATATTAAATTAATTTATTCCACTTATGTGAATTGAATTTGATTAAATTGATTCCATATTTTTAATCATGTTTTCCAAATTTGTTAAATATTTCTCTTCTATTTTTGATAATTATGAATAGTAACCTTGGTGGATATTTGTCACATCGGTAAGGGTAAGACGGGTAAATCAAGGATAAAAATTTGAGATAAGGCTTTAAAATTTCTATAAAAATTGAATTTATCTAATTGGATGGTTAGATTTTGGTAATTTATATCAATTTTATGAAAATCTGGCCACTTATTTCCATTTTTATTTGATATAGACCTTAAATTATTTTAAGAAAATAATAAAAACCAAATGTCACACTCTAGACTTTAAAATCTATAATAATTTTCCATAATGATAAAATGAGGTTATATTTGGTTTTAAATATTAATTTTAAACATTAATTAATTTTTTATCATCTTAATTTATTTTTAGTTTTTTGTTATTGAATAATTACCTTAAATGTTTACACAACGATGAGACTGCATTTATGCAATTAATAGAAAAATACAATAAATGATTTTAAAAATATTAAAAAGTAATAAAATTTGGATGAATTATAATGTTCCATAAATTTCATAGATGAATATATCATAATATGTATGTTTTAAAGTAATATATTATAATTATAACTTTTTCTTGGCATCATTAATGTAAAATTGAATGAATATTGTCAAAAATGTCATTAATGATATTTTATGAAAATAATATATT
The DNA here is from genome assembly GCA_963277665.1 of Viscum album. Classification (NCBI taxonomy): domain Eukaryota; kingdom Viridiplantae; phylum Streptophyta; class Magnoliopsida; order Santalales; family Viscaceae; genus Viscum; species Viscum album. The sequence continues at coordinate 1,775,931,047 of OY728153.1, read as the reverse complement.
ATTAAATTTATTAAAAATAATAATAATATTTAAAGAGGAAAAGGGGGATAATATATGGTATAAAATTTCACCCCTTTTCCATTTAGGATCCAATTTTTACTTTATAGATAAAATTATTACCATTTAATATTTAAAAATTCATTATCATGGTTAAGGTTAAAATTGGGTAACAAAGGGGTTAATCCAAAGGATAAGGTTAAAATGATATATAAAACTATAAGAATTTAATTGTATGATTATATTAATACCAATAAATATGTATATTAAAATATATTCATTTTTGGAACCATTTTACATGAGTTGTACACATATTATATTAAAAATATTTCATGAATTTCACAAAATGCCACTCCCGTCACTTATAAAAAGTCAAACCTTATCTATTTTCTCTACCCTAAATTTATCCATATATATTGAATAAAATATACACAATTATCTTATAAAATTCCCTATGAAAGAATTATATTTTCTTTTATTCTTATATGACCACTCCAAGGATCCTTAAAAGGAATCTAAAGGAAGTCTAACGAAGAAGAGAAAATTATCTTTACAAACTCATTCATGTTTATTTATTCTTTTACCCATTGTAAATATATTTTACCCATAAAAATTATTAAATAAAGTATAATAAATATACTGATATGTTATTATGGTTATGGTACAACCATTTCCACCTCTTTTCCATTATATGAAAATTAAAAACTTCTCTCATGCATAAGCATAACTTACTGTCTCCATGTAGCAGTGTAATTAAGTTTTCATCACCACTTTACATGGATGGTTATAAATATGGAACTAATAAATATATATGATATTTATATCATGAATAATTTTTTTTATATTATGGAACCATGAGTGAGAGGCAAGGACTGAAACTAATTAACCCAAACAAACATGATAAACGAATTCAGTTAACACCCGAAATAATAATAATAATAATAAAATATTATTAACAAATGGGTGATAAAATGTTATAAATGGTTCAAATATGGTATTATAGATAGGTATATGGTTATGGTATGTATTTATAATAAATATATATTTAATATACATGAGGTTAAAATCACTTATGAGGAAAGTATAATTTGAGGTAAGAGATTTTTCTCAATTTCCACTCCATTGAGACATACTTGGTATTATGCACCTATTTGTTTTTATATTGTATATATAATAATAATTTGATATATTTAAAATGAATACCTATTTATTAATTATGAATTAATTTTCAATTCAAGTATACTCATTCAAGGTGTTATATTTTAAACATCACCAAATAGGTAATAAATTATTTTACAATCTCATTTTTTTGGGATTTACCTTATTTTCATTAATGAAATATTATAATATATCCTTTATAAAATCCATATATTTTATTATCCACTGAATATTTAAGGATCTTCTTTATTTTATTCCAAAATTTCCTCTCTTTTTTACTTTAATCAAGTAATGAAAATTTTAAAATAAAATTTGATCTTATTTCTCTGGTTTACCAAGTATATTTTTCTTCCATGTCCATATTTTTCAAAATTCTTTTACAAAAGTACTTTTTATTTACTCAAAATATTTATTAAGAAAAATTTAAATTATTCATTAATTTTTAAAAGGATTTAAAGAAATATTTCTAATGTTTTAGAATTTTTTTTTTGAATTGCTTTACAAAACATTAAAAGGAATTTTTTTTACATATTCAATGCTGAAAGATTTTCCCTCTGCCAAAACCATTTTATGGTATTTTAGATTATTCCTAAAAATTTAAATAGTTTTTAAAAGTATAATATTTAATTAAATATTATGTTAATATTTTTCTTTTATTTTCCTTTATTCTCTAGAGGACATGATTTTATTACAAAACATATATTTCTAATGAATTAATGGTCATCTTTTATAATATTTTGTTTATTAAATATATCTTGAAACATTCACTTTCTTATGATCATTTTTAATTAGACATTACATTTCTCTTAAATATAATTATTATTTGTATTATTTATTTTATTATTTACTAAACTACATAAAATTTTTACATATGGTGTTTTACTATGAATTCTATTTAATTGACCATGGAAATATTAATATTTCATAATCTTTAATAAATATAGAAAATTATTTGTAAGGCATATTGTTTATGAATTAAATTGATTATTAAATATTTGAGAAACTAATTGTATAGGAAGTGATTGGTGGGTCCAATTATATTTATCCCCTCAATGCATCGATAGGTCTTATGAGACAAATTAGTCCGGGAAAATTATTAAATTGGTTTTCGGTATATACCTACCCATCAATTAAACTGTCTTGGAACAAGTATTTGATGGTAAAGATATCATGATGTTTGAGACCATGATGTCCAATATTAATTAATTCCTTTATTTAGAATCAATTTATCATTATCCATGAGATTTCTACATTGATATTATCCATGTATGCATTTAATGCTAAAGTTATTGAGTAAATGAAATTTGTTTTTAGGTTTTTACCTTTCCATATTGGTTATACCCTATTTACTCATTATAGATTATGTTGTATGTAAATATTAATGAGAATATTAACTCACCCTTTATTTTTTTTCCTTTTATTAGAATAAAAATAATGATATTATGAATAATATCAAGGATACAAGAGTGTTTATTGTGTTATGTATGTTATATTTCAAATGAAATATATAAATCATGTATGTATCTAGTTCTTCAAGACCACTAAATAGATTAATCCTTTAGGATAAGATCCCATGTATCTTATTCTAAGGTAATGAAGTAGATACTGAATCTGGGTTACTAAATTTCAAGTTTCTACAGTTGGTATTAGATAAATTTTAGTAGAAACCATGGGAGCTAGATTTTAAAAGAATATAGATAATATTATAATTAAGATAACCCCTTATAGTATTTTAAAACTTTTATCTTTGTAGGGATTTTTATTTTATGGATCAATATTCATGATTATTATGAGCTAACTCTATGTGTGACATTATTTAGTGTGGTTCGTAATGGATGAAAGGTAATTGAAACCCACAAACAGTGTAGGTATTTCCCTAAGAAGAAAGACAATAATACTAGTATTGGGAATGAGTAGATCATGTCTATATTAGTTTATCTAACTTATATTATGACAAATAACCTCCACTATATTGAGAAACCTATTATTAAACATCATGATTCTCTTATTTTTGATCTCCTCATGTGATATAATCCTCTATATTTTAATGGAACTACTAATCCATTGGTAAAAAATAATAGATTAAGTCTCTTGAAAAGATATTAATAGATTGAGATATAATGAAAGTGAAAAGGTTTTTATGGTAGTTTACTGTTTCCAAGGATATACCAACCAATAGTTGTCATTGATCTAAAACACTAAAGAGGATAATTAAATAGAAAATATGGAATGAAGAAATTTTAAAGATATTTTATTTTTGAAATACTTGCCATTGGAACAACTAGCTTAAATGGATAGGAAGTTCCACACTTTTATGAAGAATAAAGAAGAAAGTTTAGAAGAGTATGAGGCTAACATTAAAATATTATCCAAGAATGATTTATACTATACACATAATATAAAAAGAAATATTGACCGTTTCTCTCATGGGATTAAGCCAAGTATCCGATGTGCACTAGTTTATCAAATTTTTTTATCATATGATGATATAAGATCAAATTCCATTAAGATTGAGAAGGGATTTTATGGATCCTATATCTTCAAGAGAAAAAAAGAGAATAATAGGTTGAATAAGAAACAATAAAAATGGAACACATAAAATAATAATAAGGGAATGAAGCAATTTCCATCAAGTAATTTTTTTGGAAAGAAACATCTTGTAAAATACTTGAAGAGAATGGGATTTTGTTACAAGTGTAAAGATAAGGGTCATCTAGCTAATGAATATAAAGAAAAGAAATAAAACACTAATATTTAGTGCTTGAACTGGAAATATATGTTGAATTATTCAAACTAGTTCCCCAAGTATCAAGGTAACTTACCATAGAAAAATCCAAGGGGATAAGTGAAAACATATGGAATTACTACAGTCAAAGTGGAAGTTCCAAGTGATGTGTTGAAAGGTAAAATTATCATAAACTCTATAAGTGAAAATATTTTATTTTATTTAGGATCTAACCACAGTTTTAGATCTGAATAAGTTTCTAAGGGTATCACATCACCACCTCAATGATTATATGTTGAGTTGGTAGTACAAAATTATAATTGTAGGATGACTACATCTCAAGTCTATAACTTCACTCTGATAGAAGTTTGTGGGAATGTGCTTCCTGAAAATCTTTTTATTCTTCATTTAGTTGAATTTGATGTAATTTTGGGTATGGATTGGATCTCTCAGTACAGATACCATATCAATTATCCAGGAAATAAAGTTACATTAAATATTCTAAATCAACCTATGTTAGTCTTTCGGTATGAGGAGGAACCTTCAATCTAAAGGGAAATTAATTCTATCATATGGGTTTTAATACCTATTCATGAGGGATATTTATCACATATATATGGGGATAAAATCAACATTGAAGATATATTTATTGTATGAGAGTTTGTTTGTGTCTTTCTAACACTACTATCGGTAGTACTTTTAAAAGCGCTAGAAACCACTTTTAACAGCGCTAGAAACCACGTTTAACAGCACTAGAAAAGCGCTGTTAATCGCAGTGAAGATAAAGGGGAGTCCACTTTATCTGCGCTAAAAAGGTAATGATAAAGGGGATCCTTTATCCACGCTAAAAAAATCACTGATAAAGGCCCCCTTTATCGGTTCTGTTTTATTGCGAATAAAGGATACCCTTTATTAGTGCTATTTTTAATGGTGATAAAGAATGAATTTATCAGCACTAAAAATAGATCGATGCTAAAAATAGCACTGATAATGGGGTCCTTTATCAGTGCTTAAAATAACATTGATAAAGGGGGCGTTTATCAGCGATAAAAATAGTGCTGATAAAGGGGGTCTTTATCGGTACTCGAAATAGAACTAATAAAGGGGACTTTATCAACACTCGAAATAGCACATATAAAGGACTAGTTTCCTGTGATATTCTATTTATATAGAAACACATCCAACAAAACCTACAGAGTTCACACACACCACTTGCACAAAACAACACCTTCACAGTGCACATAAGAACAAAGAAACACACATAATAGCGCACACAAGAACAAAGCAGCACACACAAGGGTTTGAAAAACAATTCTATATACTTTAAAACAATGTTTTATATAATTAAATTTACAATTATCCAACAAAAAGTTAAAAACATTAATGTTTCATTCTTTGACATCTATGATCCACTCTCAAATATGTTCTCCCATGGTATTAGTTGTCTAAAAAATCATCCCAACTCAAGAAAAAGGTTCCACCTATATAATAAAACAAATATTATGTTAGTAATACTATAATGAAATAAATTAAACATTAATATGAAATAATACATTAATAAAATGTCAATTTTTAATAAAAAAGACATATTTGGAGTTATACATGTCACACCGTGCATCGTATTGAGGTGGGGTTAATTACTACACATCAAAAATGAGTTATGGATAATTTTTCTAAAATATAAAAATATTCCAAATGAGTTTGATTGGTTTTGATTATGTCTCTTATTATTTTTCTAAAATTAATATCAAATTTAAATGACACATTTGGATTTATAATGATCACATCATTCGTCAGATTGAGATTTTGTTGATTTATACACATAAAAAATGACTCATAGATCATTGGTCTCAAGTATCAAAACAATATGAATTAATTTTCTTATTTTTCAGTATTTGACTTGTGTTTTTTCACTAAAATATCATTTCAAACTAGAAAAACACATTTTTAGTCATACTAGTTGCATCATGCATCAGTTTGAGGTGAGACTTATTTATACACATCACAAAGGACTTACGAATTTCTTTCCTAAATTATAAAGAAAATTGGAGGCTGTTTTATTAGATTTTAGTGAGTGAAACATTTTGAGATAAAATGTTAATTTTAAACTGATAATGGACAATTTTAGTCATACTGGTCACACCATGCATCAAATTGAGATGCACTTGATTCCTACACATCTAAAATGACTCATGGATCATTTTATTAAAGTATCAAAACAGTATGAATGCATTTTCTTGGTTTTTAGTATATCACTTGTTCTTTTTTACTTAAATTAATGTCAATTTTAAATAAAAACACATTTGTATTTATACTGGTCACATCGTTCATCAGATTGAGGTGTGGTTGATTCCTATCTCCAATGGCCCGAAGGCCTTCATTTTTTATTGATTTTTGATAATACACCTTTAAAGGGGTGAGGTAAAACCCTACACATCACAAATGACTCATGGAATTTTTATCTAAAGTATGAAAACAATCCAAATACATTTTCTCAGTTTTCATTATGTGAGTTGTGTTTTTTACTAAAATATCATTTCAAAATAGAAACATAATTTTTGAGTCATACCAGTCACATAGTGCATAATTTAGATGTGATAATAATTAATACACATCATAAAGGACTTATGAATCACTTTCCTAAATTATAAATACAATCATAAAGAATTTTATTGGTTTTCAGTGAGTGACACGTTCTGAGCTAAAATGTAAATTTTAAACTGATAATAGACACTTTTAGTCATAACAGTCACACCATGAATAATATTGTGGTATGGTTGATTCTTACACATATAAAATTACCCATGGATCATTTTCCTAAAGTATCAAAACAATCTGAATGCGTTTGATCAGTTTTCAGTGTGTCACTTGTTCTATTTACTTAAATTAATGTCAATTTTAAATAAAAAGACATATTTGGATTTATACCAGTCACATAATGTGATGTATTGAGGTGGGGTTTATTTATACATGTAAAAAATGACTCATATATCATTTTCCTAAATTATCAAAACAATATGAACACGTTTTCTTGGTTTTTAGTATGAAAATTGTGTTTTTTTATAAAAATTAATGTCAATTTTAAATTAAAAGAGACACTTTATGTCATATTGGTTGCACCGTGCATCAGATTGAGGTGAAGTTGATTCCTAAATTTCAAAAATGACTTATATATCATTGTAATAAATTATCAAAACAATATGAATGTGTTTAATCAGTTTTTAGTATGTTAGTTGTTTTTTTACTAAAATATCATTTCAAACTGGAAACACGCATTTTGAGTCATACCGGTCGCATCGTGTGCCATTTTGACATGAGACAGGTTCATACATTTCACAATTAACTTATGAATTTTTGTCCTAAATTATGAAGGAAATCATAGAAGTGTTTATTGATTTTCAGTGAGTGACATGTTTTTAACTAAAATATAAAATTTAAACTAATAAAAGACACTTTTAGTCATATTGGTCACACTATTCATCGGATTGAGGTGTGGTTAATTCCTACACGTATTAAATGACTGATGGATTGTTTTCCTAAAGTATAAAAGTAATCTAAATGTTTTTTATGGGTTTTTTTGTATGTAACCTATTATTTATTCCAAATTTATTGTTAATTTAATATAAAACTACACACTAAGTCATAATGTTCACCCCATGCATTAGATTTAGGTGCAGTTGATTCCTACATGTCACAAATTTCTTATGGATTATTTTCCTAATATATTAAATCAATAATAATTTTTTCTCAGTTTTAAGTATGTCACTTTTTTTTACTAAAAATACTATAACTTTTAAATAAAAATAAACACTTCGAGTCATACTAGTCAAATCTTCATGCTATTTGTGTACATTCTTCCATCAGGTATGCTTACCATTTGTTTCTATATGAATCTATATAATCTTGTGAATATGAGTATTTTTGACAATAATGGTAGTACTGAATAAATATAAATACACAAAATATTAATAAATATTTTAAATGAAATTGTAATTATTTTTGAAAATAATTATTTAGGGATACTAGTTTGTTCATGGAATACGATCTCTTTTATAAATTTACAAACATAATAACCACAGTATTTTCCATTTTTTTTGTTTCAGAAATTGTAGAAACATTGAGAAAAATAAGTAATTTATTTTGATATGTGTTTAGATAGTGAAATATTATTATATATACAGTGATATTTATCTAGTCGTAGTACTTGTGATGTTTCTTATCCTTCTTCCCTATCCCCATTCCATGATGTATACAATATTCATGCACCAACCTATTATAACAGAATCCTCATTAAGATATAATAAAAATTATATAACTATATTTTTAGTTCTAAAATGTTTAATTTAGTGTATTAAAAATTGAAAAACACCATCATGTGTGGTCATTTTGTTGGGCATCCATGCATTGAATCCAGGAAATAAATATTTGGAGTATCCAAATTGACCACAATGAGCATCCAATGATACCTAAGAACACAAAAATGAATAATTAATGAAATAAATTAAAATATATTTGATATGATTAAATTCTAGAGTTTTACCCCCACATCGTTGGTATTAAGAAGAGTTCTTCATTCGTAATTTTGTTGTTAAATGATTTGAGCAGGTCTTCCACTATTTCACCCTATTTATTAGATTCTATTTTTGTTTATTATGTAGAGGTGACATTAGGACTAACGAGTCCAAATTTTTTTTCATGGGGAAATCCATTCAATTTTTTTCATATATATTCTTGTGAAAAATATGAAATGTATTTATTCATAATTATCTTAATATATCACCTTTTGGAAAATAAAAGCATGAAAACATACGTCATGTATATATTTAGAACTGAGCCACATAGACAATCATACTTCAAGATTTCACTTACATTGTCAACTATAATGAAATATGGATCTTCCTTTCTATACATATCTTCATAAAAAATAATTTTGTGACTAACACTATCTTTGAACATCATATTCACATGATCCTACAATGATAATAAATGCAGATATAGAATGAGTGGGTTTAAGGTGCTTTCGGTAGATCGTTTCGATCGGTTGGTTGATCCTTGAGATCATTTGAGCCATTATTTCTTTTCACCCCCTCCATGTGTCTATCTATAATAACATTCATATGTTCATACCTTTTTTCATTAAATGTTAAAGGTTTATCTTGAAAAATAAATTATAAATGAATAAATCCTTGTCGATATGTTTTTTACAAGCTTTGACAACCATGTGATGAATGTTTCAAGAGCTTGTTAAACCTTATGAATATATTAATCATCAAATTGAATAGGAATATTAGTGCTAAGATCATGGGATTCATTAATCAACACTTTAACATGACCTATTGGAAGTGGTCTATTTTGTATCATGACATTCTAGATATTGAACACTATACCCTCACTACAAGGCGATGGGTGGGTGTTGATAGATAAATATTCATTTTCACATTATAGAATATCAGTACAGGAAAAGTATTAATTTATATATGATTCAAAATTTACATAAACAATTATTAGAACATTTATTACCTTAGCTAAGATAGGGTTTTCAGGGGAATGGCTCACCACATAGCTGGTGGGGGGTGGGGCGGGATCTTCATGTGTTGGTTGTTATTGAGTTGATTCTTCTCCCCCCACCATATAATTTTATATGATTTCTCTTTGCCATTTCATTTTTTCTTCAAGGATAGATACTATTTCTCTCATCATTTTCATTTCTTCACTTTGATCCTCTTGTTTTTTTCTCAAAAAATGTTCGGTGTGTCACCCCAAAACCTGCACCTCTGAAGCGACCATACTTTTCTAGCTACTTCAAGGCCACCAAAAGTATGTTTGCATCAGGTTTGGATGTTTCTGATTCCTGTGACCATGTTATATAGAAAATATAGGAAAATAATTAATCATTGTTATGTAATATCAATTTAAAGAAAAACAAATATTTATTATGTTATACTTACACATGTTTCCCACACTTTTTTGTGTGTTTTCATCTATTAGTATCCCATATTTATTTACATGAACCTACTTCCATAACACATGGTTTGGGATGAAAGTGAATTTGGATTTGGATTCATAAATCTACATATAAATATAGGAACATACTTATGGTGTTGTTTTATGTCACATAAAAGCATTATGATAGATTTAAAATACGTACCAATTTTTTTTTCAAGTGAAGCATACCCAATCCTTGGTTTATGGTAGGGGTACACAGGTTTTGATACTCATTCCTTATTTTCATAAGTCATTTAATATTTCATAAATAAAAAACTATCAATCAATGTAACAAATACACATATTGTCAAACAACGTATTACCAAACACAATGTACCTGGAAAAACTGCTCCGCACGATGGATAGTAAATGCATCCCACACTCCTTATGTTATCAAGTGTGTATAAAGAGGAGGTGGGTGTGAGTTTATTTTCTCTTTAGCATCATTAAGATAATCTCTCATTAAAATTTTGTGAAATACTCTATGAATCCTTCCATCAACCCTTAATACATAGTCCTTAGGCGATTCATCTACTATAAATGCACTCTATAAGGGATGATGAAGAGTAAGTAAATGTTTTATTATCTTATTTTTAAGTAAATTAAATAAATGATATCATAATTCTACCATAATATCTCCCCACATCGGTGTCTTAAGCCCGATGACAACATGACTCCACGACAATACATCAATCAGTATGCGTTGTTGAGTGACGATTCCAATGTAACTACTGAACATGGCCTTGTTGGGGTTAACATGATGGACCCAATTATTTCATCTGACCTCGTATTTTATTCCTTTCAATTTTTCCTTTAAGGATTTTTTCTAACACTGTCAAGCTACATCACTCCTATTTTTTCTACGTTGTCAGTGTTTCGTTGCCTACAATTTCCTCAGTTTCAACATCGTTAATATGTTCCTCCAGAGTGATAACATTAACTTGTGTAGATGGTGGTTGTACCTATACACTGGGAGCAGTATTAGTAGGTTGAGAAACCTATTGGTCCTCATAACTAGAAGCAACAGTAGGTTGAGAGACCTAGTGTTATTATGAACTTTGATCAATAGGAGGTTGAGAGACCTGTTGTTCCTCTGCATTGGGAGCAACAGTAGGTTGAGAGATATATTTTTTCTCAGTATTGGGAGAATCATTATGTGTAGATGTCATTATCTACAGAAGTGGTTTAATATTTAATTTAAATTATATAAAATCACTAACTAATAGATAATAATATAAGGTAACACGATGTATATTAAAAAAATATAACCTAATTATTGAACTCTTTTTTAATGGTTGAAGGGAATTGACCCCTATATCAACTATCCAAATCCATTCATTGTGGTATCCTATGACATAAAAAATCTTTCTAAATTGGGAATGCTGTGAAATGATTGTGAAGTCCCAATGAAAGGTTCATCCTCTAATGAATTTTCATCTGACACTTCAGTGGTTTTGATCAATAAAAGAATAATTGGCCAATTTTGGTTTGCGGGATCTGGAACTTAAAATACTTGTACTTCCTGTGATGCTCTTATAAATAGTTAATCTTTGTACCCTTTCTTACTAAAATCAACTTTCACAAACCCCTACTCATCTATTATAAAAAAACTCCTATTATAAACCCACTTTTATTGAAAAATAAACACTTGGAATTTTTTATAATCCAACTCCCATGTTTATTTGATGATGAAAAAATAGGACATATTCACATAAATTGGATTTTTTCCTTAGCACTGGAAACATGCATTGCTTCAGCCACAAGTGTAACTCCACTATTCTATACGGTACTGTCTTAATTATGTTCATTAGTACAGAATGTATAATTGTTAATTACATAATCATTATAAGATAATACATACACACTTGGTCTTCTGTCTAGCCATCAAATTTGTTCTGAAATTGAGTACGGATTTTCATCTGACTACTTAAATATATGGTTCCAAAACCATCCTATAAACTGCCGATTATGTGTATTTGATATCAATTTTCAGCCTTTTATGGATTTAAATGCCTAAGAATTTCTTTGTGGGTTTCGACATATGGGTCAACCTCCAAACTGTTATGAAAAACGTAAAGATGGGCCTGCTTTCGACCTATAATATTGATTGTGACAACCTCTCTTATAAATATTAATTCACTCGCAAACCTCCCAGTGTGATAATATTTCGGTAGGCCAATGATTTCCACACCAGATAGGCATTCAGTATAGAATATAGAATTCAATTGTTTCGTCAACAATATATTTCTCTATAATACAACCCTATGGATAACTTCGATTTTTGACAGACCCTTTCCAAATCTTCATACACCGTTCAATGGGGTACACCCATATACTGTGTACAAGACCACATCGAAATGACCCGAACCCAAAAGCTCAAATATGGTGCATTACTAATTACATTGGAATGGTTAAAAGGAAAGAAATCCCAAAGGAATGATCAGTTTAGTAGTCTTGAAGAAACTATATACACACAAGAAACTCATAATACTTTGATAAAGGTAACAAAATACAATACATAACAAAACTAATAAACTACATCCATAAAAAATAAATAAATAATCTCTTCTTCATAACCTATTGAAGGTAAAAAAAAGAAAGGGGTGAGCTCAAATGCTTAGTAAGGGTTACAAATAGCGGAAGCATGAATCGACAATAACTGAATCATAAACAAATATGACTTGGTGAATAAATGAAAAACACACGCCATTAATAAACATATAATGAAATTGTATCCATAGAATTTTTCATATTGAAAATCTCATGGATAGTAATAAATGAAAATTAATAAATATAATGCTTATTAATTGGATGTCATGTATCTGGCACATGATAACACTATACCATTGATACGGTTTAATTTTTTGGGTTGAAACCTATCTGATGTTCATAAATAAACTTGAAGGGTTTGTTGCCAAATGATTTGTCTCATGAGAATTGTCAATGTATCATGGGGATATAGAGGGCCCCTCCCATCATTGAAAGTACTAAGAATTCTTTATACATAGATTTAATACAATTAAAATATTCCTTCTCAATATCCATATAGAGTAGAGAACACAAATTCATTAATATTTCCTTAGTTAAAACAACATTCCAAATAAACACCATATGTGAAATGGTATACATCTTAAGACAATAATCACATCCATGAAACCAAGATATTGATATATAATATATTTACTATTTTAAATTAAAAATTATCTCAAATAGGTAGTGGATACAACACATAAGAAATATTAGGTGCACGATACCAAGTAATTGACAATGAAATGGAACTTGATACAAAGTCTCACACCACGTTGTAATTAATCGAGTCATATGGAAAAAATTAATAACCAAAAAACTAATAAAAGAATACCATTAATATAAAGATAACCATTATAATATATATCAAATGGTAGTAAAAAATACACCACATTAAAGAAATAAGCGGTGAACAATAGAAATCTCATGGAATTAAAAATGAGATAAGAAACCCCTTACCTTGTGCTCGAAGGTGTTCTCGATTGCTCTTAACTACCTGAATAATAAACTTTATCCTCATTAATTAATAATTCCAAAAACTCCTATACATTTAATTTTTTATATCCTCATTAGGTTCATTTATTTCATTTTTTATGGGTTTAAGAGGTTTAATTTTATTATTTTTGAAGTATCTTCTTCCTTTGTTTTCATGATCAGTTTACTTTTATTCATGAATGGGCGTTCATTTGAAAATTAGTTAAACATAAAGAATTGTTAATATATATTATTATTGAAATTATAGATATATAATTGATATTATAATGATTTTCGGTTATATATCATGAGGAAATCTCATTAGTTAAAAGTTAACTACAAACGCTTGGATTAACTTGGCAGTTTTGTGCATAATTAAATTTTTTTGTATTATTATTTTATATTATGAGTATTTAAGAATTATAGAACATTTAATAAGATAAAATACATATATTATGATCTTTTTCAACCATTAAAAATGTTTCATGACCATTATTTTATATATTAATATAAATTGAAAACCCGTCATCCTTGAATGTGATAAATTAACACATCTCAGATGGTATGCCTTCATTTTTAGTATAAGAGGTGGGGGAAAAGGAAAATGATGATGAAATGTTCCATTAGAATAATAAAATTCCATTACATGTAAGGTACTGAATTTATCATATAATTTGGATGTGGGGAGGTTAGGATAGAGAAACAAAAGATTAGAACTTGTAAAATAATTTGAAAGAAAAGGGAAGAGAGGTTCACCTCTCGAGTACTCCTCCTTAAGAATCTCCTTAAGGCCTTTGTATTTGGATTTTTGGTGAGACTATAACGTCTTGGAAATGGGTGTAGGACTTGGTAAGTGTATTCAGAATATCTAAGGCAAGGCTCAAAGCTTGAGTGGTGTGGGAGGAAGAGGGAGTGAGGGGTGGTTTATATAGTGGAGGGGAAGAGGGATTTTACACTATTTTAATCATTATTTTAATATTTTTGCTCAAGATTATGAATATTATTGAATCATGTGATCCAAAATATTAATAATTTCATGTGATTTATAACCAAGTGGGATTACATTAGACTTTTATCTCCTATGATGCAGTAAAACAAGTATTTAGCATTTATCGTAATTTATCATATTATACTATTCATAAAAAATTCTAGAATTTCAGAAAAAAATCACCCTAACCATATTTCGACATGTATAATTTAAAAATGAAATCCATTTTTTGAAAATAATTTTCTAAATATTATTGATTTAATTTTTGAATAAAATCATATTTCATTCAAAAATAACAATTTTAAATATATAACTCATTTTTTAACACCTTGAAAAATTGATCAACATATCATTTACTTATAACCTTAAGAAAATAAAATAATAATATGATTTAATATTCATAAGGTTCATATTACTATTCATATTACAATTCATAAGGGTATGTTACTATTCACTAAAAAAACAAGTTGGTTCTATCAGACTCCAAATAACTTACTGATCACAACTGCAGATAACCGTTTTTCGAAATTAAAATCAAAGAAGTGGCATATTTAAGTGTAATGTATAGGTTATGAATTTATCCTATAAATAACCAAGTTTTTTATAGAGACTCAGTTCTTCAAGAAATATAATCTTTCCAATGAATTGAAAGTATTTAAGAGAAACATACCATAAAATGTTTGGGGTGTTACCCCAGAAGCTCAGAGCTAGTGCATTACTAATTAAATTGGAATAGTTAAAAAGAAATAAATATAAAAGGAATGATCAATTTAGTAGTCTTGAAGAAACTATAAACACACATGAAACTCATATTACATTGAGAAAGGTAACAAAATACAATACATAACAAAAATAATAAACTGTATCTATGAGAACACAAAAAATAGTCTCCCCTTCATAACCTATTGAAGGTAAACAAATGAAAGGGGTGAGATAAAATGATTTTCAAGGGTTAAAAATAGCAGAATCATGAATAAAAAATAACTGAACTATAAACAAATATGGCTTGGTGACAAGACATTAATAAACTCAGAATAAAACTGCATCCATAGATTTTTTCATAATGAAAACCTCATGAATAGTAATAACTAAAAATGAATAAAGAGAATGATTATTAAATGGAATTCATGTATTTGGAACATGATACCACTATACCGTTGAAACGGTTTATGTCTGTGGGTAGAAACCCATCTGATTTTTGGAAATAAACTCGAAGGGTTTGTCGCCAACTGATTTGTCTCATGAGACCTGTCGATGCATCAAGGGACTATACCGGGCCCCAACCATCACTTAAAGTCAAAATAATTATTTATACATAGATTTAACACAATTATAATTTTCCTTCTAAATATCCATATAGATTATAGAATACAGATTCATCAATGTTTCCACAGTTAAAACAACATTCCAAATAAACACTGTATGTGAAATGGTATACGACTTAAGACAATAATCACATCCATGAAGCTATAATATCGATATATAATATATTTACAATGTAAAAATAAATATGATCTCAAATGGGCAGTGTATACACCACATAATAAAGATTAGGTGCACAATACCAAGTAATTGACAATGAAATAGAACTTGAGACAAAGTCCCTTACCACGTTGTAATTAATCGAGTCGTATGACCAAAAATTAATAACCACAAAATGAATCACAGAATAACATGAATATAAATATAATCATGATAATATTTATCAAATGTATGTAAAAAATACACCAAATTCAAGAAATAAGTGGCGAACAATGGAAATCTCACAGAATTAAAAGTGAGATAAGAAACCCCTTACCTTATGCCCAATGTGTTCTCAATTGATCTTAATGACCTGAATAATAAAATTTATCCTAATTAATTAATAATTATAGAACATCCTCTACATGTAATTTATTTATTATAACCTTGTTCGGTTCATTTACTTCCTTTTTCAAGGGTTTAAGAGGTTTACTTTTATTGTTTTGGAAACATCTTCTTCCTTGGTTTTCATGATCAATTTACTTTTATTCATGAATGGATATTCGTTTGAAATGTGGTTAAACATAAAGAATTGTTAATATATATTATTAGTGAAATTACATAGACATAATTTATATTATAATGATTTTGGGTTATATACAATGAGGACGACTCATTAGTTAAAAGTTAATTACAAACGCTTGGATTAACTTGGCAGTTTTGTACATAATGAACTTGTTTTGTATTATTATTTTATATTATGTGTGTTTAAGGATTAAAGAACATTTAATAAGGTAAAATAAATATATTATGATCAGGTTAAACCATTAAAAATGTTTCATGACCATTCTTGAAGATAGTAATATAAATTGAAAACCTGTCGTCCTTGAATGTGATAAATTAACACATCTCGGACGGTATGCCTTCATTTTTAGTGTAAGAGGTGGGTGAAAAGGGAGACGATGATGAAATATTCCATTAGCATAATAAAATTAAATTCTATTTAAGGTAATATAATTATCATATCATTTGGATGTGGGTAAGTTAAGATAGAGCAACAAAAGAATAGAACTTGTAAAAGAATTTGAAAGAAAAGGGAAGAGAGGTTCACCTCTTGAGTACTCCTCCTTGAGAATCTCTAAGGCCTTTTTTGGACTTTTGGTGAGACCAAAAGGTCTTGGAAGTGAGGGGAGGGCTTGGGAATTGTATTTGGAAGATATTAGGGAAGTCTCAAAGCTTTAGTGGTGTGGGAGGAAGAGGGGGTGAGGGTTGGTTTATATAATGGAGGGCAGGAGGGATTTTGCATAATTTTAATCATTATTTTAATATTTTTGCTCAAGACTATGAATAGTCTTGAATCATTTGATAAAAAATAGTAATAATTTAATTTTAGTTCATACCAAGTGGGCTTACATCATCCTTGAATCACCTATGATGTAGTAAAACAAGTATTTAGCATTTATCGTAATTTATTGTATTTTACTATTCATAAAAAATTCAAGAATTTTAGAAAAATCCAAAAAATTCACCCTAACCATTTATTGATGTGTAGAATTAAAAAATGGACTCCATTTTTTGAAAATAATTTTCTAAATATTATTGATTTATTTTTCAAATAAAATCATATTTTATTAAAAAATATCAATTTTAAATCTATAACTCATTTTTTAACACCTTGAAAAATTGATCAACATATCATTTCCTTATAAAATTAATAAAATAAAATAACAATATGATTTAATATTCATAAGAGTCATATTACTATTCATAAGGGTATGTTACTATTCACCAAAAAACTAGTTGGTTCTATCAGACTCCAAATAACTTACTAATCACAATCTTATAGAATTTTTCAAAATTGAAAAGAAAGAAGGGGAATATTTATGTTTAATGGATAGATTATCAATTTCTCCTATAAATAACTAAGTGTTTTTTTTATAGTGACTCAGTGATTTAAGAAATATAGGCTATCTAATGAATTGAAAGTATTTAAGATAAACATACCATAAAATTTCTGGGGTGTTATAACATAGTTAAATCTCTCCCACCAAGTGAACCATCAAATGAACTATCATATCAAAGAATATAGGCAGTAAGAATATTTCTAATTCACATAATATTATGGAAATTTCTCTTTCCATACTCAATAATTTCATTGGGTCTATAACTTTGCTGCATATATCTTTGAAGAAGAAATAGAGATTTGTTAATGTATAATAGACATTCCTGGGAAGAAATGCAATATAAATCAATAAGAATTAGATCTTGTATAGAAATGTGACAGTCATGTGATTTCAGACCCTTTAAGTTTAAATCGTTCATTGACATGATGTTCTTGATATTTGATGAATACCCCTGTAGAACCTTTATATCATTCAAGAAGTTAAAAAACTGATATCTCTCATGCCTGGAAAGAGTGTAAGCAGTTGGAAAAAGAAAAGTTTGTTTTTCACCCTTTACTGGCACCAACTCTTCTCATTTTCCCATGTCAACAATTTCCAACCTAGCCTTAATTCCAACATTTTTTTGTCGGGTGCATTTAGCAATGTGCCGATGACACTATCACATACATTTTTTTTCAACATGCATAACATCAAGAAAGTGTCTAACATACATACAATACCAATATGGTAATTAAAAAAACTGATCACTTCTTCCAACTGGTTTTCATAAGTTTTTTCAAAAATGGTTTACCAAAAATAGTGTCCACATATTTTACTTCCTCAAATAGTTTATCACCTATTGGGGGAAACAGTGTTGTACCTTCTTCTAAAATTCCATCAAATTATGTCTTCTAATATCGATACTTATGTCATCGGGGTAGAAATATGTGATGTCCTAGAAACACGGTTTTTGATGAATGCTTCATCCTAATTGACTGTGTACCTTGTTCGTAGATGGGACACCCATGAGTTCTTTTCATTCTATATCCTGAAAAATTACCATAAGCAGGAAAGTCATTTATCATCCCATACAATATGGATCTTAATGTAAAATCTTCATTTCTATAAGCATCATACAACATAAGACCTGAATCCCATAATAATTTCAAATAATCAATCAATAGATCCAAACAAACATCAATATCATTACCCAGTTGTTTCAGTACTAATATAAGAATAGATAGCATGATATTTTTTCATTTCATACATATCCATTGTGGAAAGTTATAATTTACCAACATAACCGACTATGTACTATGAGTATTACTTTGAAAACCAAAAGGATTCACTCCATCTGTAGATAACACAAGACGATGGTTTCTCAGCTTGTTTCCAAAATCAAGATACTCATGATCGATTCTCTTCTACTGAGAAGAGTATACCTGGTGACATAGTTTCCCATATTTATTTCTTCTATCTACGTGCCACATTAATTGTTCTGTAGTCTACTCACTTCCATATAGGCGCTTAAACCATGGAATGATTGGACATTACCATACAACTTTCATAGGAAAAGATTCATCTTTGTTGTATCGAGAAGAACCACAATTTGGGGATTCTATATGTAATTTTTGGTCCTTGTAAAACATTATACAGTCATTCGGGCTGGTGTGTATTCTTTTAGAGATATTACCCATCGAGCATAACATTCGTTTGGCATCTTATATTCAGCTCAGGAGCTCATTATCTTCTGGGAGCATTTCATTTAAGAGAGAAAGTAATTCTGTGAAACTGGCATCACTCTATCCCTTTCCTGATTTGAAATTATACATCTTCAGTGCAGCTAACAAAGCAGTATATTTAGTATAACCACCATATAAAGGCGTCTTTTAACAACTCTTTAACTGCTCAATTTTTTTTGGAAAATCACAGAGTTCATCTTCAACCGTCCTTGTCATTTCCTCAATATGATATTAATCATCACTAACATCTGTAATAACATCCTCAATATGGTCTTTTTCATTTTTAACACTTGTAATCATATTAGATGATCCATAAAATGCACTGTTATCCCATTCACTATCTATATTCGGATTTTCCCCATGTTTATTCCAACATTTATAACTTCGATCTATTCCTTTATAGATCAAGTGTTCTTACAACTACTTTAGACTAAATTTTCTAGAATAATAACAACATAAACATAGAAAAATGATTTGAGAAGGGTCATATACATGATCGTTTGCAAACTTGATGAACTCTTTCACTCCATCTCCATACTCTTTTGTCAAATGATTGGTATCCATCCATTATTTATTCATATCCATCCTATTTTATTCAGTGATATTAGTATTTAACAAAATAAATACACAAAATATTGATATAATGTAATGGTTTTCCTAATTCTATAAAAATATATACATAAAATATTATGAAAAAACTACAGTTCAAATGTCCTTTGAAAACTATTTAAAAAATAACACTTGATATCCCATTAAAAAACCAACCTTTTCAACAAATTCCTCTTTAAAATAATACACCCTTTTTAAAATAAATCAATCAGTTCCAAACACTCTTTCAAAAAACCACAATTCCTTTTTTTAAACATTCATGGAAACTTCATGAACCAACAATCTTAAACATTTAAAATGAGAAAAAACCCTCTAAGAAACATTTCAAAACACTTAAATCATTTTAAAAGAGACACTTATGAATTTTCACAAAGACATAGATCCCAAGAGAGGCACTTTATAAATTATATATTAAAAACACCTTGATTAATCATAAATCAATCAGTGTTGTATGATTCCATCACATTATTCCAAAGGTTGGTGTAATAATAATAATTTCCATAATAATTGGATATAGTGCTCCCCACCATTGGATATCCCTTATCCATTCTTCAATTGTCCAGTTATATCAATTATCCTTAACCATAATACCAGAGTCCCAATGGATATATTCTATAGTCAGTGAACACACACACAACCATGAAACACTCATGTTCCAGTTTACTAAAAACACTAAATTATCCCAATGCTCATTGGATCACACCAAATCAATTGGTTTTACACCCTAAGAACAATGTATATGTCTCTCACATGAAGTACTATTGGTTAATTACTTTATAAATACCCCTAGGAAAATATATAAGCATAAAAGAAACTACTAGATCGAGAGGGATCCCAACACTCCACTTCTCAAGTCCAATGCATCCACATGCCTACCCAAAAAGGTGTATTTTTATATAATTATATCTTGGTGATAGAAGACCCCTACAGGAACAATGATTTGTAAGATTATCCAAAACCATCCAATCCCCTGACATATATTAGTCCCCCAGCTCCCACTATAAGACATGATAGATAACACATTGTAGGAATTTCCCCTTAACCCCTATGTGGGTTTGGAACACCTTACCCCAAACTAGAACATTGAAGATTGTCAAAAAAACCTATGATAGTGCTAAAAATTGGGAAATATATTAGATGATATAAGGTAAAAAGTGCATAAAGTAGGATGAGGAAATATTTGAGAAAGAAAGATAATAATATCAATAAAGAATGTAAATGAAATAGAATATGAGTGGTTGGTTAGTGGGGAAGAACCACTAAAATATCAACCACTATTATGCTTTCAAGGGAGTGAAAATACATGATATTAGAATGAAAAATGAGATATTTTTAGAGTTGATTAAGAAATAATAAATTAATATATCATTTGTTGAGGCTATAGTGAACATGTATACCTATAAAAAGTTTATGAATAAAATTGTTTATGAAAAGATAAATCCAATGGAATTGGGTACTATAACATTGATGGGGTATTGTTTTATTTTTTTATGAAGAATCCTATTGAAAAAGTAATGTGATCTCATTAACTTTTCCATTATGATTAATATTGGGTCTAATGAGTTTGGTTAGGATTTGAGTAGATTATGAGTTAGCATGAATGTAATGCCTTAATTTATATATAAAATATAGGGATTGAGAGAGATTAATCAAACTCAAGTTATTATTTAACCTGTAAATACTACATTCTGGTATCCACTAGGTTTTATTGAGGATTTCATTTTCAAGGTGGACAAGTTCAAATTTCCAGTGGAATTTTTTTTGATGGACATCGAAAAAGTGAAGGTTCTTAAAATATTTTGAGGATCATACCCATAAATGAAAGGTAATTGGTATAAGTTCAAAGTGTGGAGTTATTCTTTAGAGTTAGTGGATTAGAGGTGACATTCAATATCCAATGGACAATGAAAAATCTATATAAT
Organism: Viscum album; assembly: GCA_963277665.1. Classification (NCBI taxonomy): domain Eukaryota; kingdom Viridiplantae; phylum Streptophyta; class Magnoliopsida; order Santalales; family Viscaceae; genus Viscum; species Viscum album. The sequence goes on along the minus strand of OY728153.1, from coordinate 1,775,909,076 downwards.
AAAGTATATGAATAGGGAGAATATAGATTACAAGTACTTGAGGATACTACAATCCTTGGAAATTTATTTTGTGTAGAAACCTTAGTTAATAAATAATTGGGTGAAAAATATGTATGGAGCTAAAAAATATTATTGTAGAAACTTCATACAACTAAACCTTCATTTTCAGTGAAATCACACATAGAAAAGAATATGTCATGTTAATCCTGCATGCCTAGAATGATGCATGGGCATGAAACTCTTACCAATAATCCAAGATCCAAAACCCTTAAATCATAATATTCAAACTCAAGTGTATCTCCAAAGGTGGAATCCTACAATAGTAAAAATTGAAACAAAGAGAATAAATCCCATAACCCTGGTAACTTGGAATTCCCATTGAAAAAGTTGTTCATGATGCACTAGTATGATGTATGTAATATGTTGTGACACACCACTAATCCTATTAAATAATTAATCCCCAACTCATAAAAAATAAAGTCATTGATACCATTTGTTCATGAACTAGAATGGGTTTACTTGACCTATTACCCAATCAAGCCTGAGACAAACCCACTAGAAATCCTCCTCGTATGTCAAAGTCTACCAACTAGTCATGAGGGAATAAAAAGAATATGGTGGATAGAATATTTCATTGGATCAGAGTGCAGTAACAATGGAAACAAGGAAAAACATCATGGAATTAATTTATTGTGCAAACAAGGACCACCAACGACCGCATTTTTTAGTAGGGTATTTAGCCCGTACAATTCAAAACATCACCATTAATATTAAACTGTAATAACATGCGAACCATATGAGAAAGAGTAGAAAACTAACTGAATATGTGTGGTTCAGTGCGAGGTGGAGGTGCGTTCGCGGAGGAGGAGACGCGTGTGATAGAGGAGTCCTCCAGCAGAGGATAGGTGCGCGGTAGAGGAGTCCTCTGGCAGAGGAGAGGAAAACGATAGAGGAGATGTGCACAGGGAAGATATGTTTTGTGGTGGAGGGAATCATAGAGGTGGAGAAGTCGATGGTGGAGGAGAGGTGCACAACGGAGGAGTCCTATGGTAGACGAGAGGTGTATGATAGAGGAGAGTCTCATGACAGAGACGAGTCACATGGAAGAGGAGAGGTACACGATAGAGGAGAGGCACACAAGGAAGGTGGGTTCATGGTGGAGGAGTTAGAATGAGAGGATGAGGATGAGGAGGAGGTAGTAGTGATCGGGTTTCGCGAGAGCTTGAGGGGTATAAGGAAGGAGGATAAAGTTAGGGTTTATTTATAAAACCCGATGAACCATTTATCAACGATATATAAAAAGCGCTGATAAAGGTATGTTTTATTAGCACTAAAATAGAATGCGCTGATAAAACATACCTTTAACAGTAGTTTTTTAGTGCTGATAAAGATAGGCCTTTATCAACACTAAAAAAGTGATGATAAAGGATGTCTTTATCAGCACAAAAAATATAGCGTTGATAAAGATAGATTTTATCAGTGTTTTTTTAGCACTGATAAAGATATGCCTTTATCAGCACTAAAAAAGTGATGATAAAGGATGTCTTTATCAATGCTAAAAATATAGTGCTGGTAAAGACATATTTTATCGGCATTGATAAAGATAGGCCTTTATCGGCGCTAAAAAAGCACTGATAAAGATATAATGTCAATAATTTATTTATATTCTTATATATGTTTATAAAATTATATATATGATAAATATATATTTATATTTATAAAATTATAATTTAAATAATTATAAAATTATAATAAATATACTTATTATATTTATAATCTTTGAAATATATATAATAAATATATTAATTATATATATTTATACGATTTTAGATGTATATAACTATATTTCATCTAATTTTATAATTATTTATATGAATATACGTTTATTTATAATTGTAATTATAAATAAATAAATATATATATTTAAATAATTATAAAATTATAAAAAATTAATATTTTTATTATTTATAATTTTATTAATATATATATTTAATATATTTATTATAATTATATAATTATTTAAATATATCTATATTTATTTATAACTATAACTATAAATATTTGTATTTATTTCTCAATATTTCTATATATTTGTAAATATATTTAGAAATATATTTATTTAATTATATATAACATTATATATGAAAATAATAAATATTTTTTATGAATTAATAATTATTTAAATAAATAAATATTTATTTATATTTATAAATAATAAATTAATATATATTTATTTGTAATTAAAAATTATAATAAATAAATTATTTACAGTTGTAATTATATATATATATATTTATATATAATTATAAAATTATAAAAAATATATTTATAATTTTATAAATATATATAATTAATATATTTATTATAATTTTTTAATTATTTAAATATATCTACATTTATTTAGAATTATATTTATAACTATATGTATTTATTTATAGATATTTGTATATAAATATATATAATTAATATATTTAGTATATTTATTTAATTATTTAAATATATCTATGTTTATTTAGTAATTATAATTATAAATATTTGTATATATTTATAAATATTTGTATATATTTATTTAATTCTATATTTATAACTTTATAAGTAGTATAATAAATATAATAAATATATTTATTATAATTTTATATATATATATATATATATATATTTATAGTTATAATTATAAATATAAACAAATATATTTATAAATATTTGTATATAATTATATATATTTATATATATGTATATATTTATAAAATTATAATATATGTACATATTTATCGTAATTTTATAATTATTTAAATATATATAGGTATAATTATAATTACAAATAAATATATGTCAAAAGTATTTATATATAATTAAAATTTAATAATTATACATATAATAAATATATTTAATTTAATTTTATAAGTATTGAGAACATAATATATTATATATATAGGTAACATGCATGAATTAATCATATACACCTAGAGTAAAATATATATAATAAAAAACAAGCCATTAATGGAAAACATGAATAATAAGAAGAGTGTAATGTATAAATAAACATTCATGATGATAAATAACATATATGCATGAGTGATCAATATATTTATTGACCAAATTCATTAGAGACACAAATATATTTAATTATAATACTAGAAATTCTTTTTTAAAAACAATATATATATATATTTGAATTATTAAAAAAATATATTAATTATAAACATGCTTTTTTTATTTAATGTATACAAATAAACATTATTTTTGAATATAAATATAATAATTTTATATAATTTATTATTAAAAACTTTTATCAGTGCTAAAAGTAGCGCTGATAAAGGCCCCCATTTGTCAATGCTTTATTTTTAGCACTGATAAAATGAGGCACTTCCCTTTCCCTATTTTGTGGTAGTGTAAGAGAGTTTTCTAGTGTTTCCCTAAATCATGATGTTGATTTTTTAATAAAACTCATTCCTAGTGTTACAAATATTTCAAAGAATACATATAGAATGGTCTCGATTGAGTTATAGGATTTGAAGAAGTAAGTCCAGGAGAATCTAGATAAGTGATTCATTCATCATAGTGATTTACCATGGGGTGTTTCCATTATTTTTTTAACAAGAAATATGGGTTAATGCATATTTGCATTGATTATCTGGAACATAACAAAATCGCTATTACGAACAAGTGTCCTCTACCCCATATCATTGATATGTTTAATCAATTAGGAGGAGGTCAATATTTTTCCAAGATTGATATTCTATTCAGATATTATCATCTAAGGGTCAAGAAGGAGGATATATGTAAGAAGAACTTCCATATGAGGTTTGGCTCTTATGAATTTATAGTAATGAAATTTTGAATTACCAATGCTCCCACTATATTCATGGATTTAATGAATAGATTCTTTAGTTTTTACCTTGATCAGTTTTTGGTAGTCTTTATAGACGATATTATTATATATTCAAAGAGAAAGGAAAAGAAATAATAATATTTTTAAATTGTGTTAAAGACCCTGAGGAAGGACAATGAGTATTCTAAATTTACCAAGTGTGAATTTTTACTTTAGAATGTTTCATTCTTGGGTATAATAATCTCAAGTGAGGGTATATCAATTGATCCTTCAAATATAAAAGTTATCGTGCAACTATCTTGACTAACCATGGTAACTAAGATCCATAATTTATTGGGTTGTATAGATACTACTGAATCACTATGATATATTTCTCATGAATATTTAATATACTCACCATTTTGACTTAGAAGGGGGTTAAGTTCTTATACATAAATAAATTTGAGTAGAATTTAAAATAATTGAAGAGAAGGATACTTAGTGTGCTAAGGATTACATTACCCTGTAGTAGAGATTGATTTGTGATATATAGTGATACATCAAATAAGAGACTGATATGAATACACATTCATAATAATATGGTGATATCTTATGACTATTTCGAATTGCAAATTCATGAGAAGAATTACCCAAATCATGATTTGGAGATGGAAGTGTTAATTTTTACATTGAAGATATAGAGGTAGTATTCGTATAGTGAAAGGTGTGATATATATACTGTTGATTTTTTTTGATGTATATATTTACACAAAATAATTGAATATGAACTAGATAATATGGTTAGAGTTGATCAAATATTATTAATTCTCAACACATAACCATCCTAAGAAGAAGAAAAAGGTGGATGATTCTCAGAGTTGGAAAGATTATGCTTGTTTTTCCATGAGGAGGATCGAAATAGATCCAATATTCATGTATGTGAAGAAGTTGGATCTTGAAATCTCGAGGAAAGGGGATAGATCTTATGTTTATTAGATGAATGTTCAACCATCTATCTATGAGAGGATTAAGAAGGCCCATAATAAAGATTTGGAATTATAGAAGATGGTGAGGAATGTTATTGAGTTAAACCATGATCATGTAAGAATGATAAAGTTCAAGAACCAATTATGTTTCTAATCAATACCAGAGTTGAAAGAGGATCTATTGGATTAAGATCATAGTTCATCGGTCTCTATTCATCCTAGATGTAAATAGATGTATAGAGATATGAAATAATATTTTTGGTGGGATTACATGAAAAGGTATATTTCTATGTATGTATCTCGATACTTGGTGTGTTAATAAGTTAAGGCTGAGAGATAAATGTATATGGGGATGTTATAATAATTAACCATACCAGAATGAAAATGGGAAAAAATTACCTTGGAATTCATTGTTGGACTACTAAAAAATCTAAAGGGAATAATAATTTTTGGGTTTTAGTCAAAAACATTATTAAAACAATACATTTTATCTATATTAGGGAAGATTTATGTCTTAATCAACTTATATGGTTATACATTAATAAATTTATGATATTCCATGGTGTAACACTCTCAATCATATCTGATCAGGATCTGAGGTTTAACTCGAATTTCAAGAGAGGCCTTTAGTAGGATTTGGATATATAGTTGAGTTTCAATACTACTTATCACCCTAAAATATATGGTCAGTCTGATATGGACATTCAAACTCTAGAATACATGTTGAGATATTTCTCCATGGATATCAAAGGTGGTTGGGACCAACATATTCATTTCATTTAATTTTCATACAATAATAGATTTCACTCGAGCATTTAGATAGATATTTATGAATCCATCTATGGAAGGAAGTTCATAACTATAACGTTTTGGGATAAAGTTGGATAAAAAAGATATTGGGATGTGATATAGTTTAGGAAATGGTAAATAATGTCAGATCACTTCAAAAACACATAAGGGTAGCTCAGATATGAAAAAAAGGAATGATGAAAATTATTGGAAATATATAGAGTTTGAATTTAGTGGAAATTTATTCCTATGAATATCTACTTGGAATAAGTTTATAACAAAGAAGGGGAATTTGAGTCCTAGATATATCGTTCCCTTCTAAATTCTTGATCGTATCGAGATGGTAGCTTATCTCTTGGAACTTCCACTGAATCTCTATCATGTTTATTATGTGTTCCATGTATCTCTACTAATAATTTATATACATGATCCTTAATATGTACTAAACTTCTATTTAATACCACTGGACCAATATATTTCTTACGAGGAATAACCGAAGGAGATTCTATATCGTAGATAGAATATACTACGAAATAAGACCACTCACCTGGTCAAAGGTTTGTGGTGAAATCATAAACTTGAGTAAGCTATATGGGAACCTCAGGATACTATGAGGAATAAGTATCCTAAGTTTTCTGTATCATATTGATGAATGCTTTAGGGCTAAATTATTATACAGGGCGTAGAATGTAACAACACAAGATATCATGTTATATTTCTATTTAAATAATTTTCATTGATAGATTACTGTACGAAAAACACTGAGTTTAAATGAACCATGAAAAACTATTAAAATATTATTATGTGACAGTTATATCATTTTCTAATTCATCATGTTAATTTTATCTTAAGTTGATATATTTATATTTTTATGAAAAGATTATTTTTTCATTTAATATTGAAAAAATATCACTATTTGCAAATCTGTCATTTATTTTAATTGAAAAATACGCACAATAATTTGAATTTAATCCTAAATTAAAATAAGACTCCTTTAGTTATAAATAATTAAATTAATTACATTTTAATCCTCATTACACCTAATTTTGGTATAATTTCCGTTTGGGACTAAAAAACACATTTTTCTAAAAAACTATTTCTCATTGTGTTTTTCATTTTTATATTAAATTAATTTCTGCCACTTCTATGAATTGAATTTAATAAAATGGATTCTATATTTAGAAGTATGAGGTTTAAATTTGGGGGATATTTAATTTTTTATTTATTTTTCATTATTAATAGTAACCTTGGTCGATATTTTTCACCTTAAGAAGGGTAAAACGGGAAAAATAGGGTTAAAACTTTGGGATAATGATTTAAAATTTCTATAAAATTTTCATATATTCCATTGTATGAATAGTGTTCAACTATTTCTATTAAATTCCTAAAAATATGGCCAATTGATTCCATTTTTCTTAGATATTTACCTTTATGTTACTTTAAGAAATGAATAAAAACAAAATGTCACACTCTTGAAATTAATATCCATAATATTTTCCCATAAGGATAAAAAGTGGTTATGTTTAGTTTTAAATGTAAATTTTAAATATAAATTGATTTTTTTTATAATGATAATTTATTTATAATTTTTAGTGATTGAATAATGATCTTAAATGAGTACGCAACTCTGATATAATATTTATTCAATTAATAGAGAAATTAAATAAATGATTTTAAAAATTTTAAATGTAATAAAATTTGTAAGTATTATTATGTTAAAAAAATTTATATATGAATATATCATATTAGGGACATGTGAAAGGATTATAGTGGAATTATATCTTTTTCTTGGCATCTTTAATGTCAAATTAAATGGATAGTTTAAAAAATGAAATTAATGATGTTTTATGAAAATAATATATAATAAAATTATTTAAAAATCATAAAAATACAAAAATAGGAATAGTGGGACAATATATGGTCTAAAATGTCATCCATTAGACATTTATGAGCCAATTTCCTTCTTATAAGAAAAACTATAACCGTTTAATATTTAAAAATTGATTACCATGGTTAAGGTTAATATTTTTTAACCAAGGGGATAATCCAAAGGATAAGGTTTAAAATGATATATAAACCTATGCACAATTTATCGAATTATTATATTAATACCATATACTTATTATCTTTAAATCTATTCGATTTTTGAACCATTCGACATGATTTAGGCACATATTATATTATAATATCTCAAGAATTTCCAAATGTGACCCTCCACTCACTTATAAAAGGACACCACATATCTCTTTTCATTACAAAACATTGAGACATATATCTTTAAAAAAACATTCCAAAGTCTATTATACACTTATTAAAGTGTCCAAGGATCAGTTAGATACCATTGAGAGGGTGGGGGGTGAATCAGTGGTATAATATTTTTAAAAATTTGTTTACTTTTGATTCAACCTCTATGTCTGATTAAAGTCTCAATACCTCATATTTAATACTCAGCCTCACCCTGCAAGAAATAACAACAAAGAAATACCAATACACATGGATTTATAAGGTTTGGTACAAAGACCTAATCTTTTCTGTGTTGGTTATACCCCCAAAACGAGTTCTCCACTACATCTGAAGGTAACTACAACAGTAATTGGTTTGAACCCCCAATTAAAAACTGGATATATCCCTAGTTCCAATCTGCCTTCATTAGTTGGTTTGACCCCCCAACTGAAAATTCTTCATAATGATTGGTTTGACCCCTCAATCAAAATCTTGAGAAATTGGTTAGACCCCCAAGTTTCAACCTTCAATTTCAGATGATTGATCCATAATAGAAATATCAATTAAAGACCCTCCTCCATAAGATTACTGGATCACACTAACTTGTGTACAATTTCAAGTACCTTTGAACTGATTAATGACTTTCTCATATAATATCTGATCACCTATATGTGGTCAGCTGTCTCAATACAATACTACTCGGGCTACAATTATTTCTTCAGTTAAATACCCATACTCACTTAACACTGAAAACTCATATACAAAGATCTTCTAAAACACTGATAGAATTACTACATGACTTTAGTCTCAAATAACTACACTCTGATTATTAAATATAAATTTTACATGTACTTATTCAATCTTTATTCATGAACATGAATGCACGGATGACTCACTATTCATTCATTTATATAACACACTACATGGAATTCATACTTTGTGAAAAAATACACATGCATAAGAAACTAAAAATTTCATGCTTTCCTTGAAAAAAAATCATGCTTTCTTAGGAACATGTACATGCATGTTTTTATAACCCAAAAAACATTTAAGTCCATTTAATTTCTTACGTGTGCATGTGAGCATGATTTAATGCATGTAAATATTTTTTTATGGATCCTTAATCACACACATTGTCCACTTTTGTCACTCACCATTCATATATAAAATTTTCCTTCTCATTCACTCACATTTTTAGACAAACTAAACACTTTATCATTCTTTTCTCAAACTATGTGCATGTAAAACATGCACAACACCCCTTTCTTCATGCAATGTATGCAAGAATTATTAATCAAAATATGTACATACTATGTCCATACTAATTGTGTGCAAACCCAAAAATACCCACATAACTCAATCATGCATGACCAACATTTTATGCATGATACTCATTTCCTAAAAAAAAGAATATTCAGGATAACCTTATTATTCATGTTCCATTACTGTGCCTCAAAAAAATAGCATGCATAAACTCAAATGAATTTAAACTTGATATGAACAAGTTGCTGTATATTTACAAAACACAAATATACACAATTTAAAAATTATTCATGAAATCCAGAAGACACAATATGTGCTATTTCGAGTGATTTTAATAAAACAATATCTTCACGAAACACTTCAAGAGTGATATACAATTATCGAAGGCTTGCGGAATTCTGTGATGGATCATGTTGTTCTGGTCATGGGTCCATATCGGGACACTACTGGATCTCCCTTGTTGTTTCGGTGCGTGATTTAGGGCGGGATGTGGTGAATAGGTGTGACCTCTAAAAACTCGGTAGATCTAGTTTGCTAGTGAGGTTGGATTGTGCTGTTCTAGTCACGACTGGATGTGTCAGCTAGATTGGGATGTAGGTGGCTGGATGCGGCCTCTGATCTATAATGATAGGTCTTTATATTTCATCGAGACTCGTTTCATTTCTATGGCAGCTTCAAATTCTCCATTTTCTTTACATAACCATCCAAAGAGGGGTTTCAACTTTGTGGAGTTCCTTAGTAAGGGCGATGCTCTGACCGTAAATGTTCGAGATGTGCCGTGGATCTCCATATCTGAAGATGGGCAGTTTTTTGTCAAGGTGGGTCATGACACGTTAAAGGAGAGATTGGACTTGTGAAGTTTCTCCCTGATTGGCCATTTGATTTTAACAAAAGGTGATAAAAATTTGAGTTGCGATGAACTCAAATCGAAGCTCTCAAGATTATGGATCTTTTTTTATTCGAAAATCATTCCAATAGGCAAGGGATATTTTTATCTAGTTTTTCAATATGAATTTCAGAATTCAGTTTCTTAGAATTTTAGTTTTTAGAATCTCAATCCTAGTATCTTCTGGGTGTCTACATGGGATCTAAATTTCAATTTGCACAATAAAGAACACACAAATTCCCAGATCTAGGTTAGGATGCGTGGTCTTAGATGGGTTTCTTTGGCACCCTAAAATTCTTAGTGACATTACCACCTACATTGGTGCTCTACTGAAATTAGATGACAATACCATTTATTGCAAGATGGGATATTATGCATGGGTAATGGTGGATGCTGACTTACTAAAGTCTCTCCTATATAGTTCTATCCTGGATGTCAATGGAAAGAGGTTCAAGATCAGTTTTGAGTATGAATCAGTTCCTCCCTTTTGTGAGTTCTATAAGGTGATTGGCCATATGACATTGAATTTTAGGCATTTTTTAGAAATTTTAGGTGAAGAAAAATGATCCCCCAAGAAAAAGGAGGCAATACGTTATAAGATATTGGTGTAAGAGCCTTAAATTTCTTCATTAAAGGATTTAGGATGTAAACTAGAGTGACTAGAACCAATAGGTAGTTAGAAAAATGTGGGTGATAAGGTAGAGAAAGATTTGGTTAATGAACATGGATCTAATTTACGATTCAATAAGACTGGTGATAAGGCTGGCCTTGTAACACCCCAGAATGATAAAGGGTTAAATGACTAAACGATATGAATCATGTAAAGAATGTGTACCTTCCTTTTCTAGAGCCTACTTGATTAGAAATCCACAGTTAAGCGTGCTTGGCATAGATTAGTGATCAAAATTGGTGACCTTCTGGGGAGTTTCTTAGGGTGTGTGTGATTGAGAACAAAGCACATTGGAAAGGATATGTGTCGGCCTCTGGGGACTGTCATTAGTTAGATGACCCGTTTGGGAATGTGGGTGGGCCCCAGGGTGGTGAACACATGTATGTGGGGAAACTGGTGGTACTTGGTGGGCCAGGACCCAACTACCATGTTAATGGCGGGGTGTCTGTGATGTCACCAGGACCCAGTTTCTACATTTGGTATCAGAGGAGGAACCCAGCCTTAAGTGTGGCGACACTGCATGGGTTGAGATCTAGGGTCCACAACGAGGACATTGTGCTCTAGGGGGGGGGGGTAATGTAACACCTTAGAATGATAAAAGATTAAATGACTAAATTATATGACTCATGTCAACAAGGTGCACCTTCCTTTTCAAGAGCCAACCTGATTAGAACTCCACAGTAAAGCGTGTTTGACATGAAGTAGTGATCAGGACGGGTGGAGACCACATGTCTGCGGGGCAACTAGTGGTACCTAGAGGGCCAAAACTCGATGAACATGTTAAAGGCGGGTTGTCTGTGTGGTCACCGAGACCTAGTTGTTACATTTGGTATCAGAGGAGGAACCCAACCTTAAGTACAGTGGCACTACCTGGGTTGAGATGTAGGGTCAAAAATGAGGAAGTTGTGATCTAAAGGGGGTGAATGTAATACCTAATAATGATAAAGGGTTAAATAAATAAATGATATGACTCATGTCAACAAGGTGAACCGTCCTTTTCAGGATCCTACCTAATTAGAACTCCACAGTTAAGTGTGCTTGGCCTGGAGTAGTGACCAAGATGGGAGATGTAACACTCGAGACTTTTATGAGAAATATTTTGTTTTTATGTTATATAAATCATCAAAGGAATCTTTCACTACACACAACAGTATCTTGGCTTACTTTACACGCAACCGCTTCCTTCCTCGATAGCTTGCGTCGTACGCAATACCGAGTTTCACTAAACAACGGTATGCTATTAAAATATTATTAAAACTAGCCGTTATGAATAGTAATAACCACATTTTTGAAATTTTTTAATTTTTATTTTTCAAAATGGACTTCATTTTTGGATTCGGAATATCGAAATTAGCTTAGGGTGAAATTTTGGTACTTTTCGGATAACTTTCATATTCTGATGAATAGTGAAAATTATTAAATTTTAATTAAAAACAACTTTTTTAAAAGAAATAATTAATAGTGATAAATTATTAATTTGAGTGGTTTTAAAGTATATTTAGAATATATTTTTACAATTTAATACAATGTTGTTCATTTGATGTAATTTCACATTTAAACCAGACAAAAACAAGTGTCAATCTTTTGATAGTTATTATCTCTTAAAAACACGCTATTTGTCTTGACGATGGGAATTAATTTTTAAATTAGTTAATGTAACTGATATGTTTTGAATTTGATAAAATAAACATCATTTTTGAATTCATAATATAAAATATATCTTAGGCCAAATTTTTGGTATTTTTCTGGAAACTTTCATTTTTTTGATGAATAGTGAAACCACTAAGTGGTAGTTAAAAAACTGAATTTTTTCATAAAACTTAATTTTACCGCTTCTGTGAGTGGAATTTCGAAAATCCGAGAGACACGGTTAATATCAAGGACTAAAATGTGGTTCAATGAGATGAAAATAATTTTTGGTGAATAGTAACTTTTTACTTTTTTTACCACAATTAAAAGTAAATAGGGAAATTAAGGGTAAAAGTGTTATTATTATTACCCTAACACATGTCCTAATTCTATTGGATAAGTGTAATTCGACCAAAAACAACCTTAGGAATAAAATATGACCATTTAGGCCCACTTGGATTAGATTAGAACATTTATTATCAATTTATTTAAAGAAGGGTTAAAATAGTTAAAATCAAAGTTTAATAAATAAAGAATTTTTAATATAGGGTTATACATAAGATAAATTCGACTATAAATTTTAATTAGAAATATAAAAATATTTCCTACATAATGGTATTTTATTTTTAATTTTTAGACTTAAAATAATTTAATTTATTTATGATACAATGATGATGCAGTAATTATCTTATTAATGAAATATTGACATAATTGATGTTATAAATACCCAAATAAATGTAATTTGAGACTTTTTATGAATTAAAATAATTTTATATGTTAATATGACATGTTAGTATTGATTTAATTAAATATTTTAGAACTAATCATTCTGTTATGATTTTCACAAAAATCAATTAGCAAATAGTGTCAAAATTGACAAAAAATAGTTTTAAAAAACAATACTATATTATTAATTGTTATTTTATTCCTAAAAATCTACGGTTCAGCCAAATGACTTAGATAAGGTTATATATAATAATAATAAACAACTTGGGGTTTTTTTGTCTTGATATAGTAAGTTTATTAACCTTATATTGTAAGAAAACAAGAAGACACGGTAAAAGTTAAATTATCTAACTTCAAGTTAAATCTAAATGATAAGGTCAAAATTGATACATAAACTTGTCTAAATTCTATTGGATGAGAGGATTTATACCCATCCCCACCTTATCTTCGAAATATATCAATTTTGAGCTATTAAAAACCTAATTTGACTTTATAATAAAATAATATTTTTAGTTATTCCAAAGGTGCCCCTCTCCTGCCTTATAAAAGGGAACCTCCTCCCTCTCTTCCTCACACAACTTTGAGCCTTCAAGATGGGCCAAACCCTACCAATATCTCCTCTCCACTTACCTAGAAACATCCTAGAGGTCCTGGTCTTCTTCAAAGACCAATGTTAGTGCCCTAAGAGGAGGTCTCAAAGAGGCGCTTCAAAGAAGAGGTAATGCCCGTTACTGGTTCTTTCATATTTATTTCTTATTCCTCTTATTCTTCTTTATTTGTTTCATTATGAAGTAATAACATCAGTATCACTCATATACTGATATATTATTATAAGTATTAAACAACCCTATTTCACCATCTATCCATCCTACGGAAAACGAAATCACCACGTGTGCGTACATACGGAATACCGTCTCCACGACGTGGTGTAATCTATTTTCTACCACCACCTTACTCGGATCGGTATAATGGTGTAAATAATAACTATATATTATTATTGTAAAGTGATATTGATTCTGAAATAGTATACATACACTCCAATACAATTCCATGATCATGGGAATGATATCATCGCTCGTGCGTACGTACGGAATACCTCTCCACGATGTGATGCGATTCATTATACATGATCTTCATTGCATAATGATTATATAAATGAATTGAGTGAATTAATATGATATATATTACAATAATACCATTCTGGAAATGAGGTATCTATAACCTAAAAAGAAAAATAAGAATTTATTCGACAAAACGCGCATATGAACAAAAAGTAATAAACACCCGAATAACAAGTAGTAATGAAATATTATTAATAAGAAGCTAAGAATATGACTATATATGATATCAAAAATATAAGTATGATTCTGGAATAAGTAAATGACATTATTTAAATCATTACACAGGAGGTTCGGACACTTATGAAGCAAATCAGACCTAAGGTAAGGGAAAATATCACAATCTCATTTTATCCGAGATTGTTTATACTTTGGTATTTACTGGGGTGTATTTTATCATCCACATCCATGGTTACTCAATATTTAATATTGTTTCCATCCAACTACAATTGTTTAAATCCAATTTTACCCTTCGGTGAGTTTTGAGTAAAAGATATAAAAGGAATCTTTTGTCGTTTTTTGTATGAGGTACTTTTTGACTTTTCCGACAAAAGTACGAGAAGAATGTTTTTTTAACTTATAAGGCATTAATGGATTTTTAAAACATTATTTCCAAGAATATTAATTTACAAGTTTTCATGTTTATTTTTAATCAACTTATTTTAGTTTAAAATTGTATGACATGTTAAGAAAGGAAAAATATTTTTGAAGTAGAAAGGATATTTTCCTCAAGAATGGAGTTCAAGTGTTTTATCAAAATTATTTTCCATCTAAGATAATATAGGGTTCTGCTTCTATCCCTATTATTACATTTATTTGATTATATTGTGATGGAATTATTTTTATGAATTGCTTTATCTTATATGAATTGTTTTATGATGTCATGTTGTTTAAGAATCCCATTTTTATTACATGGGTTATGCAATGATGTATGATTTATGATTTTGTGACACACATAAGAATGATATAATTATGATATGGGTGGGACCTATATCTCCCTCCAATGCATTGGGTAAAGATTTTATATCTCATGAGATAGACATGGCTGGAACGGCAGGTTAAATCGGTTCAGTGAAACAGGACTGAAACGAGGAGTGAACTCAGTTCAGAAATGGACTTTGTCCACTAAGATAGTCTTGGCAATGAGTCTTGACTAATAAGAAATGATTCTCTATGATTATGTGTGTATTACACAAAGTTTCATGTTTTAAGTTATGATTATTGGGATTTCATTTCACTATTATGATTTATCCCATGTTATGAAATTATTCTCTCTTTTGCAGGTTAAGATTTCCAAAATGTTATGTTCTTATGAATATGATGTGATTGAAATTTATTTTTTTACCCTTAATGAGCATTTGAGCTCACCCTTTTGTATGTTTTCTTTCCCCAGGCTAGGAAGAAGGTTATTAGGTAAGATATGCCAAAAGGGACTATAGATACGATGAAATAAATGGGAGACAGTGTAGACGCTTTATGAACTAGTTGTTTATGTTTCCCAGTTTCTAAAGACACTATACCTATACGGTCCTTTCATGGTTTTTTTATATGTTGTAATAAGTATGCTTCATTTTTGAAGTAATAACAATGTATGTAAAGTATGGGTCATTATATTTGGTATCAAAGGAAAGTTATAGCCACCCTTTGGAAACTAGGATGTGAAAGCCTTAGTAAGAACCCTAAGGATAATTCTAAGCATAGAACACAATATTAGTGTTTTAGAAATGACCATGAATAACCTAGGATAATAACTTAAGTGTGAAATTTTATTCTTGATTATGTGGTTTTCCTACTATAATTAGTGTTGCTCACACTATTCTTCTTGGTTTTAGTCAATGGATGGAACCCGAAGGAACCGTGTTAATGTGGAATGCGATGGGAAATGCAATGATTGTCCCCCTGAGCAACCAAACATTATGGGAGATGGAATGCAAAATCTTGTAGCCATGATCACCCAACTTTCTCAAGCTATGAATCATGAAGGAATTCCAAACGAGCAAAGGAAGGAGCAACATTATGTTGAATCCTTCATGAGGCAGTGTCCACCTTCATTCAGCGGGTCTACTGATCCATTAGTTGATGAACAATGGGTTAGTACTACTGAAAAGATATTTTCAGTTCTTCAATGTTCTGAACATGATAAAGTCATCCTAGCAGTGTATCATTTGGAAGGAGATGCTAATCAATGGTGGAATCTTATTAAGAATATGAGGAAAAGGG
This sequence comes from Viscum album, assembly GCA_963277665.1. Taxonomy (NCBI): domain Eukaryota; kingdom Viridiplantae; phylum Streptophyta; class Magnoliopsida; order Santalales; family Viscaceae; genus Viscum; species Viscum album. The sequence goes on along the minus strand of OY728153.1, from coordinate 1,775,892,755 downwards.
ATGAAATTGAGTCCATGGAATGGGACGAGTTCAAGAACTTATTTTTCAATAAGTACTTCCCTCGTATTCTCCAAAAAAAGATAGAGAAATAGTTTCTTGAACTGAAGAAAAAGGATGATGAATCTGTTGGTACCTATGAAGAAAATTTTACAAGACTTGCAAGGTACGCTTCTGGTATTATTATCCAACCTGAGAGTAAGATCGATCGATTCTTTAGGGGCTTAAAACCAAGTCTTCGAAGGGCCTTAGCCATAAGGAACTTCAACAGCTATGAGGAAATCGTTCGATGTGCTCTCAAAGTTGAGATGGAGATTGGGGTAACCCATCAGTCATATGGGTTTGATAACAAGAGGAAAATGGAATTCAAAGGAAAATATAAAGAGAACACTAAAAAGAAGATGAGCTTTCCCTTATGCTCAAAGTGTGGAAAGAAACATGGAGGGAGTTGTCTTAAAGGGACAAGTAAATGTTTTAAATATGGAAAGGAAGGTCATCGGGCATTTGAATGCCGCAATGATGGGAAGAAGATGTCTAATGATGCAAACAAAGGAAGGGATACGCAAAATGAACCTACTACACTTCAATTTTTCAAGTGCAAGGAGATGGGGCATTATGCCAATCAATGCCCAAATCCAAGGGTTGATGATGATGGTCGATGTCAAAAAACTCTTAAGGCTAAAGACAAAGGAAAGTCACATGCAATTTCTATCAGCGATGTGGAGTACGATAACGATGTGGTGAGAGGTACACTTACCATCCACTCTAAAGTAGTAAATGTATTATTTGATTCTGGATCCACCAACTCTTTTATTTCTAAAGAATTTTCTAAGAGTATCACCATATTACCTCAACAATTAGATGCTGAGTTAGCTGTGACAACCCCTAATGGTACAACAATCGCATCAAAAGTTTATAATTCTTCCCCGATTGAAGTTTGTGGGTAAGTACTTCCTGCAAATCTTGTGATCCTTCCTATAGTGGAATTTGATGTGATTCTTGGAATGGATTGACTTTATTTATATGGATCTCATATCAATTTCCAAATAAGGGAAGTCACATTTCATATTCCATATCAATCTATGATCGTCTATCGATGCAAGGATGAACATAACCTTCCAGTGGAAATTTCTTCCATCTTATGGGTCTTGATTCCACTAAATGAGGGTTATTTATCTCAAATGGCTAGAGAGAAACTCACGATTAAGAATATGCCCGTTGTACGGGAGTTTGATGATGTCTTTCCAGAGGAATTTCCGGGTCTTCCACCAAATCATGAAGTTGAGTTTTAAATAGAACTCGTACCGGGTGCTTTGCCTATTTCAAAGACACCTTATTGAATGGACCCAATTGAGTTGCAGGAATTGAAGAAGAAACTCCAAGAGAATCTTGATAAGGGATTCATACGCCCTAGTGCATCACCTTGGGGAGCACCTGTTCTGTTTGTTAAGAAGAAAGATGGATCAATGAGACTCTGCATTGATTATCGAGAACTTAACAAGATCACTATCAAGAACAAATATCCTCTCCAATGCATTGATGACTTATTTGACCAACTACACAGAGCTCAATACTTTTACAAGATTGATCTTCGTTCAGGGTATCATCAATTAAGGGTAAAAAGGGAGGATATACCAAAGATGGATTTCCATTCAAGGTATGGACACTGTGAATTTATAGTGATGCCTTTTGGTCTTACTAATGCCCCTACTATCTTCATGTATCTGATGAATAGAGTCTTTAGAGACTATCTTGATCAATTTGTGGTAGTCTTTATAGATGATATTCTTGTCTATTCAAAGAGCAAGGAAGAACATGAATATCACTTGATAATTATATTGAAGACCCTGAGAAAGGAAAAGATTTATGCCAAATTTACCAAGTGTGAATTTTGGCTTCAAAAAGTTGCATTTTTGGGTCACATAATCTCAAAAGAGGGGATATCTGTGGATCCAGAAAAAACAGAGGTTATCAAAAGATAGTCGAGACCAACAACAGTAACTGAGATCCGAAGTATTCTTGGTTTGGCTGGATATTATCGACGTTTTGTGAATGATTTTTCATGATTATCTAATCCACTCACCAGGTTGACTCAGAAAGGAGTTAAGTTTGTTTGGATGGAGGAATGTGAAGAGAATTTCAAGGAGTTGAAAAGAAGGTTATCCAGTGCACTTGTGCTCACACTGCCTTGTAGTGGAGAAAGATTTGTGATCTACAGTGATGCATCCAAGAAGAGGCTGGGGTGTGTTCTTATGCAAAATGATATGGTGATAGCTTATGCCTCACGACAGTTGAAAATCCATGAGAAAAATTACCCAACACATGATTTGGAGTTAGCTGCGGTAATCTTTGCATTAAATATTTGGAGGTATTATCTTTATGGAGAAAGGTGTGACATTTATACTGATCATAAAAGTTTAAAGTATATTTTCACACAAAAGGAGCTAAATATGCGCCAAAGAAGATGGTTGGAACTGATTAAGGATTACGACTGCTCAATTCATTACCACCCTAGGAAAGCAAACAAGGTGGCAGATGCATTAAGTCGACAAGACCATACCAGTTTATCCATGATGAGGATCACAAAAGATCCAATATTTATGGATTTACAAAGGATGGATCTTGGAATTATAATGGAAGGGGGAAAATTGTATCTTTCTCAAATGAATGTTCAACCATCTATACATGTGAATATTAAAGAGGCGCAGAAAGGAGATGCAGAGTTACAAAAGAAGGTGAGAAATATTCCTGAATTCAACCTTGATTGTGATGGGATACTAAAGTTCAGGAATTGGGTTTGTGTTCCTCCCATCCCTGAATTAAAGAAGGAGATGCTGGATGAGGCTCATAGTTCTTCATTCTCTATTCATCCTGGAAGCACGAAGATGTATAGGGACCTAAAAGAGTACTTCTGGTGGGATGGCATGAAAAGAGATGTTGCTGAATATGTCTCTCGATGCTTGGTTTGTTATCAAGTTAAAGATGAGAGACAAAAGTCTAAGGGGATGTTACAACCATTACCCATACCCGAATGGAAATGGGAAAACATCACTATGGACTTTGTCACAAGACTTTCTAAAACATCCAAAAGAAATAATGCTATCTGGGTCATAGTTGATCGTCTTACAAAGTCTACACACTTCATTGCTATTAGAGAAGATTTCTCTCTAGATCAGCTTCCAGGATATATGTAAAGGAAGTGGTAAGATTTCATAGAGTACCACTTTCTATTATATCTGATCAGGATCCGAGATTTACCTTGAAGTTCTGGCGAAGTCTTCACCATACTCTGGATACAGAGTTGAGTTTTAGCACTGCTTATCATCCTTAGACAGACAGTCAGTCTGAGAGAACAATTCAAACTCTAGAAGATATGTTGAGAGCTTGCTCTATGGATTTCAAGGGTGGTTGGGATCAACACCTACCTTTGGTGGAATTTTCTTATAATAATATCTTTCACTCCAGTATTCAGATGAATCCTTATGAAGATCTCTATGGAAAGAAATGCAGGACTCCAACTTGCTAGGATTAAGTTGGGGAAAGAAAGCTATTAGGACCTGATCTTGTTGATGAGATGGCAGAAAAGGTCCGATCTATTCAACAACACATAAGAGCAGCTCAGAGTCGACAGAAAAGTTATGCCGACAACCGAAGAAAAGACCTAGAGTTTGAAGTGGGTGATAATGTGTTCTTACAAATATATCTCTGGAATAGGGTCATGATATTTGGAAAGAAGGGGAAGTTGAGCCCTAGATATATCGGTTCTTTCGAAATACTGGATCGTGTTGGAAAGGTAGCTTACCGATTGAAACTTCCACCGAATCTCTCTCAAGTTCACGATGTGTTCCATGTATCTCTCCTGAGAAAGTACATACCTGATCCTTCACATGTACTCACCTCAGAAGTTGTACCTCTGGAACAAGATCTTTCTTACGAAGAACAACCGATAGAGATTCTAGATCGTAGTGAAAAAGTCCTACGGAACAAGACCACTCGCTTGGTGAATGTTATATGGAGGAACCAACAATTAGAAGAAGCTACATGGGATCTTGAGGATATGATGAGGGAGAGGTATCCTCATCTTTTTGTTACAAAGTGACGAATTTCGAGGGCAAAATTCATTTTAAGGGGGGTAGAATGTAACACCCGAGACTTTTATGAGAAATTATCTGTTTTTATGTTATATAAATCATCAAAGGAATCTTTCACTACACACAACAGTAGCTTGGCTTTCTTTACACGCAACCATGACCTTCCTCGATAGCTTGCGTCATACACAATACCGAGTTTCACTAAACAACGATATGCTATTAAAATATTATTAAAACTAGCCATTATGAATAGTAATAACCACTTTTTGAAATTTTGTAAATTTTATTTTTCAAAATGGACTTCATTTTTGGATTTGGAATATCAAAATTAGCTTAGGGTGAAATTTTGGTACTTTTCGGATAACTTTCATAATCTGATGAATAGTGAAAATTATTAAATTTTAATTAAAAACAACTTTTTTAAGAAAAATAATTAATAGTGATAAATTATTAATTTGAGTGGTTTTAAAGTATATTTAGAATATATTTTTACAATTTAATACAATGTTGTTCATTGGATGTAATTTCACATTTAAACCAGACATAAACAGGTGTCAATCTTTTGATAGTTATTATCTCTTAAAAACACGCTATTTGTCTTGACGACGGGAATTAATTTTTAAATTAGATAATGTAACTGATATGTTTTGAATTTGGTAAAATAAACATCATTTTTGAATTCATAATATCAAATATATATTAGGACTAATTTTTGGTATTTTTCTGGAAACTTTCATTTTTTTGATGAATAGTGAAACCACTAAATGGTAGTTAAAAAACTGAATTTTTTCATAAAACTTAATTTTACCGCTTCTGTGAGTGGAATTTCAAAAATCCGAGAGACACGGTTAATATCAAGGACTAAAATTTGGTTCAATGAGATGAAAGTAATTTTTGGTGAATAGTAACTTTTTACTTTTTTTTACCACGGTTAAAAGTAAATAGGGAAATTAAGGGTAAAAGTGTTATTATTATTACCCTAGAACATGTCCTAATTCTATTGGATAAGTGTAATTCAACCAAAAACAACCTTAGGAATAAAATATGACCATTTAGGACCACTTGGTTTAGATTAGGACATTTATTATCAATTTATTTACAGAAGGGTTAAAATAGTTAAAACCAAAGTTTAATAACTAAATAATTTTTAATATAGGGTTATACATAAGTTAAATTCGACTATAAATCTTCATTATAAATCTAAAATGATTTACTACATAATGGTATTTTATTTGTAATTTTTATACTTAAAATAATTTAATTTATTTATGATACAGTGATGATGCAGTAATTATCTTATTAATGAAATATTGACATAATTGATGTTATAAATACCCAAATAAATGTAATTTAAGACTTTTTATGAATTAAAATAATTTTATATATTAATATTACATGTTACTATTGATTTAATTAAATGTTTTCTAACTAATCATTCTGTTATGATTTTCACAGAAATCAATTACCAAATAGTGTCAAAATTGACATAAAATAGTTTTTAAAACAAATACTATATTATTAATTTTTATTTTATTCCTAAAAATATAAGGTTTGGCCAAATGACTTAGATACGGTTATATATATTAATAATAAACAACTTGGGGTTCATTTGGCTTGATATAGTAAGTTTATTAACCTTATAGTGTAAGAAAACAAGAAGACATGGTAAAAGTTAAATTATCTAACTTAAAGTTAAATCTAAATGATAAGGTTAAAATTGATACCTAAACTTGTCTAAATTCTATTGGATGAGAGGATTTCTACCCATCCCTACCTTAGCTTCTAAATATATCAATTTGGAGCTATTAAAAACCGAATTTGACTTTAATAAAATAATATTTTTAGTTATTCCAAAGGTGCCCCTCTCCTCCCTTATAAAAGGGAACCTCCTCCCTCTCTTCCTCACACAAATTTGAGCCTTCAAGCTCGGCCAACCCTGGCCAATATCTCCTCTCCACTTCCCTAGAAACATCCTAGAGGTACTGGTCTTCTTTAAAGACCAATTTTAGTGCCCTAAGAGGAGGTCTCAAAGAGGAGCTTCAAAGAAGAGGTAATGCCCGTTACCGATTCTTTCATCTTTATTTCTTCTTCCACTTATTCTTATTTAGTTGTTTAATTATGAAGTAATAAAATCAGTATCACTCATATAATGATATATTATTATAAGTATGAAACAACCCTATTTCACCATCTATCCATCCTACGGAAAATGAAATCACCACGCGTGCGTACGTACGGAATACCGTCTCCACGCCGTGGTGTAATCTATTTTCCACCACCACCTTACTCGGATGGGTATAATGGTGTAAATAATAACTATATATGATTATTGTAAAGTGATATTGATTCTTAAATAGTATACATACACTCCAATACAGTTCCACAATAATGGGAACGATATCATCGCTCGTGCGTACGTACGGAATACCATCTCCACGATGTGATGCGACTCGTTATACATGATCTTCATTTCATAATGATTATATAAATTAATTGAGTGAATGAATATGATATATATTACACTAATACCATTATGGAAATGAGGTATCTATAACCTAAAAAGAAAAATAAGAATTTATTTGACAAAACGCGCATAAGAACAAAAAGTAATAAACACCCGAATAACAAGTAGTAATGAAATATTACTAATAAGAAGCTAAAACTATGACCATATATGATATCATAAAAATAATTATGATTCTGGAATAAGTCAATTACATTATTTAAATCATTATATAGGAGGTTCAGACACTTACGAAGCAAATCAGACCTAAGGTAACAGAAAATATCATAATCTCATTTTATCCGAGATTGTTTATACTTTGGTATTTACTGGGGTGTATTTTATCATCCACATCCATGTTTCCTCAATATGTAATATTTTTTCCATCCACCTACAATTTTTTAAATCCAATTTTACCCTTCGGTGAGTTTTTAGTAAAAGATATAAAAGGAATCTTTTGTCGTTTTTCGTACAAGGTACTTTTTGACTTTTCTAACAAAAGTACAGGAAGAATGTTTTTTTAACACATACGGCATGAATGTTTTTTTAAAACATTATTTCCAAGAATCTTCCTTTAAAATATTTCATGTTTATTTTTAATCAACTTCTTTTAGTTTAAAATTGTATGACATGTTATGAAAGGAAAAATGTTTTTGAAGTTGAAAGGATATTTTCCTCAAGAATGGAGTTCAAGTGTTTTATCAAAATTATTTTCCATCTAAGATAATATAGGGTTCTGTTTCTATCCCTATTATTACATTGATTTGATTATGTTGTGATGGAATTATTTTTATGAATTCCTTTATCTTATATGAATTGTTTTATGATGTTATGTTGTTTAAGAATCCCATTTTTATTACATGGGTTATGCAATGATGTATGATTTATGATTTTGTGGAACACATAAGAATGGTATCATTATGAGATGGGTGGGACCTATATCTCCCTCCAATTCATTGGGTAAAGATTTTATATCTCATGAGATAGACATGGCTGGAACGGAAGGTTAAACCGGTTCAGTGAAACAGGACTGAAACGAGGAGTGAACTCGGTTCAGAAATGGACTTTGTCCACTAAGATAGTATTGGAAATGAGTCTTTACTAATAAGAAATTATTCTCTATGATTATGTGTGTATGCCAAAAAGTTTCATGTTTTAAGTTATGATTATTGGGATTTCATTTCACTACTATGATTTATCCCATGTTATGAAATTATGATCTCTTTTATAGGTTAAGATTTCCAAAATGTTATGTTCTTATGAATATGATGTGATTGATATTTATTTTGTTTACCCTTACTGAGCATTTGAGCTCACCCTTTTGTATGTTTTCTTTCCCCAAACCAGGAAGAAGGTTATTAAGTAAGATATGCCAAAAGAGACTATAGATATGATGAAATAAATGGGAGACAGTGTAGATGCTTTATGAACCAGTTGTTTATGTTTCCCAGTTTCTAAAGACACTATACCTATACGGTCCTTTCATGGTTTTGTTATATGTTGTAATAAGTATGCTTCATTTTTGAAGTAATAACAATGTATGTAAAGTATGGGTCATTATAGGTGACCTTCTCAGATGTTTCTCAGGGTGTGTGTGAGTGAGGAAAAAGCACATTGGAAAAGACATGTGTTGGCTTGTAGGGACTGTCATTAGTCAGATGACTCGTTCAGGAACGTGGGTGGGCCCCAGGGTGGGAACCATGTGTCTGTGGGGAAACTGGTGATACCTGGCGGGCCGGGACCCAATGACCATGTTAAAGGTTGGGTGTCTATGCTATCACCAAGACCCAATTATTACATTTGGTATTAGAGGAGGAACCTGACCTTAAGTGTGGGGGCACTTCTTGGGTTGAGATGTAGGATACACGATGAGGATGTTGTGCTATTTGGGGGGGGGATATAACACCTTAGAATGATAAAGGGTTAAATGACTAAATGATATGACTCATGTCAATAAGGTGCACCTTCCTTTTAGGGAGCCTACCTGATTAGAACTCCATAGTTAAGAATGATTGGCCTGGATTAGTGATCAGGATTGGTGTAGACCACGTGTCTACGGGGCAACTGGTGGTACATGGAGGGCCACGACCCAAAGACCATGTTAAAGGTGGGGTGTTTGTGCTATTAAAAGGACTCAGTTGTTACATTTGATATCAGAGGAGGAACCCAACCTTACATGTGGTGGCACTGCGTGGGTTGAGATGTAGGGTCCACAATGAGGAAGCTGTGCTCTAAAGGGGGGTGAATGTAACACCTCAGAATAATAAAAGGTTAAATGACTAAATTATATGACTCATGTCAATAAGGTGAACATTCCTTTTAAGGAGTCTACTTGATTAGAACTCCATAGTTAAGTGTGCTTGTCTTGGAGTAGTGATTAGGATGAGTGACATTTTGGGATGTTTCTCAGGGTGTGTGTGAGTGAGGATAAAGAAAATTGGGAAGGAAATGTGTTGGCTAGTGAAGACTGTCATTAGTTAGATGACCCATTTGGGCACGTGGGCGAGCCCTAGGATGGGAACCACATATTAGCGGGGAAACTGGTGGTACCTGGCAGTCCAAGACCTGATGACCATGTTAATGGCAAGGTGTCTATGCTATCATCAGGACACAATTGTTACAAACCTCCCATAGGGACACAAATTTTGAACTAATGTTTCTTGGGAAACCTTTGTCTTTGGTGATGGGAACTCTAATCATGCTAAATCTAAAACTGAAATCGTAATGCAGGTGGAGATTGATGAACAACATATTGGAAAGGACATGAGTTATCCTACGGGGACTATCATTAGTTAGATGACCTGTTTTGGCATGTGGGTGGGTCCCAGGGTGGGGAACACGTGTCTGCAGGGCAACTGATGGTACCTGGCGGGCCAAGAACCGATGACCATGTTAAAGGCAGGGTGTCTGTACTGTCACCGGGACCTAGTTGTTATAGGCCTCCCATAGGGAAATAATTTTGGAAATGATGTTTCTTGGGATACCTTGGTCTTTGGTGATGGGAACTATGATCATGCTGAATCAAAAACTAAAATCAAAGTGCAGGCAGAGATTGATGACCAGCTGAGGCATGAGAGGAATCTTGCTACAAACCTTAAGGGTAAGAAAAATATGAGATTGACTCTAGCATTTTATGTAAGTGAACACAAATAACTTTCTCAGGTAAAAGTGGTTTTTTGAAAACATTTGAGCCTCCCACTATGGGCATCAACCAATGGAAGGATAGCTCATCCCAATATTTTTATGAGCAAGGGAAGAAAGACAAAAGCATGGATGACATGCCTACCTGATTAGAACTCCATAGTTAAGCATTCTTGGCCTGGAGTAGTGATCATCATGGGTGACCTTCTGGGATGTTTCTCAGGGTGTGTGTGAGTGAGGAAATTTTTTTGGAAAGGACATGTGTTGGCCTATGGGGACTGCCGATAATCAGATGACTCATTAGGGCACATGGGTGGGCCCTATGTTGTGGACCACTTGTCTGCGAGACAACTGGTGGTACCAAGTGGGCTAGGACCCAATGGACATGTTAAATGTGGGGTCTCTATGATATCACCAAGACCTAGTTGTTACATTTGGTATCATAGGAGGAACACAACCTTAAGTGCAGTGGCACTGTCACCGAGACCTAGTTGTTACATTTGGTATCATAGGAGGAAAACAAACTTAAGTGTGGTGGAACTACATGGGTTGAGATGTAGGGTACACAATGAGGATGTTGTTCTCTATGGGGGGGGGGGGGGTGAATGTAACATCCCAGAATGATAAAGGGTTAAATTACTAAATTATATGACTCATGTAAACAAGATGAACCTTCATTTTTGGGAGCCTACCCAAATAGAACTCCACAGTTAAGCATTGTCACGACCCCCTCCCCACAAAGTATACCCCTCCTCAGCCGGCAATGTGAGAAGGGAGATAATGACTCCTAAGTCCCGCCTCCAGTAGGACTCGGGTTGGCGACTAGCACCTAGGGTATAGTAAACACACAAATGGGAGGCATTACCCTCTAAGAGAACACATGTGGAAGAGAGAGATAAGTTAAACACCAACCAACTCCAACTCAGACTGAAATAAAAATGAAAACCCAAGTTCACATATGTAATGTCATGAAAAACTACTACAAATGGAAGGGGAAAACTACAAGTACCCAAAATAAAGTAAAAATAGAAGCAACCACAATCCCGAATAGCTCCTGCAACCCCAAGATAGTAGAAACCAGCTTGATATTCTACCTGCTATAAGTGACCTAAAAAATAGTTTATATATACATAGGGTGAGTATAACAGTATAATCAGTAGGATCCTCCCTGAAGCCTCTCATGAAAAAGTAAAGAAAGCATGCTAAAGCACAGTGAACAACAAGTGAATCTAACTCGTCACCTAAATAGGTATACTAAGTTCACAACCTCACCATGTCTACTCTCACCAAGTAATGCATACAAGAGTATATAATATAATAAAAATATCAAGGGTACCCCGCTACTACTTACCCACTAGTTTTCTACTGATCCCCAACGTCGCATTTCCTAAGCATCTCTCTCCAAAAAGGCTTGCCCGCAGACACCTGGGCGAAGCACCACAACTTGCACCTCGTGCAACAAAACCACCACATCCACGTAAGAAAAGTAACTAGGTAGTTTCTGGGAGCCACTACAACTCATATAATGTGTAACATACGCCGGGTATTATACCTCAAGACATTAAATCCCACACACCGAGTAAGAATCCTCAATCCATCACTGCTTATACATGTTAAAAATATAGTAGTCCATAGGATACTATATCCAAAATATATGTGTGTGAATAACCAAAAGCAATTACAACCCTCTAAACACATATATGGGGAAAACTAACCACTGTTCCTATCAGCACAAGTAACTACCAAGAGAAGAGAGCGGGGCCAAAGGGGGTAGTCAGCCATCCATCCTCCCACCAGAATGTTGGGGAAAACACCCCCCAGGGCTCAGAATCCCCAGGGTGTCAGTGTCCCTAACTGACAGGGTGGATTAGCGTATAGAAACACAAAAAGTACAGAATATACTAATCTCACAACCACACTATGGGAATAACCTAGTCTTAGACTCAACTACAGCTAACGTCTCTCAGACTCCCGACTTCCACTTCTAATATAAGGTATCCTATAAGAACACAACCATTTAAAGAGATTTATTGCCTTACTTCATTCCATTTTTCTACTTCCACTTTACATTAATTAATCATTTAAACCTTAATTAACCATTAACAATTCCACGTTAAATTTTATTAGCATCACACCCAAAGTCCACTGTCCCTTTAAAATTGCAACCTTAACATTTCATTCCAATAAGCTCTAACCCCATGGGTTAACATCATTTATTCAATTATTTACTTACAGAATTACTTCCCCATATTCCTAGGCATTCTAGAAAAACATTCTATACTACTAAACACGAGGGGGATCAACACGGTGAGTAGATAACTACCCGTAGAGTCTTTGCAGCCTATATCAAGAGCGTAGACCCATCCTCCATTAGGAAGCTAGACACAGAAAGAACGCGGCGTACCCTGTGTGTCTTTACCCCTTTCGAAAGAAGGGTAAGCAAGACCAGATTCCTTGAGAAGTGGGGAAAGTAGTGTAGACAACCAATCAAAGAAACAACAAGCATCCATACATTCACATCTAACACATTCCATCATCCCTAGTGTCCTATCTAACACCCACATGCATAAACCGATTCATCTCGCCACTCTAGGAATTATTTTCTGCCACAACCAATAGGCCTCTTTACCCCCACATATCACAACAACAATCCTAGCACACATCACAACACAAGCAGTAGGAAAAAAAAATCATATCAATTGGGCTCTTAGACCTTAAACAAGAAAAAAGGGTAACTCAGAACCCTACAAGGAATTATCTTTTATCAAAAAACAAGTTCATTAATCCATATTGGATTAACCAATTTATTATTTATAGGTTCCAAATATGGGTTACCTAACCAGTAACCTATCACAAATAATTAAACATTATTACTACACTAATTTGGCCAATCATTTTTTTCCATTTAAAAAACCAGTTTAAATGGGACCGGTACCCCAACATACAACCATAACTGCAAATAATATGGATGAACCTAAAACGACACAGAACATCACAACATTACACATCATAATAGCCATAATCATCTCCAAAACCCATTCAATATTCTTTTTATCCCATAGCCAATTCCCACTCTAGGTGCCTCCAAAAATTTACACTTTGAACCCAGCTTCTAAGTTGCTCCAGAGCTGGCATATCAGATGAATCATCTTTGACCACTCTACCCTTTTTCAAGGAATGAACCACCTCTCCACTCTGCTTAGAGGCGGATCTAGTCCACATCGGTGGCGGAAGGTGAGAGTTATCCTTCTTCATTATTCTTCTTGATGGTGTAGACAAAGGTCCTTCACCTACAACTATTCTCTGATTCCCACTCTTAACAATATCACTGAATGAAAGGCCGGTAGGACCACTCACAAAGTCTTTCCATCCCCCCAAATTCTCCTTTACTTTACCGCGATGTTCACTCCCAACAGAAACTGGGCATTTTGTGTTATTACCCGGCCTCTGATACAGAGTGTTTATCTCCAATAGAGGGAGACACATATCTTCAGTCGGAGCTTCTTCCATAGATATGTACAAGGCCTCCTTCCCTTTATTATCATTTCCCTTGTTTTTACCCCTCATTTATTTGGCCGAAGCCTTACTTTCAAATGGGAAAAGAGGCCCAACCCCTTCGATATAATTACCCACATCTTGGATGACCTCCTTCTGTCCCAGATTCCCAGAAAAAATCTCCTCTTTGGGTGCCCCCACACCATCATCCCCATCTCCTGAAACAACACTTAAAACAGGTTCAAATGTATCATTACCAAGGCATTCAAACCTGTTGGATACAGAAACAAAAGGTCTGGTCACTGGATCCAAGCCTCTAGCCACCCCTGTACCAGAATCCTTCAAAGAGGGCCTGTTACCCGCCTCCCCCATTGCCTGCACCAAAACATACCCCACTCCAGCAATCACCCTATCTTCATAAGCCTTAGCAGCCTGATCGTCCTCCTCCAACACCATACTGACCTCAACCAATTGTCCAGCCACCACTGGAGTCTGAGCCTCCTTGCCTTCCCCTTCTGATTCCCTCTCCTCAGGAGCAGGAGCAATAACCTCCTCAACTTCCGCCTTGCTAACATCAACCAGCTGATGGGCCACACCTGAAAGATGGGAGCTTTCACCTCCGCCATTAGGTCCATGCTCCTTCTGATCACACCCAGCCCTCATACCAAACTCTGATACCCTTCCCCTTGTTTCTCCTACCCTTCAGCTGAGATCATGTAGACGAGCCTTCAAGGGTGCTCTCTTATGACAAAACTCCACTCCATGACCAAAACGGTGACAAGAAGAACATAAATCCATCCAATTATCATAAATCACCTATTGTCTGCATATATACTCTTACCCAATTGTAATCCACACATAATCAAAAGGATGAGGAGAGGCATCCATTTCCACACAAATCCCGGGGTTAACCGGATGACACACAACATTAGTTCAACAACCGGATCACAAATACCTTCCTACGAGATTACCAATCATTGGAATAATAGTAGGGTTCTGGAAGGGAAGCGACAGATTAGGGAGGCTTACCCAGACCACCACCGATGGCAAGTCATGCTTCATGTGAAAATAAAAGGACCAGTGTAAGAGAAGGAAAAGACATCCGTTGAAGTTGCAAGGAGCCCTCGACCAAGCTGTAATGAGATCTTCATCAGATTTGAACCGAATCATCATGTGATTCGTATCAAGAAAGCCGACAATAACTCTTTCCTGAAGGTCCTACGAACCAAATATGAACGTGTCGAATGCATAAAAAGAAGGTCATCTATTTCTAAACCGCGCAATCAAAGTAAGATTCAGAAGCACTGAAGATTCTAAAAACTCCGAAGTTGAAAGTTGAAGATTAGGGCACCCATCGATCAGATTGGAAGCTTTGGGACTCAAAGATACTTTCGGGAAAGGAGGGAGGAATTATGGGTTTGATAAGGGTCGGAAAACACTAGGTCTCTCACCGATCGAAGAATCTCCCTTCCCCCCCAAGGGGGGGAAGTCCGGCGTAGTCACCGTCATCACTACTCGCTCCAGAAAATCACCAGGGTTTCGTCGTCGTCACCTGTACTGCACTAATTTTATTAACATCAAATTACAACAACATCAATCAGATGCATTCACATACCTCTTTATCTTTATCCAAGCGATTATCAATTAATTTAGTATTTATGTTATTTACCAATTTCCATTAAGAACTAAAATCTATACAAATCAAGCTTTGATATCACACTATCTAGAAAAATAAGAGGCAATAACATAAGATCGATTTCAATTTATTTATCCGGTTCAAATTTTTATTATGTCAATTCCATTGTGATCTAGTGGGATAAAACATGCTAACAATACAGTTGCATTCAAAAGAAGAGAAAAGCAACAAATCCCCTACCTACAATAGTTCTTGATATATATATGAGAATGATCCACACAATAGGTTACGTTATACTCCCCTGTGACAACTGTATCCACCCGAGGATGCAGTGACACCACCACATCAGCGAGCACCCAAGAAAATCCCATTAAGAACACTGGGGTAAAATTCCATAAAAAGGGTAGGGAGAAAGAAGTATATGAACCCGAAGTAATGAAGATAGATCATACCTTATATCAAAGACTGATTGATATTTCTTGGTTGCATCAAAACAAAGCGGAAAAAATCCTAAGAGGAAAGTTTGATTGCATAAATCCTATGGAAAGGAATGGGATATTTGAGCATCTCACACCCAAGAAGAAGGAGGAAGAACTAGGGAGGAAGATATATCGTCCCTTTAAAATATTTAACGGGGCATTGGTTTAAGATACACTAGGTTCTCCATTAAAAGTGGATCACATTAAACCAAATGGTTTGACCAAGTAAAAACATCCTAAGCCTTAGAAGAAATTAATATAGGAGTTATGACCTTTGAATCATCCTTAGATTCCTTAAAATAAGGTTTTAAATGCATTTTACATCAAAGGAAATGTTAAAGGGGTGAAACTGTAGGAATCCAGAAACACTATTCACAAACTTGGAATTTGGAAAAGGAAAAACACTGTTTATGAACCTCACCATTCTGGAAGCGCTGTTCAGGAACCTCACCGTTGAAACCTCACCGTTCTGGAAACACTATTCATGAACTCAAAATTTGAAAAAGGAAAAAGGTTACTATTGGAACCTCACCATTCTAGAAACACTGTTCATGAACTCAAAGTTTAGAAAAGGAAAAATGTCACTGTTGAAACCTCACCGTTCTGGAAACACTATTCATGAACTCAAAATTTGGAAAAGGAAAAATGTCACCATTGGAACCTCATCGTTATGGAAACACTATTCATGAACTCAAAATTTGGCAAAAGAAAAACATTGTTCATGAACCACACCATTGGAACCTCACCATTTTGGAATCACTGTTCACGAACCTCACCGTTGGAACCTCACCGTTTCACTATTCACATAAAGTTACTGATGACACTGTTCACATAAGGTCACCAATTTCACTATTCACATAAGTTCACCGATGTCACTATTCAAATATGGTCACTGATGACACTGTTCATAGAAGGTTACTAATGCACTATTCACAATGGTCTACTGTTTGAACTGTTCACCAATGGAACTGCTCACATAAATGGAAATTTGGAAAAGTGTTGGGGATAAGTCACCTTGACCTCTCAAAACACCTTATACACATGATTTTTGCAATGGAATGGACCAAAGTGGTCCAGGCCATTACAAGCGTGATTGGCCTGGAGTAGTGATCAGGATGGGTGACCTTTTGGGGAAGTTTCTCAGGGTCTGTGTAAGTGAGGGAAAAGTACATTAGAAAGGTCATGTATTGGACTATGGGGATTTTCATTATTCAGATGACCCGTTTAGGCATGTGGGTAGACCCTAGAGTGGGGACCACATGTCTGTGGGGAAACTGGTGGTACCTGGTGGGCTAGGAACCAACGACCATGTTAAAGGTGGGTTGTCTGTGTTGTCACTAGGACCAAGTTGTTATAGGCCTCCCACAAGGACATATGTCTAGAACTACCATTTCTTAGGAAACCTTGGTCTTTGATGATGGGAACTCTAATCATGCTGAATCTAAAACTAAAATCGTAGTGCATGCAGTGATTGATGACCAACTAAGGCATGAGAGAAATATTGCTACAAACCGTAAGGGTAAGAAAAAAATATGAGATTGACTCTATCATTTTAAGTAAGAACACACAAAGAACTTTCTTGGGTAAAAGTGGTCCTTTTAAAACATTTGAGTCTACCACTATTAGCGTCAACCAACAGAAGGAGCACTCATCCAAATCTTTTGATGAGTAAGGGAAGAAAGAAAAAAGCATGGATGACATGAATGATTGTCCTTATTTATGGACACTTAGATTTCTTGACATCCTGAACAGGTCCAATACCAATGAGGTTTTTTCTAGGGAATTCGATAACGCTCATCAAGTCAAAGGCATTGAGATGAACATGTCAGCAGGCCTAGGTCTGGTGGATGATCCACCCCATCATATGATGGTGATGATGGGACATGGAAGCAGCCTAAAACATGGTTAAGAGGATATCACACAATAGGTAGATGCAATGGACTATTACATAAATGATCTTTTGTGTTGTAAAATAGATTTTCACTTTTGTATTTTCCCCAGTTCACTATGTACTTTTTGTTTCTTTTTTCAATAAATTTCTGAACCATGGGCCATCCCATGGTTCACACCACCTTGATTATTACTTAAATGTTGCATAGAATAGGATCTATACGAAAAGTTTGACTTCCATGAACCAGATACTCACGGTGGAATTATTTCACTAAAAATAAAATACTCTCAAAAATTCAGCAGCATAGAATCAAGATCCTCTGATGGTATTTATAGGAAATGAAGATAATATCGTAACCTTTTATAATCACAAGCAATCTCTTTCATCATCTCATTTATTCACTACCTACTACATGAAGGATCACTATCATCAAAAAATATTTTAAATTATCCATGATTTATTTCTTCTGTTTAATCTTTGATATATGATGCAAACAAATTGGTATCAAATATAGATCATTATAGAATTTTTAGATCACCAAGATGATTGTTGGAATATTAGATTCACTTGACTATAAATTTTTATGGGGAAATGATGAACAATATATCAGGCGTTGTTTTTTGAGGAACACGATGCAGAGAGGTTGATTGAATGACTAGAAGAAATCGTCCAAGAAGATTTCATAGTTCAAATCTCAATGAGACAATTAGATGACCAGATGAAAATATAAAATGTATCAAATGACCTCAAATAGTTAGGTGCTACAATAACATGCATTTTAGAATTCCCACATCGAAACACCTCAGTGTTGGGTGCTCACTTATAATACAATACATGATATAATCCGATTAGAAATCAGTTACCAAGATCTCCTCTCCCCTCATTGGAAATACCATATTTCGACCTTTACTCTACCACCATACTATAAAAAATTGCTATATACCACTCATGCCTCCTGCTGGTTCTCCTGCATGCCCATACAACCCACAGTATCTGGATAGGGTGTCGAGTTCCCACATAAGCAGTGTTGGCAGTCCACCTAGGCTGAATGGTGTATGGTATTGTTTAATTTTTTTTAACTATACTATCCATATGAAATATTCATAAAATTCCATATAGTACATAGGAAAATCAATATAATCAATTCCCAAAATCTTCTTCAAATTGAAATTAAATAAAAAATTCCATCTCAACCATACTCCAATTAATCTGAAATTATTTATTTAATTTAAAATTAATTTATAAATTCAAAACATACTCAAATAATATTTTACATGGATTTTCCACCTCTAAAAATCAGTATTGTAAATGATGGGTCAATTGAAATCACCAATGGCACATGTTTTATGAAATACAGACCAGCTCTATAATCATCACAATTAAAACCTTAAAACATATTTAAATATTTCACCAAACAATCATTGAAAAAAATTTCAATTCACTGGACACTTCACTTATATAGACCCGAATTTGAGTTTTTTTCTTCTTAAAATTACATTATAAGGGTCCTTAATAAGGAATATAAAGGAATTCTACCAAAGAATAGGTAATCGTATTTATCGACTCTTTCATGTTTATTTATTTTATTCTTATACTAAATCTATTTTACCCATAATAAAATAATAAATAAAATATAATTAATATAATTAGTTATTATTATAATAATTGGAAAATAATTTTCCACCTCTTTTCCATCCTATATAAAGTGAAAAAATCACTCGGGCGTGCGTACAATTTACCTTCTCCACATAGCGGTGTAATTAATTCTTCATCACCAATTTACATGGATGGTTATAAAGATTTAAATAATAAATATATATGATATTTATATCATGAATACAATTATGGATATGATGTAACCATGATATAGATAAAAGTAACAAATCTATAAAATCAAAATATAATGAAAAATGAACCAGTTAACACCCAAAATAATGATAATAATAAAATATTATTAACATATGGTTGATAGAATATTATAAATGGATCATATATGATATTATAGAGAGGTATATGGTTATTTTATGTTATTATAATAAATCTATATTTATTATATAGGAGGTTAAAATCATATACAAGGAATTTCAAACTTTAGTTAACGGATTTTATCTCAATTTCCACTCTATTAAGTCATATTTGATATTATGCACCTGGTTATTTTTATGTGGTGTATATACATCCCATTTTATGAATTTAACATGAATATATATTTCTTAATAATTATTAATGTTTTTATTCATGTTTAATCTTTCAAGGGGTTGCAATTTAAATGTCACTATAGAGGTAAGAAATTGTTCTAAAATCTAATTTTTTTAGGAATGACCTAATTTTAATTGTATAAATATTATAATGTATCATTCCTAAACATGGACTATTTTATTATCCATTGAATATTTAATGAGTTTTCATATTTTATTTTAACTTTTCATCTTTTTTAACTTTAATAAAGTAATTAAATATTTAAAATAAAACCGTCCGTATTTCTCTTTTTAATCAAGTATATATTTTTTTTCATGTCCATATTTTTAAAAATTATTTTATACAAGTGCCTTTTATTTACTCAAATGATTTATTAATGAAATTTTATATTATACATAAAATTTTAAAAGTTTTAAAGGTTTTGTTATAATTTGTTTCTAAAGGTTCATTTTCAATTTTCATTACAAAAAAGTGAAAAGAAATGTTTTTAATGTATACAATGTTAAAATATTTTCCCACCTCCAAAACAATTTTACACTCTTTTAACTTATTATAATAAATTTCAATGATTTTATCAAGGAAAATAATTCATGAAATATTATGTTAATGTTTTTATTATATTTTATCTTATTCTTTAAAGGAAATGATTTTATTATAAAACCTATATTTTTGATGAATTAATGGTCGTATTTTATCTCTTATTAATTTTATGATATTTTATGTTCTCTTAAAACAATCACTTTTTTATGATAATTTTTAATTAGAAATTAAATTTCTGTTAAATATTATTTTCCTTTGTAACATGGATATTATTATTATTTCCTAAACCATATACCATTTTATATACAATTTTTTATTTGAAAGTTATTTAATTTTACAGGGAAATATTAATATTCCATATTCTTTACTCAATATAAATATTTTTTGATGAGGCTTATTATTTATAAATTAAATTGATTATTCAACATATTATTAATACATTGGACATAAAATGATGTGTGTGGATAAATTATACATAGCCCCTTGATGCATCGATAGGTCTCATGAGACAAATCAGTTGGAAAAAATTATTAAATGGGTTTTTGGTATATACCTACCCATCAGTTAAATAGTCTCAAAATATGTCTTTGAAGTTAAATATATCAGGATGTCTAATATCACGACATCAAATATTAATCATTTCCTTCATTGGGATTTCTTTTATCATAATCCATGGTATTGATATAATGAAATCATTCATAGATTCATTTCATGCTCAAGTTACTGATTAAATGGAATGAGTTTTTAGTTATATACCATTCCATATTGTTTATACCTTATTTACTCATAATTTATTCTCTTGTATGTAAATATTATTAAAAATTTGATACCACCCACGATTTATTATCCTTTCCCCATCATATGAAGAATGATTTTACGAATAATATCAAGGATAAAAGACTACCAAACTGAGAATCATGCATGTATCTAGTTTTTTAAGGATACTAAATAATCACTCCTTCAGTATAAGATACCTTGCATCTTATGCCAATGTAATAAGGTAGACACTAGTTCTGGGTCACTAGAGTTGGGGTTTCTACAAATATAGATCCCTATTAATGGTAAGGTGAATTGGTTTCCCTAGTACATGGTAGGTAAAATCATTCAACCTAATTGAAGACATAGATGAGGTATCTCCCTAAAGAAGGGACTTGGGTTAGGTATTTCTGAAGTGAAGTGTCTTCCAGCCAAGATACTTTACCCCTATATTTAAGGATCTAGTTTAAGTGGTCTTCTGTGAAGGTTTAACTGTTTTAAACTTCCAAGTAACTAAATGACCTTAATTCTTGGTTATTAAATTAGGTTTATTAAATTTAATAGGTCACCTGATGATATCCAAAATACTTGGGCACATGGTACTGGAAGACATCAGTGCGGGGAGTTCAAGTTAGCCTACTCTAAGTGTCAAAGTTGTAGTTATCTCCAAAATATAAAGACCCATGAGATATATTTTCCAGAAAAATATGGGGACTAGATAACATAATGGTTGGGAATGGAGGGTGATTTTCACATGTGTGATAATTCTAGATATAGGCACACAAGTGATATTATAAAAACATGTTCATAAAAATAGGTTATATGAAGAAGGTGGGTGAACAATTGTTTTCACGAAAGTGGGATAAGGCACATATGGGTGAATCACCTTAGGAGAACACCCAAAGATCTATGTGAAGTGACATGGGAATGTTCCTAGGTTCTTAGGAAAAGTGATATTCTTCTTCCTAGGTATTTACCATCACCATATCAATATTTTCATTTTTTTTAAAAATCGAGTGCAAAATTTTTTGTAAAAATTTATTTTTTATCATTTACCATCAACCAAATTAAAATTAACTAAACATATTAGGGTATACAACTTTATACAACTCATAATTTATATTATTTTCCTAAAATAAAATAAAATTATATTCACACATATCCTAATAGAACCCATTCATAAGTTATAATAAACTATTTCATGTAATAATTTATAACTATATGGAAACAAATTTCCCTCAAGATCAAGTTTGACATGATAAGTAGGAAGCCCTTACTTTTTAGATATATCCCAATACCTCAGAATAGTCATAAGTCTAACCCAAATTTCTAATATCCATAGATCAATAATCTAGAGAGACCTTAATTCCAATTCATTTTGAAAACCTAATATATAAAAATCATAATTATCCTTTATTATTGAATTTATAATCTAAAAATAAATAACATTCCTAGTTGAATTAAGATAAATCTTATATCATACATAGCTCAGAACACCTTGTATGGATGGAATGAAATTTATAAGAAGTAATTAAATAATATAAACTAAACCATACATTCATTCATAATATAACACTTTATATTTATGGATTGAATATAGTAGTAAATAAAATAAATAAATGAACATTTCATAAATTTAGTCATTAAATAAATATATATTAAAAATTTTTAAATAAAAAATTATAAATACTTTGACTAAAAAATATTTACTAAAAATCTATAAATAAATAATCCTGAAAATTTTAAATTTATTTCAATATAAACTCTTTAATATTATCATTTTACATGGTAGTTAATATGAACATTTTAATATTTTTAAAATATGATATTTACAGAAATTTAATAATTTTACATTCTATGTAAACATTTTATATTTTTAATTATCATTTTACATCATTTAAATATCATACATTTTATAATTTTATGAAAACCATGATCAAATTCACAAAAACCCATTTTGGCTAGGTGTAAATAAATTTATAAACAAGCAATTTAATATAAACATTTCATATTATTATTTATGAAAATTTTATAAAGCAATATAAACTATTTTATATTAAGATTCATTTTAAAACTGATAAACACTTTATAAATTAATTAACCATGAAGATTCAATTTAATCCTTGATCACATCCATAAAAAAAAATTTATAATGGTCTAAGGCCCCCCCTTTAAATTTGGTGTTGGCCCTTCTATCTCATTCATGTAACACACCACATTTTAGTAATAAATTTTTCTTTAATAATTTTCATGTGTTAAACTAACTTATCCCACATGAATATCAAGATATCATGAACAATTATTTATACCATGAAGGTAATATATTTAAAAATTAAATTAAATAAGCATTTTACAAGAAACACATATGAATTATTAATACGAATAAAACACGAGGAAAATAAAAACACACACACACACAGACATATATATAAATATGAAAGCTTGAAGCATTCTTACTCATGGTCTTCGTTGAGAATCATACCACCAAGTAAAACTATATTAAGAATGATGAACATTAAAATTATAATTGAAATTATGATAAATTATTGAAGGAATATGATAATTTTTTTAGATTAGTATGTAAGGTTATATATTGGAATGGAAAAGGGTAATATTACCTTTATATGACTATTGAACATATATAACTAATAGTTAAATAAATTCATTTGGTATATTCAACTTTTGGGTATATAGATATCCATAGGTTAAAATTTATTAATCTGATAAATCTATTCATAATAATGTTGGTTGAAGAGTATTCGATACTCAAATAAATTAATCATGAGATTTGGCCATTATAATGTAGCTGTTGATATGTTGTGTATAAAATTATGGAATCAAAATCTAAAATTTACGTATAAAGGAGAATGTATGGAATAAGGAATACAATTATTCAATATGAGGCACATTTATATAATATAGGGAAGGGGGTAGGATCACTAGGGTTTTCCCTTGATCAAGCCCTAGCTAAAATTCAACAAGTGTAGATTAGGTGAAATCAAACTCAGGAGAAGTTCAAGATCATTAAGATCACTAGAATATCCTTTCTAGTTGAATAACTACCTGCATCTACCACATTTTCTCATCTCACTCATAGGTACTATATAATTGTCTTGAGTGATTTTGTAAGTTAAATTCAGAATGTTATCAATATGTAATATTAAATATGATAATTATTTTTTCTATAAAAAATGTATTTTATTATATACATTATTATATGCATTATTAAAAATATAATATCAAAAATAAATTTAAAGTTTAATCATTGAATTTCCATATATGTCAAATAAATAATTATCATCCAATAAAAAATTAATTAATTATATGGAATAAAAATCTAATTATTAATGATCCAATAAATAATTTTTATTCACAAACATTTTTTATTCTATTTCTATTTTTTTATTTGAAATAATTTTTTCATATTTTAATTTTCAATTTTACAAAATGGATTTTATAATTGGAATCGGGGAATCTGAATTGTGTAAAAGTGTCAATTTCACATTAAAAAAAGTAATTTATTGGGGTGAATAGTGAAACATGTTGGTCAATAGTAAATGTAGAATCCTTGATTGATTTTACCTCTGCAGTGCTGATCTAGAGAATTATATACCTCAATCATGTCTCTCATACTTCACATGCTACTGATTAGTTGTGAGGGTCAACATGTGACGTAGATAGATTATACCCTATGGTACATATAACTATAAACACAAAAAAATAAATATCTACAAGTGATCATTGTGAAACAAAAAAACAATATATATCATAGCTAAATTCTGACCAATAGTAAATAAAAACCCCATGCTATAAAAAAATGAATAGCTGTATATGTTATACATGTTACACAAGTCATAAAAGGATCTACCATGGGAATATCATATATAAAGTGGTACAAAATAAAAATAAGTAGTGGAAGAATCCCCAAATAGTCCTCATTCCTAGACCAAACCGATCACCCAAATCCAGTTGAACTCCACCATCTTAGTCATTCATAACTATAGAGCCCTTTTCCTTAATTGGGTCACGAAACATAATGTATTCTCATATAATAGGGTTGTCGAGTAGGGTGTGAGTACAACTTAGCGAGCCATCACTAATGGTGACCTTTAAAATTCCATTAAATATAGGTTCATTCTTGATATAAAATTATATCAAAGTAAACAAAAATAAATAACCCGTCACCTAGTGGAGGGATCCCACTAAACCACTGGTGTCCATACCTTGATTGGAAAATTATATAAAGGGATGAATACACAAGGTTTGAACACACAATTCAAGGATGAATGTTATGTAACTCCTTGTATAATAATTATGGTCACCAAACTATCACTGTTTGGTAATCTAGGTGAATGGTGCATCACTATCCCAGTCTATCTAGGTGAAAAATCCATCACCCATTTAACACCACTGAAGAATGATCCATTTCTTGGTGAATGAGGTATCATTGATCTCATCTAGATGATATAAAACCACTATCAATGAACAGGTGTCTGTTACACCACTATTTCATAGTTTGGGTAAATAAGAAACCACTAAGTTATTTTAATTTGGTGGATGACATACTTTTGATATCATCGGTCTCTATGTGGGTGATGATCTACTAAGAAAAAAAATCCATGGATGGGAAAGACACAACTAACACCATTTTCTTTGTGGATTATAAAACAACAATATCACATTATGATTGGATCATACACCATAAAAATTAGATCTCAACTGGATGGTATATCACCAAAATAGGTATTCAATTGAATGATGCACCATTGGGACAACTCCCACAAGTGGAAGATTCTCCACCAACATGAACAATCAATTAGATGATATAGCACTAGTATGAAATTTAAAAGTGGATGAGGTTCTGATATATCAATAACCACAAGTTGAAAGATGGATCACCTACTGAATTTGAGTGGATTAATTTACAAGAATATGACAAGGTTTGATAATGAACCACCACTAGTCAATTCTATGTGGATGGGGCACAACCATATGTCATGAAATCTTTAAGGTGAGAAATTAATCATTCTATAAGAATATAAAGTATTTATAACTAACTAACACATCAAGGATAATGAACATAAGTTAATACAATTATCAAGGTTTAGTTCCTAGTATACATCTCTACTAGACAAGCACTTTCCTAAGTAATTCCCCCAAAAAATACTCTAGGGATCTAGACTAGGACCCAAAGGTTAGTTCTTAGACATAGGAACCCATCTTGGGTTCAGAGTCACAAATTTAACTTATATATATATATATATATTGATCTTTAGTGACCAAGTGTCTCAAAACACACATAAGAAATGATACTTTTATCCTCTTACATTCCATATTCACCAAATTAGGTTAAGGAAACTAGTTAAATTTTGTTCTTAGGAATACAAAAAAGGGACATTTCCAGAATTTTATACGAAACTCATAAAACAAGTAAATACCATCAAGAAAGTAAGGTTAAAACTACCTTAGACTACTACAATCCTTCACAACAAATATCACCTAATAATTAGGCCTTAAATAGATTAAATTTATATAAATTTAAATATCCACAGAATGAGGCATAACCGATGATATATAGTGAAACAATTATGAAAACAAAAAATATAGTAAAAAGGAGTCATAAACTTACCTATGATGAACTCATACGATGAATAACATCTGGTTTTTTAGCTTAAATGGCAATGATACAAGGTTGAGTATAAGGAGAAGGAGAGGACAAGGGAAATTTACATCTACCATTGCTATTTGGTTAAGAAAAATGAGAGAATTCCAATTTTATAATATGGTAAAACAATTTTTCAAAAAAAAAAAAACTAAAGACCCCACTGAGAAAATAGTAGCCCAAAAATAGGTACCTAGTGGGTACTAAGTACTCATAAAAGGGTCACTGACCACCTAGTGACCGACTTTTAGGTTTTTCTTATACTTATTCACCCACCAAGTACCCAATACCCATCCATTGGGTACCTAGTGGAATCTATCATGGGATAAATGTCTCAAAAACCGACCCATTTCCTTGAAACAAGATCTTGAGTAGCCACCACCTCCTTAAAAACTCATAATTATCCAAAATACACAATGTTTGATGAAATTTAGATAAAAAATACATTTAAAAAATATAGGATGTTATAAACTCCCCATTATATTACAAATATTCCCAGAGTTTCATCGCTAATTATCACCTAGCCTCATCAGTGAAAATATTTTTCCACTATAATCACATATAAGACTTATGAACCCAATTCTCCTCATGGATACTATCATTCTACCAAAAAACTCACACATGATTATTTTTTTTCCACTATATAGTGTTCTTACTACAATCCACTATCCAAAAACATCATTTCTTGAATGACACTTCTGGATCCAGCTCGACATCGTCAACAATTATCATATGAAATGGATCAAGATGGTATATCCTAAGTTGAGATATATGGAATAAATCATTTATAAAACTATATATTTTAGGAATATCTAACCTATACAATATGGTAATGCTCATATCGACAACCTCAAAATGACCCCTTGTACCTGAGCACCAGCTTACCCTACCTTTGAATATTCCTGTGTCATAATTGAAGAACCAATCATAGAAATACTCTATAAACCACCTAAAACTATAGAGGTTGACATTAGAGATCAAGTTTATATTCATAATCAGAGTGAATTATAAACACTTACTGGTTAGATGGATATGCTATGACATCTCAAACATGAGACATGGTCCAATAATCATCAAATTCTTAACCAATATCCAACACAAGTGATACCAAAATAGTCTACCATATAAAGCCTCAAAAGACTCCATATAAATAAATTATTGATTACTTTTATTTTATGAAAACTATATAAACACTAGACAGATCTCCCATGATCCACTAAAATCAAATATTCAAGCCCACAACATGTCCTAAAACACCCAAAATGTTTTTTCAGACTGCCCATCAACATGAGGATGGTATAAATTTCTCAAATGAACCTACATATAAAATTAATTATATAATCATCAACAATAGGGAAATGTAAAAAAAGAATTATGATCATAAATTATACTCCTCAATACTCTATATATATATACAACATCCCAAACTTATATCCTTCTTAACATTTTGATGAATATGTCTCCCAAAATAGTAGGAAATGTACGACCTTCATCAAATCATCCATAGTAACCCATACTAAATCACTACCATAATATGACCTCATAAATACCATTAAAAAAATCCATGGTCACATCTTCTAACTATCACCTATTAGTTATAAATGATTTAAGAACCTATGGGTTAGTAATGCTTGATATTTACCTACTAACAGGTAAAGAATCATGAAACGAACTCTCTATGTCCTTCCTCATCCCAGATCACTAATACTGCCTCTAAATAACAAGATATATCTTGGAAAAACCTGAGTGAAAGGACCATCTCAATTAATGTTATTCCCACATAAAATCCTCAAACATGATCATATGGTATACCACATGACCCCAAACATAAATGACCTCACGATCATTGAGGGAGTAATCATGTGGAAGCTTTAAAACACATATATTATCCCTTATCACTAAGAAATACGATTTAGAAAACTATATATCCTTTACTTAGTCAAGTAGTGAGGATATAATACTCAAGGATGTTAGGGATTATCTACCTTGATAATCCTAGATATCTAGATTCATCTTAGTAAAGATGATTATTATCTATGATTCTCTATAAGAAACATGAACAAATAAATCCTAATTATTCTTACTTAGAGTATTTCCCATGATATTCCCATTCCTAGTGGTATATGCCATATTGAAATTAAATGAATTTAGGTACTTGATCCACAACATCTGATAAAGGTTCAGGTCCTGCTAAGAAAATATACATCTGAGGATCTTATGGTTAGTATACACCACGAACCTCTCTCACAGAAGGTAGTTATTCCAATAACTCAATGCATGAACTCTCATTGTCTAATCCAGATCATACATCATGTAGTTTCACTCAAGTGACCTAAGTTGCTTTTAACCATATACAACCTCTCACCCATCATAAATCAGAACTACCCCAAGACCAACTCTTTAATAATCAAAATACAATGCATACTTATTAACTATTCTAGGTAAGGTCAAGATCTATGAATATATAAAACTCCCATTTTATCATGAAATTATCTATCAAAAGAGTCTGACAACATAAAATACACTCCATTCTTGTTTAGGGAAGTCATAGAATCTTTTAGTTGGGAGATGTCATAAAAAAATATTGTAGTAACCTACCAAGCTTAGTAAAATATGAATCATGAAAATATTTTTTCTCCACTCCCAAGAAATCACAACCTGAAGCTTCTATAGATCCACTGATATGTGTGCCTCTAATATCATGCTCCATAATAAGTGCACCACACTAATCCAGAACTAAAATTTTGGGAGCTTGAAATATATTTGATACTCCATTAGTGCACTTATAATGATCTATAAATAGAGAGTGTGATCCTCCCTCGATTTATAGTACACAAAAATATCATTGAAAAATGAAACCATGAATGAGTCCAAATAAGGATGTAATACCTTATTCATTAGGTCCATAAACATTACTCATGTGTTTTTTTAAACCAAATGACATCACAAGATAGTCAAATAGGCCATAACTCTTCCTAAAATCAGTACATGGAATGTTATAATTCATCATCTTCACATGGAAGTAAACTTAAATAAGATTTATCTTAAATCATAACCTAAATATTCTCATGTTTTCAAATAGATTGTTGATATGATAAAAGGGACATAGATTCTAAAACTTCACATGGTTCATCCTACAGTAATCAACACATAGTCATAATGATCCATCTGAATTATTGTAAAATAATATAGGACTACCCCAAGGGGATATGCTTGGTTGAATATATCATTTCTACTATAAACCTTCAAGTTGATCCTTTAGATGTCTAATCTCTATAGGATCCGTCCTATATGGTGGAATGAATGTGGCTTTCATGCTAGGAATAAGATCGATCATAAAATCGATCTCATGCTTGGTTGGAAACCATTAGAAATTATTACGAAGCATATCCTAGAAATGATCAATGTTAAAAGGAAATACTATATGGCATGTTTTATTGTATCTAAAAAATCTAGCTAACTGGGTCATGATCACCATCATCTACTGATAACATAGTCCCAAATGGTCTACCTACATATCCAACTCATCAATGTTGTTATTTAGCCTTTATAGAATTGAAGGATACAAATCAGTGATAGAAGTGAATGTGTGCTTGATAAAAATTTAACCAGTCCATCTCAAGGATAAAATCAAAACTGTGCATCTATAATATAAAGAAACCTCATAGAATAGTATATCCACTAACCACCATAGTTCACACTAGACATATTCCAATACCCTTGTATCACACCCATAATAATGTATCTACATAAAACACTCCATATATGTATTCATTGAATAAATGAGAAGATATGAATTAATTAAACACATCTGTATCAAATAAAAATAATTTAGGGTCGATGTAAAAAAGAATAGTACCTTGGTCTGTTGATGTCTCACTACACTATATGAATTTTTTACCGATGATGTGATACTAGCATAATCCCAATACCTAAACTTCTATTATATGAGAAACTTGAGGAACATTGATCAATTAACACAAATTACCTTGGCTCTGAGTGATATGAATCAACCCATTGGGTCCCTACCTAGGCTAGAAGTGTAATGAACAATAATTTTTGAATGATAATTATTTCCTGAAAATATGTGTTATATCATTTTATTCACAAAAAACCATGAATTTTTTAATGAAGTGAATATAAAGGGAAATGTGACCATTTGGATTAAACCATTATATAAATGTTGGTCAATATGACCATTGGAAACTATACTCTTGATAATAAGTTTAACATCATTATTATTTTTTATAAGTAAAATTTTGAAAAATGAAAATTGATACAGAAAGAAGATTCGATGGCCTCAACCAGTAGAGTCATTCCATTTGAAGGACATTTTTCTGAACTTGGGAGGGAGGTATCATCAATAGGGTTTTCCCTTGACCAATAATAGGATGAGCTTCAACAAGTGAAGCTTGAACTAAATCTCCTACATGATAAGTTCAAGTTAGTGGAGATTACCACTCGACCGATGTGGGCCGAGGTACCCCAAGAAATTACCACCATTGCACATATTACTCTTAGGGAGTATGCGAGTGTAATAAGGGGTTATGTTTTGAGAACCTAGTTACATAAAATTTAATTCCATTTTATAAATAAAATTGTTATTTCATGAATTCCAATTTAAGAATAGTTTTTCTTAATATAAAAATATGATGAATTTGATAAATTTATTTCTTGGACACAAATTTTACTTTTCAAAAAGAAATAAATTATATGATAAACTATGGTATTATTTATAATATTTATTTTAATGAAATTATATGATTAAAAAAATCTTATTTAAAAATAAATGATAATTCTTTTTTCAAGGGTCAAAAATTTTACTATGCATTCTGAATCAGTTATTATTTTTAATAAATAAGCATTTTTTTTATATAAAAGTTAAAATTACCATATTTATAAAATTATTAAGATAAAATAAACATAATTTTTTAAATTATAATGTCTAAATTAGGTTAGGATGAATTTATAAGAATTTTCTAAAATACGTTATTTTTTCACGAATAGTAAAAATACAGTTTGAGTTTTTCGATATGTTAATGAAATCATAATCACATAATAATGATATAATAACTAAATAACCACAATAAATGACCTAAAATATTCCATTTTATTAATATCAAATATTTTAATATATTTTAATTTATTCCCAAATATATAGTTTACTTTACAAATTCTAAAATGGAAACTTTAACTTTAAAAATGTTCGTTTGTGAAAAATTGAATTTCCCTACCAAAATAAGTAATATAAAATTATGGTAGACTCTTTTGGGTTAAAATAGAATAAAATTCATCCCAAGTTTCCAATAATATGGAAAAATACCATTGTAAAGCCCATGTGTTTTCATTTACCACTACCTAGGTGTCTATGACCTTTATTTAGGAATTAATAAACAAATCCTACACTTTTTATATAAATACCCACCCATTTCTTCATTTCCTTTCACTAAAAATTAATTATCCACGAATATATAATAGTATTATCTCCCATGGAGCCCCCCTAAGGTGTACTAAATTCCCCTAGATCTCAATCATCAAGTTTTAGGAACTACTCTTCAAGGTAAGGGAAATATCAAGTTCTCTTTTCCTTTCAAGTTACCTTTTTTATGTGGTGTGTATTTCAAATTTATAAACTATGTTATTATATCAAATTTATTTTACCACTTTAATATATTAATATTATTTTATTAATGTGTGACCCTTTGCCCCTCTCATTTTACCATTTTCTAAAAACATATTTTATACTCGTTGTACTGCCGAATTTACTCCTCACGATTTATCTTGTATCCTAAAGGAATTTTCTTGTTATTTTATTTTGTGAATATAAAAAATATTTATATTATATAGGTATTAATAATTATTAAAAATGATTTATTTTATTTTTTTATTAACATACATGAATCCCACATTCCATTTTTCTGGGTTAAAGATGATATAATGATCTTTTCTTTAAGAACTTTTTTTAAATTCCATGATTTTGATATGAAAACTATTTATTTTATTCTCCAAAGTATATTTTTGAAATGTTTGATTATGATATATTTGGATAAAATTAATTAATACATATTAATTATGTTACTTTATAGTTCTCCAATTCATCAGGTAAATAACTTAATCTCTTGAGATGACATGTTTTATGATACCTTAGTAAATAAGCTTAGAAATTGTTATGACACATTGGTGAAAAACCTTGGTGATAAAATTATGAATGTATCATTTAAATGTTGTAGCCACATTTACATGTTATTATTCATGTTATTATTATTATTATATTCCTTTTACTCATTCCTTTATGATATTCCTCATGTTCATATTGATATTTCTCAAGATCACATGTAAACTGTTCCCTTGCTTTCCCTTACCGGGCCTTATGCTCACCCTTTACTTTGATGTATGTCCCCAGGATATGAGATTAAATAAAACTATATATGATGAACCTATTATGAATCATTTAAAGTATATTAGAATAATTTTTTATGTTTTTCTGTATTATGTACATTTTTTATAAGAAACTAAACTTTAAAAGATCCCCTGTTTGTACCATGTAAATGAAAAGTTATGTAATAAAAAGGCAGGATGACATAGTTGGTATCAAAGCATGGTTTAGTTATTTGTGGAAATTATAATTTTAAACCATTATGAGGAACCTTAGGGATAAGTTATATTATAAGAAAAAATCTTTGTATTTTGGTGAAGTATTAAGTAAGTGGTTTCAGAAGAAATAAATCCCTATTTGGATACGAACAAGTGGATGTGGATTTGGAACAGATGTAACTATGGGTAAAACCTAAAACACTGCTTTGATCTAGACTCGAATGGGAACTAGTGAACGATAAAATGACTTGCTGCACTCCTAGCTGGACACTCCTGGGGGATATGTTTTGTTAGTCACATGATTCTTATGAACCATTACAAAAGATTTATAGAAAATGTAATTATTGTTAAAGAATAACATATTTAAGCATAATATTTTATGACATAAAATTAATTTAAAATTATAATATTATTAAAATAAAAATGTTTATCAATAAGTTTTCTTATTTTATAAAATTTCAGGAAATATGAGGAACTGCATAAATAATGAGTGAAACAAACCATGCATTAGTGACCCTCTAATGGATTCCAGAATGGAAAACTTCATGAGAATGATAAATAAACTGACTTAAGTTATAAGTAATAAATTGAATCAATATGAGAGACTGAATTCACCTTGAAGGGAGAAATTTTTTTAGTCCTTTATGTATCAATGAACACCTTCTATCAGTGGATCTACTGACCCATTGATTGATTAGAAATGAATAAGATACATATAATACATATTTTTTTACCCTGTTCTTTAGAGTAAGAGAATGTAACCCTAAATATGCACCTCTTAGAGGGAGAAACTGATCAGTGCTGTAAAATATTTTAAAAAATGAATCCAATAAGGGATATTCAAGCTATATAGTGGGAATAGTTCTAGGGAACCTTTTTCAAAAAATATTTTCCCCGTTCGATGTGAATGAAAATGGAGAAGAAATTCTCAGAGATGAAGTAGAAGGAAAATGAATATATGGGAAGCTATGATATGAACATCACTTGAATTTCTCATTACAATTAAAGATTTTTTATGGTTCCTAATAGAAATGTTGGTATATTATTTGGTAGACTAAAGCCCCATCCATCGAAGAATATATCTAATCAAGATTGTGATAACTATAGAATGATTATGCAGAGTGCTATAAAGGTTAAACTAGAGTTCATGAATATGCAATGACCCCATAGATTGAATGAAAAGAAGAGATAAATGGATCTAATATTAGGGAGTAATTTTGATCATGGAAGAGTAGTAAAGTAGGTGAAACTTCCCTCATGAAACAAATATGGGAAGAATGATTCCAAGAACTGCTTTTTTGGGAGCAGGAAATGTTACAAGTGCATAAGAGATGGTCATATTGCTTAGAACTATCTTAGTGAGATGAAACCTCAACTTTTAAACACTAATGACAAAAGGAAGATAGTGAATGCCCATCTTGAAGTCCAATTATTCAAGAGTGGATATCTTAGTCACTTCTCCAATCACTATACAAATCTAAAGTTAATGGAGGGGAATCACCATCAACCTAATCATGGGACAAGGGATTAAGGATGGGTGTTTTATATCACAAAAAATGAAGTTGAATCTCCAAATAATGTTGTGGATGGTACTCTCATTGTTATCTCAAATATATCAAGTACTTTGTTTGATTTTGGTGATATGAATTCCTTTATTTCCTCCAAGTTTGCAAAGAATATATAATCAATACCTGAACCTCTAGAAGTATAGATATTATTCAAGACTATTAGATGGGATATCTAATCATCAACAGTGTATAGAAACTCTAGTATTTAATTTTTAGAGCATAATCTCATAAAAAATCCCATATTCATTCCCATACTGGAATTCTATATTATACTAGGGATAGAATGGATCTTAATGTATAATTCTAACATCAACTAAAAAATCAAGGAAATATCAGTAGTCTTCAATGTACAACCTATATTTGTTTTCAAAGTATAGATATCACAAACAAAGATTTATCTAGAAGCACCTCCCATATCGTCTTTATAGAAAATTATCTTTGAAGATAAAGAAGGAAATGAAAGTATATGTATAGAAAATGTCACCTTCATTTAGTAATAAATTGATGTATTTCCTAAAGAGTAAGATAAAACTCCCCTAAAAATAGAGGCAAAGTTATCCATTGAACTCATGCATGGATCCAAGCTGATATCAAAGACCTCATATAGAATAGAAAATGTGGAGCTGGAGGAATTAAAGAAACAACTTCAAGAACTTTTGGATAAGGGGTTTATCTGACCAAGTATGTATCCTTGGGGTGAACCTATTCACTTTGTGAAGAATAAGGATATTTCAAATCATCTGTGCATTCATTATAGAGAACTTAACAGGATAACAGTAAAGAAAAAGTAACATCTTCCAAGTATTGGTGATTTATTTAACCAGTTTTGTGGGGTTCAATTATTCTCCAAGATTGATCTTTGATCTGGTTATCATCAATTTAGGGTGAAGAAATAAGATATTCCAAATACCAACTTTCAATCAATATATGATAATTATTAGTTGTTTGTTATTACCTTCGACTACTATATTTATGGATTTTATTAATAGTGTCCTTAAGGACTACCTTGATAACTTTTTGGTACTTTTTATTGATGATATTATAATGTATCTCCAAATTTGTGAGGATCATGAGGATCATCTAAGGGTTATATTTAAAACTCTAAGTAAGGATAGGCTATTTGGAAAGTTTAAAAAAATATGAATTTTGGTCACAAAAGTTTCTTTATTAGGGAACATTATAACCAATGAAGGAATATCAGTTGGCCCTACCAAGACAAAGGTGGTTGAGGAGTGGCCTCATCCTATAATAGTAGCTGAGATTCATAATTTTCTCAGTTTAGTAGGATATTATAGGAGGTTTTTGAAAAAAAAATTACGACTTTCTAATCCCTTAACCATGTTAAATCGAAATGGGGCCAAGTTTATATAGATAAAGGAGTGTGAAGAAACTAGTTATGGTTGTTTTTTATCTAAATATATGGAGGCACTATCTTTATGGGGATAAATGTGATATATAAAAAGACCACCAAAATTTGAAGTATATTTTCACACAAAAGGAATTGAACATGTGACAAAGGAGATGGTTGGAAATTCATAAAGACTATGATTTTAAAACTCATTATCACCCTGGAAGAGCAAGCAAAGTCGCTAATTCATTAAGTAGGAAAGAACATATTGTTCTAGGAATGATAAGGATTCATGGAGATTATTTGATTAAAGACCTAGTAAAACTGGACATGGGAGTCATAAGGGAAGGGACATCATCAATCCTATCCCAAATGATTTAATAACCATGATGACTATATAATATCAAGAAATCTCAAAGAGAAGATACTTTGTTATAGAATAAGATAGAGGATGTGAAGAATGATAAGTTTCTTGAGTTAAATATTGATCAGGAAGGTGTGCTAAAATTTTATACAAGGCTATGTCTTCTATCTATTCTTTAAATAAAGGAGGAGATGATGGATGAAGCTCATATCTCTATATTCTATATACCTACCGAAAGCACTAAAATTTATAGGTAACTTCATTATCATTATTGGTTGGATAACATGATAATGGATGTTGTTTACTATATGATAAGGTTCTTAGTGAATCAACAAGTGAAGGCAGAGAGACAACTTTCTAAAGGGGTATTACAACCACTAACTCTACCAATATGGAAGTGGGACAATATCACTATGGACTTTGTCACTAGTCTCCTAAAAAAATATAAAGGAAACAATGTGATATGAGTTATAGTGGATTCCCTCACCAAGACTGCCCATTTCATTACTATTAGGAAATATTTATCTCTTGAAAAAATTTCCAAGATATACGCGAAGGAAGTGGCAAGAATGTATGGGGTACCACTATCTATCGCATCTAATCATGATCCAAGGTTCACATCAAAATTATCTATAATTATTCAACATGATCTAAGTACCAAATTGAATTTCAGTATGGCCTATCACCCCAAAACTAATGGAAAATTTTAAATGACTATTCATACACTCAAGGATATACTGAGAAAATGCTCAATGGAATTTTAATGTATATGGGATCAACATATTCTATTATTTTAGTTTTCATATGATAACATCTTCCATTAAATTATTCAAATAAAACCCTATGAAGAGTTATATGGGAAGAAATGTAAAACTCTTACTTGTTGGGATGAAGTTTTTGAAAGAAAGTTTCTTGGGCCTAATATTGTGAATGAGATGAAAAAAATGTTTATGCCATCCAAAAACACATAATGGATTCTCAGAGTCTGTAGAATATCTATGCTGAAAATCATCGAAGGGACATGGATTTTGGTGTTGAAAACAAAATTTTCCTTCGAATATCACCTTGGAAGAGAGTCATGTCGTTTGGGTAGAAAGGGATGCTTAACCCTAGGTACATTATCCCCTATGAAATCCTTAATTGCATAGGATCATTGGACCATTGACTAGAACTTCCCCCAAATATAGCTCAGGTTCATGATGTACTCCATGTGTCTCTCTTGAGGAACTACACACATGACCCTTCACATGTAATGAATCCTATAGTGGTACAATTGTAACATGAACTCTTTTATGAGGACCATCTAGTAGAGATCTTGTACCATAAAGACATGGTTTTATGCAACAAGTCTACCCACCTCGTCAAAGTGTTGTGAAGGAACCATAAATATAGATAAGTGATGTGGGAACAATATGAGATAATGAGGTAGAAGTACCCACACGTTTTTCAACTAAGATAATGAGTTGAAATTTCAGGGAAGAAATTTACAAAGGGGGTAAGAATGTAACAAACCAGAATTTTTTAATGATAATTGTTTTCTGAAAATGTGTGTTATATTATTTTATTCCCAACAAAACCATATATTTTTTAATGAAGTAAATATAAAGGGAAACATGACCATATGGATTCAACTGTTATATGAACTTTTATAAATTATTACCATCGGTAAATATGATCATTTGTAACTATACTCTTTATTATAATTTTAACATTATCATTAGAGTTTATAAGTAAAATTTTTTCAATGGAAAATTGATATGGAAAGAAATGTAAAAGGACACAACTAGTAGAGTTGTTTCATTTGAAGCCCATATATAAAAACTTATGAGGGAGGTATCATCACTAAGTTTTTCCCTTGAATAATCCAAAACTGAGATTTAAAATGTGAATCTTGATAGAAATATCCTATGGGAAAAGTTCAAATTAGTGGATATTACCACTCGATAGATGTTAGCCAAGGAAACCCATGAAACTACCATCATTGAACACCTTAATCTTAGGTCTTATGTGGGTTTAATAAGGGGTTATCTTTTGATTACCTAGTTACATAAAGTGTAATTACATTTTATAAATAAAATTCTTATTCCATGAATACTATTTTAAGAATTGTTTTTCATAATATAAAAATATAATGAATTTCATAAGTGTTTTTTGGAAAAAAATTGTACATTTAAGAAAGATATAAATTATTATAATAAACTAAGGTATTATCAATATTGTTTATTTTAATGAAATATTATTATTAAAACACTCTTATTTAAAAAGAAATGATAAAATATTTTTTTTCAAGAGTTATAAATTTTACTGTGCATTTTCAATCTGCTATTATTTTTAATAAATAAGGAATTTTATATTTAAAAGTTCAAATTACCATATTTAGAAAATTATTATGATAAAATAAAAAACATTTTTGAAATTATCATGTAAAAATTAGGTTAGGGTGAATCTATGATAATTTTCTAAAATACAAATTGTTTTCTTGAATACTAAAAATATAGTTAGAGTTTTTAAACATGTTAATGATATCTTAATTATATAATAATGATTTAATAAATAATTAACCAAAATATATGGATTAAATTATTTTATTTTATTAATATAAAGTATTTTAATATATATTAATTAACTTCCAAATATATAATTTACTTTACAAATTCTAAAATAGAAACTTCAACTTTAAAAATGTTATTCTGTGAAAACATTAATATTCCTTACCAAAATAAGTAATGTAAAATTATGGTAAACTAAATTGGATTAAAATAACATAAAATTAGTTCTAAGTGACCGATACTATGGGAAAATACCATGGACAAGCACATGGTTTTTCATTTACCACTACCTAGGTGTCCAAAGGCTTTATTTAAGAATTAATAAATAAATCCTCTACTTTTGCTATAAAATCACTCCCATTTCTTCATTTACATTCAGTACCAATTAATTATACATGAATATATGGTATTTTTACCTCCCAAGGATTACCCCAATGGTTTTTTCAAGCCCAAGGTCCCGATCCTCATGTTTTAGGAACTATTCATCAAGGTAAGAGAAATCTCAATTTCTCTTTTCCTTTAAAGTTCCCTTTTTTATGTGGTATGTATTTAAAATTTTAAAACTATGTTCTTATGTACAATTTATTTTATCCATTTATTTTATTAATTATGTTTTATAAATGTGATACCCTTACCCCCCCATTTTACCATTTTCTAAAACCATGTTTTATACTGGTTATGCTGCCGAATTTAATCCTCAAAATTTATATTTTATCCTCAAGAAATTCTCTTTTATTTTATTTTTTGAATAACCAAAACTCTTTATATTATATAGGTATTAAAATAGTTTTTAAAAATGATTTATTTTATTTAGTTATTAACTTACATTAATCCCACATTCACTTTCCATGGTTTAAAAATGTCACAATGATCTTGTCTTTAAGAACTTCATAAAAACTCTATGAATTTGATATGAAACATGTTTGTTTTATTCTCCACGGATTATTTATGAAATTTTTTATTATGATATATGTATATAAAATTAATTAATAATCATTAAGGGTGTTCCTTGATATCACTCTAATTCATTGGTTAATTAATTTAATCTCTAGAGATGACATGTTTTATGATATCTTAATGAATAACCTTGGTAAATTTTATGACACCTCGCTGAAAAACCTAGGTGATATGCTTATTAATGTCTAATTAAAATTTTTAGCCACATTTAAATGTTATTACCCATGTTCTTATTATTATTATACACCTCTTAATCATTCCTTTATGATATTCAACATGTTCATACTAATATTTCTCAATATCACATGTAAATTATTTCCCTTAATTTCCCTTACCAGGCCTTATACTTACCCTTTCCTTTGATGCATGTACCTAAGTTATGAGATGCAATAAAAGTACTTAGTATTAACTTATTATGAATACTTTAAGTGTATTAGAATAATGTTTATGTTTTCATGTATCATGTACCCTTTTTTTGAAGAAACTAAACTTTAAAATATCCTCCATTTGTACCATGTAAATGAATCATTATGTAATAAAAAGGTAGGATTCCATACGAATAAGCTAAATGTGCCATACCAATCCCACCTCCAATAGGTCAGGGGCTGGTGACAAATACTTAGTAGGAAACTCACATAGTATGAGAGCCCTTAGCCTATACGATCCTTCAAAAAACACATATTTGTAGTACAAAGTAACAATTAGTTACACAAATAGGAAATATATAAATAAATTAACTATATATAACACATTTATGTGAAAAAAAATATAATTAAAACACCCATTAGGCAACTAATAATATAATTTTACATATGAATAGTCTCCAAATATTCTATACCCCATACACAAGTAATCTCATCTTTATTGTGTGAACTTTTAGATTGATATCGAGCCATAATAGTCATTGGCACTTTCAAGAACCACCATGATCCATCATGTACCACCAAGTGTTACCAGGATTCATATTTGAACTAGACACACCAACTACATATCAACCAAGAGAATCCCCAAATACTCGAATCATCTGTACAAACACAACATGTGTGCACATAAATCAAATGTAAGGGTGAGTATAAACATACTCATAAGGATTCCCCCAAACCAAAAATTAAATATAGAAAAATAGGTAATCTCAAATATCCTAACATGGGAGGGTAACCAAGAGGTGGCCTCAAAGAAAAGGTAATACCAATATGATCAAAAAAATTAATCTATAGGTATTAAAGGAAGATAAAAATAATCTTAGATCAAATACTTAGAATTCATACCATATGAAAACATAAGGGGGATTGAAACCCTAAATATTCCACAAAGTCTGATGTCAATAACCTTCTATAGACTGTATATCAAACGAAATTGTGGTTTTTTGAGGGGTCAAGGGTCCTAAAGAATTTTTTATTACTTAGCCTTTATAATATAACCAATGTATAGTGATATTGAAGTATGGTATATATTTTCAATGGATTATATATAATTCATTAAGTATGTTTAAATTAAAGTTTTAAGTAAGTTCTCTAAAAGTAAGTCCACCAGAATTTCATACTATGAAAGGAGAAACTATTAGAAGCATGAATATTGTAGATGCATGTTCTACTACTATATAATTAAACAAGGATGTGTTGAGTGATTTACCCAAAGAATGGATGTTTCATGTCACCAAAAGTAATGATGAGGATATTGGAGTAAGTGATAGAGGAAAATTAAGGTGAATTCATTGAGTCAACACTCTATCTAGAAGAATCCATTACTTTTGAGGATTATGGAAGTGTTATTCTAGTTAATGAAAAGTACTAATAAATATGAAGTTTCACTGTTTATAATATTCTTAAGTATATTGATTGGTAGGCCAAAGGAAATATTAACATTTTGAAGACCATGTTTTTTTGGCTGGGTGAATGGTGGTTTTATTTGAAGTTACATAATGAGATTCCATAAGATAAGTCTTATATATATGTAAATATTAATTCCTTATAGATTAATATAGTAAAAATATATTAGATATGTTAATAAGATGATATATTTTAGGAAGATACATTACTGGATTAAGAATAAAAAATGAAGACCATGTGAATCTAGAAGAATAATCCCAGATCCAAACCATGAAGTAGTCTAGAAGATATTTCTAGAAGATTGGAAAATAAAAATTTGAAAAGGAATGAAAATACATAGTTTATTCTTTACCCTATGAAGAGCGTGCTACCAAGAAAACTGGATAAGTCAATATATACATAAAAGTAATTTAGAACTATGTATGAGTGATATATAAGACTACATGTTTCATCAGGATCTCTGTATGAGTCATCTATATATGGATCATTCACACATACAAATAATTCACTTAGAGAAAATTATTAGGATATCTATAGAATTAATTTTCTGAATAATAATCATGTTAGGAAATTAATATAATTTTATTTTAAAGGAAGATAAATCAAAATTACTTAAATACTATTTGATTTAAGCAGAGCTAATTGTAATTTAATTTGATTAGAGGATAAATGAAGAAAGGTTAATATAGGAGGATCTAAAAGAAGGTGACAAATATAAAAAGCTATATGTTATATCATTAGAATCTATAGTAAAAATTGATGAATAA
Organism: Viscum album; assembly: GCA_963277665.1. Lineage (NCBI taxonomy): Eukaryota > Viridiplantae > Streptophyta > Magnoliopsida > Santalales > Viscaceae > Viscum > Viscum album. The sequence continues at coordinate 1,775,850,389 of OY728153.1, read as the reverse complement.
TAAATTAAATATCTATAAAATAAGTTTTTAAAAGTTTGTTAAAATATGATCAATTGAAATATGGAAGTCCTAACCTAAGTAAGGAAAAATTAATAAGTAGAAGATGAAACATTAATTGACATTGATAAAATTGGATGATGATAAAGACAACATGTCAAAAGATTTTATGACTAATCCAAGTTCCAAGGTGACTATTTATGAGTTGATTGGAATGTATATTCATTAAAATATAATAAAAATAATTAGTTTCCTAATTCAAATTGTTTAAATAATGAATACAAATAGAACATGATTTTATAGGAAAATAGACGCATTGATGATTAATGAAATAAGAAAAGGGAAAATTCTAGATAGTCAGATGATAAGGGCATCAGAAGTTATGCTAAGTTATTATGAGATGATATATATTGAATATTGAACATATGATGGAGAAATTGTTGGAGAACATCAGCTTGTCTAAAGAAATTACTGAATGTATTTGAAGTTTCAAATGATATTAGAATATTGGGTGATATAAGAGATAAAGGAAAACTAGAAGATAAAGAGTAATGAATACATATGACACAACACTAGAAGATTCTAGAATAATATACATATATGTGAAGTCTAATATATTATGATGATGATGAGCCGTGTGTCCAAAGATTCAATGTTCACAAAGGAAATATTCTGATTCTACTTGAGATTTTTGGAAGAGTTAAAGATCATTTATACTTATTTTATAGGAGATTTAAAAAAATAAAACCCTAATGTATTTGGAATAATTAAATTAATTTTACTTAATACTTTGAGTTTATGGGAGTTTCAATCTTAGATCCCATGTTCCCTTAATTTATCAAAGGGTGATTGGTTATATAAAAGAAGAACATTATTCAAGAAGGTTGAATGATGTGAGTGAGAAGTTTTTATTGATATTTTTAATATGTATAAAAGATATAAAGAGAGAGAAACTGAATAAGAACTTTCTAGAAGATATATTGGGCCGTATTATTTAGAATTCTAGAGATTACAGTTATGAGGAAACAAGTGATAAGGTTCTATAATTTAGAAAACAAGTAGATATTATCGAGATTAACTTCAAGTGAGACTTATAGAATATCTGTGTGTTGATGTTATTTGAAGTTTTAGGGGTTCAAAAATTATGTTTATCAGAATTTGAGGATAGGAATAAAAATTATACTGACTATACCAGAAGATAAGATAGTAGTAGGAGATCTTTCCATGGTGTTTGGAAGAAACCATTGAAGACTAGCGGTACTTGTATAAAAAATGTTTTCAAACCAGCGAGATGCTAGAAGACATGGTGGGATGCTATGTAAGTGTTAGATGCACTATGGGACTCATATAATAACAAAACAACACCAATTTTAATTTATGATAAGATAATTAGTGGATAATCAACATCTATGGATGATAATCGAACATATCCAGGAGTAATTTTCCCACATTTAGTCCAATCCTTGTAAAAATATTAGCATGCTTCTATATCTTTCATTATATTTATTTAATATGAGATAATTTAGTGAGGTCACATAATATGATATATACATCTTAATCGAGACATAGTTTTGGACAACTTAAAAAAGGTAAAAGTTTTAATAGGTTCTATTCTATAAAAAATTATGTACCCTGATTCACAACCCCTCTTATTGTAGCAACATAATCCCTAAAGAATATCTTGTGGTATGAAAGTGGATTTCCTCTGATTGGATCTAAATTTTTTCTTACTATATTCACAGATTTACATGAATTGGATAATTTAAGAAGTTATAGTGATTCATCTTCTGGAATTTAGGTATTTTGGGTCTAAGTTGAAATTAATGAAAGTAATGTATGATAATAGTAAGATGGATGTTTCAATAAAATTATTAAATAACTATAAGGAGAATGAATCTCAAATTAAATAGAAATTAGCATATAATATTTAGTAAAGGATAATATAATATTACCTCAAGGTAAATATAAAATAATATGTTTAGATAAGTCAATTAATATTGATCCTATGGTTGGACTAAATTTAAGCTATCAAGTGTATGAATCAATTAATTATATTGAATTTTTCTACCTTAATAAAAATTATTACATAGATAATATCCGTATAGAGGATATAAAATATATACTCTCATTCTTAAAGGGACCAGAGTATGAAAATGAACAAATGGAGTTAAAAGTTGATGAAATATAATTCATTGGATAAAAAGTTACATATGTGTAACACTACCATAAATATCATTGATGTGAAAAATCAATCTATGTTACTTTTAATTGAAAATATTTTCATAATTAAAGAATAATTCAAATGGAGTGTTCGTGAGGAAATAGTTTTTAAGAAATTTTTTGATGAAATAATTTATGCCTCAGAAGTTACTATAAATTCCAATAATTCTTAGTTAGATATTAAATTTAAATATAAAAATGATCCTAAAAACTATCTACTTAAATAAAATAATTTTCATGTATATCAGATTTAGAATATGAAAGTTTAATGTTAAAAGAAATTACAATCTATCATGGATCAGAAAAAAACATTGAATTTTATGTTTCTTGAGTTGGGGATAAAGTTATGGAAAATGGATGTTACTTATGTTGAAAATTCACATGATGTATTAAAAATAGAAACTATAATAATTCTAAGAAAGGTATTATATTAGGAAATAATTATTATAAAAGTAGGAAAACCTTAAAGCAATCAAATAATATATCATCCATATGGATGAAGAATAAGGTAACCCTATGTTTTGGTAAAATTGTTCACACTAATTATAAATATTTAAAGGGTTTATGTTACAAATCTAAATTACAACTTAAGTGAGTGGTGGGAAACCCAAAATTTCTAAAAAAGAGGAAGGAAATAATAAAATTATAGAGAGTTCACCTCAAGGTGTTTGGAAGAAATAAGTCTATGTTTAAAATCCAAAAGATACATCCACCAAAAATTTACAACTCATAGGAAGACTAGTATATTTATATGTTATTGTTTGTGTTGTGGAAAGTTCAGACACTAGGACATAAATTGTTTTAAAAATTGATTAACTAAAAAATTTAAAATTCCTAATTGAATAGGGAGCATATCAAATTTTAATAAGAGTTTATCTAAGTATAGATAAGTCTCATATAAAAAGGTAATTTTTTTTAATTCTAACATATTTGAATATCATGAAGAATTCGGTGAAAGGTACAATGAAAGTGGTCATGGTGATGAAGAGTTCTAGTTTACATCTACCAAGAAAAATTCAATTAAAACATATATATATATATATATTACAAAAAATATTAACAAAAATAAAATGATTCTAAACTATAAGTAAACCCTAGGGTTTAAAGGAAAAAAGTTACCAAATATAATGTTCCTAAGAAGAATACAACTGAAAATATCACCCAAAATAGAAAATTATTCTACTATGGAGGAAGTTACACTTTATGGAGAGTTTTAAAACTCACCATGAATATTCAAACTAATTGAATAAATCTTGAATGATAGAGGAAATAAATCCAAAATAAAGGTAATGGGGATGAATTGATGAAAGAATCTTCAAAAGGAAAAGTTAAATATTACTAGATGTTACTCATAAAAGGAGAATTTACTAAAAATATGATGTTGTGTGGAATATGTAATATGGATGGACACGCTCTAGAAAATTGAATGAAATGGTTACCCAGACAAGAGGAGTTAGTAAATAAGAACAAATATGAACCGAAATATACAAAGTGTATTAATAAATAAAAATCTCATTGAAAGTAGAAAGTATAAAATAATCTGAAGGTATGCATGATAGTTTGGATAGATTAGTTGGAAATAGTAAGGAATTTTAAAAATAGGTAAAAAATTAAAATAAAAGGTTATATCCTGAAGAAAACTGAAGCTAAAGTAATGGGAGTTTCTAGATTGGGAAACACTTCTCAATCGAGTTTCTCCAACTAATGGGAAAAGGAGAATCTTCATTATTCCCTCATATATTAAAAATGTTTCAATGTGAAATAAATTAAAGTTGATATAATTCAAGGGGAGACCTAAAGTAATGTTTTATCTGAAATATATAATCATTTTAGAAGGCATCCATCATAGAGTACTATACTTTGATTAGAAGAATGGTTCCCTAATGACACACTTCAATTAATATCTACCATGATGAAGAAAGAAGACAAAGTTAACTTATTTTGAGGGAGTGAATCTAGAATTAGTTATTCCATATATTTTTTATGGCGGGGTGAAAATACAAATTCTAGAAAAAGCAAAGAACTAAAGGCCCATAAATTCTAATTTTGATTAATAGAGTACCAGAAACTATGGTTCCAATAAATTAACATACCCAGAAGAAGAAGCTTTGGATGATAATGAAGAGGCTTAGGATATTGAAATTATAGTAATGTAATATTATATCATTTATAGGGTATGTTGATATTTTCTCCCCTCCTTGTACAAAAATCAATTCTAAGATTAAGGAGGATAGTTTTAACTATTGATGATAAATGTAAAATGACTTGAAAAGGGGAGAGTACCCTAGATTTGGGATTGAAAGTTTTAATATATTTTTTTGATAAAGATACAATATAAGAATTTAAAATATCTTTTTTTTTACCTACAAGAGAATATGTCAGAGTCTATATCACTGGTATAATTTTTGATGGACACATTTGTTTTTCTAAGTTAGTCACACTTGTTTTATATAGTGATCATGGATCATATAAACTTATATTTGGATAACTTGTATCTCATTACTTTAAGGAAATTGGTTTTAACCATTTATTATGAATTTCAAAGATTTATTTTACTTTAATAGAAGCTAAGGTGAGAAGAAGAAAGATAATGAAAAGTATACCTCATAGGTGAAGCTTTGAATTTATTGTCAAAAAAGGGGAGTGGGACACATTGAATTTAATATGAAATTTTTATAAATAAAATAAAAAGTGTGAGATTGAAGTACCCAAAGGATGGAGATGATGAAGTATTGTATTTTCTTCAATGGATTGTGACAAATTCAATGAGTAAGTTAAAAGTATTTTTTCATATAAGTTTTCCTAAAGATCGAAATCCATAAATTCATACTCTAGAAAGAGAAAAATATTAAAGAAAAATCACTATAGATGCATGTTATACAATTGAATGATGTAACTGAGAATATTTTGAGTGATTTACTAGAAGAATAGATGGTCTATGTCACTAAAAGTAACGAGGAATAAATTTTAGTAATTTATACTGAAATTTGAAGTTAAATAAACTAACATATCAATATTTCTAGAAGTATCAATTATATATGATGATTGTGTAACTTTATTTAAGTGAATGAAAATAAAAGAGGATTGAGAAGTTTTATTATCTAAAATAGTGTTAATAAAATTGGTTGGTTGTACAAATTAGAGATTAAAGATATGAAGACTCATGGAGTAGTTTTATAGATTATTGGTTATTTCCTAGGAAGTTACATGATGGGATTATAGAAGATAATAATTCCATGAATGTGAATATAAATTGTTTCTATATGAAGATAGTACACATCCTGAAGACATGTTAACCAGATAATACATTTATAGAAGATACACTATCAGATTAAGAATAAATTATGAAAACTATCTATATCTACTTGAAGAATAACCCTTATCCAAATCATAAAGTATTATCAAATGTATCTTTTGAACATCAAAAAGTTCAAAATTGGAATAGGGATGATGAAAACTATGCAGTGACTCTTCAACTTATGAAGAGAGTACTACTAAGAAAATCAACTATCTCTGTAGTTATGTATGAGTCATTTAGACCTATATGTGAGTCATCTATACCACCATATGTGTCATGAAGATCTCTATATGAATATTCTATATATTATTGATTCAAATATATTAATCCATCACTTAGATAAAAATAGGTAGAAATATATATATTTAATTTTATGAAGAGGAGTCAAATTAGGTGATACTTGCATTGTGATTTCAAAGGAAGATAAAGAAAAATTACCTTAAGAAGTTGTAATTAAAAAATAATTGATAGAAACATAAGTTGATTAAAAGATATAAAAAGGATGGATGATGTTGAAGGATCTATAATAAGGTGATAGAAAGAAGAAACTATATGTGATATCACTAGAAGATATAGAAATAGTTGCTGATGTAAAAGCTAAATAACCTAAATATGAGATGGTGCTAAAGAAGTTTAAAGCTCGGTTAATTGGAAGATATAATACTGATCCTTAGTAACTCTAATGGAATAACCATAATATGTGGTATTTAGTAAAGATGATGAATTTGGATGATGATACATACAAGTTTTCTGAATATTTTATGCTGACAAGGTAATGGGTGTTGATTTGAATAGAGGTGAGATTCATTAAAAGATAAGAAAAATCATTAGTTTTCAAAAATTAAAATATTCAAATGATGAATATGACTGAAAGATGATTTTATTAGAAAATAAATCCATTAGATTATAGGATAAATCAGAAAAGGCCTATGATAAAATGATTAGAAAATAATGTGGAAATAATTTATGTTCAGTTATGTTGAATGTTATAACTTGAATTTTCAACATATGATGAATAAATAGATGGAGAACACTAGATGATGAAATAAATTAATTGAGGATTTTTATGTTTCAAAGGCTATGATAAGTTTGAGTAATTTAGGAGACAAAAATAAGACTGAAATATAATGATTAAAGGATATAGAAGTTAGAACACTAAAATATTATAAAAGACTTTATATTTTTGAAAATTCAAACACATTGTGAAAATAATGTGATATATATTCAAACATTAAATGTTCTTGAAAGTAATATTTTGATTCTAGTAATGATTTTTTGAAGAGTTAAAGATCATCAATGACATGTTTTATATAAGATTAGGTAAAGTTAAATCTTGGTATCTTTAGAAGCAATAGTGGTGATTGAATAAAGACTTTGAGTTATTGAGACTTTCAAAATTAGAGTATGTATTCCATATATTTATAATAGGATTCTTGGTTATATAAAGGGATGAAATCATTAAAGATTGTGGACTTATGAGAGTGATAAGTTTCTATGGATATTATTGAAAATCATAAAGATAGGGCACTGAACAAGTACTTTTCAAAATATTTGTAGGATCAAATAGTGGATAACATGGAATTGATAGTTCAGAGAAAGAAGCAGGAGGTTACGATAATTTAGAAAACTAGAAGTTATGTGTCAGTTTGTTGAAAAGAGTAACATATAAAAGATCTGGGAATCAATGTTCTTTGAAGTTTAAGGGTTCAAGAAATTAAATGTACAAAATCCATGGATAGGATGAAAATGAATGATGATTATACAAGAAGATACGTTTGTAGCCAAAAATCTATTTGTAGAGCTTCGAAGGAACCATTGAAGACTGGCGGTTCCAATATAAATAACTCCATCAAACTAGTGGGATACTGGAAGACACATTGATATTATTTGTAAGTGTGATATTCCTTTTGGGCCTTGGATAATATTGACCCCACAGAAATTATAATTGATTATAATATTATTAGTATATAATATATATACCGGGATGATAATTGAATATATAATGTAGTAGGTTTCCCACATTAGGCCAAAAAGTTGTAAAATACATTGTGTTATTTTGCTTCAATCATTATTTTTAATTCATATTAATGTAAGTGATGATATTACATAATAACATCCATAAATCATAATAGAGATAGAGGTTCAAACAAATTTAAGGGGGGTATGAGTTTAAGTTGGTTTTATTTGATAATTTGTTTATTCACCGATTCACCCCTCTTAGTTGCATGGTCCCCCAAGAATATCACTTTTAAAAAACCACATCATTTCCCAAATCCATGAAGGGGAGCCTAATAATCCATGAAGAATGGATGTTAGTTAAGGGAGTACCAAACCCTCCAATCTATCAATACATTTACACCGACCAAGAATCCAAATTATTAGTCTTTAGAAACTCTCTAAACCTCATAAGAACTGTGTTGGAGGACCCCATTCACAAGGTATTCATGGGGGGGGGGGGTGTCAACTCTATTTTAGGGTCCTGCACCACATTTGATATGTTTAGAGAGTGGGATACAGAATACATGAATAGATGATAGCACACCCCAACTATGTGTGTGTGCGGGGGGGTATCGGCCCTATGAAATCCAAGGGTATGGGATCCAAAAAACAGAGTAAAAAGGGCGGATTACTGACCCTTTATGAGTTTGGTGTAGGAAGACCACACTCAGATACAACCACACCAACTGGGAGGGGTTCTAAGCCTGATAACACTCCAATAATAAATCATGAATTTTGTTGGATAAACTATAGAGATAAATTATACATCTTCGTATCTTGGATAGTAAACAACCTCATATGGATAAATATACAAAAACATTGTGATCTACATGAAAAAATAGTTAGGATATACTATTTATTTTTCTAAATCAGACACCTGATGAGAAAATGAAAAAAACACCCCACTAAGGTGATGTGGACCATGTGGATGCCCCCTAGGTTCACCACATGGAATGATGGGAGAGGGGTAGGGCACACCCAAGGGGAAAGTGATGACCACACAAATGGGTCCATGGAGACTATGTGTGCCTTATTGTGCCTTCTACTAGAGTTGGGTTGATATAATCAACTCACCACAATTCCCCACCTGGTTACTCAATCATGCTACCCAGTCAGCTAGAATATTTCATTCGGCCACCCGCAACCTAACCCTTAAACTGGAGGTTGGTCCTAGAAACCCCATCAGTCCATAGTACCCCATCAACCATTTTTTTGGTGTGTGGAAGTCCAATAATGGTGTATCATACATAAAAAGGGTTCTTTATCCACTCACATAGTTTAGTATTTTGGTGTCCTCCTTTCTACCACAACTCTACTATATCCACCGCTTTGACAGAAAAATATTCCACTCCTCAAATCACCCCACCAGTTACTACTATGGTCAGTATTGTATCAATCAATATTGATATCCTCAGTTGTTTTCCTCTTCACCATCACTACTAACAACTATTACATCTAACCTCATTACTAGTTTTCCACCTACCATCACATTCTATTCTCCCATTCATCACCCACCAATCCAATTAACCTCACATGATATATCCTCATTCATCTCTATAACTCCAACAAGATTTTCCTCCAATGACCCCCACAGACCTCATGAATTTATATCAATATTGGGGGATTTCATTATCAAACCAAATAAGGAAATAAAATTTCAATATTCAAACTAAATAGTGAAGAACAATATTTTGTAGAAATCCCAACTACCCAATACAAATTCACATCGGTGTGCATTGAAGAACGTAGATCATGGGTCAATAGAGAACTTGAGGAACATGGTAAAATCACAGATATGTAAATTAAAGTAAACATAGGTGAATATGAATGTTACATTTAAAAACTATTAGATAAAATAATTATTTCAATATATTAATAATATATAGATCAATATATCCATAAATAATTTAATAAAAAAATCTAATGGAAATTATTATAAATAAATATATGATAACTTATTCTTCTAATTAAATTATTGATGATAATTAGATTTATATCCTTATTTTATTTATCCATTATTTCATTATCACCAAGATAATAATTACATAAAAATATTCTTGAGGAGTAAAGAAATGAAAACCATAAAATCCCTACCTCAAGCATGGTTCAATCACTAATTATGGTTACACTCACCTCTATTATTTCCATTGATCTAATGAGGAATTATTTGATTCCTACCCAAAATATCCCCTCTGTTGGCACTCCCTATTCTAATAGATTATAAATAAGAACATAAAAATTAAGATAAATATGATTATATAGAAATAATTTATTGGTTTAAGGGTTTTAATTACTATTAATGAAATAATCATTATTTTAAACATTTACTTTTGTAAATAACAATTTAATATTCTAAAAATGGCCAACCCATGAGATCCCAAATTTGAACATATGATTTACCACTGATACGGTTAAAACTATATTCTACACACAACCTTGGAGTAAATTTTCCCATTATATTATCTATTTGGAATAAAAAAAAATTCTCAAGAATGTGTATAAACGAGTAAAAAATATTTTTATTAAGGACCCTATTTTACCTCAATTCTAAAAATACTCTTAATGTGTGTAAAAACCACACCCCAAAATCTGTAGAATAATTAGATAGTTTTTATAGGTCACATGTTATGGTAAATTTATTATTTTACACCTCTGGAGATTATAGGACTCTGAAAGTGAAAATCAGGTTAAGTCTTGATCAAAAAAATCTATGTCACTACATCGTCCCCATCTTAAGTTCATCTCATCCTTGAAAATGAATCAACTAGGCCTACATAGAAAATTAATCTCATGAAACAACTATTTTGTAAAATATCCCACCATTACATAATCTTCCTTAATTTTCAAAGGTATAATATCTAAGTGAAATTGGTATACCATCACCCAAGAAAATAAAATCCTCCTCTATCACAGAAGTCATCAAATCCATCTCATCTCAAAGAAAGACCTACATGGAAATATTCATCTACTCTGGAGGATTCTTTCAAATCCTTTACTCCACAAAACTAACCACACCCAAAGGTAATCCTACCACATTGGTTGAAAAAAATCCATAAACCATTGACATCAATATCTAAAAGGTTCATTGTCAATGTTACCTATGGTGATATTTACCCAACTTAACTAGAATCCTAGATAACTGTGTCACGAGAATATCCCATCAATTCCACACTCCACCATTGAGTCCTTCAAAAGGATTTCACACTAACACTAGAGTATTTTCAAGTTAGTATGATTATTTAGATTCATATCAGTTTCTAAAATATTTCCTTCTATTAGGGCTCCAAAACCAATTTCATTATCCCATGACTTGATAGAAATAGATTCCATGCTCTTCAACATTTATACAAACATCCCTAGAAGACCCCCATCCAAATCTAAATATCAAATAAGATTTCAAACATTATTGAAGATATAAAGGTATTATTGTATTCACTATTTATTTAAATATATCAATGATAACATTAAGAACAATAAGGAACTTTTAAAACGGCTCAAAAACACATCACTACCTATCAGGTGGCCTAATCTTCCACAATTGAAGTGTTTGACCCTAATCATTATACCAAACCTACTCTGCCATATTTTGATCCCAAAATAACACCTGAACAAGCATCCAAAATCCACAACCCCTTGATAAAACTTCATCTTCCATTTCATAACATGATTTACCTTGTTACAAGTAAACTTATAAAGATCCACTGGACAAACCACACTAAGAGTATCAGTCCACTAGGGAATTCTTCACTTAGGATGTCTATCCAGTTATTCAATATAAACACTACGGTAAAATCATTAACCATATTATTAAGTAATGGATATTATCCCCCCTTTACGATAACCCTCCAAGTATATCACCTAATAACCTTTAAACACACTAGAGCATTAAGCTGACATCACCATTATGGGACTTCCACACACATGAAAAGAGTGTGGCCACACCACCTTCGATAGAAAGTGATAACATCTCAATATTTAAATGAAAGAATCAATACTCTAATAATATATTCTCATGCACCTCTTCCATCATCCAGATATAGATTCATCTAATATAAGAAGTTCTCACCATGCCAATATAGATCCACTAATATATATTCAACATCCATGGACTCGCCTTAAAAAATACTAATTTTAACCCTTTAGTATAGATCCCATACTATGATATTTTATTCCCCAACTAAAACTTTCATAGAAAAATAAACACTCTAGGGTGCTCATGATTTCACACAAAAGCACACAAATGTTATCAAAAGGACACAAAATGATGCTTACATAGGTCTCCCTCCAAGCGAAAACCATGGGCCACCCTAAAAAATAATTCATGAATTCTTCAACATCCATAGGGAGTGAATTCTCACCAAAAACCTTGGTGACCAATTCTCTTTAAGGAACCCACATGCCTTTTTAATATAATCAAATTTTATATTTCAAATTTAACTGAGCCTTGGCTTACCAAACCCATCTATGAATATTATAATCTCACTTCACTAGAAGGGGGAGTGTGTATGAAAATTTCAATTAGTGGGAAATCTCTAGCTAAAAAGGGTCAGATTATTATCTCTATCAGAGTCTCCAATTCTTTAACATATGATGTATAAATAATAACTCTTTCCAATGAAATAAGGTACGAGGGTACTTGAAAATACGACATGAGTCATACTAAAAACAACATCTATTATGTCTGAGCATAAAGATCCATCAAGAACATATTACCAAACATCTATCCATCAGTACTTTTACCCTAATAGAAACTAACCAAGGGTGGTGAATGATGAGTGGGGATAAAAGCATCATCCATCTCTATCTAACATTTCAACACCATCTACCCATAAAAAACGTCTCCCTTCTTGGCCAGTGGACCCAACATGAAATTCTATAAACTCAGGGCCATAATTGACATGGATATACTTCCATGGAACCACTTTGGATATCCACTAGTAAAATGATAACATAATTCTAAAACTATGGTACATTTCAACCAAGAATCCTCGATCCATCAGTTCTAGCCTTGGGGACTTTGGCATAAATGGTTCTTCATCAAAACACAACCATAGGTTAATAACTCTTCCTCCATAGTCTCCACTTGATCCTAAGATCAAATAATTAAACTATAAAACTTATCAAAGGGATAAATCACAAGGTTTTTGGCCCTCAATTTGAACCCAAACAGGGCCATTCTATCTTATGGATGGACCGATATCCTTAGATAAAACATTATCTTGAAAAAGGATCAGATACCAACGACAAAATAGAAGTACTATTTAGAGTTTTATAAAGCCTAAATTATAATCATCTCATTATTTTTTTCAGGGTGATCAAATAAAAAATCATAATCTAGTTAGTGAGAGTTGGATACATGAGTCCTAAAATCCATCTAAACCTATGATTCCCAAGGCTCAAGATCTCCTCACAAATCCACGAGGTATATTTCATCATAATTCATGAAACATACCAAACCTATAGGTAGTCTTGTCCAACATAGTGGGATATATCACCCAATATATAAGAAAATCTATACAAAGAACAAAGTTTAGTGAATATTCCTTATATCACATGGAATAAATATCTATTAATGCGTTTAAGAAAATAACACCTTAGAGCTTCTTAATTGGTGGAGAGAGGCCCAACTATAGGCATTGGATCATCACGATCTAGCCTCTACACATAGGCTAGATATTAATAGGTAACACCCTTTATTTGATAGTATGATCCCGTGAAAATTAGATTATATTTGTATAATATGAAAAAGGAAGGGCATGAAAGATCATAATTGACTCCTATATAATGAATGTACCAACTTGATCCCTGTAATGATGATTTTGAACTATGGGATGACCAATAAATTTTCAGAGTCTTAGAGAATGATACATATGCTACCACACATACACTTGTATCCCTATTATAGTAATTGAACCCAAGACTATCTTAATATTGTTTCCCTAATTTCCTAAAATAATCCTCATATGGGTACTAAATCCAAACCCAGGGCCCATAACCAAAAACACTCTAACACCAATCTACCAGGACTTAAACCACCAAGGACCTATATAGGAAGGCATTAATCTGAAAGTGACACCCTAATCCCACCTCTAACAGACCATTGTTTGGTGACATGCATCGATTAGGAAAATAACACAATTTGGGATGCCTTCTTATTTATGAACCTATCACAAACACATATCTCTACTGTATCTTAAAAATAAATAATACGAAAAGAAGATATATAATGAACTAAAATATATATAACATATGCTTGTTAAAAAATAAAATTTCAAGTACATATAAAAAACACCAAAATAACTATACATACAATGAATCTCCAAATTTTATAAACCCCATAAACTGGAAATATCCTACTCAACTTGTGTACTCATGGATCAATATATGGATGAAACAGTCACCCAAACCATAATATACCATCATGATCTATAATGCAATACCAACCATCACTAGGAATTAGCTCTAAAAAATCCAAACCAGCAATAAGTCTACTAAGACAATCTCCATAGCTATAAATAATGTGAAAATACACAACACGTGTAGGCATAATTTCTATCAAAAAGGAATTATATATAGACTTATAAAATCTATAAGAGATACTTTTTTGACATGTAATGAGTTCCAAGTGGTGGATTGGGTTGTTGGGTAACCATTGGAGTGGGGTTGGGGTGACCCCCTATCTTTTTTTTCTCTACTGGTATTTAGTCATACTGTGTCCTATAGGTTTCATTGTGATAGTCTACAGTCAGGGTTACAACCCGATGGGATTATGGAGGAATCATTTCATAAAGGAGAGGGGGACAAACCTAAGTGATTGGGCCTCACTTGAAAAGGGGTACCACACCATGAATTGTAGGGGATTCTACATGTGACGTTTGGTAGGGTGATGGATCCTCTGCCTGGGGGTGGTTGTGTGATGACATAGGAGCATCATTCTGTGATGGAGGTTAATCGAGGATCAACCACTATACATAGAGAGGTTGCACCGAGAGCCATAAAGGCCACACCTTAATAGATTAGGGTGAGGGGGAATAACTCCGTGACCCTCATGGTGACATTGTGATCAGTTCCTAAGAAGGTTTTTTAGCAGGTATTGACTTATAATTCATCACCTAAGCCCCTAATATTTTAGTTGAGAATGTTATTTGGGAGGGACATTCAACCGTATCCTCCCCTACTATTTCCTCCCACAAGTTCTCCTTGAAATAGGTCTTTTTTGTTTCATTTTAAATGGAAATTCAAGTTATTATATTTACCCTACTTCCTTTTATTTTTTTTCATTTGATTTCCTTTGATTTTAGTGTAATTTTAGCTTAGGGTTTGTCATTGATTCTATGAGATCATGGTGGAATCAGGTAGAAAAATGGGAATTTCTCCCATTATGGCTAGAAAAGGTCCTGATTGGATGATCACATGCCTTTTCTTTCATTTTAGTTGGAGATAATTCACTCTACAAATGTTTATATGGTTTTGGGTAAAATTGGTTTTACTTGACCAATTATTAGAGTAATTAATTTGGTGAGTTTTATTGATTTGGACCTGGTGCATGTTGGGAGTGTAATGAATTCCATTGATTTTCATTTCAGTGTCATTATAACATTGAGTGATAATTTATGCAGTTATTACTAATTTAATTAAATTGTAAAAATAATTATATATTTTTATTATTAATTGATTTGTGTGTTATGGATTGAGATAATAGTTTGGGTGATATTATGAGTTTGTATGAGGATTGGATGGTCATGGATGGATATTCCCAAATATTCTTAAGGGAGAAAATTTCATGTTTGTGGTAGGTGGTCCCTGATTATCTCCGTAAGTTTAGTTATTTTGTTAATTAAATTTGTTATTTATGGTCCCACCTCTAACGGTATATTGACTTGTAAATTAATATGAGTTATTTTATTTATCTCCCAGGGATTGAATATAGTGTCTTAGGATACAATGGACCCTTGATACTAGTGTGATGCCTTAGATAATGATGGATAATAGTTTCGATATAATGGGTGGCTTTATCCACCTTGGTTTGA
Source organism: Viscum album (assembly GCA_963277665.1). Taxonomy (NCBI): domain Eukaryota; kingdom Viridiplantae; phylum Streptophyta; class Magnoliopsida; order Santalales; family Viscaceae; genus Viscum; species Viscum album. The sequence continues at coordinate 1,775,834,846 of OY728153.1, read as the reverse complement.
AGAATTTTTTCTAATATAAATTTGGAGAATTTAATTTCCTAGTGATAATATCATTAAGGGTAGTAAAAGTCACTTGGATTTACAAGAGGAACCATAAATGTGCTCATGTTTGAGATGAGGTTCACATATCCTAGGTTTGTTTCCATAGTCCAGTGGGATGGGTATAGAGGGATTATTCCTAGTGGATATGATTGGAATAACCATTCATCTCACCCAAATCATCGATCACCTTATAGAGGGTGGATAATAGTGTTGGTGTGTTCTATGAGCGGGAAAAGTTCCCCAGGAGTTGACATGGTGTGATAGAGTTGAGATTCATCTAGATGATAGTTTGAGATCTCTCCAAAGGTAGATGTTGGATGAGACTCAGGTAAGGGTTTTATAGATGATTTGATAAATTGGAATGATATTTTCCAAGGTTTGTGGTATATGATGGATTTGGATGGTCCCTAGTGAGTGGCACCTAGTTGTGTTGTGGGATTTTAATGTAGTTTGGATTGAACCCTTGATGATGGACTCTAGAAAAGGTTCTAAGATATAAGAGAATCCCATGTAGGGTGTCAGGGTTATAACACCCCAATATTATGTGAAATATATTTTTCAAATAAATTTAATCTTTTATATATTTTGATTTATACACAATGCTGAATTTTTCTTCTGTTATACGCAACAACAATTTTAAATGAAATGTGGCATATTATTAAAATATTATTATTTAATATAATAGTTATCACCTAGACATTGGAATCGAGGCTACGAATAATATTACCTAAATTATGAAAATATATACTTTACACATGTATATAAAATTAATTTTTTTGTAACCATGTAATTATTAATGAAATAATAACTATTTGAAACTAAAAGAAAATTTTAATGAAAAACTATTTTTATGCTTAAAAAATGAGTTTTACATCAATAAATTAATCAAATAAATTTCTGTTCAATGATTTTAATAAAATTTATATATTATATATTTAATAAAAAAATTTATATTCATCTTATGTGTTTTATAGAGAATAGATAGGAATAAAACCAATTTTACCCTTAAAAATTGTATTTTTCTTAAAAGCAGTTTTGTCACCTTTTACACACTTATTTTAAATTTAATATTTTACAATTTTATAGATTTTATTCTAAAAAATAATATTCATTTTTGAATTCATCATGTCAAAATTATATTGTAGTCAATTTATGACAATTTTATGAAAAGATAAATTTTTTGATGAATAGTGAAAATACTTGTTTTTATTAAGTATTATCAATACTTTTAAATAATTTTTAAACTAAAAATTATTTTAAAATGATTTTAAAAGTAAAATTTGTTCAATTATATATATATTAAACTAATTCAGGTAATTTTAATCAATTTCATATTGATGTTTGATATAATGTTTTTTTAAGCATTTGAATATTTTCTCTTTGGAAAACCGCTTTCCCGTCATGTATGTAAGATTAATTTTAAATTAAGATTTTCAACTTATATGAATTTATTTTATAAAAATGGATTCCATATTTGAAATAATAATAATTAAAATTATAAAATAAGTTCAACTTATGTTTTGACAAATATGAATAGTAAAAATAGTAATAATTAAATACAACGGTTAATGTGAAAATGGGTTTACTGAGTGGTTAAACTAAACATATAAGAGGTAAAATGACCTATAAACTTGTGAAAACCCCTTTTTTGAACATATTTCGACCTTATATATTATATGTTAAATAATGGAAAATTTTGGAGCCTTGAGAAATTTTAAAAACGTGGGTAAACCTTTTCTTCTAAATAATTACAAGTATGCCACTCACCTCACTTATAAAAGGCCACCCCTACCATATCCTTTTTACTCTTAAAAAACCCATCAGTTTGGCCATTAAATAATCAAATAACTTCATTAATTACCTTTTCTAATTATAGAATCCTTTTTTTTGACATAAAGAAAACCTAATACGCCTTTTGTTTCAAACAAAAAGAAGTTGTTCGAAGAAGAGGTAACATCTTTAACAGAGCATTTTATTTTATTTGTTTTCCACCTCCTTCAATAATTATTAAACCATGATGATATAATAACCTGAGTACATTACATATACTAATATTTCTTTATGTTAAGTGTTTTACCTATATGCATATACTCTTCCATAAAATGGGATATGAAATCATCATTCATGTGTATGGTGGACTACCACCTCATGAACCAATACAATGTGTTTTTCATTCATGATATAATTTGATGGTAACTTTAATTTAATATACCCCAATTAAATCAATAGTAATATAATTCAGTTCGCCACATGGCCCCAATCTCACCTCTCTATATACCAGAGGATTCCAACAAGTAGTTAGGGTCCATGGTGGAACAGTGGGGAGACTATACCCTCATGATTAGAGTATAGAATACCATCATAATAATATCAAAAAATAGTGGAAGAATAAAGATAAATGAACAAATAAAGAATAAAAATCCATCATATAATAACAATGTAATCACATCCATCAATGTCATATAAAAATGATGATCATGGAATGCTATACAAAAAGTAAATACAGAAAGACATGGAAATAAATAAACATACATACAAGTACACCAAAGGAACCAAAAAGATAAAGAAGAATATATCTAGATAGAATCATGATCCCTAGCTTAGTCCCGTGTCACCCCACTCCCAGGCTACAATTAATATTGTATCGACAATCAGTCACTTTCCCATGTCCCTACCTACACCCATGATGTCTGTACAGGTACCAATAAGCAACCCGAACAAGGTGTGAGATAAAATTAGTTGGCCACCCCCAATGGTGTCTAATTCCATCCATTATGTGAATGTATATAATAAATAGTGTGTAGGAAATAATAAATCTATATCTGAAATTTGGTAAATAGACAACCCGCATAGGTCCAAGTTCCCATGGAACACCTTTCCTCTGATGCCTACTTCATCCTTAGGTGGAATGTCTCTGAATAAAAAACCAATCATGATTTAATTATAATAAAAACTTGGGACATGGCTCAGAGCCAAATCATCCCAGAAGAATAATATCCAAGAAAGACTTGTAATAATAAGTCCATCATAAAAATGTAAGGATCTGACTAAATCCAATATCGTGGTTTGCCTTAGTAGACATGTCATATAATCATTTTATTACTCAATTCAAAGGTAACCTAAGCCTGTCCATGGAATCCCTAAGTTAGATTCTAGGTATCACTCCCGACATATCATGAACCAAACACCTTACAAGAACATCCTAGGTATTTATCTAAAATCATGGCATCTCTCTAGGTGTGGTATAACGTCCCTATGGGATAATAGATTTCTATCATGAACTGCTATTAAATTAAATTATCATTACCAAAGTATGAAATATAGGATGCGCAACCTAGGGTTGATCACATGGAGGCTGCTCGCAACAAACAATTTCTCTATTGTCATGATTATAAACTGACTAATATAAAAATAACTAATATAGTAATATATATAGGGGTTTGATTATGAAAATAAATTTAATATAATATATATAATAATTAAAATTAAAAACAAAAAGAAAAAAAAGATATAAATAAGTTAGAATAATAAAACTATTGCTCTCAGGGTTCATGGTGGTGTTATCATTTTTATTCAAAATATCCACCAATGTTTAATTCAATGTGGAGATAAATACATTTCACTCTAAAACTACTCATTAGAATGGTATTACCCTAAAATAAGACCTCCACATGTATGATTAATCTCTTACACATCAATACCCAATCCAAACTCTACTATTTGAATGAATTAGACATCAATGAGAAGGAAAATTATTTAACGAGGAGGAAGCATAAAATGGTAGACAAAGTGGGGAGACCTATCACTAAAATCATTTTATCCACTACTAATTTATTATAATAAAACATGGTAAAAAATTAATGATTAATAAAATAAAACACCACCACTTCCCCCCCTTGAACAACAGTGAGGGTTAGACATCCACAAACATGGAGGTAAAAAGAGGTACAGTGGGAGAATCACAAAATTAAAAATAAGAGAAATGCACAAAATAAGAATGGAACTAAACTAATATATATTAAAAAACTATGAAATATTATAGAATATATAATCTAACTTTTCCCATTGAAAATAGCAATCCTTTGTAAAGGGATAGGAGATGATAATTTATAGAGAAAAAGGGTGAGAAAATTTGGCTCCAATTATTTCCTCCAGATATACAAGCATTTTTTGACACATTAAATGGAAGAATTTAGTAATTGTGTCTTCTTTAAAGTTGTTACAATTTGTTTTCCTCATGTAAAAACATAATTTTAACTTTATTTGACACATGATGATGGAGTTATGATAGTTTTACCTTTTAAATTTAATTCTTCCAAGGTGACTCTTCATATTCCAAAATGACAGCTTCCCAAGCAATTATGACCTTAAAGGAGGTAGAATCAGGTGTGTCCATAGTTAATGAATTTTACCCCCCATCATTATATATCTACTTTTATAATATTATCATCATTAGGCCATCCATATTCTATATATAATCTCATTTTTAAAAGATTCTAGATCTATTTATAGTTTTTGAGGCCCATATTGTGAGCTGGTTTTGGGCCTCTAAACGATTGATTTAGTTTTTGGTATAGAAGAATTAAATGAATCCCAAGACTTCAAGAAGCCTAAAAAATGAATTTTAAAATTTCAATCATTGAAGAAAAAGGTATAACTGAAATATATAAATACAATAAAATAGTTAAAATCCAAAATTATGATATTTTTTCAACTAAGATGAAATACCAAAAAAACCTAAAAATGTGAAAATTTCTTTAAAAAAAATATTTTGGTGGGACAATAAATAATAAATTACATTAGAAAATATATGAAAATATTAGATTCATCACCTCCCTCTGAGTCCTTAAATGGTAGTCCACATAGGAATTCCAAGTGTCACTCATGGAGTATATAATAATCTTCCCTTAGAATCCATCCTTGGTAGTCTACATAGGGTGTAAAAGTATCACTCATGCATATAAAATGAACTAGACTCTAATTTCGTTCATGTAATTCATATAAGAACCAATGTTTCACACATGGTGCATGTTAATCTCAATTAAATCTCATTTAATTAAATAACCCTGATGAGTCTGTTCATGGCGTTCTGAGTCAGAACCCATGTATCACTCTTCTCAAGGAATTATGAATGGTCATGGGACCAATGAATAACCATACCATTAAGTTCACATTTAAATTAAATTGTCCCTCACATTTATATAATCAATTAACTGACCTCAGAATGTGGTTGAAATAATAATGTAAAGGCCTACCATCACATGAATCCTCCCATTCATTTTAATTGGACATTTTAATTATGAAATACAACTCAAGAATAAGTGAGCAAGAACAATGACCAAGGTCCTAAGGATATGGTCTTCCATTCCCTATTTCCATTTTATTCAATTTAAAATTAAAACAATTAATTTAATATACCCAAGTAAAGGGGTAGAAGGCCACACCTCAATAGGAAAATAAAATTCATAGGCCACCGATGGTGTTTTAATCTCATATAAAAACACACTCAAGGGGTTCTTATAATTTAAGGTCCTTAACCTTTAATTACAATTCAACAGGTCTCAAGGGTTATCTAGGTCAAGACCATTTATTTAATTAAAATAAAAATTCATTTTATAAGGTCCACTGGAAAAAACTGGCTAATGAAACAATGAAATAATATATAAACACCCCAAACACATGGGAAAATAATGATACCACCTACCTCAACTTGGTAGTTGACTCCACATTCATTTTTGGCATTTAATCTGATCTAGAATGAAATAAATTTATAAAATAGACCAACAACCTAAGAATATGGAATATGAGATCCCACCAAGATAACTCCTTCAAGAGGAATATAAATGAGGAAAGGTGCAATAGGAATAGAGAAATCATTGGTACACATACAACAAGACTAATGAAGACTTTATCAAAGTACTAATGGAGGAGATACATAAAATCCTAGTTAAAAGGGAAAGGTGTGATATCCTATGACTGAACTCTTATGATTGAGAAATGAGGGGGGATCAGAGAGAAATTTATTTTAAATAATTATGGGGAAAATAAATTTTTTACTCAACTTTAAAGGGTCAAACAATTTAGCCCCATGGTTGGAAAAACCATGCACCATGCACTACATCAAGACACCCCTCACATGGGCTGGACACACTTTTTGAGTAAACCTGTGAAATCCATGAAAAACCCCTCTGTTAAGTGGTATGAAACACACACATGGGAATGTGGCATGGGATGTATGGTTAGAACAAACTATACAGTCCTCTACTGCATACTGAAACACCCTGTAGGGTTTAATCGAAATGTGTGGCCTGACCAACACTGTTTCTACTAATAGTGTGTCACAACCACTCCTTCCAAAACTTAGGGATTCGGGCTCTGTACAAGCCCTAAACATTCCTAAAACTATTTAAACCTCATTAGGAATTAAATTAGGATAAAAGTATAAAACGAAACTAAAAATAAATGGTTCCACATCTAATATAAAGTTTATGTTCTTTCAATTTTCCATTCATAAAGAAATTAGTCCAAATATTTTCCTTCAAAGGGTGGTCAAGAATCATCTTAGAATAACTCCGACCACTAGGAATATAAGTCGGCCTCTCACTACTATGTATTATCCTATACACGACCTTACTTCTATAACATCCATACTAGAGGAATTTACTGGACATATAGAACCTTTATTTATTGATCAATAATACAGATAGGGCGATCCTCGACAGAAACATCTACATCCAACGCCACCTCATCAGGTTGAAGAACATGTGACAGATCAAAATGATATCAGTGAATATGATATACATAGAATAAATAATGCATGGATTGGTACCTATGAGGTAAATACATCTGGTCGGCTACCATCCTGGATCTCTCTAGAATCTTGAGAGGCCTCATGTACTGAGGTGATAGATTCTCTTATTTCCAAATCCTTATGTTCCCTAGTCTAGGAAAAACTAACAAGAAAACATGAATCACCACCTCAAACTCCAATGGTTAATGGCGACGATCAGTGTATGAATTATTTATAGGTTGAGCTTTATACATTCAATTATTTATAAGATAAACCTACTCTAAAGTATTTTGAATGATATGTGGAACTAGTAGATCTTCTTCTCTCACCTTTAACCAGGATGGGGGTGAATAGAATGACCTACCATATAGGGACTCATAAGGTTCCATCTATATTTTATCCTAGAAGTTATTATTATAAGATAACTTGGTGAAAGGTAATTTTTTATCTTAAGAACACAAAAAATCAAGGATTCATGCTTAGAGCTTTTCCTTTAAAACTTGTATCGTAGGATCATACTAACAATATGTCTGTGGGTGATAGGATGTACTCATCAAAAACCTGTGAAACCGGCTCCCTATGTAACCCAAGCTAGAATCATGATATAAAAAAAGAATCACCGTCTGATACAATAGAATGTGGAACTCCATGGAGGTGTATTATATCATGAACATAGAGCCTCCTAATCTCATCCATTGATAAATCATACTGAATATGAAAGAAATGGGAGATGTTTTTCAACCTATCTATGACCATCCATATGGTGTCACTGCTTGAGGTGATCTAGGCAATCCTATTATGAAATCCATGCTAAAATCATCCCATTTCACCTCCAAAATAGGCAATGGATGTAAAATAATCATTGGTCATTTCTTTTATACCTTCACTTGTTGACATGTGGAACACAGAGTAACAAACCCAAATAAATATTTTTCATCCTCAACCACCAGTATTAATGGCATAAGTCATGATACATCTTGTTAATAATAAGATGTACTAGCCATATCGAGGAATGAGACCCTAATTTAATCTCATATCATATGTCTATAAAAACCTAGAAACATCCATGAATGCATAATATATTATTCTCATCACTATCCCAACTAGAAGGTAGGTCATCTCTTGCAATACTCTCCTATAGGATCAAGCCCTTAGAATCTGCTAGCTACATCATCTTCACTCTCTCCAAAATTAAATAGGTCACTAATATTGATGTAATTACATACATTACCTGATATTAAACAATATAAAAGTGCAACTCATAAAATAGTTTCGTAAGCTTCCACTCACTACCATCCTCTTGAACCACATATGTTTGAGTTCCCCTACTTAGAGAATAATCAACTATATTTCCATTTTCTATTATATAAGCACGATCAAAGTCAAAATTATATAGGTATTCAACCCACCTTCACTGATTGAGATTTGAATCAGACTGCGTAAATATTTATTTTATGATTTTGTGGTCTGTAAACCCCAAAAAAACCTCTTCTAGTAAGTAATGCTTCCAAAATTTCAAGGCATGAACAACAGTGGCTAACTCAAGGTCATGTTTTAGGTAGTTACTATCATGTGGTATCAACTGAGGAGACTAATATTCCCTGACTCACTCCCCATACATCATAATTTATTCTATCCTGATACTTGATGTATCATAGTCTACCATATAGATCATACCTGGATTTGTAAGAACTAGTATTGGTGCTGAATTCATCGTTCCTTTTAGCTCCTGAAAGGCTATATCATTGGTTTCTAACCATATAAATTTTACACCCATCTTGATAAAAATCATATGTGGTGATTTTAGGCATGATATTTACTGAATAAATCACCTATAATAACCATATATCCCCAAGAAAATCCATATATACAAAATGTTCTTGGGATGGTCCCAGGAAAATAAAACTCTCAACTTCTCTAAATCAACCAATACTCCTACTTCTAAGATTATATAACATAGGAAATAAATTTTATTCATGTAAAAGTGGCACCTTGTGAGATTAGAATATAAAATATTCTTTCTAAATGTATCCAATATGATCTCCAGATGTTTGGAATAGTCAAAATGAGTTTGAGAATACTCCAAGATATTATCAGCGAATACCACAAAAAATGAATCCAGATAAGGATAAAAATCTCCATTCATCAGTTCCAGGAAAACTTCCAACATATTAGGGAGACTGAGTGAAATGACCAAATACTTGTACTAGATGTACCTACTATTAAAATATATATGTAGAATATCTTATGGTAAAAAATTCACATTAGGATAACCTGATATTATATTAATCTTAGATAAAACCCATGCTGCATGGAGATGTACAAAGATATTTTCTATGTGAGGAAATAGATATCAGTTCTTAACTGAAAGTAAGTTCAACTGATGGTAATCCATGAAAATACTGATGGTATCATATAACTTTTTGGTGAAAATAACATGCGAATCCCATGGAAAATAAATGGGTTGTATAAATACCTTATCTTCACAATCCTTTAGCTACCACTTGAGCTTTTACAACTCAATTATATCCATCCTGTAAGGACGAATAGATACCAAGGTAGCATTAAGCACTAGATCGATCAAAAAATCTACATCTCTCTAAAGAGGTGGTTCTAAAAAATATTTTGTGAAAATTTCACTAAAATGATTTACCATTAAAGGTTAATTTACCTGGTAATTCCCACAGAGACGTGCTAGGCTGGATAAACCCTTTTTTATAACTGTTCCAATTGGTCTTTCAATTCCCGCAGTTCAGTAGGTTCCATCTCGTAAGATGGAAGTGAGATCGGATTGGTACTCAGAAGAAGATCAATCGTAAACTCCACTTCTCTTACGGGAGGTAACCCAAAGAATTATTTGGGAAAAACATCCATGAACTGATCCACCACTACCGGAAGAACAATATACTCAACACCCTCTACCGATTCCAACAACAACACTGCCAACTGATACAATAATGTGCCCGCTGCTGGTGCCAACAAACTCGTTGCACCCTACCCTTCATGCCTCTCTCCTCTAAAGAGATGTCTAACACCATCGTGTGTCGTAAAATCCAATGTCTGTGCATTACAGTTGATGTGGGCCTTAAATGACACCAGCCAATCCATTCCCTAGATTACATCATACCCATCCATCTCAAGCATTGAGAAATTATCCATTAGATCAACCTCACCCTCAACGATACAACATTCTCTACACAAGAAGGCTCGACACTCTCTTCGACCCAGAGGAGTTTGAAGTTTCAAAACCAAAGGCATCATTTCTACCCTTAAACCCAGCAACTCAACCACACGTGCAACAATAAAAGAGTTTGAGGCACTTGTATCAAACAACACTTGCATCGAGGTAGAATTTAAAAGAATAGTACCTCACACCATGGATGGTCCTGACTAATCAACCACCACAACCTGCTCAGCTCCGAACAACACCTTGGTTGCCACACTCTGCTCTTTATTTCCCTGATGAGGAGTTGTGGTGTTGCGAGAATCACCATAACTGACTTTGCTCTGCTGATGAGGGGTATGCTATTGTCCCCATCCCGTCGAAGCATATGACATCTGCGATCCCTGAGGAGTGTCACACGCACCCGAACTTGGAGAATTCCGAAAATAGCACTGAAGATGCCCCATATGATTGAAATTATGACATTCTTGAGGTTGTTCCGTACAATCCCAATTGATTTGTGCCATAGAGACACACTGAAAATAGCCTGGTTTTTTCTGGGGATTCGGAGGAATATTCACCGGACCTACCATTAGATTATGTGCCATACCCCCTCCCTAGGAATAAGTGTCCCTCCTCCACTTGAACCCAGCGTTAGAGTTCCCACTATTCCCAATGGGTACCACCATGATTCTTCTGCTTGGAGCTCCCAAAAAATCCCACTCAGCCACCGATGCTCGATTCACCATCTCTATGTAATCACCAATACACAGAAATGCTATTTTTGAACAGATCTCTTGCCTTAAACCCGCTTCAAAGATCCTTGCCTTCAATGACGTTCTTCCCACCACCTCGTGTAGAAACCACACTAAGCTCATAAACTTAGCTGCATATTCCGTCGCATACATATGTTCTTGCTTCAGACTGAAGAAATCAGTTGTGCACTAAATTCTGAATGTATGTGGGTAGAATTGTGTATTAAACAATTCCTCAAAGCTTTCCGACATCATACCCTAGTCCGTCCCTACTTGGACAACCAACTCCCACCACTGAAGAGTAAGATCCTCTAGCTTATACATTACTATACTAACTTTTAGCTCTACCGACATCACCAAGAATTCAAAAATTCTATTCATTCTAGACAGCCATGCCTCTGCCCTTCTAGGTACGAATCACCCATAACGATGGGTGGATCCAAGCTTTGAAATTGAGCTGCATAACCAACATGCTTTGTCTCTTCCACTCTATTTACACTTCCCACTGCTTGGAAATCTTTCACTATGCTCTGGACTAACTACTGGTTCACTTGGGGCTCAGGTGGAACCACGTTATCATCGACCACTTCCGGTTGGTCTCTACGACGCCTACCTGGTGCCATTTCTAAAAATAGAAAACATACAACCATGAGTCTCACTTCTGTAGACATAAATAAATCCCATTTCACATCGCATTACACAACACTATAAGAAAAAGTCTTTCCACCTTTCCACATTTTCCATGTTTCTCCATTTTTGAAAATCAAACCATTTTCAAAATACCAAATTTATTCACATTACAATTTCACACATTTGAAAAAACCATTTCTAAATTCATCCCATAAATCATTATGCCTAATGAATTATGCATCCTAGAGGGAAGTCATTTCTACCATATATGCCATGCACATCTCATTGGCTACACCCACAACAATGAGAATCCAATGCCTATAAGTGTCTCCAAACCACCTATATACCCAAATCCCTGGTAACTTGAAGTTCAGCATAAAAGGGTTAGCTATGTCATTTTATGCTATACATTCAAAGTTATGACATTACTACACCTTTCTACCATCCTGAATCAAGGAACATACCACAACGAATGTCAACTCCAAATCCGAGAATCAACTCCAAAGGACCGAACAAGCTAATAACACTTGTAACACCCTACCGCTACCTCATTTTCTTGAGGAGGAAGCGAGGTTTACTTGGCCATAAGCAATGTTCCCAAGGTTACAAAGGCTGGAAATAAATGCCGAGGGCTTCGAGAACATATTGGGGAACAATTTTACCTTAAGAAAAAACCGACAAAACCATCCACTAACCACCACTATATGATGCATGTCAATAAAAAATTCAAGCATGTATTCCCAAAAGAAAACCAAGTTGTTCCACAATATAGCCCAAAACCAATACAATCCAACACGATATCAGAGTACTATGCAGAAGACTAAACAAGAGACCAAAAATAAAGCAAGACACACTCTACGACTCCACACTAAGCTCCAATCTCCAAGCTCCACTAACACATCACAAGAATCACCACGAACCACTAGAAATGAGATGACTTACCTTTACCTATATTCCAGTACACGACATTTGAAGAGACACCAAAGTGCCAAAGTAGGGGGTGAGTACAACTACTCAGTAGGTTTTCCCCAAATAAATTCCCTACACACGTCACTAGGATAAAACTAGTAGCACATTTATATAAAATAGTTTATATAAAACAATCACAAGTGCATCCATTATCCTAATCCAAACACACCATTACCAAGACATATTTCCAAAACCAAGTAAACCCAGGGAAAGAAAAACAATCATGTTGTAAGCCAAACATGACACACAAGGAATCCAAATCAACAATGCCACAAACCAATTACCTTTTTCATATTTCACTCACAAGCTCCATATACAAACATCACCAACCAAGAACACAACATATCATGGTGGCACTTCCCGTACAACCCTTTTTATTACCAATCCACTCAAGTGGTACTTCCCTCCCACTTACTATTGATGGTGGCTCTTCCATCCACTATCCGTCCCCTTTTATAGTGGTACTTCCCACCCACTTTCACAACATTCAAACAAGCCAACATAACCGAGCATATAACCCATAAAGGACACACCAACATGCAATCAACCATTTCCATTACATTCCAATCCACTTCAATAAATAAAACATTTATTGAAAACACCCTTTAACTATTTTCCATGCCAAACCCCATTTGAATAAAACAATCCTTTTTATTGAAAACCATTTTCTCAATTCATCTAAATCAAACCAAAAAAACAACTCATTTTAAAATCCCATTTTAAAATCACATCAAGAGAATTTCTCTACAAGCCCTATTTCCCAAAAATTCCCAAACCATTACCAAAGGGATTTCCATCCGATTCCGCACATCAACAGTAAAATAAATTTTAAGAAACAAAAATTAATTGTAACCAAACCACTAGTTCTAACCAAGTAGAGTTGAGAGAGAAGCCACCTACCTTTAGGGTTTTGGAGAAATTGACCCACACGCAACTACTCTTCAAATTCAGTGAACACACCACCAAAACCTCTCTAGATCCCCTTATCTAACATCCATAAGCCTTAAAATCAACATCTAAGGCAACCAAAACCCTATATCTATGCACAACGGGTGTAGATCTTGAAAACAGAGAGATAGGAAGATGTAGATATAGAGGAAAACAAAAAGAAACTGAGAGGAGAGACTTACCCGGGAGAAACCACATTCAAACCACCATGAATACCCTTTGAATTGCTTCCAAAATCAGTTGGAGATCACCTTAAACCCCTAATAACCCAAAACCACGAGTGAGGCTCGAGTGGGAGAGGATTTGGAGAGGAATGAGGCAAGCTTGAGTGAACTCGGGTTTTAAAACCCTATTTTAAGTAGTTGCACGGTTAGCCCGGACAATTTAGTAAATCGTGCGCTAATTGTGCACACGCTACTGCCTTGGGAGGAGGGGTCTGCACGGTTGCATCACATGGTTTAACAGACCATGAACATGCTGTGTGAAGCTTACCACCTCCCCCTGCACGGTTTCTTGGAGAACCCACACGGTTTCCCCTGACTGTGCTCAAACTGTGCTCCCTTTGAAAAGCTTCCAAAATTATTCAAAACCATTCAAAACTCTCCCACCCTCTTCTCAACTCACCCCATGCACTTTAAACACATAAATAAGCATAAAAAATGATACATACCTCAAAATTGGGGTGCTATAGGGTGAACTAAGTGAAATTATAATTTCACATTATATTTACCTTCTTATATATACTTGAGAATTCGGTGAGGTTGAGAGAAAAGAAATTGGTTTAACATATTTCTATTATATATTTGAAGAATATCCAAGAATAAAAATATCCAATCTGGTTAAAAGGGTGTTTAATTTTGTTAAACCCTAATTTCTTATCTCTAATGGTTCCTTTGTGATCTAAAAAGTGATATTATGGATAAAAGGTTCTATCTTGTGTTCAACCTCAAAAGCTGGTTTTGGTATTCTTACACAAATTAAGTCTATTATAAATCATCTAATTTTTAATAAATCTATGTTCCACGGTTATAATTTTTTTATTACATACATTTAGGTATTTAGGTATGTTCTCGTAGAGGTTTTATAGGAAGTAATTTGTTGAGTCTGCCTGAAATTACCTTTGACATATATAAACAAAACCTAGAGTTTGATGCTTATGACATGAAGGAATTTAAGGGAGATCTAAAAGAAGATATTTATAATATGGTTTATTATGGAAAGTTATCCATGAAAATATATATGAATTTAGAATATCCATATAACAAAGAATCCATATTAAGAAAAAGTAGGTAAAACTGGTCAAAAAGAGTTCCTTATGTATAATGGTAAAAATAAGAAAGATAATAAGAAGTCCCTCTAGAGGAAATACTCTCAAACTATGGTGGTTGATTGTAACTCTATTTATTTATCTTATCTTAACCATGTTTTTGAAAATTCATGTAAATATATAAAATCAGATTCACCTCAAAATATTGAGAAAAGCACTGATCCCCATGATGACATTTAAACTTCACCAAACTTCTAAAATTGATGTTTCTCATGAAGATACTAAGAATATATCCAAGACATATAAGAGAAGGAGGATCAACGATAAGTCATAAATCAAGTTAATTATAAAATTATACAAATATTTTTTCTTGGAAAATAAAAGGAAAAATGATAGGTGGTGGCCTTGAAGTTTTACATGAAGCAAATTAACACAAAAATGAAAATAAAAAGTGATTTTTTAGATGAAAAATCCCAATAAATCTGAAAAAATGGCCATTAAAAAGAAATTGAAGGGATGAATTATAACTCTTAAAACACAAATAGAGGAAAGGAAGTGGAATATAATGGAAATTAATTCAATCATAATGATATTTGTTTTAGGTTAAAGAAAAAAATCAGAATATTAGGAAACTTGAAACAATGATCAATTCCTTAATGTGAAAAGAGAGGATCAAAATTCCCTCTTTGGCAGTCCTAATAAGTTAAATATCAAATATAATGAAGTAGTAACTTGGATATAAAGTAGTGTAAACTTTATAGTCTAAACATAAATACTCCCTAATGAATGTATTTATAAAATTATATTATTGATGAAAAATTGGTCATATTATGAGCAGGTGTATTAGAGAATAGAGGCCCACATATAAAAGACAATTTTCTATGACAATGCCATTTTGAGGTATTATTTCTATTTTATAACAATTATATGTTCTATACTTGGTAATATGTAAATATACTATAGTTTTAAAAATTCATGTAAGGGAAAATATTCCATATGGAGGTTCTCCACTTCCATGACATACAAGGAAAAGGTTTACAAATGAAAAAGAACTGTCAAGATGAACAACAAGTTTGTAGTTTTGGAGGAATGATATGGATATAAAAAAAGAGTATATAAAGAACCATAATATAGTTACTCTCAGCATCCCTCTTGGGTATAAAGGATTAAATATTTAAAATAGAAGTAATGAGATACTCCAACTGTGAGGAAGGTGGAAGAACATGCGAAGAAGAATCCACCAAGAAAGGAGAAGTCTGAGATGAAACTCACAACCATCAAGGAAGAGGAATACCTAAGTGGTATTAAAAAAAAACAATATTAGTAAAGATATAATACTAGTGGATGTTTCCAATAATTGAGTATGAAATATGGTATAGAAATAATTGGTAAGACATCAGAGATAGAGGAATACAAAAGATCGATTTCACTCACTATAAAAAATAAGTCTGAGCCAAGGAAAGAGAACATAAAAGGATAAACCAAAATGATTAGTGTGTGGTATTATAAAAATAATATTATATTGAAATACATTGAATAATATCACTATTTAGGATGATCAGTTGGAATTTGATGAAGTTTCGACATTCCTTTCCCCAAACCAGAGAAAGGAAAAAAGGAAATTTTGAAGATAAATGGTTGGTTTATAATAACCATCCCTACTCCTCAACTTGACATACTTGAGGTACCCTTATCCCCTTATTATTTATTTTTTACTAAATACTGTAATAATAAGTGTATAATTTTGAGGTATATATGATCCATAATGTAAATATTTTAGAAAAATAAAATGTGAATGGGTTGGAAGTAGATCCATTTTTAAGCTATTAATGCATGAAATAAGCAGTATAAAGAAGTTATCAACACCAGGGGTGGGTTCAAATTATTCTGGTTCAGTTTTGGATAAAAATCAAACTTATACACAATTTATTGTTTTATTTTAATATATAAAAACCAAAATATTTAACTATGGTTTAGTTAAGATTAAAATATTTATAAACCATTAATTTTTTTTGGATTATAGATTAATTTATTATTTTCACAATATCATAGATATCAATTCATGAGGTTCATTACCTAATCTCTCAATGAATTATCCTTGGGGATCTAGGTTTTCCTCCCATATCTCATTTCCAATAATTCTCATACCTTATCATTTCCTCTCTACTACTCAGCGGTGAGTAGGATTTTACTCATGCATTTCATTGAGGACAATGTGGTTTACTTACATATTTACTATAGTTACTTCTATGGTGTCTTCCTTATTTATCATCGCATCATTATATTCTTTCATACTAGTTTTTAACCCTATTTCTAGTATTTATCTTTTAGTATTTAATCTCATAAGGCCCTTATACTTTTTTAACTATCATAATGGTTCCTAGGATTTATTTGGTGTCAGTCCCCAAAGGTTGTTTTTTATGGTCTTGGTTTCTTTGGATTCCATACCAAAATGGTAATTTTAGTATTGAATATCCCATGTAACTTCTTTAGTGATGTATCTTGGGGTTTTTTGTTGATTATACTAACTATGAGTGGCATTGAATAAATCCCCCCTTGATATGTCCATCTCATCATGTTTTCTCTCTAGATTGCTGATGATATATGTTTGATGATGTTGGTAGGACTGAAGTGCATCCATCCTTTGATCAATTATAAAGATTTATGGTTGGATGCATGATGGACTAAATTTATAAGTGATGATATCAAATCTCATAATGTATTATCATGTGAGTTATAAAAAGGAGAAAATGGAAGGAATATGTAATAAAGTTCATTACTCTTTATTTAGAATGGGCAATGATGATGTGGTTTAGTAGTTTTAGAGAATCAAGACTCAAGTTTTTTATTTTTTGGTACAATAATGATAATGAAAAGGATTATGTTACTTTTTGGGGTTAGGGAAACATTTTATTTAATGGATTTTATATTTTTAGGCTTTTTATAAAATGGTTTTCTTATTATTTGGTGGATGTCTGTCTTTCCATTTTATTTGAAAAAATATGAATGTTGTGGTGCTTTTAGGATTAAGGTTTCATTATTATTTGGTTTGGGGTTTTTAATTGTTTAGTGTATATCTATTAGATAAATTTATTTACCAAGGATAGTATTTCGAAGGTTCCAATCATCACTTACAACCCAAGTTTCTTTCATTTCAAGTGTCTAGTTCATCTGTTTGTGCCATTAAGGAATGATTTTGGGAAAGATGAATTGAAGTCAGTGAGAGATTTTTGTGACTGATGGTGTTAGTTTACTTTGGTTGATGAATTTTTTTTGTTAAAAGGAGTGTATCTTGAACATAATTTATGGATATTTCAATGGAACAACATCTTATTAATAGATATAATTGTAGAAACCTATGTTTAAGTTGACTTTAGTGGTGCTTTATGTAGTTTGTTATGGTTTTTTTTTGATTAATGTGGTGGTTTGGACATTAAATTTTGGTTTTTATGTGGTTTACATGAAAATATAATGTGGCTATTTCATAATCAAAAAAGGTATAATAGATATTTATGATATATTTTAATTATCAGATAATAAGTTGAAAAACATTATACATAATCGTCGATATAGTTACATAATATTACCCTTGAACTATTATAAAAATAAAACATTTTTTAATTTATGGTGAATAAAAATAAAATTTGAAAGAGGGTTTGGATCATGGGATCCATGAATGGGGTGATATTATAGAAAAATAAATGATTATATATATATATTAAAAATGATGTGGTTCAATTTAATAGGTGCAGTTTGGTTTGAAATAAGAAGAAAACTACAAAATTTACATGTATATTCAATCTTTACCAAAAAAACACTATGAAAAAGAACCATTTTGGTTTGGTTTGGTTTAGTTTGAGTTTGGTTCTATTTGAGAGGTTTTTTACTACCATTAATCAATACTAAATCTCGAAGCTTCAGAAAGAGATAAAGATTCATAATGAAAACTATACGAAAAAGGACCTAAATTATAGAAGAAAATGAAATTTTTTCTCAATAAGTAGTATCCCCAAATTAAAAAAGAATTATTAGTGTATTGTCATTGATATTTAGTGGGAGTTTTATTATTATTTTCAATGATTAATAAGACTCATATTTGACTGGAAAATCCATTGAATAATTAGTTTTCAAGTGGTATCACTAGTTTATATTTAACTAGTTGTATCAATTAATTCATGATGTGGACTATTTTTCACACTTTTTTATTTTTTTCTTATCTACTAATGGTTTTTGGTAAGATATGATGAGATTAGAAGTTTTGGTTTTACTGGGAAAGTGGACAGATCAAGTTTCTATTGACTTATTAGTATAAATTAGTGGCATGGAAATATATTTGGAGGTTAACTTATGAATTATATTTCAAAAATTAACCCTAGTCTTAGTAATATTACTGGATTTTATGACAACACAATTTTATGTGGTTAATTCACTCATTGAAATTCTTTGAGAGAATATAGTGGTCATAGAGGTTGATTTTATAGAATATTCTAGAGTTGGGATAGTCTAACTAGAAAATGCTAATAGTTGGAAAACATAGAATTTAGTTAATAAAAAAGTGGTATGAGAAAAAATATGACATTACTTAACATAATGAGAGATGTAAAAAATCCACCCGAAAAGGGGAAGTGTTTCATGAACAAACCCAGGTCAAACCCAAACCGATCACCCAAGATGATCTGTGATAAGGCCTAAGATACATTCCTGATCCTCTTGAGATGGGAACTACTGACAAGAATCAATGTAACTCAATTGTGAATGATTTCAACCACGAAAAATATATAAAAAAACCAAATAAAACTAAATTAATACTAGACATTAAAAAGATAAAAGAAATTGAATAGTTGAAAATAAACACTAGACATACCTCCTATGACATCATAGTTCACCAATAACCATAGAAACACACTATCTTCATGTTCTAAATAGATTCGGGGAGAACCTAAAACTGAAAAGTTATAAACAAATAATGTGTGAGCACTGAGATACTCATTAGGGATGCTAAATGAAGAACCATTCCATACACTGTACCTTTAAAAAGAAAACCATGTCATGATAGTCCAAAGTACACAAATTTAAAATAAGGGTTTCATTTCCTTTTAAAACATGTAATAAGATAATAATTTCAAAAGAACTATTTTTTTCCATTTTCCAAAACTATTTATAATTAATGAAATATTTTATAATATATGATTTTACAAAGAATAGAAATGTATTGAAAGATATATATTAGTGAAAACAAGAAGTGTAAATAATATCACAAGGCACCACAAAATAAATGAATTTAGATTTTTTTTTAACATTTTAGTTATAAAAGGAAATTAAGAAAAAGAATATTTTAAAATAGTTTCAAAAAATAGGAGTAATTGAGAGAAATCACCATGGGAAATCCCTATGTAGGTAGGGTTTGTGGGGACCTAGGATCTTCATAATCTCAGTGATCGATCCCTGGTGAAAATTTCTACATCCTGCTCAAGCTAGTCAATTCGCACCATCATAGTTTAGTTAGTTTTGTAGTGTAATCATACTATGTTAGGTGGTTCATGCCTAGCATACTTATCCCAATATACCCACCAGCTACCCAGGATTCACAAGTTCTTTCCCGAATTTTCCATATCATGGAAATATTCCTTTTATCAAACCATAAACTAATCCAATTTCATTTAGAGGAAACCTATATATGAAAAATAACTATATTTTAACACTTCGATATGGTAAAATTAATTTTAAAACAATTTAACATAAACAAAAACATCCTTGAAAACACCAATTACACATTCAAAACCATTTAATATGTTGAAAAATTTGAAACTAGTTTGGAAGCATGTTTAAATAAATAATATACATGAAAAAACTTATAGAAAAACTTGAAAGACAAGTAAAAATTACAAAATAAGAATTGAATATCATATAATATATATATAATAAAGAGAACATATTTTAAAAACCACCAGGAAATTATAGTTTACAAACTAAAGGATTAGAAACCTACATCAAAATATGTTACCTTAGACGATGACTACTTCACACTAACACACATATATACATTTATATATATATATAAGCCTCAATTTACATGTTCACATCTCCATGTCTGAATATGTACAAATAAGGTATATATATACCTATGTATATGTGTGAAATCTATCTTTAAGGATCTATAAGACATTGAATTCACCAATGATAACCCAAAACTATATAGAAGAGGTCTATGGTGCACTAGAAAAATACAATAAACTAAATGGTCAAAAAACGCATAAATAAAATTGGGATAAAGAGTAAGAGAATAAGAAAACCTACCCAAAATTTAATACCCCAAGATTCTATAATACACTTCTATTTGAATAATACAATAGCGGGCGATGTACGCAACACCGAGTTCAAGCGCACCACAACCTATCAAAATTGTTTTTTAGAAAGCAATAATGAATAGTAATAAACACATTTTTAATTATATATATATCCCATATAATTTTAATATTCATCTTTTTTGTTTCTTAGACATAATATAAGAACAAATTCATTTTTTTAGATAAAAGAAGTATTTTTAAAAAAATACAGTATTTCTTCCTTTTAATGGAGAACCCTTTGTAAATACAATATTTGACAGTTTTATATGTTCTATTTGAAAAAAATAAAATTCTTCTTTATAACTGGGACATCAAAATTTACTTTGGGTAAATTTCTGGTATTTTTATGATAAAATTCATTTTTATGAATAGTGAAAAATACTGTATTTTAATTTAAAACAACCTTTTAATATAATTTATTTATACGGTTAGATTTTATTTTTAATTGGTTTTAAATTTTAATTTGATTATAGTTTTACCATTTAATCCAATTTCTGGTCATTCTAAGTAAATTAACTTTGAAATTGGACATAAACAAATGTTAATCTTTTAATAGTTGTTATTTCTTAAAAAACACGTTTTTGTTTTGACAATGATAATTAATTTTAAATTAATTGATGAAAATTATATGTTTTGAATTTGATAAAATGAATATAATTTTTTAATTAGGAATATCAAATATATCTTAGTCTTAATTATTGGTATTTTTTTGAAAAACATCAATTTTTGATGAATAGTGAAAACACTAAGTACTAGTTTAAATACAGAATTTTTCATTTAAATGAAATTTTACCACTTCTGTGAATTGAATTTCGAAAATCTGACATAAAAGGTTGTTATTAATAAGTAAAATGTGGTTCAATAAGATGAAAATATTTTTTGGTGAATAATAACTTTTGACTATTATTTACCGCGGTTAAAGGTAAATAGGGTAATTCAAGGTAAAAATAATTTTATAATAATATTAAATTACCCTAACTTCTGTCCTAATACAAATGTTTGGTAAATTTCTGACCATGGTCATACTTGGGTTGATTTTGGGACTCCATGGAGCCACTTAAGATTGATAATGAAACTTTATATTAATTAATTTAAAGTAATGACAAAAATGACACAAACATATATCTTTTAGTCAATCAATTATTACATGGGGTTATATAAGTTATCTCTTAGACTATAAATATTAATATAAAATCTAAAAATATTTCTTACATCATGTAATTTTTTTTTAAAATTTTTAGACATCAAAAAAATAATATTATATATGACACAATAATGATGCAGTGTTTAACTCATTAATGAATGATTTAAATAAATATAATAATAAAGATTATAAAAATATCCAAAACCTATCAAATTATTATTGGATTATTTTATTTCTAACAAGAGTCATCTTATCTTTGAATTGAATAATTTTTGGACCTTTTGAATCAGAAAATCATTATATAATAAAATAATATTTATAAACTTTCCTAAAGAGCCCCTCCCCCCCTTATAAAAATCCCTCACCTATAACCCACCGATCACACCTCTCAAACCATTTATATCTTCCAAACTCTACCAAAATAATCACTCAATATCCCTATATTCCTCCTAGAATACTTACCTTAAGCAGAAGTGATTTCCAGAAATCCTTTTGGTTCAAACCTAAGGGAGTTACCTGATTTAAAGGTAACGTCTTCTCTTAAGTTATTTTATTTTATTTATTCAACCCCATAAACTCTTTTTTTCTGTTATTTTTTGATACAAAAAGTATCCTAAATATAATAGGTTATTTATAAGAGAATTATTCTAACTAAAATTATACACACCTCCGTCTAATGTGTAAAGAACACACTGTTTCTATGGAAGGAGAACTACTACCTCACAAAATGATGATTGTTCAATATTCTCCTACCACATATTATGGTGGACATTAAGATGGAAATTTATTTAAATGTGATATATATCATATTTATATTTTCTCTATATTTATGTATTTTTCATTTATATCATAACTTTATGGTTTTTATAATGGGTAAATACAATAATTTCATTTGAGGAAGTGCGGACTACCGCCACCTCAAAGTGATATGACTCATTCATGCCAGATGTGGAACATATAAAGGTTGGAGTTAATTAAATTACATAAAATAGATATTATATTGTAATTATAATATACCTATGTATTATTAAGTTTTCATTACTTTTAATATAAAATAGAAATGAAAGTAGCGTTCATGCGTACGTACGACTTACCGTCTCCATGAATGGTGCATTTCATTTCTTAACTTCAAATGATATGGAATATTATAAATACATATAAACTAGATATATATGACATATATGATATCAAAATCATTAATATCATTCTGGAGATAAGGTAATTTTGACCACATGGACAATTTGTAATTATAACAAGTTCATTTTCTGACTAAAGTTCCGAACATCGACAAAATACCCGATATGAACTCAAACAATTAACTAATTATTATAGCATGGTAATAAGTGATATAAAAGGAAAAATAAACTTGATTTTTTTTAATGAAGTTTAAATTAACTTTATTTTATTATTCAGGAATAACATGGAATATACGAGTCAATTCAGACACTAGGTAAGGGGTTTCTTATCTCACTTCTAATTCCATGAGATTTCCATTGTTCACCACTTATTTATTGCATGTGGTGTATTGTGTACTAACATTTGATATATATTATCATGATTCTGTTTATATTCATGGTATTCTGTGATTCATTTGGTGGTTATTAACTTTTGGTCATATGACATAATTTATTACAGTGTGGTAAGGGGTTTTCATCTCACTTATTATTCCCGTGAGATTCATGCTATATTGCCACTATTTCATTTTGTGTGGTGTATGTACTACCCATTATTGTATTATTTGTGTAATATACTTTAACTTATGGGTATTTACTTATTAATTTTATGATCCTTCTTTCATGGGGTGTATGTTTCGTATGTTACCATATCGGTAAGGTAATAGAAAATATCAATTTCTTCTCATTGGGTTTTACGCAAACTTCATTGATTATTTTACTCCAGGATTATGTATGAAATCACTATTTATTTATTTATGTAGTAATTTACACTCCCCTTTTTTTGGATATACTTTTGATACACATAATCACCCCATTGATAAATTATCAAGTCATTGATATGAAATTGATAAGGGTAATCTTAACTCAATTTCTATTCATTGAGTAAACATCCAAGTTATTGGTTTCATTTTTACAAGAATATGTGTGAATGTCATCTGATTTATTTTCACTAAATATCCAATCATATTGAGTGTATTTATATTTTTCACACATAATTATGTCATTGACTTATCCTTAATCTAAGGATACGATATTTATAATGGATTTCATATCAATTTACATTCTATTAAGACTTCTTTGTTGTTATGCACCAATTCACCTTTTTAGGGTGTATATACTATAATTTGACATAGTATATCATGAATTCCTTTATTCTCATGATATTATAATGTTTTTATTACTCAATTATTTTTATTCAAGCATCTATCATTTGGTTAGGAACTCTAACTAAAATATCATTTTAAATGTTTTAATGATTTATTCTTCTAAACATTTCTCATTAATGTCCATGTTTTAAAAATGGGTTTAAGGATGTATTTATATGAACATGAATGTTTTAAAATTAAAATTCATTTTAAAAGTTTCAAAATGGTATGGAACACTTGGATTAAAAAAATCTATTTTTAACAGCTTCTTGATAAATAGTGAGACTTTTAAATGATTTCAAGAAAAATGGGGATATTTCCCTCAAATAGTTTTACTAATTATTTTCATCTATGTAAATATCATTTATTATTCTTGATTGTGGTTGATTTATTATAATAAAATCCTCCATATTGTATTGAATGAGTTATGTTTGACTATTTATGTGCTATTTTTATACCATTCATGGTTTGTGGTTAAAATATTTACATTTCGTATGCTTGTTTTAATACGAATGTTTAGATTATGTTTCATCCTTTTCATATGAGGAATGAATTGGACTTAGTAAGTGATAGGTGGAGCCCGCTATAGCTCTTCTATGCATCGATAGGTCTCATGAGACAAACTAGTGTCTTGGCACAAGGCCTTGACAAAATCTTATTTGTAGTCTTAACACGAGACTTTGACTATGTGGTTATGATGTCTGACATTATGCATTCCATAATTTTGAAATTAGCTATTGATATTACATGTTATTATTTGACTAGTAGAATATCCATGTGAAAAAAGTAAATGGAATTATTTGATTTATATTTTCCATATTATGCTAAAGATTAAGTTTAAAAGGCTTGTGTTTTAGTTTTATACATTACCTTAAATGTTTATGCTTATTTATGAAAGTTTTTTCTATATTGTTATCCTTACTGAGAATCTGATCTCACCCCTTTCTATGTTTTATTTTTCCCAATATATGTAGAAGTATATTATGATTGACCTGTATGGATAGGATAAGGGATATGAGTGTGTTCAAAGGGGGAATAATGTTGTTGTTTTTCATTTCATAATGTAATGTAATTTTTTTTATGTATCTAGTACTTCCAAGGATACTAAAGTAATCGGTTTTTCGAGACATGATCTATTTTGATCATACCAATGTAATGTAATAATCCACCAACTCTGGGTAACTAGGGCCAGGGAGTTACACAAAACCATTTCCTTTAACAGTCATGTCTAGATTCGACCATAAATGATTCCCATGAACCCTAATAACTAAGAAATAATAAATATAATACCCAAGATGAGGCTAGGGTTTAGATGGGTCACACACACCCCATGGAAAATAGGAAAAAATTAAGAACATGGAAGAGGAAGAGAGAAGAGGAGGAATAATTCTTATAGGTGAAGATAACACTAAGAAAAAGGAGGTGAGATGACCAAAATATAAGGGAGTAGAAGGGTGTGTATGCAGTTAGGATATGGAAGGGGCTGGTTCGCATGGGCATGGAAAAGGGGAGGTTGAGGGAGAGAACACCCCTTCAAGGGTTTAATGATGATGACAATAATAATGACACTAAGAAAATAACAATAAAAAAAACAAAAACAAAAACAACACCATTTTTTTTTACATCTTATAGACTTTAACTACATGGCTGGCCAATCCTTTAGCAAAATTAATGGCCCACTATAGGCCTCTGGACATCCCGCTTAGGAAGGATGCACAATTAATAAAAATGTACATTATAAGTGTGGTCAATTATTCTAAAAATCATAGATACCCTCATATGTTTTTCACATGGTTTCTACCAAATATGGTCCCACCATGCACCTATGCTAAAAAAAATCAAAAAATTTAAAAATTAAATCCTGATCCACTCTAAAACTCAAAAATGAAGCTAAAAATATAAATAATTAGAAATAATTAATAGGAAAAGGTTGGGATGTGATAATTATTCCTACCATAACAATTTATTCCCCCAGAATGTCTCAATAGGTTTAGTTGGTAATGACAAATGCAAGGATAACTATTCTTCAAGATGAGACTCCAAACTCAAAGACCGAACAATCACTTTTTCTTAAAAATTAAGAATCTCAAAATCCAAAAGAAACCAAAGGAATCATCCTCATGAATCGATAAAAGCATCCAAGGACTTAGCTAGTGAAACTAAGGAATTCAAACCATCATATGAAGGAATCAAGAGAGAGAGAGAGAGATTCACATTTCGATTCATAACCTCAAAAACATGGAACACCTCGATCCATAACATAGAAATAACCATATAAAATCATCATGGTCTATTTGGGATCACCATGAGAACTAGTCACATTACCCACTATCCAGGATAGCCAACCAACTATGGTTGTGGTTGGGTGGGGCGGTAAAAAACTATTTCTCCATAAAGAAAAACTTGGAAACTGGGTTTATCACATTCTCATACGATGGTGTTATCCCCACCATTTTAGAACTCTGGTCAAACACTAGTTTCTTCAATATAGAACAAGATCCCAATAGACGAGGGGAAAAAAGAAACACTCTTATACAAAACTAGAATATTATGAATCCCTTCCCAAAAATTTACTTCTATTGGGACCCAAATTTCTAAGAAAAAAAAGAATAGAAGGATCCCTGTAGAAGACAACAATGCCTAACCATCCTAAAAAATTCTCCCAATGATTCTAAACCTCTAAATCATGACACCTCAAAAAACAAAAAATATTAAAAAAGAAGGATACCCATTCAATATCACACACTAAAAAGGTAAAACCACAAAAAACTTATGAAAAGGAGCCCAAAAATCCCCAAATAGAAATATATATAAGAACAAAAAACCACATCAAGGGAAAAATTAAAATGGTTCCCACTATGACATTGAAAACAATGAATTAGATCTACATCCCCCACACCTTGTAGCTCCTGTATGTGAATAGATTCACTCCAATAAATATGGATGGATACCTACTGTCCTAAAGAATCTATTTCCTTACATTCAAATCCTAGTAATTCATGATCGATACTTCCTCTCTTATAAATTCATCCTACAAAAACTCTTCATTTTTTTTAAGTGGTCACATCGATGACAATAATTTTGGGATTTTGAAAAGATGGATTAGAATTCCCAAACTGACCATGATAGAAAAAAATGATCAAGTGGTACTTCTGAAGTGAAGTAGGAATTAACAAAGAAAACATTTCCTTGATAGGTTCCTCTGGTCCACACTCCTCACTATATTGAGAACCTTCATGATCACTAAAATTAACTGGATTTTTAACTTCCACATGCCTCCCTCTTAGAAACAACACGACATGAAATTCCTTATCCACCAGCTACCCAAATTAGATTTACCCAGATTAAATAAAATTATCCCTAATCTCTAGATAGATACCCCATATGGAAAAAAGGTCTTTTAACTAATCATTTAACACTATCTCTATAGATAAATAAACTAGCTCATTTTAGTGGTCAACATATCCCTTAACCATCTATTAACCTTATCAAACGTCTATGAGCTCTACCAATTTTTTCTCATTTACTTCCTTAGGAATAAACCGTTGGATTAGAGTGGTCTTAAAAATCACTCAATACATCCAATATCCCAATGAGGATGGTAGGATCACCTTTCACTAATTAATTCTTATCCATTGAAACATACCTAAGAAAAATCATACCTCATGGTTTCTAGAGTTCCCAAAAACCTGAAGATGCTATCAAATTCCTCAAGACACTCCACGACCTCTAATAGCCCTCAATTACTATAGAATATAGGAAACAATTGAAAATATACTAGATCCACCACTCCACTAGAAGTTTGGGTAGGGAAAATTACTAGAAGAGACTCCTTAGAAACCTTCTGGGTATTTCTTGGTGGCATACTCAAAACAATGTAAATCATGAAACCATATAATCATTGAAAGAAAACTCAACCAAATAACATTTCAAACCAAACACCAAGATCATAAACCAAAACATATCAAAATTAAATCAAAACAAAATAAAATTTCAATTGAAACAAAACAACTATAACATCATAAAATGAGCCAAGAACCTCCTTTAAAAATCCAACCCTTCGAAATTCACTCATTTTCAAACTAAATTCCCATTGTAAAATTAAAACCATTTCCCACTTCCAAAACCATCCCAAACACCAAAGATCATTTCCCAGTCTATTTAAAAAATTTAATTCTTCTTAGACTAAAAAATTTACAACATATCCACTCTTAAAAAGAAAAATACCATAAACAATTCCCCTTTGTAACTAAGAATCCTATTATAAAAGAAACCCTTTTCCTTTCAAATTTTTTTTTTTATCTCGGAAAAAAAAATTATTTTCAAAACTCAATCATGCCAAAAAAATCACGCTAAAATATCACTCACACGAAAGTCACTCAAATAGGGAACTAGTGGTTATGCATTACTCAACATCATGTTTTAGTAGACCATGTTATAAGTATGAACCAACCACTAGAAGCATATTGAACTATGAACTTGATCTTTATAAGGGTTTATATACCATGAGATCTCACCATGTGTCACAAGTTGAATTACATTGTCATTTTCCAACATGTACAGGTTCATCGAATCATACAAACAAAAATAGTATAATTGAAAATAAAAAATATGAACTGAAAACCTGACCATCCCTAGTAACTCAGGTCTTTTCATGAGTTTTGGTGGTTAGGAACTACCCGATGACTAACTTCATGAGCCTTAATAATCCTATCTATAGTCTACCCAACACCCCAAATAATGAAAGGATACTGTGATAACATTTTCTCCTAACCAAGAGAGGTTAAACCTAAACTGTTCACCCAACCCAATCCATGAAAGGAATTGAGAGGCATTCGTAATACTCCCTGGATAGAAACCCGTGTTGGGTATAAAATTAACTCAATTGGTTATGATTTCAACCTTGAACAACAGAAAAATAAAATAAAATAGACTAAAAATAGCATTTCTAGGGGAAAATAAACAAGTAATTGAAGAGATGAAAATAAATACCATACATACATCCATGTGACCTATTGAGTCACCACCAACCACATAACCACACATGCCAAAAGAGATAACCATATTTGGTCAAAACATTAAAATAAAAATTGATAAAGAAAGTAGGCAAGGGCACCAAGATGATCAATAGAGATTCCAAAATAGTAACCACATCTTATGACTTAACATTAAAAAATAAACCATTTCATGCTAGTTTTAAATACAAATATTTAAAATAAGGTTTTAATTTTCTTTTAAAAAATTAACATGGTAATAGTTTCAAAAGAACCATTTTACTTTCAATTTCCACAACAGTTTCCAAAGAATAAAATATTTTCAAATAAATAATTTTAAAAAGAATAAACCCGCGATGAAATAAAAATATCAATAAAAAACAAGTAGTGGAACTATTTTCATAAGGTACCAAAAAATAGAGGAAATTAGAAAAATATTTTTATCATTTTCATTATAAAAGGAAACTAAGAAAAATAGTATTTTAAAAATGTTTCATAAAATAATGGTAAATAAGAGAGAACACCCTGGGAAATCTCTATGTATCAAGGGTTAGTCAGGAACTAGGATCCTCATACTCTTGGTGATTGATCCTAGATATGATGGTCCATCTCCTGCTCGAGCCAATTCCTATCATCATAGTTTTGTAATTATTGTTTCATAATACATATAAGTAGGGAAGGTCATTCCTAGAATAATTTTCCTAGTCTACTGGCCCAAATACCAATTATTCCCAAGTGGTTTCCCTAATTATAAAAAACATGGAAATTACCCCTTTATAAAACCACACACAAATCCACTTTCATTTTTATTAAACCTCCACATACCAAAGAACCATCATTCAAAAAATATATAGGGGAAAATCCATTTTACAACCATTTAAATGATATCAAAAAATCATTGAAAACAACCATTAGATATTCAAAACCATTTATGAAACCAGTTTTGATCAATTAAAATGTTGAACATTTTGAAACTATTTTGGTAGTATGTTGAAATAAATAATAGACATGTCAAAATCATAGGAAAACATGAAAACTAAGTGAAAGTATAATACTAATAATTTCATATTATATACACCATATAAAATGAGGAGAAAATATTTTTAAAACAACCAAGAAATTATAGTTTTCAAACTAAAGGCTCTAACATAGGGTAACTTACCTCAAAATATGTCAAATTTGATGACAACCACTTCAAAATTATACACATATACACCTTTACACACAAACACACACATATATAAACCTCAATGTATATGTTCCCATCTCAATTTCGGAAGATGTATAAAGATGGTATGAATAAATAAAATTATATGTATATATTTACATATGTATATGTGTGCAATGCAAATTCAAGGAGCCACAATATGTCACCTTAACAAATAGTGACAAAAAACCTTGAATAGTTCTAAGGAAGACTAGAAAAAAAACTCAATGGTAAAAAATTTACTAAATTGAATTGGTGCAGAGAATAAGAGTTGAAGAAAACCTACCCGAAATCAATTTTGAAACCACCACCTTTAATAGATGTGTCAAGAACCAACCTTAATCGATCCCCATGAATTATAGGAACCAAGAATCAAAAAATAGAATACCCAGAATAGGGTTATGGTTTGGATGGGTCACACACAACACATGGATAATGATGAAAAAATGAATAAGATGGAATAGGAAGATATTTGATGAGGAGGAATACTTACTGGTTAAGATTTCACTAAAAAACGGGAGGTGAAACGACCGAAATTGGAGGGAGGAGGAGGAGGGTGTGTGTGCAGTTGGAAGAGGGAAGGGGGGCTGGGTCGTGAGGGCATGGAAGAGGAAAGTGTGCGATAAAGAACACCCCTTTAGGGGAATAATATTAATAATAATAACAATAAAAGAATGAAAAAAATTACAATAATAATAACAACAATAGTAATAAAAATAATAAAAATATTTTTTTTTTCAACTCACATGGTTTTGGAGAAGGGTTCCACAAACTATGCGCCAATCATGCGACCTGCTTTGGGCATCTATAAATTATATACTAGTAGGGTGTATAGTTAAGGAAACTATGCACCAACTTTGTAGTTGGCTCTTCTAAAAATCAAAACTCCCCCACATAGTCTATAAAGGGTTTCTACTAACCATACACCAACTGTGCACCTTTGTTGAAAAACTAAAAAATTTAAAATTTAAAACCCAGTCTAGCACAAAACTAAAAAATTAAGCTAAAAAAATCAAATGATTAAAAATAATTAATATTTTATGGTTAGTGTGGAACAGGGTAAAATCTATGGAGGATACCCTCTTATATTTTCAAAAGTTGGAGAAAAAATATGTTGGAAGAAAATTACTTCCAAAAGAGGAGTCCAAGTTAATATGAATGTTTTTTGTATTTGTCTGAAAGAAGGGGGATCATGAACCTGGATGTTGTGGAGAATTATTTCCATATAATTCTAAAAATTTTGGGTAGAAAAATTTAAGTTGAATGAAACCCAACCATTAGATTTCATTTCCAAAGGGGAAAAAAGAATAGGTTATATTATCGAGAAATCCAAAGGGGGAGATTATTAGATCCCTATGGGTTTATGTTATATTTATTGATAATATAGGAATTATTGTTGAAAGTATGGGTGGACAACTTTCTAAAAATATTTTATTCATGCTTGATAAGGAATATGTTAAGAAAAGAAAATTATAGGTTGATAACTAGCTAAATGGATATTAATGGATGTCATCCTTAATAAAGAAGTTGTTTAAGAAAGTGAAGTTTTGAGTTGGAAATATATGTCAAACATTGGTTAAAGTTGTGGAAAAACTAATCTTAGTAATTGGAATGAGTTTATAAACAGTATTAATGTTTGTTATTTTCCACAAAATACATGGTCTTAGTGTAGAAAATGGAAAATTTACCCATAGTGTTTCATATTTTGTGCATGAAATTCTAGATGAATTATTCTATGATGAATATAAGAGGTTTAGTGAAGGAAACCGTCACAATGGCTTGGACAATGCCATAGTAAGGCTGATTAAGTTGTTTTGGATCTGGAAATGACATAGGGAAGATGCTTTGGGGATTCTCATTAGTGTTTTAAATCAAAGATACAATTGTGGATAATGGAAATGAGGTACACATCATGGGGGATTGTGTTTCAGTGAATTTGGAGTAAAAAATATAATATAAGAAACATGGAAATATTGTAGAAATGAATTCTAAAATAAAATTATGAGAAGGTTCACACAATTCCATGGAATAAGTTGTTTCACATTGAGAGAATGCCTATGAAAAATGAGGATCCTAGACTTGGGTGTTTCAAGGGCCATTAACATGAATTGAAAATGTAAATGAAAATTGATCATAGGAAAAATAAAAAGATAGAGGACACCAAAACACGTAATTTTTTTTTCATAACTAGATAAATTTTAATAAATATGGAATACCACTTTATAAATTTTTGTCACCATAATGGACTTATGCATGGTGAGTATCGAGGTTTCTAAGGTTGAAGGAAAAATGATGAAGTGGTAGTGGTGTCAAATGTTTTGGAAGTATTTTTCCTAGGAGAGTTTCTACACCAATACATGGTTTCAAGTTTCAAGGGATTTATAACCATGTTTTTTAAGACAATCATTAAACATTCTCTAGAGATGATATAAATTCTATGGTGGTGGGATTCCGAAAATGGAGGAATCACACCTCATTCAGATGATGCATGGATGGTTCATAAATGACTCAAGTATCATGGTTGTATTAAAATATTTTATTTAAGAAGAATTAAAGGGATAATTTACAATGATATTTTATTAAATTAAATATGAAATATCACATGGTAAAATCAGGAGACATGCCGTGATGTAGTTTTTTTCATTTGATAAAATAAGTCATGCAATTGCTCATTAAATATTCAGTTAATAATAATTTTTAGAGCTATGAAATTTATGGATTCATGAATATTATGAATGTTAAATATGAATAGGTTTATCAGGTCATATCCACACTAAAATATGGAAAAATATTTTATACATGTTATATCTAGATAAAAAAATAGTGATTGATGATTTTAGTTTCTATATAAAACGAATTGAAGGTGATAGAAGAGGTGAGATCGGTGATATTGTTATTCTTGGAAAATATATATAGACATAAAAAATATAGAACCTATACCATAAATGAAGATATTATTTCAAGAATAAAAAGGATAATGAATTTCTATAGTATATCAAAGTGAAAAAGAAGGTGAATTTGAGCCAAATAGGGAGGCTAAGAGGAAGTTCACTACTACATTTGGCTAGTGAAAGAAGGAGTGATATTATAATTATTGTATGTTTTGATATTATTTTAAAGATAAAAAGAGAGTTTTTCACATGAAGGAGTTCATATAAGGTTTGTGAAAAAGCAAAAATGGGGATCAATAGTGCAACTACAAAAAGCTAAGGATTCACGCACCTTTTAAGTGATGCTAGTTGAAGTAGGAACTACATGTCCTTAAACTTTTGGTTTCATAACCTAGATTAGTTCACAAAGGATAATGAAGGGAAGTGAGCCTTGGGTGATCAAGATTTATTACAAAAAAAGTTTAGTTTATTAACCCTAGTCATAGAGCAACAATGACTTCATGTATCTACCAAAAGCCTAGTATTTTTGGAGCATCAATAAACTTGCAGATTACATGTCTCATGGAGTATCCCAGATGAGTGAACCAAATAAAATCATTCTTTCCAATTCATATTTACCTTCCTACATTTACTTGAGAATATTTTGAGGTTGGGAGTAAATAAAGTTATTGAAAATAGTTCCTACATACGCGGGAACGAGATCTAAGAACACAAATACTAAAGGAGGGTAAAATGGGTGTTAAATTTGGCTACACCCATATTCACCCCTTTTCAAGATTTCATAGGGACCTTAAATTTCTAATTTTTTTATTTTGATATAATATTATAGTCTCTCCAAGGTTACACATTATACTTTAACACCTCCATATTTTGGAATATTTTGTTTTTTCTAAATTAATACCATGTTCGATAGTAAGTTTTACACTAAAAACTAAACTAAAATGATAGAAAATACATTAGATGAATATTATTAATAAAATTTAAGGAAAATAGATTCATTATTAAATAAAAATACGATCATAAATATTAAATTCATGCAATATATGATTAATAACACTTGATGTTTTAAAAGAGATTTTTTTAATAAAAATAGTCTTCCCTTATATTTTGTATTTTCACATAATAGATAAATTTATAAATCTTAGAGTTTTAATTTTTTTAAAATGAACATAATTTTTGAATTAATCACGTAAATATTATATTAGGATTAATTTTTTGTATTTTTTTTTAAATAATGGGGTCTTAGGTGAATAGTGAAAAATACATTTTTACCAAAATTATAAATTTAATGACTTTATAATTATATAAGAAAGACATAAATTTTTTGTTAAACATTTTAAATAACCACATATGTATTTAAGGGTTATAATTATTATTTTTAAATATTATTATAAACTTATAATACGTATATTTAATTTTTAGAACTTAGGAAACATTTTATTTTGATTTAAAAACCGTTTTCGATATTTTCTTTTAATTAAACATTTTTATTGTTAAGTTTAGAATTGGATTTTATTGAAATCCACAAAAAATTTATCTATTTTCTAAATGACCTATTTATACCTATAAAATTAATAACATTGATACTTTTAACCTAAAAATAAATTTTATGCTTAAAAACACACTTTTTATAAAAATTGTTTTTAAGCATCCTATGCATTAATTTTGAAATTAAATTTTATAAAACTTTGAGTTTTTATTTCATAAAATAATTTTTATATTTTATATCAACACACAAATATATATATATATATATATATATATATATTATTTAATTAGTTCAATTTCATTTATAGGCATGAAAAACAAGATTAGTTAGATTAAATTAAATTTTCATGAAAATGGTGAAACTATAATTTTTAAAGAATTATTTTATTAATGTTATTTAATTTTTATCTAATAAATTAAATATATTTTCTAAATAATTAATATTATATAATTTCTAAACATATATATAAATAAACTAACACTCAATTAATTGGTAATCAATACCAAATAAGATTATGAATAGTTAATGGTGAAAATAATAATTTTCTACAAAATATTTTTTTTCTCTATATATTAAATAATTTATTTTTATATTATTTATAAATTTAATTATATTAAATTGATATTAAATTTAGTTTTTTTTCATAATTTTTTTTAACATGAGTAATCTTATATTTTTTGTAAAAATTTAATTACTCAGTTGAAAACTAGTTACCACTATATTAACAAAAGTAAGAGTAAAAATGTAAGAATAAATGACTTAAAACGTTTTTAAATAATGTTTTTAAATTATTAGTTGAGTATTATCAACCCAATATCACCTAAAATCCATTATTTATCACTTTTGGATCCAATGACCCTTTAATAGTGTCATGTCATTATTGAAAAAAAATTATTCCCAAATATTTCCCTATTCTTCACTTATAAAAGGGGATCACTTACAACCTTTAAATGCTTCACTTACCCTTATAAATTTTCTTGAAACTCTTCCCAATATTTATTACTATAAATCCCTTTAATTTAATAAATCCCATGATCAGTAAATTTTTTTTCAAATACCTTCATTTCTAAGGATACATTCAAGAGAATGTTCACGGTCTGAACGTGAGAATTACTTAATCCTAAACCTTTTATTTTTAATATTTATCATCCAAAAATATTCTAACCATAGAAATATAATAATAATAAAATAATTATTATAATTAGGTGTTATTATATTAATGGAATAACCATTATTTATTCTTTCCCATCTATTTAGAAAAACAAAATAACATCCATCGTGTAAACGTGCAGACTACGACCTCCATAAAGTAATGTTTTTATTTTTTCATCTTGATTTTCATTCTTTATAAATATATTTTAAAATATTATTCACTTAATTAAATGAATAAAAATAATATCATTATTATTTTTTATAATGACATTATAAAATTCTTTAACCATACTCACCCATCGAGTTATAGCGTGTTCTTATTGGGGTCAATTTAACCGCCAATATGAATGATGCAATAAAAATCTATCATAAATGACTATGAGAACTCAAATAATAATATTTTGAAATATTAATAAGAATAAAATTATTATTTTATCTTTTTTGGAATTTTATATTACGTATTTAAATTATTATTTATATATCATATTTGATCGGTAAAATTACTGAAATAACCCGACCCCGATTCCATCTTCACGCAACATAACTAAAAAACTTTTAGAATGAGATAATATGTTTATAAAAAAATATTATATTCCTATTAAGTGAAATATATAATCTATTAAATATTAATTATTTATCAATTAATGGTTTCTGAAATCAACATTATAAAGAAAGTGTGAAACAATAAAAGTTACTAACACTCAATTGTAAAAATAAGCTATAACTAACTAATAAATTCATAATAAATGATCATAAATGAAGTATATTAAAGGTAATGTATTTGAATAAGGATATTATGTAGAATTTTAATATTTTTTTATACATGAGGTTAGAGTAGTGATCAAGTATGCGATAATACAAGGTAAGGTTTTCTTGGTCTCAATACAGACTCTTTGTGACATGTCATATTTGTGCACCATTTTCCCTATTATATTATGTTATTTTGATTAAATTAAAATGTAATTATTTTGAAATATTTTTCATGTAATTCATGGGATATAAAAATCCAAATCGAGTTCCTTTCTTCATTTTTTAATTAAAGAGTTACTTAATCTATAAATGTTATTTGTCACTATTTTCAATTCAAAAAGACATGTTTGATATTGAAAACCATAATTTACTTTACATAGTGTATTAAATACCCTATTTATTTCAATTATGATTAATATATTTAATTTAATTATATTTTAATTTCTATTTCATAGTAAAACTATAATGTTATTTTTATTCATACATTACCATTACCTTAAGAGTTTTTGAATCTCAATTTGTCTTTATTGAGTTATGACTCGTATTCCATATTTGTTTCATTTTTATGTTGAATATATTATCAATGGATTTCATTTATAATACTTTGTATTCAATAAAGTGAATTTAAAAATTCATCTCATATTCTATCTTTCATGGTATTTTGATTTAAAAGATACCAAAATTTTAAGGGTTTTATTAACTCAACTCCCTTAATTGAGTTATAATGATTATTTTTGAACTTACTTCTTCCAAGATTTATTTCTTATAAAATAATATTTTGTTTTATAGATTAAATTATAAATCCTCTCATTCTATTTTTGAGTGATTAAATTCTTCGAAATCCATCAGTAATTTTATGTTTCCGACTCATCCACTATTTATAGGCTTGATTTTTGTTTCAATACCTTCCTCTGTGAATACCCTATAATTTATTACTTTGATTTAAGGGTATTAACCTAGATTTTAGACATTGATTTATTAGTGAAATTATTTAATTAATTTCATACCGTTTTTATCTATACGGTTTAAATATTATATACCTCATCATCTTAACTGTAAGATATTCACCTTGAATGTTACTCAATATATTTAGATACCTATTTATTTTATATGGGGTTGTCATGCTATGATTATTGGTGGAATTATGTGTTATTTATTTATTTTATTCCATTTAAAAATGATATGAAAACCATTTTTTCCATGGGTTATTTTTTATTTGATGAATGATTGATTTCAAGTGGCACATGTAAATAAAAATTAATGATGGTTGGGGTCTTATATCACCCATAAATGTATTGGTTAAAAGTTTATATCTCATTAGAAATATATATAAGTGAACAGTTTAGTTTCTCATAAGAACGGGTGCAGGTGTGTGACTCAAAAAGTTAATATTTCCCTATACTAAGGATTTTTCCATATTTTAAATGTATCCTGATGTTATGATCTCATAGATCATATTTATTGAAAAAAAATTTTATACAACTTTAATGAATGTATGATGTTTTTTTGTGAGTTATTATTTTTATCTATGATTTATTGGTTATTATTCTCATATGTCATGTCAGTATACCTTGAATCTACCCTTATACCCATTTATGATCAATTATGATTTTTAATTGTTACCACTTTTTTTTCCATTAATGATAATTTGATTACACCCCATTTATTATGTGTCCATTACACCAGGTAATGAAGATGAGTGTAATTTATGAGAACTATAAATGAGATTCTAGTGTGGATCAATTATCGAGAAATTTATATAAGTATCATAAAATAAGTTACTTATAGAACTGATCCTCAAAGACACTAAACCTTCCATTTTTGGGACTGTGTGTTTTTTTGAGATGAAATATTTAACTTATGTACATGATGAAAAATCATTATATGTTTATCTTGTTTCATATCACTTTATATCAAAGACAATGTTTAAATAAAGTGTTTTTAGCTCCATATCAAGGAGTGTGGGTCTGAGGCACTTCATTTGGTATCAGAGTAGATTTTAGTTTTTTTTGAGGATTAGTTTAGTTATTTTTGTAGATTCGGATGTTATCATTTGAGGATAATTTAAGAGTTATAAATTTAATCAATGAGTGATATGTTATGGTTGATCATAATTTCAACGTTATAGATAACCCTTTTGTTTAGTTGAGGAAATATTGAATATTTTAGGGTTTGGGATAATGAAACATTATTGAAAACCCTAGGGATATTTCTAAGGGATATGTCTAAGTGTAAGATAAGACTTCAAAATTTTGGTGAAGTTTTGAGTAAGTGTTTTTCCAAGAAATGACATCCCTTTATAGATACAACATGTAGATATAGGATCCTAAAGAGATATACCTAGGGTTAATTTCAATTAAACGGGTTGATT
Organism: Viscum album; assembly: GCA_963277665.1. Lineage (NCBI taxonomy): Eukaryota > Viridiplantae > Streptophyta > Magnoliopsida > Santalales > Viscaceae > Viscum > Viscum album. The sequence continues at coordinate 1,775,795,617 of OY728153.1, read as the reverse complement.
AGGTATTAACTCTATCATCACCCAGTGCATGATGAAGAGGCCTCCCTGCACACCTAGTTTGATAATCTCAAGGGATATGTTATGGTTAATTAACATTCTCTTAAATGAACCATTATGAATGATTTGAGAATTATGTTAACTAATTAGGATATATAACCTAATTGGAATATGAGAATGGATAACCAAGTATCGAACAAAGTGAGTCATACATTGAATTGAAAGTATCAAATGTTAAAAAAGGAGTCATAGTGGAATTCAAGTTCAAATTTTTTGTTATCATATTAATATTCGGGATATCTTAATAACCATTTGGTTTTAGTATTTGGTAGAAACAAGATCATGAAAGTAAAACTGAGAAATGTATATATATATTTAAACAACTATGTATTACAAAAAAATAAGTGAGTATAATTAAATATTTAATAAAATTTCATTTTTACTACTATAAAGAAAAATATTGGTTTCTTGTCCTTATGTAAGGTAGTGAGGTTGATATCTTAATAGAAATTAAATCATTATAATCTTAGATATTTTCACCTGTGAGTGATATTTATTGATGATATTATGATATATTCAATAAGATATGAGGATTATGAGAAACATATAAATTTTTTTCTTATATAGTTTTTCTTTAAAGGTTTGGAAGCATATATTAAATTGTATCAATAACCTTGAAAAGTAATTTTATAACAACATTATTTTTTTGGATAATTATTGAAGAACACGGGATTAAGGGATGAATAACTCTTAGGTTTTATATATTCTTGATATTAATATAATAAAGGGTTGATTGATTTTGAAAAAGTAAGTTCGATAGTATTGGTAACCTTGGGATTGGTAATTAATTCATGATATTTAGGGTGATGTTTGTCACTTGTTTGGTATTGTGGTATATATTGACTAGTGTGTGATTTTATAACATTGCGATTAATACTGTTTAAGTGTTAAATATTGGGTTAATTTCTAGAATAATATAAGTGTTTTCAGTGGGTTAATGTCTTATAAATTCATCTAGTCTCGGGAAAGGTATATTTTGTAGAATGTAAGATTAAGTTACATAAATACTTAGGAATATGATTGTATGATATATTTATGTTGTTTGAGTATGGGAATGTAACATAATATATCCTGAGAGAGTAATGTTGATGTCATATTAGAAGTTATACCTAAAATATTAAATGTAATTAGAATACCATCTAATATTTTCACTACTGGTTAATAATTAAAAATTCATAAGAATAAATATATTTAGGGGGGATGTAACTCCCAATGAATTTGGAATATTTATCTCTAAATTAATACTATATTTGATATATTGTTTCACAAACAACAATGAACTAATACAAGTCATGATATATCAAATGAATTTTATTAACAAAATTTTATAATAATAAAAACTACTTAGTAAATAATTTTTTTTAATCAATTATAAATACATACAAAATAATTTTAAGAGAACTTAATGTTTTAAAATGTAATTTTATTTATTAAAAGTAGTTTTCTATTATATTTTGAATTTAATATAAAAGATAAATATATAAATTTACGAATTTTAATTTTTTAAAATGAAATTAATTATATATTAATCAAGTGAATATTATATTGGGATGAAGTTTTGGGATTTTTCTAAAATAGATTATTTTTAAGTGAATAGTGAAAAATTCACTTTTTAACAAAACCAAAAATTTTATGACTATAATTATATAAGAAAGACCTAGAAATTTTTAAACCTTTTAAATAATAAAATATGTAATTAAAGGGGTAAAATTATGAATTTTAAATATTATTATGAACATAGAAAAAATATTTTTAATTTTTAGAACTTTGGTAACATTTAATTTAACTTTAATAAATGTTTTTGGTATTTTCTTTTAATTAAAAATTTTTATTGTAATATCATAATTTGGATTGATTTTATAGTTTAAAAACTTTTATTTTTCATAATCAACTAATTTATTTCATGTTAAATAATTAAATTGATAATTTTAACCTACACATAAATGTTAACTTTAAAAACACTTTTTTTTCTATTTTTTTAAGTATCACGTGTGTTAAATATGAAATTAATAGTTATATGCTATAGATATTTTATTCTATAAAATTATTTTAATATTTTATATCAAAATTTAAATAATATTTAACGAGTTCAATTTCATTTTTATGAAAAAAATTAGATTATTAAGATTAAAGTTAATTACCATGATAATGGTGAAACTATAATTTCTAAAAAATTGTTTTATTAAATAGGTGTAATTTTTATCTAATTAACACAATAAATAATTTTTAAATAATTAATATAATATAACTTTAAATGTCATGACTTTTCCCCTGGGGCCCGTGACGTGACTACCCCAAGCCCGCCATCCATAGACCAGGGGCTGGCGACTAGCACCGAAGGGCGTATTCCCTAAAACTGGGAAGGAATTGCCTTTATATCTTGTAAACACACTCAACCAAGCACACAACAAGATACAAACACAAGTAAACTGTATAGTAAAAAGGAGTGTGTACAGTAAGAAAAAGGGGAAAGAATACAAGCACAACTGTAAAGTACAAGAAAACTGGAAAGTACAAGTAAACTGAACAACTCCTATGAACACCCACCAAGGATCATACCTGAAGGGTAGGTACAACTCTCAAATGGTCTTCTTTGCGGTACGCCTCGTCTAAGGTCCACCTCCGACCTACCTCAAGTCCTGGTACCCTTGTCCTCAGTCAACACTATCTATCGTCTGCACCAAACAGAACAAGGTTCATGTGGCATATCACCTTTTTATAACATAACTTTTCATTACATTTTACAAACAGAGGATCTTTAAAGTGTAGTGTCTTGGAAATAAGGGAAATAAAACATGAAAACAACATAAAAAATTCTTCTAATCCACTTTTAAGGCTTCACCATATGTTCATACTATGTTCAATTATTGCGTCTCATATCCTGGAGACATACATCAAAGTAAAGGGTGAGCAGAAGGCCCAGTAAGGGTAAACAAAGAAATAGTTTACTTGTTATATCAATAAAAACTCGAATAAAAACACAAATACATGAGCAATGGAAGTATAGGAATATCATAGATAAAAGAACATGAAACATAACTTGAAGATGTGGATACAACATTTAACCTATAAAATCATGAACATATCACCATGGTCCATCCCTAAGGTGTTATTTAAATTTACCAAGGTTATTCACCAAGGTATCGTTAAAATTGTAATCCCTAGAGATTACATCATTACCCAATGTATTGGAGCGCTATCAGGGTGAACCATTAAATTTGTCTTTATTATAATATTATCCACATATATCATCATAAAACATTTTATAAATAACCCATATAGAATAAAATAAATGGTTTTCATTTCATAATTATAACGTTTTAAAAAAGGCTTTTAAGACATGATCTTTATGTCATTTTAAACCCACGAAAAAGGAAAGTGGGTTTTGTGTATGTAAATCCTAGAATTAAAATAGAAAAAATTTTATATATATGTAAATACCCATGTAGAATAAAGAGCTTTGAATATTTACTTAATAAAATAAAATAATTTGAGAAAAATTGAGAGACATTTTGTGACGAAAGTTCTGCAGCATAATGTCTATGTTATAGGGTTTTAGAAAACATTGAAAAGAGAGGGGAAAAGGGTAAAACACTCATAAATAATTCATAATACAGTATTTTTACTGAATAATATCATGGTATGGGTATTTTAATGGCATACCACATGGGAAAAAAACATTGAAGAAAAGAGAAGACACGATTCCTTTTACGAGAAATTCGGCAGCCTAACGACATTACTTAAAAATTCAGAAAACAAATTGATGAGAGAAGAAAGGGTCTATCATCATTTGGAAATAAAATGTACAGTAATAAGAACATATAATAACATACCCTCAACATAAATAGATGGAAACTAGAAGACATGATATGAAGAATGTCATGCCTTAAAAGAGGAGGGTGAAAGAATCCCTTACATTGAAAAGTAACATTGAAAGCTTGAAGGTCGGGACCTTGGGAGGATTGAGGGAACCTTGGTAGGACTCCTTGGGAGGTAAGGAGACCATAACTTCTCTAAGGGGGGTTTTAGAATGAAAATTATGAGATAATGTCTTGGTATTTATAGGGGAAGTGAGGGGATAAGGCATTAATGTCCAAGGGACACCTCATTGGTGGTATTGGCCAAAACTATGGGCTATACAAAATATCTCCTCAATGTATTGGCCAATTGGAACACATCATACCTTATATTACTATTAATAAGTCTACGAGAAATATTTCATAATTATTACATTCTTAATGATGTCATTAAACACTCGAAACTCAAAACTGAAATTTCACTATTCACCGAAAATTCAACTTTCTTCAGAAAAATCCCAAACAATTACCTTAACCTAATATCGATGATCTGAAATAAAAAATGAACTCCATTTTATAAAAATAATTTTTTAAATATTTTTAATTTAATTTTTAGATAAAAAAATATTCACCCAAAAAAACTAATACTTAGCTAATAATTTCTGAAACAGTTATTTACCTATTTTATTGAATCACATTACTTATTCAAGATGTCTAAATTATATTAATACTTTCTTAAGTGAGGTTACTTAATCCATTTGGTCACATTACTAATCATAAGCGTAAAATCACTATTCATAATTTACTATTCACCAAAAATTATGATGATCTTATTAGACTCCAAATTTCTTACTAAACACATTTGCAGAAGACCATTTTTTGAAAATCATTACAAATCATTAATTATTTAAGATTTACATAAATATTTTAAAATATCTTTTATTTTCAAAAAATAATCCATAAGATACATCCTATATTTATCCGGACATCTGAAAATTCACAAACATCAGCATAAGAATAAATCAAAAATTTATTTATCTCAAAGGATTAAACAAAGTAGCTATGGTATCCTTACATAGCCCCTTATAACCCCAGCATAGGACTTAAGTGTAAGGTGTGCTAAGGTGAGAGAATCTGAGGGCAGCTCGGCCAACATTGCACGAATAGTGATTTCTATAAGCTTGAACTTCTCTTGAAGGCAATTCCATTCCAGCTTCAGACGATGAAGTTCGGATTGAGTTTGGTCCAGAGAAAAGACTAGTGGTGCTACCTCCTTCCCCAGTTCTGTCAGATGGGCTTCAATCAGCCCGAGACTACTAGATGAGGACATCACATCTTCTTTCTATATTAATTAACCAAGGTCACTTGTTTTTATAGACAATAATCGCAACATAGAGTTTTGTTTCCAATGTTCATATTGACCAATGGTCATATAACAATTGAAACCCAATGGTATTATTTTAATTATACTCATTTCATTAAATGAAATAGTTTCGTTGAGTATAAAATAAAATAACACACAAAATTAGGAAACAAAAAATTATTAAAAGGTCTGGGTCATTACATTCTCCCCCCACTTAAGAAATTTCGTCCCTGAAATTTTAACTCGTACTCTCAGAAGAGAAAAGATGTGGGTAATTCTGCCTCATAGACTCCTCTGGTTCCCACATGGATTCTTCATATTTGTGGTTCCTCCACAACAACTTAACAAGGTGGGTAGTCTTGTTATGTAGAACCTTGTCTCTACGATCCAAGATCTCCATAGACTGCTCCTCATAAGAGAGGTCATGTTTCAGTTGTACCACCTCTGGGTTCAGTACATGTGAAGGGTTGGGTATGTACTTCCTCAAGAGGGATACATGGAAGACATCATGAACTTCTGCTAGATTTGGAGTATGTTCAAGACGATATGCCACTGCTCCCATGCGATCAAGGATTTCATAGGAGCCAATGTACCTAGGGCTGAGCTTCCCTTTCATACCAGACCTCATGACCCTCTTCCAAGGTGATATTTGAAGAAAGACCTTGTCACCCACTTTAAACTCTAGGTCCCTTCGACGGTTGTCGACATATCTCTTTTGGAGACTCTGAACAGACTTAATATATTGTTGGATGACATGGACTTTTTCAGTCATATATTGGAAAATATCAGGCCCAAGAAGCTTTCTCTCACCAACTTCATCCCAACAAGTAGGAGTTCTACATAGCTTCCCATATAGAGCTTCATAGGGTGCCATTTGAATGCTCGAGTGGAAGCTGTTGTTGTAAGAGAACTCAACTAAAGGCAGATGTTGATCCCATCCACCTTTAAATTCCATTGAGCATGTTCTCAGCATGTCCTTGAGTTTTTGAATAGTCATTTCAGATTGGCCATCAGTTTAGGGGTGATAAGACGTACTGAAATTCAATCCAGTGAACAGAGCATGTTGAAGACTTCTCCAGAATTTTGATGTGAACCTTGGATCATGATAAGATACGATAGAAAGTGGAACTCCATGAAGCCTTACCACTTCCTTCACGTAAATCTTGGCAAGTCGATCAAGAGAGAAATCTTCCCGAATAGAGATAAAATGGTAAGTGTTGGTGAGACGGTCCACAATAACCCATATCGCATTGTTTCCTTTGGAAGTTCTCGGGAGACCAGTGACGAATTCCATTGTGCTATTTTCCCACTTCCATGATGGTTTGGGTAGTGGTTGTAATACCCCTTTAGGATGTTGTCACTTTGCCTTCACTTACTGACATACTAGGCACCTTGAAGTGTAGTCAACAATCTCCCTCTTCATATTATCCCACCAAAACTGATCACGAAGGTCCCTATACATTTTTGTGCTTCCGGGATGTATAGAGAAAGTAGAGCTATGAGCTTCATCCATCAACTCCTTCTTTATTTACGGAATAGATGGGACACATAGTCTTGTACAAAATCTCAGTACACCTTCTTAATCAATATTGAACTCATGAAACTTTCCATCCTTTACAGACTCAAAATTCTCTTGTAACAAAGGATCTTCTTTCTGAGCTTCCTTGATCTTCTCTAGTAATGATGGTTGGAAAATCATTTGGGTTAAGGTTGATGATGTCCCTTACTTTATAATTCCTATGTCCAACTTTACTAGGTTATTTATCAAAGGATTTTTTTGAATCCTCATCATGGAAAGAACATCTGGGTCTTTCCTGATTAATGCATCAGCAACTTTGTTTGCTCTTCCAGGGTGATAATGAATTGAAAAATAAAAGTCTTTAAGAAGTTATAACCATATCCTTTGTCTCATGTTCAATTCCTTTTGTGTGAAAACATACTTCAAACATTTATGGTCTATGTATATATCACATTTCTCCCCATAAAGATAGTGCCTCAATATCTTCAGAGCGAAAACGATCGCAGCCAGCTCCAGATCATGCGTAGGATAATTCTTCTCATGAATCATCAACTGTCGAGATGCATAATCAATTCCCTTGTCATTTTTCATGAGGACTCACCTAAGCCCTTTCAGTGATGCATCACTAAAAATAATGAATCCTTCTCCACTTGAGGGTAGAGTAAACATGGATACATTAACCAATCTATTCTTCTGCTCTTGGAAACATTCCTCACGCTCCTTTTTCTAGATGAACTTGACCCCTTTTCGAGTTAACTTTGTTAATGGATTAGAAATTCCAGAAAAGTTTTTCACAAACCTTCCTATAATATCCTCCTAATCCAAGAAAACTATGAATATCAGTTATTGTTGTAGGCTGAGGCCACTCCTCTATAACTTTTGTCTTTTTAGGGTCAACTATGATTCCTTCATTAGTAATAATGTGCCCCAAGAAAGAAATTTGTTGTAACCAGAATTCACATTTACTGAACTTTCCAAAAAAGTATATCCTTCCATAGAGTTTGAAAAATAACCCTTATATGATCCTCATGCTCCTCACTACTTTTGGAATATATCAGAATATCATCAATAAAAAATACCACAAAGTTATCAAGGTGGTCTTTCAAGACTCTATTCATTAAATCCATAAAAATATCAGGTGCATTAGTTAGTCTGAAGAGCATAACAACAAACTCATAATGCCCATATCTTGATCGGAAGGCAATTTTTGGAATATCTTCTTTCTTCACCCTCAATTGATGATAACCAGAACGAAGATAAATCTTAGAGAAGAATTGATCCCCATGAAGTTGGTCAAATAAGTCATCAATTCTTGGAAGAGGGGACTTGTTCTTCACTGTGATCCCATTCAGTTCTCTATAATCAATGCATAGCCTCATCGATCCATCCTTCTTCTTCACGAAGAGAACTGGTTCACCCCAAGGAGACAAACTCGGTCGGATAAACCCCTTCTCCAAAAGATATTGGAGTTTTTTCTTTAATTCCTCTAGCTCCACATTTTCCATCCTATACGAGGTCTTTGATATCGAATGAGATCCATGTATGATTTTAATGGGGAACTCTACCTCTCTTTCTGGGGGAGGTCTGGGTAACTCCTCAGGAAATACGTGAATGTATTCCTGGATGATGGGGACAATTTCTATCCTTAAACTCTCATCCCATTCTTCTTCTTCACCGATCAACTCCATAAATAAGGATATAGGAGGTTCTTTTAGACACAGATCAAGTTGAGATATCTCTCCTTGGAAGATAACTGTAGGTTTTTCATTCAAGACTACTAATATTTCCTTGCTTCTACAATTGATCCTAGCATTATACTTTGAGAGCCAGTCCATCCCTAGTATAATGTCGAATTCCATCATGGGAATGACTAATAGATTTTCGATAAGGTTGTTCTCACTAAAGTAAATACTAGAGTTTAGAAACACTGAAGATGCTTGAATAATCCCACCAGGAGTCTTGACTGATAACTCTACTTTTAGAAAATTGGGGTTTGAATCTAAATTATTTGCAAACTTGGAGGATATAAAGGAATGCGTAGAACCAGAATCAAAGAAAGTATTTTCTAGCTATGAGAAGACAACAAGATTACATTCTACCACATTATTTGGAGCTTCAACTTTAGCTGTTGTGATAGCAAAAGAATGACCCTGATCCCATGGCCTTTGCTGAGGATGATGGTGGTTCCCCTCCACTGCTCTCAGATTTGGGTAGTGATTGGAAAAGTGCCCACGTTGTCCATACATAAATCACTGGACATTAGGTAGGGCCTGCACTATCTTCCCCTTGTCGTTTGTGTTTGGAATTTGAGGTTTCACCTCAGCGCAAAAATTCCTCGCAATATGTCCATCTCCTCCACACTTGTAACATCTCCCGCTCCCGAGAAGGAAGTCCCCTGAATGCTTCTTCCCACATTTATTACACGTGGGAAGTTGCACTTTCTTTCCTCGTCTTCCCTGATCAAAAGTCCTCCCTAAGATGGGCTCCAAAAATCTCTTCTTGTCATTTGATTTATGAGGCCACTGCGACTCGCCAAACTCTATCTCAACTTTCATTGCACTCCGCATGATCTCCTCATAGCTATCATAGTCTCGGTTGTCTAGATTCTTCTACAGGTGAGGTCTCAAACCACCAAAGAATCTATCAACCTTACTATTTGGATCCATGACAAAGCTAGAGGTATATCATGAAAGTCGAGTGAAGTTCATCTCATAGCTTCCGACAGATTCATTCTCCTTTTTCTTCAGCTCAAGAAACTCCTTCTCCGTTCTTGTTCTCATGGAATGAGGGAAATAATTACTAAAAAATATCCCTCTAAACTCTTCCCACTCCATAGATTCAGCTTCCACTCTTTTCCTCATGTTTTTGATCAGTACCCACCACTGATCAGCTTCTCCTTCTAAACGATAGACATCCAGAGTGACCTTCTCTTGCTATAAACAACGGATCTCAGAAAAGATCTTCTCGATGGAGCTGATCCACTGCTTAGCAATCAATCGATCAGTCAATCAACTGATGGTTGGTGGCCGTTGACACATAAAGGACTCAAAAGAATGTTGTTGCCTTTGTGTTGAGATCGGTCTCTCATGTTGATTCAAGTTATTTCCCATAACTTGAGTCAGTTGGTTCATCATTCAAATGAATGTTTCCATTCTGGCTTCCATCAGAGGTCCGTCAGCACATGGTGCATTGTGGTCACCATTTGCATGGTTCCTCTTATTTCCTTCCATTTTCTAAAAGAAAAAAAAACTTAGTGAGAAACTTATTTCATTTATGAGTCTTTTAACTAAGACTTCATGCTTAGACAATTACATTTCTCTATAATTCCTTCATAATGATTCATAAAAAGATTTTGATTAATGAAACATATCCCCAGGAGTGTCATAACCAAGAGTGTATCAAGGCCCATTATCATGCACCAATTCCTATTCGAGTCTATCTCAAAGCGGTGTTTTCAGGTTTTACCCCTATGTACATCTTTTCCAGAGCCGCCTCTACCTGCTCGTATCCAGACAAGGATGTATTTGTTTGATAAACCACTTACTCAATACTTACTAAAACACAAGGAAGTTTTCATATATTTAATCTTTTCTATAGCATTCTTCCAAAATCTTTCAAATCCTAATTCCCATAAATAACTAAACTATCCTTTGATACCAACTATGGCATGCCGCCTTTTTATAACATAACTTTTCATTACATTTTGCAAACAGAGGATCTTTAAAGTCTAGTGTCTTGGAAATCAGGGACATAAAACATGAAAACAACATAAAACATTCTTCTATTCCGCTTGTAAGGCTCCATCATATGTTCATCCTATGTTAAATTATTGCGTCTCATATCCTGGAGGCATACATCAAAATGATGGGTGAGAAGAAGGCATAGTAAGGGTAAACAAGGACACAGTTTACTTGTAATATCAATAAGAACTTGAATAAAAACACAAAGAAATGAGCAATGGAAGTATAGAAATATCATAGATAAAATAAAATGAAACATAAATTTAATATGTGGATACCACATTTAACTTAGAAAATCATGAACATATCACCATGGTCTATCCCCAAGGTGTAATTTAAAATTACCAAGGTTATTCACCAAGGTATCGTTAAAATTGTAATCCCTAGAGATTACATCATTACCCAATTAATTTGAGCGCTATCAGAGAACACCCTTAAATATGTCTTTATTATCATGTGATCCACATATATCATCATAAAAAATTTCATAAATAACCCATATAGCATAAAATAAATGGGTTTCGTTTCATAATCATAACGTTTTAAAAACTGCTTTTAAGACATGATCTTTATGTCATTTTAAACCCACGAAAAAAGAAATAGGGTTTTGTGTATGTAAATCCCAGAATTAAAATATAACATTTTGATATATATGTGAATACCCATGTAGAATAAAGATCTTTGAGTATTCACTTAATAAAATAAAAAAAATTGAGAAAAAGGGAGAGACATTTTGAGACGAAACTTATGCAGCATAACGGCTATGTTACAGGGTTTTAGAAAACATTGAAAAGAGAGGAGACAAGGGTCAACCACTCATAAATAATTCATAATACAGTATGTGTAATAAATAAGATCATGGTATGGTTATTTTAATGGAATACCACATGGAAAGGAAACATGGAAGAAAAGAGAAGACGCGATTCCTTTTATGAGAAATTTAGCAGCCTAACGACATCACTTAAAAATTCAGAAAACAAATTGATGAGAGAAGAAAGGGTCTATAATCATTTGAACATAAAATGTACAGTAATAAGAAAATATAACAACATACCCTCAACATAAATAGATGGAAAATAGAAGACACGACCTAAAGAAAGTCATGCCTTAAAAGAGGAGGGTGAAAGAATCCCTTACTTTGAAAAGTAACTTCAAAAGCATGAAGGTCAAGACCTTGGGAGGCTTGATGGAACCTTGGAAGGACTCCTTGGGAGGTAAGGAGACCAAAAATTCGTTGAGGAGGATTTTGGAATGAAAATGACGAGAGAATGGCATGGTATTTATAGGGGAAGTGAGGGGACACGGCATTAATGGCCAAGGGACACCTCATCGGTGGTATTGGCCAAAACTATGGGCTATCCAAAATATATCCTCAAGGTATTGGCCACTTGGGACACCTCCGACCTTATATTACTATTCATAAGTTGACTAGAAAGATTTCATAATTATTACATCTTTAATGATGTCATTAAACACCCGAAACTCAAAACTAAAATTTCAATATTCACAGAAAATTCAACTTTTTCAGAAAAATCCAAAAAAATTACCTTAAACTAATATCGATGATCTGAAATAAAAAATGGACTCCATTTTATAAAAAATAATTTTTTAAATAATTTTAATTTAATTTTTAAATAAAAAACACTATTCATTTTAAAAAAACTAATACTTAACTAATAATTTCTGAAACAATTATTTACCTATTTTATTGAATCACATTACTTAATAAAGGTGTTTAAATTATATTAATACTTTCTTAAGTGAGGTTACTTAATCCATTTGGTCACATTACTAATCATAAGTATAAAATCACTATTCATAATTTACTATTCACCAAAAATTAAGTTGATCTTATTAGAATCCAAATTTCTTACTGAACACATTTTCAGAAGACCATTTTTTGAAAATCATTACAAATAATTAATTATATAAGGTTTACATAAATATTTTAAAATATCCTTTTTTTTCAAAAAATCATCCATAAGATACATCCTATATTTATCCGAACATCTGAAAATTCACAAACATCACCATAAGAAGAAATCAAAAATTTATTTACCTCAAATGATTACAAAAAGTAGCTATGGTCTCCTTACATAGCCCCTTATAACCCTAGCATAGGACCTAAGTGTAAGGTGTGCTAAGGTGAGAGAATCCGAGGGTGGATCGACCAACATTGCAGGAGTAGTGATTTCTATAAGCTTGAACTTCTCCTGAAGGTGATTCGGTTCCAGCTTCACACGATGAAGTTCGGCTTGGGTTTGGTCCAGAGAAAAGCCCAGGTGGTGCTACCTCCTTCCCAAGTTCCATCAGATTGGCTTCAATAGGCCCAAGACTACTGGATGAGTCCATCATATCTTCTTTCTGTATTAATTAACCAAGGTCACCTAGTTTTATAGACAATAATCACAACATAGAGTTTAGTTTCCAACGTTCATATTGACCAACGGTCATATAACAATTTAAACCCAATGGTATTATTTTAATTATACACATTTCATTAAATTAAATAGTTTCATTGAGTATAAAATAAAATAACACACAAAATTATGAAACAAAAATTTATTAAAAGGTTCGGGTCGTTACAGTGCTGGTGTAGCCCGTGCTTGGATGAGTATAAAAATACTCAGTAGGGACCCTGAGACCATCAAGGTCTCACAAAATCAAAAAAGTATAAACCACAAAGCATGAAAACAACTAACAACCTTACTTTAAGTATATGCCCATACATATAGCTAAGTTATCAAGTATACCCATCTCATTCATGAGGAAACTCAAGGCCCAAATCCTTAGGCAAAGTACAACTATTCCACGAAGGAAAGAATACCACGACAGTAACACCAAAAAGGTAATTACCATGAAGGTAAAACCATGAAGGTAAGTAACACATAGGTAACGCCACACAGAAGAATAACACAAAGGTATCACCACGAAGGTAAGTACCACAATGGTACGCCACACATGATATTACCACAAAGGTAAAGACTCAGCTCACACCACGTATAACATAGGTATGGTAGTATAGATTATTAGACATAACTACATAATCATCTTACTCTGTTAAGAGGAAAACCCATGTGGGTTCCTAAATCATCAGACCCATGTAGAATCCTAGTATAGCAGACCCACGTAGGATGCTAGAGTAGTCTCATGTGGATTACTAGAGCGGATCCAAGTGAGACCCTCGAACACAGACACACGTAGGATCCCAAAGCACAGACTCACATATGATCCCAAAGCATAGACCCACATAGGATCCTAAAGCATAGACCAATATAGGATCCCAACACACAGACCCACACACGATCCCTTTCTCATGTTACAGCCAGCTATAGCGTTCCCACAATAAGCTCGATTGATTCTGTGAGAATCCGATCCTTAAGACACATGTGGATACACCAACTACCACTAATTCCCATGAATAATTATTCCAAAGAACCTCCATGAAGAAGGGGTCTCAACGCAACAGAAGGTGAGTCAATCGAACGCTCATTCTGTAAGTTATTAGTCTTTTAATCCCAAGGGCCCCATTAGATTCGTGTCTGATCCAACCCATCCATACCCCAAATTTATCGAAAACTTGTGTGGGGTATACCAAAAGGACTGGATCATTCCAAGGTTTTCAGTGCCGCTAACGGTTCATCAAACAGACACCCGTAGCTCTAGTTTTGGCAAAAAGAATGAAAAGGGTCTAAGATGGTCCGAGTCCGATCCGACCCGGTTGGACTGACCCGGCCCGACCCTGCCTGAGCCAACCTGAGTCTGGGCCCAAGTCTGACCCGGCCCGTAGGGCAGCCCACTGGGCGGTCGCAGCCCATTGTGTGGCTCCCGGTGCGGCCTCGCGGTGTGGGATCGCGGTGCGGCCCACTGTGCGGATCGCAGTGCGGACTCACGGTGAGGCTCGCAGTGCGGCCCGGCTGGCACGCAGATGGGTGGACCTGCTGTGGGGTCCGCCCTAGATGCCACCCAAGGGGGAGGCGCCCCTTGGGTACCCCAAACGACTAAGCCTTTTGGGTTGGGTAGCCGACCGGCCGGCACCACATGGCGCCGAAAGCTGGCACACAGGACCCACAATCCCACTCGGCTCCCTGGCTGGCCGGAAGACCAGCCCTCCCTTGCGGTGCGGTCATGTGCCGCACCCCCACAGGTAGCAGGCAGTGAGCCGTCCACCCTCCCTTCATCGCCGTAGCTTCGTTCTACGGCTCCTGCATGCCTGATGGCTTGGATGCATGCCGCGACCCCCTTCACACGGTAGGCCGTGCGCCGGCTGCCGCCCTTGCTTTGTCACAGCCGACGGGCCACAACCCCTCTCCAGCGGTGCAGTTTCAACGCAGCCGTCGTCATGGCTTGCTGGAGTGCCAGCCGCTGCTCTCGAGTCCCACCGGTGCCGGTCACTAGTACGGTCACCAACGGCGTTCCTCGGGTGCGCCCTGGTGGCCCGTTCTTCATTTCGTAGACTCCCAAACTCGACTCGGGATGTCTCCATCGATTCAAGACCAACAAAATCCACAAAGGTTGCGGAGTGGTGGGCCATGATCGTTTGGCCCGCACCCTCTATGTTAGAATGGTAGCAAGCAACATAATTGTTCTTAAATCAAGAATATTGACTAGAACATGGTAAGGGGTATTCAAAACAACATTCCTTACCTCGAAGGTTCCATTGGATATTGTCTGTGGTTGAAGATAGATTGGAATTTGTCGATCCTGAAGCAAGCCTCCTCCAACAACGGTACTTGTTTTTCGACCCTTTGTTCTTCGGTTCCTCCTTTTTGATAACTGATCTTCCTCAAGAGGCTCCTCCAAGAACACCCTTTTCCAACAATCCCCCCAAAAACCCAAGAGTTTAACTCTTCTTCATTTAATTAAATATGTTCATTAGTTTTTGGAATTAATGAGCCTCATTAATCCTACGAATGGTGGTTACACATTCTGTGTAATCTGACATTTAATGTCCGTCATTAAATTCCTGACCTACCTCAGCTCATCCCCGCCACCTGAATTCAAAAAGGATGGTGGGATATTTTCAAATAAAAAATAATATATTTTATTTAAATCTCCCACGAAAAACCACAAAACCAACATCCACTCCCGACTCAACTGTGGTCGAGGTGAAGCCTCCCTTAAGCGAATATCGGTGCTGTGAGTTCAATGGTGTCCTTGGATTTTAATTCCGAGCACCAGTTCAAAAGTTACAAAAACCTGCATGCACGTTTACTGAACGTACCCAAAAAAGTTCAGAAATTTATTCCAAGAACACTGGGACTCAGAATCACGTGTCGTCAATTTTTGTGGACTTGTAAAATTCCCATATAATTAAAAAAAAATCACATGAAAAAATCAGGGTCTTTACATTCTCCCCACCTCAGGGATTTGCATCCCTGAAAGCCACAACATATACTAGAGAAACAAGTGGGGGTACTGAGCAGGTATCTGAGCCTCTCGCTCCCATGTGATGTCCTAGAGGTTCCCATGCTACCAGCGAACGTGCACCAGAGGTATCGACCACCCACGAAGGACCCACTCTTGTCGATCCTCAATATCTTCTGGAACCTCCGTAAACATCGTCCCATATTCGATGTCTAGCTCACCATGGTCGATAACATGAGATGGGTCATGAACGTATCTCCTCAGTTGGGATATGTAGAAGACGTCTTTCACCCAGTGCAACTGAGGTGGAAGAACCAAGCGGTAATCCACCTCGCCAACTCTACTGAGGACATGAAAAGGTCTGATAAACATTAGAGATAACTTGTCGCCCCGACCAAATCTCCGCAAACCTTGTCAAGATGAGACCCATAGAAAGACATGGTCACCATACTCGAACTCCAAAGGTCTCTATCTCCTATCATCATAAGACTTTTTCCTACTTTGTGCAGTCTTAATCTGCTCCTAGATGATATTCACCTTCTCCATGTTAGCATGTACCATCTCTGGTCCCATGAGTGCTGACTCCCCTAGGTCAGTCTAGCACAAAGGCGTTCTTCAAGGTCTTCCGTAAAGAGCCTCGAAAGATTCCATCCCAATGGTGGAGTGGTAGCTATTGTTGTAAGCAAACCACACCAAGGGAAATTGATCCTCCCAATTGCGAACGAAGTTGAGGACGCAAGAACACATCATGTCCTAGAGGTTCTGAATGGTCCACTCGGTTTGGCCATCCGTCGGAGGATGGAAGGTGATGCTCAAATGAAGCTATGTACCGAAAGACTCCTGCAACCCCTTCCATAGACGGGATGTGAAACATGCATCACGATTAGAGACAATCATCGAAGTTACTCCATGTAGCCGCACAATCTTCTGGACATAGAGGCATCCCAAGCTCTCTACTGAACCCAACTATCTGATCGGTAGGAAGTGTCCTGACTTGGTGAGTTGGTCGATGATCACCAAGATAGAATCATGAACCCTAAATGTACGTGGAAGTCCTGTCACGAAGTCCATGGATATCCCATCCCACTTCCACTCTGGTACCTCTAAAGGTTGAACTAAGTTTACTGGTACCTGATGCACCACCTTCAATTGCTGATAAGTGAGGCACCGAGAGACAAACTCTGCTACTGATTTCTTCATTCCCAGCCACTAATGCTATCATCAAAGATCTAGGTACATCTTTTCCACTCTTAGATGTACCTCTAGAGGGGTTGTGTGGAACTCATATAGCCCTTCCTCCTGAAGCAACACTAGTACCATTGTACATCATCATAAAAGGATTACGTGCTCCCCACCTTCAGAAAATAAATTAGGTGCCTGCCCTGAGGATATCTGAACACTTTGAGCCTCGCAGTTAGTGTCCCCACATTGCACCTCTTTGACTCGCTGAAGAAGTGTGGGAGTGACTGTAAGAGACTAAAGAAAAGATTCTCTATCACGATCAAAAAAGGATATCTACAAAGCAGCCAGCTATTCCATTGCCTCACCTAGAAAATGAATACCAGATCTCATGCTGAGTGAATTTTCTACAATGTTCCCCTTCCCATGAGTATAGACTATATCGAAGTCATAGTCTTGAAGGAACATGATCCAACGTCGCTATCCCAGGTTCAATTCCTTCTGAGAGAAGATATACCTGAGACTCTTGTGATCTGAGTAGACTATAAAACATTCTCCCATAAAGTAATGTAACCACATCTTCAAGGTGAAGACCATTGCTGCTAACTCCAAGTCATGGGTAGCATAGTTCTGATCATGCTGTCTCAGCTGTCGAGAACCATATGCAATAACTGCTTTCTCTTATATCATGACACATCAGAGCCCGATCCCTGATGCGTCGCAGAATACTACGTACCCAACTCCCTCATTCGGAAGCCTCAAGATGGTGACACTAGTCAGCCTCTGCCTCAGCTTCTAAAAACTCCACTGGCATCTCTCTGACCACAAGAAGGGTTTCCCCTTCTTCTTCAATGCTGATAAAGGTGCCGCAACTCTAGAGAAATCTGGCACAAACCTCCATTAGTATCCGAAAAACCTAGGAAACTCCGTACCTATATCACGCTCCTAGGTGGATCCCAATAAAGTATCGCCTCAATATTTGCTGGATCCACCGCAACTCCCGCCTTCGAGATGACATGTCCTAGGAAGTAAAACTCTTAGATTAATAACTTGCACTACAAGAGATTAACATAAAGTTAGTGCTCTCAGTGTGTGTCCAGAACTATCATCAAATGATAGGCATGTTCTTCCTTGGTAGCTGAGTAGATCTTAATGTTGTCAATGAATACTTCTACAAAGTGACCAAGGTACGGCTGAACGATCCTGTTCATGAGTCCCATGAACATAGATGGAGCGTTGGTCACGCCGAATGACATAACCAAGAACTTGTAGGGGATGTACCGACATCTAAAAGCTGTCTTTTGCAGATCCTTGTCTTGTACTCTAAGCTGGTGATAGCCTGATCTGAGGTCTATCTTTGAAAACCACTGTGCACCCTTCATCTGATCAAAGAGGTCATCAATCCTTGGGAGTGGGTACATGTTCTTCATGGTCACCTGGTTCAGGAGATGATAGTCAACACAAAGCCTCAAGCTCCCATCCACCTTCTTGGCAAACAAAATCATGGCTGCCCAAGGAGAAACACTAGGCCAGACAAACCCCTTCCCTTGTAAGTCCTCCAGTTGTACCCATAGCTCACGAAGCTCTGCGGGAGCCATCTGATATGCTGGTGTAGATATCAGTGTCATTCCAGGGTACAAGTCAATGTAAAATTCTACCTCTATACATAGAGGTAGACCCAAAACATCATCAGGGAAGACAACCGTATACTGGTCCACCACTACAGGATAGCTTGGACTCTCCACCTCAACCGCTCTGTGGGTAAGGCTAGCTAACTGATGAGTGATCGGCTGTACTCTCCTCCAAGTAAGTCCATCCTATGCTGCAAAGGCTCCCTTCTTTCTGGTGAAGGTAAACCTAGTCCCATCCGTGCAGACACACCACACTTTGAGCCTAACATAGTTAATTTGAGCAGGGACTGTAGACAACCAGTCCATACCCAAGATGACATCATAAGGCCTCGACGCCGCTATTAAGAGATCTCAGCCAAAGCTCTCACATCCTAGAGTAAGCTCACACTACTGGCACCAGTGTGTAATTGTATAATTTTCTCATGTTGGAGTCTCTAGCCGTAAGTATTAAGCCAACGACTCCATCATAATCTCTGAGCTCTGAATGAGGATAGTGGGAATAAAATAATGAGAGGCACCTGTGTTTATAAGTACTACAACTAAGGTGGAGTAGACACAGATCATACCTCGTATCATCTCCAGAGCGCCATGGTCATATTCCTCACCTGCCCGAAGCTAAGCTCGCCCCTGTCCACCTGACCCCTGTGGTTGGGGTAGACCACCTAGTGGTGGTGGCGGTAACACCTAGAATCGTCACCCACCGCCAGCTACACGGCCAGATCCTATGCCATGTCTGCCTGCTTTTTTCAGACCTCCTTGGTTGAACCTATATCTCTTCTTGGGTGGTACTTCAACCCTCTAATGATCATCCGTACTATGGGTCAGACAGTCATAAGAAATTTGACCCTACCCGCCGCATGTGTAACACTACCTGCTCCTCACATGACTAGCTCTATCTCCAGTGCCCCGCACAACCGACCCTGAATCCTGTAGTCGTCCGCCTGTAGGTCTGGTCCTCTTGCACCTCTATGAAATCTATCTAATGCCATTTGTAGAAGACTCATCTACGTGACGCCCAGTGGTGGGTCTCGCTGCTGGTGACTGCTCAGCAAGAAAAATCGTCATTAAGAGGGCTCACTCTAACACTCACACCTACATCGGGATGCTGAGAGAAATCATCGAAGACCTGATCTCCAGCCTGGGTCCCTGCTCAAAGGTCCGGGCTGTGAAGAATGGGTCCTGCACCATATTAGTGGAGTAGCATGAGATGTTAGTGAAGCTCGCTGAGTATTGAGCCACAATCATACTGCCCTGCTGCAGATGAAGAAGCTCCTATATGCACACTACATGAAGGGTCGGTAGAACAAACTCTGCCCGAAATAGGATCTCAATGTCTACCCAGAGAAGTGTCACCTTATCATGAACCTAGAGCATCAAGCTCCACCATATTCCTGCTACTGACTATAGAAGACTGGCAGAAAAGATCACCATGAGATCAGCTGGTGTCCTTACCATTTGGAAGACTCTCACCAAGACTTCCAGTCAATCCTCAGCTGCCTATGGGTCTGTCTCACCCCTGAACCTGGGTGGCCTCTGGCACTGGAACATGTGCAACACGCTCAATAGGCATGCACACTCTGTTGCTGGGGCTGGTGGCATCAGTGGCCCAATGGGTAATGGTACCGCTGGTTCCCCTAATGATAAAGGGTCCTGCACAGAGGCCTCGTTGCTCGGTGGGCTATCATCGTGCATTATACATGGAACCCTAGTTGTATGTCTGCGTGGTGGAATCCTGAAAATAAACAGGTGCGCGACGGTCAATAAGTTATACCTGATGAGATGGATCATAGATATCATAAGGAAAAAATTTCAAAACACACAGGCAATCAGTGTTTCCAGGCACTAAGTCAGAAATCAGAAGTCAGGGTCCTGGTGTATGGATACGTCGGCCGCGACACCAACACTGTATTCCCTAAACTGATAACCAAACTCACTACACGAAACACAATTACCATTAAAAAGATCAGTGTCCAATGTTCTACTGCAGAACCGACTCCTCTGATACTAATTTGTCATGACCCGTCCCCCGGGGGCCTGTGCCGTAACTACCCCAAGCCCGCCTTCCATAGGCCAGGGGCTGGAAACTAGCACCATAAGGCATATTCCCTAAAACTAGGAAGGCATTGACTTTATATCCTATAAACACACTCAACCAATCACACAAAAAGATACGAACACAAGTAAAATTTATAGTAAAAAGGAGTGTGTACAGTAAGAAAAAGGGGCCAGAATACAAGCCCAACTGAAAATTACAAGAAAATTGGAAAGTACAAGTAAACTGAACAGATCCTGTGAACACCCGACAAGGATCCTACCTGAAGGGTAGGTACTGATCTAGAATAGTCGTCTCTGTGGTACACCTCATCTAAGGTCCACCTCTGAGCTACCTCTAGTCCTAGTACCCTCGTCCTCAGTCAGCGTTGTCCGTTATATGAACCAAACACAACAAGGTGTGGGTGTAGCCCATGCATGGGTGCATATAAAGATACTCAGTAGGGACCCCATGACCCTCAAGGTCTCAAAAAATCCACAGAGGATAAACCACAAAGAATGAAAACAACTAACAACCTTACTTCGGTATATGCCCATACATATACCTAAGTTATCAAGTATACCCATCTCATTCATGAGGAAACTCAAGGCCCAAATCCTTATCCAAGGTACAACTGTTCCACGAAGGAGAGAATACCATGAAGGTAACACAACAAAGGTAAGTACCACGAATGTAAAACCACAAAGGTAAATACCACATAGGTAACACCACACAGAAGAATACCACAAAGGTATCACCACAACGGCAAGTACCACAACGGTATGCCACACATGAGATTGCCACAAAGGTAAAGACTCAGCTCACACCAAGTATAACATAGGTATGGTAGTAAATATGATTAGATGTAACTACTGAATCATCTTACTCTGTTAAGAGGCAGACCCGCGTAGGATCCTAAATCATCAAACCCATATAGGATCTTAGTACAATAGTCCCACGTAGAATCCTAGAGTAGTCTCACACGGATTCCTAGAGAGGATCCAAGTGAGACTCTAGAACACATACCCACATTGGATCCCAAATCACAAACCCATATATGATCCCAAAGAATATACCCACATAGGATCCCAAAGCACAGACCCACATAGGATCCCTTTCTCATGTTACAACCAGCTACAAGGTTCTCGAAATAAGCTTTCTTGATTCCAGGATAATCCACTGATCAATCCACAGGTTGATACTCCAACTACCAAGAAGTCCTACGAAGAAGTATCCCAAAGAACCACTAGGAAAAATGGGTCTCAATGTAATAGACGTTGTGTCAATAGGAGGCCCGGTCTGCAAGTTATTAGCCTTTTAGTCCTGAGGGCCTGGTTGGATTCGTGTTTGATCCAATGCGGATGTACCCCAACATTATCAAAAACTCATGTGGGGTATACCAAAAGGACCATATCATTCTAAGGATTCTAGTGCTACTAACGGTTCGTCAAATAGACTCCCATAGCTCATTTTATGGCCAAAAGAACGAAAAGGTTCGAAGTTGGTCTGGGTCCGGTTCGAACCGGTTGGACCGACCTGGCCTGACCCAGCCTGGGCCATCTTTTGTCTAGCCTCGGGTCTAAACCAGCCCACTGGGTCCGACCATACACGCTGGGCGGCCTGCTGGGCATCCCACGGTGCAGATCGCGCTGTGGCCTCACGGTGTGGCTTGTGGTGCAGCCCAATGTGCGACTCAGGGTACAGCTTTGCGGTGCGGCCCATGGTGCGGCCCACTATGCGGCTCATGGTACGGCCTCACGGTGTGGCCCACGGTGCGTCCTAGAGTTGTGGCACAGATGGAACATGACTGGGTGGCCCCACGGTGGGGTCCGCCCTAGCCACCACCCAACGAGGAGGCGCCCCTTTGGTACCCCGAACGACTGAGCTGTTCAGGTTGGGTAGCCGACTGGCCAGCACCACATGGCGGAGATAGCTAGCATATGAGACCTGGAGTCCCACTCGGCTCCCCGGATAGTCGGACGACAAGCCCTCCTTCGCGGTGCGGTTGCGTGCCACGCCACCACCGGCAGTCGCCAGTGAGCTGGCCACCCTCCCTTCGCCGCCGCCGCCTCGTGCCACGAATCCTACACGCCCAACGGCGTGGACGTGCACCACCGCCCCCTTCACGTGGATGGTCATGAGCCGGCCATCGCCCTTGCTCCATCACAGACGATGGGCCATGACAATTCTACGGCGGTACGGTTGCGCCGCCGTCGTCGTCACGGCCTGTCGAACTGCCAGCCGCCGCTCCCGAGTCCCACTAGTGCCAGTCTTCAGTACGGTCACCAACGATGTTCCTCGGGTCATTGGGCACACCTTGGTGGCCCGTTCTTCATTCTGTAAACTCCCGCACTTGTCTCGGTATGTCTCCATCAATTCAAGACCGCCGAAATCCACAAAGGTTACGGAGTGGTCAGGCCGTGTTTTCTTAGACCGCACCCTCCATGTTAGAATGGTAGCAAGTGGAATAATTGTTCTTAAATCAAGAAGATTGACAAGAACAAGGTAAGGGGTATTAAAAACAACATTCCCTACCTCGAAGGTTCCATTGGAGATCATCCGCTTTTGAAGAAGGATTGGCGTTTTTCGATCCTGAAGAAAGCCTCCTCCAATGACACCGCTTGTTTGACGATCCTCCGTTCTTCGGTTCCTCCTTGGTGAGAACTCATGTTCCTCAAGAGGCTCTTCCATGAACACAATTTTCCAACGATTCCCCCCAAAACCCAATTTTTTATCTCTTCTTCATTTAACTAAAGAGGTTCATTAATTTTTGGAATTAATGAGCCTCATTAATCCTACGAAGTGTGGTTATACATTTTGTGTAACCTGACATTTAAAGTCCATCATTAAATGCCTGACCTCCCTCGGGTGGTCCCTGTTGCAAGAATTCAAAAAAGATGGGGGGAGATTTTCAAATAAAAAACAATTTATGTTATTTAAATCTCCCACGAAAAACCACAAAACTGAATTCCACTCCAGAATCCACTACAGTCGAGGTGAAGCCTCCATTAAGAAAATATCAGAATTGTAAGTTCAACGGTGTCCTCATATTTGAATTCCGAGCACCGATTCAAAAGTTACAAAAACATACATTCACGTTTACTAAAAGTACCCAAAAAAAGTCCAGAAATTCATTTTGGGCACTCTGGGCCTCAGAATCACTTGCCGTCAATTTTTGCAGACTCATAAAATTTCCATATAATTAAAAAAATTACATGAAAAAATCTGGGTCTTTATATTAATCCTATATATAAATACAATTTCCCTCATTTAATTAGAAATAAATACTAAAACATATTTAGAAAACTTAATGGTGAAAACAACATTTATCTACAAATAAATTTATCTATATATTAAGTGGAATAATTTAAAATTTAATTTTATATTATTTATAAATTTAATTATATTAAATTAAGCTTAGATTTTGGTTAATCACATCAAAATTTGGTAATATGTATTATCTTATAATTTGAGTAAAAATTTATTTACTTATTTGAAAACTAGTTACCATGGAGAAAACAAAAAAAATCTAGAAGTAAAAATCTAAGAATAAATAAGTTAAAACATGTTTAAACCATATGCGTAAATTCTTTATTGGGAATTTATCAACCAAAAATCACCCAAAAATCTATTATATATCACTTCTGGAGCTATTGACCATTTAATAGTGCCAATCCATTAATGAAAATAATAGGAATCCACAAAAATTCCCATTCCTTCACTTATAAAAGGGATCAATTTAACTATATTAATTATCCAATTTCCCTTAGAAATTTCCTTAAAATCCTACCAAATATTCCTCTCCTATAATTCCAATGCATTTCATAAATCCCATGTTCACTAAAATTTACCCTAATACCTTTATTTACATTGAGACTTTCAAGAGAATGTTAAAGGTCTATATGTGAGTATTACTTAATCCTTAAATTTTTCTTATTAATAGTCATCTTACAAAACTATCATAAAAATAGTAATATAATTACATCAATATCATAATTATTATGAATAGTTTTTATATTAATTTAAAAAATTTATTTATCCCTTCTTATCATTTATAAAAATAAATTATTGTCCATCAAGAATATGTGTAGACCACTAACTCCATAAAGTAACAATTTTCATTTTGTATATTGATTTTAATTATTTATCCAAATATATTTAAATTTTATTAAAAAACTTTTAAAAATATAAATAATATAATTATTCTTCTATTTAATGATATTATACACTTCCTAAGCCATTCTCACCCATTAATTATAATGTATTCTTTTTTTTGGGTCAGTTTAGACTCCTATATGAATGATGATATTAAAATATATCATGGATGAATATGGGAACTTATATAATAATAATATTATAATATAATTATAAAATCATTATTTTTTATAGTTATTTAAATGTTATATTAATTATTTAACTTATTATTAAAATATAATTTTTGATCACTAAAATTCCTGAAATAATCTGACCTCGATTCCATTTTCAAACAACATAACTAAAATAACTATGATACGAGATAATATATTTATAAATAAATAAAACTTATATATTACACTAGCTTAAATGATCTAGGAATTTGAAACTTGGTATTAATTAATTGGTATCAAAATTAAAATCATAAATCATGCTCGAAATAATTAGAGTTACTAACACCCGATGGTAAAAATAATTTATAACTAACTAATATAATTTAAAAATTAACCATAAATAAAGTATATGGAAGGTAATGTATGTGAATAATTTTTTGAAATAGAATAATAGTTTTTTTATTTTTTATATATATTTTTAGAGAAGTGATCAAGTATGTAATAGTACAAGGTAAGGGTTTCTTGGTATCAATTATGAATCTTTGAGAAATATTACATTTATGAACAATTTTCCTTTTTATATTGTGTTATTTTGATTAAAACACCATGAAAGTATTATAAAATATTTTTGAAGTAATTTAGGGCATATAAAAATAAAAATTTAATTCATTCATTTATTTTTCTTATGATTCAAGTGTTACTCAAGAGATAAGGGTTATTTGTCTCTATTTTCAATTCCATGAGAAATGTATGATATTCCTCACCATCATTTATTTTATATCATGTATTCACTTCCTTATTAAATTCAATTATAATTAATATCTTTCATTTTATAATATTTTACTATTCGTTTCATGGAAACCCTCTTACGTTCTTTCTATTATTACATCACTGCTTCTTTAAGGTTTTTTTCACCACAAATTTGCTCCATTGAGATATGATGTGTGTTCACCAAATGTTTCATTTTTGTGGTGTATATATTCTCCAGAAATTTATTTAATCATTTTTTTTATGCAATATAAAAGAATTAAATAACCATCTCACATTCTATCTTATATGGGCTTTCAATTAAAAATATACCAAAGTTGTATGGGTTTTGTTAACTAAACCCCCCTCGTTGATTTATAATGATTCTTTTTAAACTTATTTCTTCCAATATTTTTTTTCTTCCACCCTATGATTTTATTTCAAAGATTACATTCTAAACCCTAGCATACTATTTTTTGGGGTAAATTCATGGAAAATTGTCATTAATTTTTTCTTTCATACTCATCCACTATGTATATGATTTATTTTTCATTCAATTCCTACCCATGTGAAAATACTATAATTAGTTACTTTTATTTTAGGGTGTTCACCTATATTCCACATGTAGATTGTTTCGGGAAATTAATGACTAAAAAATATACCTTTATATCTATACAATTTAAATACCATATAACTCATCATATTAATTGTAGGGTATTTAACTAGAAAGTTACTGAATATATTTAGACACCCATTTATTTTCCATGGTCATACTATTATGATTATTTATTGAAGTATGAATGATTTTTATATTATTCTATTGGTTTAAGATATGAAACCTATTTTTTATATCGGTTCTTTATGATATGATGAATGATTTATTTTATTCGGAACACATAAGTATGGATGAATGATAGGTTAGGTCCTTTATCATCCTCCAATGCAATGGTTAAAATTTTATATCTCATACTACATGTATATGATGGAAAAATTTAGTTAATCACAACAATTGGTGAAAGTGTGTTACTCACAAAGGTGATGTTTCCCTATGAAAATGTTTGTGCCACATTTCTATGGAATCTTGATGTTATGCTCTCATAGATCATTTTATTGACTAATGTTTCCAAACTATTTAGATTCATATATTATGTTATTCCCAAACTTATGACATGAATCATGATTTATGATCAATGATTTGTAAGATATTATTCTCTTATGTTATGTCCCTCTACCATAATTATACCAATATTCTCATCTTATGCTCATTTATTATATTTAATTGTTATCACTTATGTTTACCCTTATTGAGAAATTTATCTCTCCCCATTTCTTTTGTTTCTATTTCCCCAGGTAATGAATATGATTGTAAATTATGAGAAGTTTAAAAGGGATTTTAGTGTGGATCAATTATGGATAAATTTCCACAAGAATCATAAAATATGTTTCTTAGGTAGATGATCCTCAAAGACACTAAACATTATTTTTTTTGTGAATTTGTATTTATTTGTGAGATTTAATGTTTTATTTATGGGAATTATTTAAAATAAAAATATTTTTAGATTGGGTCATGTCACTTTTTATAAAATTCAGTGCTTAAAGAATGTTTTTAACACCGTATTTCGTAATGTGGGTAAAGAGGGATTTATAGAAACTCTCTTCTAGTATATTTCATATAGAGTAAGGGGAGGTTCTCCTGAGGTCTCATGACACCGTTGATCAAGAAATTGTTAGGTGGTCTAGAGATAATGGGGCATCACACTTCCCATATGAGAAAATAATACAACACAAAACATTAAATATTATAAAAATACTGATGATAATAGCAAGCTATAAATTACATATCAAAGGAAAACCATGGGGTGTTAATGGTTTATAAGTCATGAAGAAGTTTTTATTGCTAATACCTTACAACTAACACACCGCTGCTAGAATCCATAAATGATAGACTTATCAACCTTAAAGAAATCTAACAATTGTAGGGATTAATACACCCTCTGGTCCATCAATACTATAGAACCGATAAATTAACTAAATTATAAATTATAATAAACCATCATAAAATCACAAGAACTATTGTAGAGGATCTCATTCCCTAGGTAATTAGTGGGATAATTACTCTAGTGGAGGATCCCATGACCCATCTAAACTATTTTGACAAGGGGATATTGATTTCATAGATAAATTATACCATGCCCTAAGAATGTTGGTGTGGGGATATTGACCCTATTTGACTAATAAGAATAAGATCCCTCTCCTTGAGTATACAATGGGGAATTATCAAACAAATTGAATATTGTGGGGGAATTCAAAACCCTAAAACAACCATACTACCTGGGGGTATCCAACTACTAGAAATCTTCCATCATCACATACAAACATAATAAATGACACTACAATTCTGAATTTTAAATTACCCATCACACCTCTCAAATGGAAACTGATGTCTAAAAAAATTATACATTGTGATCTATATAATTTTTTTGTTATAAGATATTCATTTTAATAAATTTTTCACATGGTGAGTAAATGGGGGTAAACCACCCAACACTGGTGATAAAGACAATATGGTAGCCTTCGTGTGTTCCATATGGAGTAATGAGAGAGGGGAAGAGAATTCTTTCCATAGAGCATGATGCCCATGTGTGAGGGAATGTGGCACTAACATGCATCGCATCAGGCCTATGGTGCTGGTTGGGTCAGTGGGATCAACCTGTAATGATATCCTAATCGATCACTCAACTGGTCCACCTAGTGGGGTAGAAAAACATGACAAGAAACTTATATCCTGACCCAAGAATTGAGGGCCATGCCTAGAAATTCCACTGATGGGGAGGCCCAATGGTCCAATGAACTGTGAATGCTACATAGTGGTAGGTTGGTCATTCGATCATGGAAGATAAAGAAACCCACAGGGGGTTCCCTAGTGACTCACACAACAGTGTTATATAGAATCCCAATAACAAAGACCTTTTTGATATTACCACCAATGTGAACACTCCTCACAGGCCCCCTATTGGTCACTACTATGACTGACATCATCGCTATCATTACCGATCACGACTACGGCTTACCCCGTCATTATTTCTCCTCCTTCTCTCATGCACTATATTCCCATTCTCCATGTAAAATACCCTAAACCACTACATTCATCACTTTATCCTAATTAAAGTATAACTATATCCTAGCCTGAAGCCAGCACGAATGACCCCCATTTACCTCATGATTCCAACTAGAGATTAGGGGCTTCTATTATTGAACCATAATAGTAATGAAATTGTCAATATTCAAAATAAATAGATAATAATGGTGGTATGTGGAAATCTCAAATACCAAATATGAATAAATTTTAGGGTGTGTTAAAGAATATTGATCTTGCATTAATAAAGATATTTAGGAAAGAGGGAAAACATTACATGGGGAAATTCCATTAAGATTACGCAAAGAATAATTTCACATTGAAAAAATAATAAATAATTATTATTTTATTTAGTTAATAGTTTACAATGAAGTATAAACATAATGTATTTAATTAAATATTAGAATTGAAATATTTTATAATAAAAATATTTGAAAATATTCTTCAAATTGAATTATTGATGATAATTCAATTTGAATGAATATTTTATTTAACCATCAATTCACTATCTTCAAGAGAATAATTACAAAAAAGTGTTCTAGAAAAAATATAGAAATGAAAATAAAAAATCCCCACCTCAATAATGGTTCACTAGATGATTGCGGATTCTTATGATATCTTTATTATCGTTGATCTGATGAGGATTTTGTTGATTTAATGCCTAAATTTCATTTTTTTGTTTAGAAAATGAAGATACACATCATATGAATTTAATTTCAGTTAAATTTAAGTTTTAGTTATCCTTGGTGTGCATAACTGAATATCTAATAAACAAAATTATAGAGCACTTAATATGAGAGTATGGTGACCAAAAGTTTTATGTTTGATTACATTCATTATATATATGATTACTATAGTGATGCAAGAATAATTCCATTAGATGATGAAGAGATAATCCCAGTTCATTAGTAGATTATGATGAAGCTTCCAACGTAGTTATTACTGATCCTTAAGAACTAAAATTTTGAATATTGGAGTTAGTTACATTGATTTTTTAAAATAAAGACACAAATTTATAGATAAGAAGATGAAAATACATGTTACATAATATTAAAAAGCTTCCAGTCATTTTGTGGATGTAAAATAGCTTGTTTCCTTTCGATCAATTCTGATTAGTTTAATTTTTTTCTAAGAATTTTATCTAAAAGATATCATTATATGAGGTTTGACTTATAAAATCTCTTAGTTTCCATTATAACAGTTTAGTTTTCAATCATTGGGGTCGAAGGGTTCTGATAAGGAATATATATCTTCTGATGTGTGAAGCGTGAAACTGACCTATATATTGAGTTTTTTTGGGAATAGGAAGACAAAGAATCATAATATATTGATATAAGGATCATGAGGATAGGAATAAATAGCGCATTTTGATGTGTTTAAGTCAAGGGATCCCTAGGATAGGAAGACAAACCCTCTGATAGGTATAAAACTGGGGATACCAAAAGTCATATTTATAGACTTCCTTTCCACTTAAGGTTAAAGTGAGTTGGTTTTTTAATATCATTTTTAAGAGTGTTCGATTTATGATTAAACCCTTAGTACATTATTTTAATACTTTTCTTCCGTTGTGTTTATAAATAACTTTCAGATTTTTTAAATTTACAATATTTTGAATTTATAATTCTATTACATATATACTCTGATATTTTTTATCTTGATTATAAGATAGTATTTTCAATGAACTTAAAACCAGAGGGTTTGGAAAATTTCATGTTAACTTTTAACTACAATTCAACTCTTTTATAGTATTTCTACCTAACATATTCAGGAAAACACTAAGAATCAATGCATGTATCTTCTTGGTTATGAGAATTATATAATGTTGACTTGTTACTAGATTTTGGTATCATTTCATATTTATTTTTTTCTTACTATAAATTCTATTATTTTTTCTTTTGACACTAAATATGTTATATAAGAATGATTATTTTGTTTTTTATGGTAGGATTTTCGATCAAAATTATTTAGAATTTGAATCCATGAAAATTTTCTATATTTTTTGGAGTAAATTTTGAATATTGGTATGTCCATATGAAATATTTTATCATCCAAAGTGGTGTTGAAAATTTTCTATAGATGAATAGAAATTATAGAGTTCTATGGAAAGGAGTACATTTTTCCCATAAAAAAATCTAGAATATTAAGAAAATAATAATATATATAATTAAATATTATGTTTGATGACTAGAAATATCTATAGCGAGATATAATACTGTGAGATGGTATATATAATTTCGAAAAATTTATAGGTTACTCGTTTTTGGAAATATAAAGTTTTATAAACTCAAAGAGATATGCCGAGAGTAAACAATAAGGATTTTTATTTTCTATATGGTTAAATAGTAACTCAAAAGAATCCACGTTTCATGAATATTGTTAATAGTTTATAACATTTTGGTGATAAATAATTAACAGAAGATCAAATTTTTGAAAAAGTTATCGAAATTGTGTAAAAGGAGTGGGAATAAAAGAGAATAGCTATCAATGATTCAAAACATTTTACTATTCTAAGTTTAGATGACTTTAGTTGTACTTTAATTCAATATGAAAATTAATTAAATCAAGATGTTGAAAATGGAAAAATGGATAATGGTGTGGCCTTCAAATCTAATTCTGGAACTTCCATTGCATTTATTTCTTATACCAATGTTTCTAAATGTCATAGTTCAAAGAATAAATGTTAGATTTTGATTATATAAGTTTATATGATAGTGATAATGAACTCTATAAACTTCCAAGAAGAATTGATTGAATTTTCAGAAATAAATTTTTTCAATATGATAATCGAAAATAAATAAAGGATAAACATGAAAAGAAGTATTATTCAAATATTATTTGATATGAATATAATAAGACATGTATTATTTGACCAAACTATTCATAATTTAAGAATAAATATAGAAAATAAAATAAGTAATATAAGAGTAGGGAAAAATTGATTTTTAATGTTTTGGAAAACTTGAGTGTTAGTGAAGGTAACTTTACTTTTGATATTTCATCGGAAGATAGTGGAAGTTAAAATTAGATGATTATTTTTTTATTAAAACATTTCAAAGGATAAAAAAGGTTTCATGGATAACATAACTATATAATATTTAGAAATATTATCTTTAGATTCTAAATTTAATTTTACTTATGATGATGATTATTCTACTTCAGCAGTTGAAGAAAAGGATAATCTATTTTATAATGAAATTATAATTCATCGTATTATGAGGATAATATGCTTAATTTTTCATAAATGGATATATATAAGCCTTGTAGAAAAGGAAAATAAAAATTGGAAGAAATATGTATGATTATACAGAGGATAATCTTATCTAAGAGAAAAAATATATTGAAATTATATTTTAATGTTTCTAAAATTTCTTTGGAATTAGGTTTTTTTAGTTCAAATTCAAAATTATTTAATCAAAATTAAGTTTTTAATAAAAAATGTGAATTCATTATTTAAACAAAAATCTTGTCTAAATTTATTCATGTAAATAATTTTTTTATAAAATTTATAAATAACTAAAAAAATCTAGAACGTATAATTGAAAAGGTTTTACATATGATAAATCTCATTTCTAATCAAATTAGTTTGTGGCTAAAAGTGAACCCTTTAACACTAAATGTAAAAAGTTATGTCATTGGGAAACCCATTTTTTTAACTAAACCAAATTTAAAATTTTATTTTACATAAAGATTTTATTTATGAAAAACTAGGAGTTGTTTAACATAAAATATTTGGACATTTGTGATTTTCTAAAATTTTATTCTCTAAAATAAGCTGATCAAAGAATGTTTTTGTTCTAAGAATTTTTTTTTTGGAAAATATGATCAGTATTAGAATATAGAATAAGTTATACAAGGAATATGAATATTATCAATATATTATTTCAGATAAGTCCAACTTTTAGAATCTGAAAAAGTTTAATAGAGGATAAGACACTTTTGGAGACAACAAACATAGTGAAATGATTGTAGTTAGTGACACTTAATTTCATGGAAAAATTAATTTCGAATGTTTTTTATATTCAATGACTTAAGAATAACCTTATTAGTATTATTAAACTAT
Organism: Viscum album; assembly: GCA_963277665.1. NCBI lineage: Eukaryota > Viridiplantae > Streptophyta > Magnoliopsida > Santalales > Viscaceae > Viscum > Viscum album. Next base: position 1,775,762,682 of record OY728153.1, on the reverse strand, counting down.
GTGATGAATAATTCCTAACAGATTTTAGGAATTAAAAGGACATTATTAAATTTTTTGAAGGTATGTGACACTGGGGTTTTTAGACACGTTACCCTATTCAATAATTTCCCCTTTATAATGTAGTACATTGGTGACCATGGGGTTGTCTCATGATGAGGTTGCAGTCTATTTTATCCAACTATAACTTTTTTAATTTTTTATGTTAAATGTTAGAATTATAAATGGGGATTTTAAATGCATTAAAAAAAAGTTAAATTTGATAAAATTATATTATAAAAATAAATAAATGTTATTGATTATAAATATGAAGAAAACCAGACTGAAAAAGAAAAACTAAAGAAAGAATAAGTGGAAAATCATAGATCATCAAACACTCCCTTTATCATTTTCTACCAATTATTTCCAATTAAATTATCCAATATATATCTCTAGGCCTCAAATTATATATCTATATTGTCTATAAACCACATTGATACCTCAAATATGGGTTTTTATCTTCTAAAAAATGTTATCCAATTACCCAAAGACCTCCAAGAAATTGAAACTTGATGGACTTGTTGTGCTCAATGGGGAAACGTTTCCTGAAGAAGTTTAAACAACAATAAAACCATCTTATGTTCATAAGTCGATAAAGAAATTGAGAAAAAAATTGGATAAATTTAAAACTGGAAAGAGACAGACCTATTTTATTAATGAGAATGATTTATAGTAGAATTAAAAATAAAAGAGTTTACAATGAAGAGAACAAAATCAAAGTGGAAAAACCTTTGGATCTTCACTACACACTACCACTTTAAGTTTATCCCTTCATCTCATGATTAATTCATTTAATACTCCTATTTTACATAATATCTTCTCTATAATATATGACTCCATCAATATAACCATCCTTTGAAATGAAGTGAAGATGAGAATAACTATAAGTAGATGTCAGAAAATATTCTATCTAGTTTATGTCCATCCAAAGTTTGATACATTTTCACCTCCTTATCACCCATATATCCACTAGGGTTATTTTTTATTTTTTATTTTCTAAAAAAAATTCTATATAGTACCTCCAAATTTTATGAAATTTGGTTTGGTAGAAATGAAGATATCCATTAATTAATGAGGTTATATTTTTTTAGATGAAGAGACTCTTCATCTTCCTACAATTTGAATCATGAAAATACTTACTTAATTAGATAATATCTATTTTAAACTCAACATGAATGAATACAATTTTGTTCTCTTTACTATATAGATATAATAACCTCATTTGGAGTCCTTTAACAAGAGTTTTGGATCATTTAAGGAAGGGTTTTTAGTTATGTCATAAAAAAACTTTTCCTCCTTGTCTAATTTATTTAGTATTAAAGAAGTTCAAATAAGAACATAGCCTAGTTGAAAAATTTGTATCCCAAAAACATAAAAATACTGAAAAAAATAATTACTTAATTTTGATTCTTAGAGAAAAAGTTATGTGAAAAATACTGAAATGATTGAAAATATTAAAATTTATAGAATTGTGAAATTTTCAATATTAACATAAAACATCCCTAAAATTCAAAAAAAAACAATTCTATTCAGTTAAATTTGTAAAATTATTGGAATTCAAATCATTGAAATACATATTAAAAATAGTTGAAATATTATCTCAATCAATTCCCCCACACTTAACGCTTCGTCTCTGGGAAAAGTGAGCATCAAAATCTAATCAAGACAAATTCTAAACACATATAATGATGTTAATGAATTTATTACCAAGAAAAAAAATGATATCATAATTCATCAAAACAATATTTAAAGTTCTCCATTAATCTCATTCAATCCATTTACACTTATTTTCTCCTCCCATACAGATAACACACTTACCTCACATTAATTTTCTCTCAACACATAAATATGGATTTTTGAAAAAGGATTTTTTAATCCAAATTCATGAAAGAATAAGGATAGGATAGATAAACTAATACATATCCACCCAATGTGAGTCAAGATATTTTGATTATCATAAGGAATTTTTTAGTGCTGTTCTATGGATTTAGGTTGGTATATTTTGAATATTAAACAATTATGAGGCTAAATAAGGATGGTTTGACTATTTTTAAAGAAAAAATGCATGATTCTAATTTACAGTCAAGTATAGTCACCTCCTCACTGTCCATGGAAGAAAATATGCTCCAGGAAACTTTTAAAATCTCTTTTCCATCCCACACCATCAATATTTCAGTAGAAAAAATAAATTTTGTCTTCTCTTTTTTTGGAAAGCTCCAAATATAAACAATATTCTTCCTTTGAGATCTATGGATAGTCACATATCTATTTTCCTTGAAAACTATAAAAGGTCACAACTTTATGTATAAAAACATATTTTTAGAAGCAAAAAAATCTCTTAAAATTTTTATTATCCACTCAAAGCAGCAAAAAAATGATTTAACACACCAAACGTTCACACCTCCCCACACTTAAGTTAAACTAGATCCTTCATATAAACATATAGAGTAGGTTAGAAAAAGAAAATTGGATTGTAATGTGGATAACCTAATAGGATGTACATTTCTACTAAGGGATCACAAAGTTCAAATGTCCAGGGAAAGAAAAAATAAAAATATTCACTTGAAAATTGGTATTCAAAATCCAAGTTAATTTCATAATCATTTAAATAAAAAGTTACTCAAACCATTTTTTATATAAATAAATTATATTATTTTTAAATAAATAATGGATTGGGCCTCTCATGAAATTAGGTGAATGTGAAGAATATGTCAAAAAGGGTTCAGAAGCCTCACATGAAGGGGATTTCAATGATAAATCCAGTGAGATGTGGCATGAAATTAGAAAATCATAGGTCTTTTAAAGAAATTTAAAATGTTTTTAACATGAAATAATTTCATTTTCACAATTAATTTACGGATGGTTTTAAGGGGGAAATTGGTTCACTCATTGAAAATGATTTAAAAAATTAAAAATATAATCATTTAAGCTTTCATGTTTTTTAGAACAAAATATGAAAAGAAAAAAAATTAAAACAAACAAAATCCAAACATTCAAAGTACGTTCCTCCCCCAAATTTTTTTTTATAATGTTCTCATTGTGAATATATTACATGAGAAATGAAATTAAAGAAGATAAGACATGAAAAAACAAGTGGGAATGAAAGAGACAACCTTGTTTTTATTGAGATGTAGCAGCCCTGAGATAACCTCTTAGAAGATACAACTTGGAAACCTACACGAAAAAAATAGTCAAAATTTTATTAAGAAAAATTAAATAAAAATAAAAACAAAAATAAGGTAAAATATCCTTGGTATGAACCCCCAACCGGGTTTAAGGATTTCACTCCCCTTAGTCAGGCAGTTCCAGCTGATCATCCCCAATATGATGGTGGGTGTAGTTTCTACTTCTTGAATCAAAAAAATAAAATTTATCAAGTATTATTAAGCTCCCAAAAATTTATAATATCCAAAATATAGATTTATCTAGGTTCCCCTCCATTAAATTGTGATTCTAATGATGTATTTGAAGTGGGAAGAATATGTAAAAGAAACTTCCCAAGAACTTACCCTCACAAAAAGACTACAAAGATTATTGAATTGCAATAATAGGATGTGATTCATCATCAAGTTTATCTTCAAAAATGATTTCTTATTTGTAAATAATTTTTGTACCACCATCCTAATGTGTATTATTGTACTCAAATGGTTACACTATTCCTCAATTTTATCCTTTACATCCAATTCATCTGAAAATTCATTCCACTAAAATAGAATGGTCTCTAAATATTCACTGGAAGACGAAATTACCAATTTATTATCAAAATTGTTAAGAAACAATGGATCTGAATTTGATACATCTCCCTTTGACATATAAGGTTCTAGTTCTTTTTGGTAGTGGCTAATAGTTGTAATAAAAGTAGGTAGCAGTACAGGTTCCGCTATATGATCTTAAAAAATGAATGGCTCAAGTATTCATTCGTTATTAACTAAGAATTGATACATAGTTTCTGGATTTTAAATTCCAAAAAATTATATATTCACATGGAATTTCATTTTAAACAATGTCAGCACAATAATTTTATAAAGAATTTAGATTTTCAAAAGACACGTCTATTTGTGAATCGGTGATGATTTATTCCTTCAAATTTGAAAAAATAGATCCAAATTAGTTTTATACTCATCCATAAAAGGTTACTAAACATAAAAAGTATATGGAAAAAGGTAATACGTTTCTTAATAATATTTTTGATCTTTGATTATTTAAATTATTATAAAGTAGTGGAATGATTTTAAATATATTTTTTTTACTTCTTGAATCATAACAACATTTTGTTGAAGCACCAAATTATTTTGTTGGATCATTAAATTAGTTTATTGGGGAATAAAATCATTTTCTTATAATTTATATTTTAAAAAATATTCATTAATTTACTCAAATTTTTGATAATTAGGATAACTATAAGAGTAGTCACTATAAAAATACGTTTTTTTTGTTTTTGAAGACTCAAAATTATTGGTTAAAATCATAAAAATTAATATTTTAAAAATAAAACATAGGAAAACTCTATATAAATGGATAAAAATTGAATCTAGTGGTTTTAGTTGGGCTTCCCCAGTTAATAATTTCCCTTTCCAAATAAAGAACAATCATGACCACGAGGTTGTCTTATGAGGAGGTAGAAGACTTAGTTATCAAACTACCACATTGTTAATTTATTATTATTCAATGTACTAATTAAAAATTGAAATTTTAAATGAGTAAAAAAATTTAAATTAGATAAAATTAGACTAAAATAAAAAATATAAATTACTGAATATAAATCAGAGGAAAACCAGAAATAAAAAACAAACTAAATAATGTAGTGGTTGACAAAATCTAAACTTCAGAAACTTGATTAATCATTGTCTACTAATTTGGTCTAATTAAATTATACAATTTATATATCAAGAACTCAAATATAAACCAATATTATCAATAAACCACATTAATACCTCAAATATATGTTTTTATCTGATTAAAAATGTTATCTAATTTCCCAAAGAAATCTGATAAATCAAAAGTAGTTAAACTTATTGTGCTCAAAGGGGAGACATCACCCAAAGAAGTTTAAACAACAAGAAAATTGTTTTATATTAATAAGTTGAAAACAAGTCCAGAAAAAATATAATTAATTAAAAACTAGAAATAAATATACCTCCTTGATTCAATAAAAAAATTTCAAAGATAATTCAAAAGAAAAGAGTTCATAATGAAGATCACAAAATCAAATGGGAAACACCTTTGGATCTTTTCATCCAAAAAAATAAGATTTTAGAAATTAATGTCTTGATTACTTTATGGAATAATCCTATCCTCCATCATATATTTTCCATAATATCCCTCTCTCATAATATAACCATCATTTTAAATGAAGTAGTGATGAGAATAAATAGAAGAGGAGGGGTGAAAATATTATGTCTAGTTTCTGTATGTCTGAAGTTGTCTCCATTTTATCCTCGTTCTTATATGAATATCCACTAGGGTTATTATATAATGTTTTTTGAAAAATTATTCTCTACATACTCACCAAATTTATATTCAATTTTTTTGGTGAAAAAATATATCCATTAATTACTAAACTTAATGTTTTATATCTGAAGATACCCTTTATCATACTATAATTTTACACATGAAAATATTTAACTCATGAGATAATTTTTACTATAAAATAAAAATTAATGCTTTTTAATTTCATCATATTTACTCTCCAGATAGAATCACCTAATTTTGAATCTTTTAGTTAGAGTTATGGTACATTTATTGAATATTGTTTAATTATTTCAGAAAACAAACTAGTCAATATAAATTGATTTGTTTGGGCCAAAATTAGTTTTATTAGGCACTTGGAACTATTTAAAAAATTTTATACCACAAACATATAAATCTTAAAAAAATTACTCAATTTGTATTCATAGAGAAAAAGTTATTCTTAAAATATAAAAGTTATTTAAAATAGTGAACTTTTCAAAATTGTTAAATTTACAATTTTGACATCAAAACAAACCTAAAATCCAAAAACAATGGAATTTATCTAAAATTAATAAATTTTTGGGGTTTAAATCATTGAAATACATATTAAAATTTGTTTAAATATTTTTTATTTCATTATGTTAACTATAAATTCCAATAGGCTTAATAATTTTTATACACCTAAATTGAAATAATTAAGACAACAAAACTTACCTTATCTTAGTGAAACTAAATATTTATCTTGTTTTAAGAATAAAATAATATGAAATTATTAACTTTAGAATTTATCTAAAATATCTAAAAAAGGGAATGTTCAACTGAGACTTAGGTTTAACCCTACCGAAGACTTTGATCTTTATAAACATAGTAAGAAATATAAGTTTTGTTTTAAACCTAAAATTGAAGTCTCAACTTATAAAGCATTACAATTAGTGCACATGGATTTTTTTGGTCCAATAAAAACTGAAAGTACTTTGGGGAAAACACTATGTATATGTTACAATTTATTTTTACACTATATTTACATATGTATATTTTCTCACATGAAAATATAAAGCACTATATCATTTGAAATATTTTTGTGCTTAGGTTAAAAATGAGAAAACCTAAAATTTATTGTTGTTTGGAGTGATCATAGTGTTTATTTTGTAAACTATGATTTTAAAATATTTTATAAAAATAAATACATTACATATAAATCTTCAGAACCAAGAACACCACATAAGAATGGTTTAATAGACTAAATAAATAGAATTATTTAATAATTTACTTGAACTTTGTTGATTGAATATTCTGTTTATAGAAATTTTTGGGATGAGATAGTGAGTACTTATTTCTATAATATAGATTTATTGTTACTTTTATATTTTATTAATAAACTTCCTATGAGTTGTGTACTAGAATAAATCTAAAAATTTATTACCTTTAAGTGTTTAGTTATAAAGTATTCATACTTAATACTAAAGATAAACCTGAAAAATTTGATCCTAAGGATTATGAAGGAATTTAGAGAAGTTATTCTATAACTAGTCAGGCCTATAGAGTTTATAATAAACAAAAAAATTCAATTGATGAAACTTTTGATGTAAATATTAATGAAACTAATACTTTTGTATTCATTAAATATCAAGAAGTTAATCCTCTAGATATTTTTTTTCGAAAATTGTTCTGTATGTTTACTAGAATATAATTTAAAACAATTAATAGTAAAATCCCTAATAGTAACTTTGATGGATTTTCAATATCCATTTTTTTTCATTATAATATGTAAAACTGATAGTTGAAGATTTACTTACCACTTTATCTAAGAACTAGTCAATAATAAGGTGTCATTCAACTGATATAATCATTAGAGGCGAAAGCCAACGAGTCAAAATAATACATTTTATAATAAATAAATGTGATTAAAATGCCTTCCCATATCAATTAAAACCTAAAATGGGATATGATTCATTGGGTGATGAAATATATATTAGTTTTATACAATAAGAGATAAATAAATTTGAATGAAATCATGTTTGGACTTTTTTTTGAAAATCCTAATGATCTTTTAGTGATTGGAGTAAAACTTTTTTTTATAAATAGGTGTTATAAAAATGGATTTATAGTAAGGAATAATACAAATATTTTTATAAAGGGTTATTTTCATGAAAGTTTAATTTATCATTGTGACAAAATTAACCAAAATATTGAATTTAATATACCTAAATCTTACTATCCTTTATAAAATAACTGAATTTTACTTTATTTAAAATGGATGTTAAAAGTTAATTCCTAAATATATTTTTAGGAGTAATTTTATGTTTAAATGCTTTTTGTTTTGAAGATATTAAATTTATAGTGAATGTATTAAAATTTACCATAAATCTATAAAACTAAAACAAGTATCAATATCTTATTATGATATTCTCAAAAATATTTTTACTTAAAAGCAATTTTTTCAAGGGAAATATTAATCCAAATCTTTTAATAAATAATATTTTCAATGGTACCATCATTGTTCAAATTTATATCTATGGAATTATTTTTATTTAAAATCATGTGGTTTTTTAGAACATATGAAAGGTACTTTTTAAATGTGTATGATAAGATAACTTAATTTTTTCACGGGATTTTAAATCACTAAAAAACAAGAAGGATATATTTTAACTCAATATAAACATATAATATATTTTTTTTAAAAAATTAGTTTTGAAAATTATTCAAGTATATCTAGTACTATAAAAACTTATATCAAACTTGATCTTGATGAATCTTGGAAACCAATTGATCAAAAAAATTATAGAGTCATGATAAGAAGTTTACTTTATCTTATAGTAAGTACACTATAACTTGTGTTTTTATTATTATTGTGAGGGATATTTGTAGATAATACATAGGAATAAGATCTTAAAGTGGTAAAATGATTTTTCCATTATCTTAAAGGAAATATGGAACTTAGATTTTTATATTTTTCAGGAAATTAAATTTTTCTTAAAGTCTAATTAGATGATTAAATTGGAGGATTTAGGTTGGATAGAGTTATATATTGTGTAATTTCTAATAATGAACCTTAGTTTCATGGTTTAGAAATAAGTATCACTCATTTTCTCTCTCAATGGATAAATATGAATATCTAGAAGCTTGAAGTAGTTGTGAACAAGTATTGGGGATTAAACACACAATCATGTATTTTGACTTGCATTTCACTCAAGCACTAATACTTTTTTACAATAAAATTATGATTATTTTTATAATAATTTAACACATCATCCACATTCAAATCACACTAATATAAGACACAAATTCAATAGGGATCAGATAAAAAAATGAGATACTATTCTTGAATTTATTAGAACTAAAAATGATCTTGATAATATCTTTATAAAAACTTTAAATTATAATAGATTCAAATACATTATACATAAGTTCATAATGATCCATATAAATTGATATTTAATTTACTAATTATTTAAGATATACGCTAACATTGATAAAATCATTAAAATTAGGGAGGGTATTTTCGTTTTTATTTATGATATTAATTTTTTTGTATTTTTTTAACAAAAGATATGCGGAACTTAATCTATCATACTTAATTTTAAATATTATAATTTAAGGATTATATGAATTAACTTCTTAAATAAATGAATAATTTTATTTAGTATTTTGATATAACATTTTCAATACAAGTGAATATGAAAAATTTCATGTTGAATTTTTCATGGAACCATCCTTAAAAGTGAGATATCATATGCGTATCGGAAGATAAATTCAAGGAGCTTCAATTTCATAAAGTATATCATCTAATGAATTCTTTAAATTTTTTTATCTAACTATATTAATTATAAAATTGAGGGTGAGGTATATTCTTTCAAGGAAGAATGTATAAAATCTTTATAATGTTTATTCTCCCCTATTTCTTTTTAAAATCACTAAGGGGAGAAAATTAAGATAAATTTTGAAATTTTTAAAAACATTAAATTATAAATTATAATATTTTTTTTTCAATGTGGGAGAATATAAATTTTAATTTAATCTTTCAAAAAAATTATTTTTTTTGTAAGATAAAATTTAGTCATTAGATTTTTCAAAAAGGATATATATTATTATTTTTTAAAGTGAGAAATAAGGAAAATCGATATTATTTTAGAAAGGAGGAAATACAAAGGGGGATAGTTTGTTATGATATTATTGTTTTAAAAATGGGAGAAAGGATCAGGGTCTTTTTATACTAATATAATTTGTATGCAATGAGAATCTTTTGAGTAATGTAATCTAAATAGAAATAAATTTATTCCATTGAAACTTCTTAGGAGTTTTTTTAAATTTATTATATCTTATCAATTTTTACAGCATATCTTTTATTTTCCAAAAAGGAGAGGATGTTGATTCAATGACTCACTTACTTATTTTGTATAGAATATCATAATAAACATTATAAGAATTTAAATTAACTTGAAACTTATTTTTAGTTATATTTAGTATGTATAATTTATTTGGAAGTAAATGAAACTCTAGATCACTTTAAATTAATATATGGTGATTTTATGTTTCATGATAGATTATATATATTAGATGACTGAGAACTATAATTCTGTATGAAAAAATCTATCAGAATATAAAGAGATAATCTATGTATATATGTATATAATGATTATTCTTTAGATGGATTTCAAATCTACATTATAGAAATTTCAGTTTGATTATTGGAGTTGGTTACATTGAACTCTATAAATGGAGTTACAAATTTATGGAGAAGAAGAATAAAACATATATTACTTGATTCATTAAAATTTTCTAGCCATTTCAAATCTTTTAAATTTCTTTTTTTCTTAAGATTACTTATAATCAATGTAAATTTTATTTTAGAGTGTTTTTACTAAGAGCTACAATTGTGTCAGATTTCCCTTGTAAAAAAGAATAGTTTCCCTTTTAATTGACTTTCTGATAGTTGTGATCATCAGATTCTAATAAGAAATACAGATCTTCCATTATGTGAAGTGTGTAAATGAATTTTATATTATGGGATTCAGGGAATATTAATACAAATTATCAAATCATAAGTATTGAAGGCATCTAGGTATATGAAGTAGGATCACATTTCTATGGGATTATATTGAGGTCTTACAAGGATAGGAAGGCATATTTTATGAAAGGTATGAAATTGAGGATACCTAAAGTTATTACTACTTACTTCCTTACCAATTTAGATTAAAGTGAGTTACTTTTATATCAGAGTTTTTGATTTTTAATTCAATTTTATGTGCATTATTTTTAAACTTTTAGTTCTATTTATTTATAAATATCATTATGAGTTGTTAAATTTCCAATAGTTTGAATTTCTCATAATTTCATATATATACTATGATAGTATTTACATTAATTCAAAAATAATATTTATAATTAATTTAAAACCCAAGGATATGGAAAATTGTAATTTTTATTTAATTAAAACTCATTTCCCACTATTATTATTTTTTCCTAACATATATGGGACAACATAATTCTTTGTTTCCTCCTCTAAAGATTCTATATGTTGGCCCTAAAAATTCCTAGGGTTTAGGCATCTAACCCTAGGAATTGAGAAAATTATGATTATATACACATAGTATCTAGGTTTAGGGTTTTAAATTACCATTAATGAAATAATAAATATATTAAACATTACCAAATTTAAATAATAATTTAATAATCCAAAAATGGCCAACCCTGATGGTTCCCGATGTGAGAAAAGTTATAACACCCATAGGGTAAAACCCATGTTCTGAAGACAACCACTATGTTAGTTTTCCCATATTATTATCTATTTAAATGAGAAGGCGTAATTGTATAAAATGAAAACACGTGAAAAAAATATAATATTTTTATATTTATGATATTTTTATTGAGGCCCAGTCCCCCTGAGAAATTATATGCCAACTCATATAATGGGTTAAAACAACACCCTGTAATCAATATAACCATTAGATATTTTTTTATTATTTTATGTCTGGAAACTTTTAGGACATTGAAACTCAAAAATTGAGTTATGAATTAACCGAGAAAACGTTTGGTCACTACTCTAGGTATTATGACCACCTTTATGACTCAAACAATCAGGTGATCCACAATCATAGATTGATGCTACACTATTTCCCAGACTCTTTAATTGAAATCTAACTAGAACTAACACCACTAACCATCCATTGTGAGATGCCACACTACCTCTATAGATTCTACAACTCCCTATATGAGTGAAAAAAATTTAACAACATATTTTAATATGGATTAATATACCCCTATTATTAAAATTGGTAATAATATACTAAGGAATTCACTCTTGGAGGAAGTGGGAAGCCCTTTACTTGAATGCTATGACTATTATTTCTTGGGCGAGACTACTCGAACATCTACTTCATACCACATGATTATAAACTCTCAAACATGATAGAGGATGGATGAAAATAATATAATGATATATTTATTAAGGGATCAACCATAATTTTCCCTAAAAAATAGTAATTAATTCTAGGAACCTTAGCATAAAAATTAATTATCTTTTAGCTCTCATATCTATCCTAACCACTATTTTAATCTAAAGATGGATCTCTACTAATACTGAATATGTCATTGGTAGTTCCAAATTCCATATTCCTTTTTCGCTTTCCTAATCTCTTGTATTAGTTCACCTTATTTATTTAATATAAGATAATATGGTTTCACATAACTAGGAAATTTTCATTCATAGAAAATGGTAATAATTGAATCCTTATTATCATATATGTGTTTTTTTTCTAGTAATCTCAAAAGAAGTTCTGATTTTAGAACATTCTTCTTTAAATATAAATAACATCACCATTTGAAGTTTTTATAAAACTATCATATGAATATTTATTAGAATCTATTTTCGGTGTACTCTTCTTTGAAATCTGGTCTTCGGAAGTCGATGCCAAATCCACTCCATTTTCTCTTTTTTCCTTATCTACATATCTCGTTAATCTGCTTTCATACTACATAAGAGTGTCCTAATAAATTTATCTAAGATAATATTTATGATATGGTTAGTTCCATAAATAACTATTATTTTTTATTCCCACTTTTAGGTAAAATTTCAATAATATTATAAATTTTTTGATCATCTAATAATTATCACTCTCTAAGAGATTATTGAATATTAACAACCACTAGGAACCTTATGTGAATCTGGAAAACTAATTCACCTAGTAAAATATCAAGTGAGTAATAATTATTTCATAGTATTGATATCTTCACATCTACAATATTTAGAGTTTTTAAATTAGTCACCTAAAGTTTCTTCTAAATACCACATGTTGTTTGAGATGATGAAAATTTATTGTATATATTTATGTTAATTGCACAAATAAAACTATTTAATACATATAAATTAAGTTAAAATTATTATCTTTCTTCATTAGTAAAATTCTAGACTTATTTCTCTATTTTTTTTAAATTCTAGTAAACAAGATAATGTTTTCAACACCATTATTTATCATGTATCTTCCCATCCAATTATTCTAATACCAATTATCTATTGTATCAAAAATAGGATGCTGGTTTTAATTAGAATTTTATAAAATGTAAACTTCAATAACTATTAACATAGAAAAAAATATATTTTCTACAAGTCACATTAATATAAGGTAAAAAAAACACTATTTTGGATCATCAAATGAGAAATATAAAATTGTAAAAGTAGAAAAAAGTTTTGATACCATGTATTTTCCCAAGTAGGTAAACATATGGAACCTCCAAGGGGGGTGAAAAGAACCTGAAAGTTAAATTAGAATTTTATATCCTTCTTGAGAATATAAGTTGATCCGAAGTAATAATTCCTGATCAAATATAATATAACATTGTATAAAAATAAGATAAAAAAGTGATACACGCACCAATAAATTAATCTATTTAAATTTAAAAACTTTTCCAATGTAGAAAAAACAAGACAATCAAAAATTAAAATAGTACAATAAATGTTAAAACAAAACCTGATGTATTGTATAATAATCCAAATAATTCTATAAAATATATTTTTTACCAAACAATTCCAATCCTAGATGTTTTTTATTTTACTCCAAAGAGTTTGGAGATTTAATAACCTAAATCAAGGTATCCATGTTCTTCCCAAGGCACTTTATTAACATAAATTGTTAGAAAGTACTATCTCTCAAAAAATAACTTAATTTATAAAAAAATTATTAATATTTTTCTCTAACCCGAGTATCCCCTTTTATATATCCAATTTGAAACAAGTCAAAGTACCCAATACATTTTTGAACACACTCAATTAGAAGATTAAGTTTCCTAGCCTAAAAAACACTTCAATAACAACAATAATATTAATTATATTTATCACAAAAATCTCGTTGATCAATATTATTATAATTAAAATGATCCAAAAATGAAAAATAAGATCTTTGTAGTAAAACCAGATAGAAAAAAATATTTTATTAATACTTATTGAATTAAAAGTAAAATTGTAAGTGCTCTAGCAGATAAAATAATGTGGGGTTCCATATAATTTACAATTATGCATCATCAAATTCATATTTTGTAACATTTTATATTCCTATAAGACCTAGTTGAATTTATAGATAGTGTTTTATCAACCTTTAATGGTTATATTCTGAGATATTTAGTTTCAGTTGTAAAGATATATGAAATAATAACCCATCCTCTAATGAAAGAAATTCCATTAAACATATTGTACCTTCATAATTATTGGGAAAATAAAATTAATTCCATACAGTTTTCTATATAATCCATAACATGGTCCTCACTTAGACAACACCATTTGAGTTTGAATAGAAAATAAAAAACATGCATGAAGAAGAATAGAATAGTATTTCCATTCATTTCATGATTCATCCCACATTCTGGGATAAAAACCACTAAAAAACATTTCCTAGTCTAGTGATGTGGTGGTGAGAACCTTGTTAAAAGTGTAGTCCATGAAACTCACATTTGACAAGAATAAATATGAACATGTGCTCAGAGTCACATTCCTAAGTCTAGTGTGTTCAGGCCCCCTTCCACACTGTTCCTTAAAATAACTTCTTTACCCAAATCCTTTGCCCAAATTTCTAGGATCACCTAGATCTAGGTTCCTAGGTCACTTCAACTAGGTCCCCCCACATGTGTTTAGGGTAATTGTCCCATGTTTTCCTTAGTCTTCCTACATAAAAGAACTAGAGAACATATGTGTCATCTAATATTGGTCTACATGAACCATCATGAACTCCTAGCTCCTATGTTCCCAATTCCCCATGTTTACTAATAAATAGACCTGTTAGGCTCCTCATCTTAATATTTTAGAAGATAAATATACCCCTAATAAATTTTTCTCACTGTATTATCAAGCCCTAGTCTCATACTCCCTTCAAGTACACTATGATTCTTATAAACTAAAAGAATTAACTAAAATATAGGGTAATTGGGTATCCTAAAGGTTTAATACATTAAAAACTTCAATGTACTTTCTATTCCTTCCTAGGTATTCAATATTTGCCTAAAAGACCCATACCGAGCGACATACTAGAGCACATTATGTTTAAAGAAATCTGTAGAGATCCTTGTCCACTAGGGTGAATTATTTCTCACATTCTATTAGTTGAAATACAAGTTCTACATAATATCACTAGGATAACAAATTTTCTCAAGTATTAGTAGTGTTACCACATTTCCCCAATATCACCAGGGTATACACTTTACTATAGTATCCATGGGATGATCACTTCTTCCTAGTATAACTAAGTAGACCAAATCTCTATAGTATTACTTGGGATATCCCTTTTTGCATATCTACCTAGTGTGATCCCTTCACTCATCCCTCACTAGAGCGATCCCTTAACTCATCCTTCATTAGGGAAAGACCTTTTTTTGAGATACCACAATAGGGAGAAGCTATACTGAACTCTTCTATTTAAAAAAATTACATTCCTACTCTCCCACACTAGGGTACCATGAAAACTCCAATTTCAATTGTAGAAAACTCTTTCCCCTAGGTCTCCCACTTGGGGAACCAATTATCAAAGCCTTCTCAGAAACCAATAAATCCACATGACTAGGGAATGCACACAATATTTGACCCCTATGATGATATATTTCATTTTTAAAAGGAGGATCAAATTTTTTTATCCCAAATTGGTATAAAACATAGGGAAATCATAATCATATGTCCCCTTGATAATGAAGGTCTCTATTGGGAGGACACTATAACAATTTCTCCTATCACAATATACTTATCCTAATTTTGATTCCGATCAATGATCTATGTATACATGAGATTCCATAACATTTATAAGTCCAAAACATGTTACCATTAATTATTTTATCACATAAAATCATCAATGAGATATTGAAACCATATTTGGGTCGCACACATTCATGCATGAACCACACTCAAATTCTCCCAGTATCTAAGAAACACCACAGACTTCCTTCTAGGTATAATCCCTAACCATGAACTCATTGATGGTACACCCCCGTTGGTCCATTCAATGAGACATGATCTCTATAAAGGGAAGAAAATCATATGCATACGCCCCATCATTTATCCTTTCTTCTATTAGGTAACAAACTTTGTCTTCCTCACTAGTTTTAAACCTCAACCATATCATCTTATGTCTAGTCACTAACACACAATTTGAATTAAAGTGTTACCCCAAGGAATAATCCATATTCAATTATCTATTTTTTTTCTTCTAATTTCATGAAACATACATCATAGTCATATGAATATAAACTATATAAAAACATCCTAGTCATATGATTTAAAATTACACAATGACATCCTTACTACACAACGTTAAACTGCATGGATTGGTCCCATCACATGGCCTTAAAATTTTAAACTCAAACTAAATGGGATTTGAAACCTATTAACCCTTTTACATAGCATTCCTCTCTAAGGGTCAATCCTAATATCCTCAAACATCAGTTTTATCTTATTTGATGAACAAATGATAAACCATCAGTACCTTGATTTGAGATAATCCTATTGGTACCCATACACACACCTTGAGTTGATATTATCCTCTCAATTTCCAAAATACCATGATTTAAGACATTGCTCTTGGTTTCTTTCTATTTGAGACTCTTACTAGTTGTAAAACCCAACCCAAGCTTGATTCTAATTATGTCATGGGAATAAGAAATGCATGTGATGAGAATGAGATTACCCAAATTCTCCATACTTATTGAGCCTAATATAATAATGATCAACCACCCCTAGGTGATGAACCTAGGACCACCGATGCGATGAGAATATAACCTTCGTATATATTAAAGAGAATATAGTGAATCCTCTACCTTTGGTGAAAATTCAAGGATAATCCATTATTTTCATGTGAATAGCATGATATTCTATTATAGATTAACTTGGGGGAGATAAAATGGGCCTCCTACAAGGTATAACTTCTCCTATATTGTTATCAACATATAGGAGGAACCAAAATGGATTGATAATGTGTAAGTCCCTCACCATCCAATTATAAGGAAATATTTCATAGTATTCCATTTTTCATGTTTCTAAAACTTATTAGAATTAGTCCATATTATATGGAATTAAAATTTATGAAATTTATTATTATGTATCACTAAGCTAAATGGGATTTTATTCCTTTCATAGGAATACATAAGAATACCCTCTTGAGGTTATAATCACAACATCACAACACCAATAAAATCCCTAGATGGGATATTAGCATAATAAAATATAATTATATTTAGGATATTGGATTTATTATCTCACAATGTTTTTAGGAGTTTTTAAGGAAGTGGAAAAAGATGTAAAATAGAAATACTTAAAGAAAACGATACCTCTTCTTCGACAGATCACCTTTGAAGAACAACTTAACACCAATAATAAGGGTGTTATTACTAAAATAAGGCCTCAAGAAATTGGAGAGGGATTTTAGGAATATTTTTGGGTAGATATTGGGTGAAACTAAATCCTTTTTAAGTGTGATTAATAAATAGGAATGAGTTCATTTTTATAGGAGAGAGGAGGGGCTCCCTTGAAATTGTTAAAATTATTAAATTAATATAAAATCCATTTCGATTATAAATGATCTAAAACAAGTTTATTTAGAATATAATATGATTATAGTTATAATTAATCTCATAAAATAATATTTTGACATGTATTTATTTTATTTTAAACCTTATTATTTTTGTTTACGATTAATTATACTCTTTTAATTTTAAATGTGGTAACAAAATTTTAAATATTAATAGGATGTAAATTTTCATTATATAGAGTAAATTTCCCATAAATGGATACTTTATGAAATTTTAGACCTTTTTTATATCCATTTTTTAATTGTAAAATATTTATAGTATTTCTAACTAATTAAATAATTTATTATTATTATAAAATATCAATTCTGTCAATTTTGATACTATTCAATTTATTGAATTTAAATAAATTCCATAAGAGAGATAAATTAAATAAAAACTAAATATTTTTATAACATGTCATATTAACGTATAAAATTCTTGGATGACATAAATTATTTAATATAGTATTTATTGTGATATATATAATATCATTTATTTGATTCCTTCATTACGAAGACAATCACTGCATCATCATTGTGTCAAAATTAGATATAACAACTTATTTTCTAAAAATTATAAATAAAATACCATGATGTAGTTAATATGTTTACCTTTATAATGAATATTTATAGTCTAAGATATAACTTACATAACCCTATATTAAAATCTTTTAGTAATAAGAGTCATGTTTATGATTTTTTTTCTTTTACATTAAATTAAAATTTATTAGTGTCATTATCACACCCAAGTGGATTCCAAAGGCCAAAGTTTCATCCGAAGGGTTTTCTTGGTTGTCCACAACTCATAAAATAATATTATTACAAGTGTTAGGGTAGTTTTATAATATTATAATATTATTTTTACCTTTATTTACCAAATTTACCATTTAATTGTAGAAAATAAAATACTAAAGTTACTATTCAACAAAAATTATTTTGATATTATTAAACCACACTTTTCATACTGGTTTAAACCATGTATTTTAGTTATTGACGATTAAATTCACATAAGTGGATAAATGAAATTTAAAATTAATCCTACTGTTAGAATAATAAAATGGGTTTAATAAAAGTAAAAACCATCAAAAGTTTGGCATGTGTTTATTTAAAATTTCAATGTGAAAATACTTACAATGACAAAAAATATATTAAATGATCAAAAAATAATATAAATATACTTTAAAAACCAATTCAACTTATAATCTAAACATATGAAAAAATTAGATTAAAATACCATTTTGAATTGAAACATGATATTTCTCACTGTTCCTTAGAACATGAATTTTATCAGAAAATACCAAAATTTCAGAAAAAGTTAATTTTGATGTCCCAATTCCAAATAAGAAGTTTTTTCCAGAAAGAAAATATTAATGTGACAAAAACTATATTTAAAAATGTTTCTCTATCAGAAAGCAGTAAAACTACCTTTTAAAAATATTCGAGTATTTTATGATTAAAATTGGATTTATTCTCATTTTAAGCCTCTAAAATTTATTTGATGAATGTAAAAACTTTTAACAAGTATGTGTTAACATTACATAGTTAGTTATTTTCACTCCAACCAGTACAATGTATAGGCATTAAATAAAATTTAAAATAATAATATTAATAATGTATTATTTTTCGGTATAACTCAGTCTTGTGTGAAACATAAGATTTCAGAGAAAGCCATTATTTCATGTTATGCTATAATAAAAAGCATCCAATTTTATTTAAAATTAATATCTTATTCAAAAATATTAATAGATATAAAAATTTCTTATTCTATAATTACCTAGGTTGTTATATTTAGTGAGTTATTAAAATTTTAATCATGTGGTTGTAAGTTACATAGAAAAATTAACTATAGGACATGTCACCTATTGTAAATGTCTTTTGTTTCATGGTGTAGTAATAAGTAGAATTATATTTCTTTATATTCTACTAAATATGAGTAGATATATATGGTTATTTATTATGCATAGATTCTATGGTTGAAAAAAAGTTATTGGATCATGGATATGAATTTTGATATGTACATATAAATTATGATAATACAAGTGAAATAAATATCTCCATGAATACTGTATCACATTCAAGGAAATAAACATATTGATATAAGACATCACTTTTTAAAAGATCATTTTAGAAAAGGTGATATGAAACTTGAATTCATTAGCATTGAACACCAACTTAAAGATATATTTACGAAGCCTTTTAATATTGAGAGAATTAACAATATTTGAAATAAATTAGTTATGATAAACTGTGTCTAATTATTCAAATTTAGTATTAAACTTTTTTAGTTATTTAAATTATTATTATAACATTTTAACTCCTCCATATTGACCTTTTTATTTAAGTTACCACGATGTTTAGTTCATAAGGTCAGTTAAGTAACTGTGAGTTCCTGTTCACATGGACAATATTCATACTGTGACCAACTGATCATATGGTCACTATACCTATTGTGAAACTAAACTCACATAGTTACTATTCATATGATGAACCCTTTATCTCTATGGTTAGTATACCTATCGTTCCTTCTAAGCTACCAATATCACACGATTAATATACCTACAATGTCTATTTTGTACTTAGGATTTTTAGCAAATCCATTTTGGTAGGATTTTATTAAATTTTTATTATTATTTTATCCTTAAAGAATTTAATTTTAAAATTAAAATAAGAGTCTAAATAAAAAAAATACTTTTCCTAAAACCCCTTTATTTTTTTGCAAACCTTACCTTGTATCTAAACCCACTTTCATGAAAACTCTTCTACCAACATGAACCTCCCTATCTCAAATATTCCATGTAAATTTCAACCTTCTATGTTCTAATTGAAATGAAAGAATACTGATAGTGAATATTGAAACTGATGGTGTAACTCATATTAAACAAAATCATATAAAGAAATTATTTAAAAGAAAATATATAATGAGTGTTATATCTATGTTGTGGAATCTAAATTTAGATGACCAAATGATTTGTGCTGAAAAGAAATTGATGATCAGTGGCTACATTCATAAATATCACTAGTGTGGAAAGAGATATAATGTAAAGGATTGGAGTAATAGTTTAAATAGAATAGTAGGCCTTGTACCCTAATCATGTTCTGAAGTTTTATGAATTCTTAGAGTTTATCCCTATAGAGAAAAGAGATTTCATTAGGATAATGATAAATGGGGAAGATATAGATTTTTCTTCAATTTTTTGGTAGAGAAGTTTAAAATTATTATATAGGGTGATCACATAGATTATTAGAGTTATTATCCATTATAAAATCCTCATTTAAAGTTTCAAGGTGACCTAGAAGAGCTAAATGGGAATAGAACACCCAAAAGACTAAATAATGTAGATATCAATGATGAGGGCAATATGTTTGTTAGGTTCATGTAGAATTTAATTAGTCCAAGAAAAGGATATTTCAGTATTCTGAGGCATCATGATTTACTTTTACCAAATTTTTAAAAAATGGGTTATAAATCAACATGGAAAGGTACGTTATGAGGAACATGAGTGAATTTTGTAAGACCTATTCAAAATTCAATTACCTACCATATCTAAAATTTATTTCATCCTTATTAATGTCTAATGGTTTTATACCAAAAGGGGATGAAAAGTTAATATATTTATATGTTCTTTTACTAATCCGATGATTTTTATGCACATGAAATTTAATTAGAACCCATGGAAGATAGAATGGTTGGCTGGTCTAGAAAATCATTAAAAGAAGATTGATCTTATGAAATATCCTATTAGACCAAGGGATCTTGTAGATCCAAGTCTTAAAATAGATAACGTTAGATTATCATGATTATGAAGTGGATGTTGGAGTGAAAGAATTATAATTTTTGGATGTTGACTAAAAATGATAAGAAGATAAGATGATTGATCTTGATAAATAAGATAAGGTGTCCCATGAGGATGATAAGATATTTTTTTATTATGAATTTAGGACCACCTAAATTACCTTAACCTTAACCATTCTCGGAATAAGTGATATAATCTAAAAATAATGTAAATACTATGTTATATATCAGGGTTTAAGTGTATGAGACTAAATATGATGAGTTTGGTCACTCCAATAAAGATGAAGACAACTCATATGAATCCACCGTGTTAGAAAGAAGTCAATGAAAATCTATCGTAGATGCATATAACAAGGGGGAGAATCCCCCAAGATCTACTATGTTAGGTGTAGACTATTTATATCCTAATAAGTATGATTAATGTGGGGGTATTACACTTGGTATTTTTCACAAACTATCCCATGTCATCCCCAAATCGGACATCCAATCTATACCAAATAAATTATTGAAAGGGGTCCCCGATTAACACAAACAAGGGAAAACTTCCAGTGAATCACTAATAAATTATTGGGGATGATTTACCGCAATAACCATAAAAATAATAAAAATATATCATTAATTATAATAAGTAGTAAACATAAATAAATGAACATAAATAAAACATAAATCGGATCTAGAGACAATATAAAACACAAAAACAAATACCCAAAGAAAACGATCTTTGTGTGACCTCTTGGTCACCATCATCTTCAAAACTATCCCCACAAGAAAACCATAACTGAACCCATACATGAAAAATAACTCAATTATATTGATTCGAAGGGTAAAAAGTAGGAAGTGATCATTCTGTAGCTCAATAGGTATGCACCAAAGAATCCATAAATGTCCTTTATCTAAATATTCCATAAACACTAGTGTGAATGTAAAACTAAAAAAATAGATTTTTATCATTTCAAAAACCAAACAGAGCATTCCCAAAAATAATCTTTTAAAATAGAATAAACATGGCTATCCTTTTTTAAAAAACTTTTCAATTTCAAAAACTAATTTTGAAAACAAATTGCAATAACAAAACCAAAACCCATGTTAGTGCATAAATAAGAGAGATCATAACTAAACATAAGAATCTGGGTATATCAAAATATAAATTTCAAAAGTAAAAGAGGAAGAACATTTACAAGTAGGTCTATGTTAATAGAATTTTAAAAAATGAGTGCCCCAAAAAATATTAGAACATACAAGATAACAGTAATGGGAATGTCCTAAAAATCCATAGAGTCGACCATAGATATAATTAGTTTAGAATCATATTCCAGGGTATGATGTGATCTATAATTTATCACCAAATGGGATTCTCCACTAGCCTAAAAATAGTGGTACTCCCACCATATCCATTCGCCTACCATGGTTGGATTAGTCTATCTTCTTCAGAACTCAATAGCATCTCTCTCTCAACCCTGTAGATTATGTCTATAATCTAATAGTGATATTATAATGTATAAGTGAGTAGGTAATCACACAGTTGAAACTAACATGGTTGAAAATCTTCTTACCTTTCCAACTCCCCAACACCATCCATACATAGAACCTATCTAACAAGAGGAAAACCATGGGGTTTTTCATCATCCAAAATATATTTCCATGGTGCCCACTGACTCTACATATCATGAGAGCTCAAAAACCATTTTCCAAGAAAATTCTAAACGTACCAGCTGGGATTGAGTACACGAGAAACCTCAATCACTCATCTAAGAGACTTACAAAGGCACAAAATGGGCCTTACTATTCCAGAACCAAACCGTTTCTATGGGAAACACATTTATACAAAACCATTTCTAAGACTAAGGTAATTTCGTAAATACCATCTCAAGGTTCCCGAAGGTACTTTTAACAAGTTTTAGGAAAATATATCTTA
This sequence comes from Viscum album, assembly GCA_963277665.1. NCBI lineage: Eukaryota > Viridiplantae > Streptophyta > Magnoliopsida > Santalales > Viscaceae > Viscum > Viscum album. Next base: position 1,775,739,449 of record OY728153.1, on the reverse strand, counting down.
AAATATACTTTATGAGACATTTGTAATTTAAGAAACGATTTGGAAGAAATTTAGAAATCTCGAAAACATTTTAGGAAAATAAAATTTGAGGAAAACATAAATTCTATAGAATTTACCATTTATATACATGCACACATCTATATGTACACCTCATTCTCATATGGACATGTACATAACACAATAGGAGATATATGGACATACATATGAATTCAAAAGATTCAATAAAAGATCATAAAGAATAATCACCATGAAACACAAGAAGTATCTCATCAATGAACAAGGGTTCTCACATAAGAACCATGAAATCCCAAGGAGGTATTACACCACTGAGAAGGGGGGTTGAATCAGTGGTGTTTTTTATAATTTTTATTTCTTTTGAAATATTCTTCTGTTGAATTGTTAGATTATAATAAGATCTTATTATTACATAAACTTTTACAAATGTAATAAAATTTAAATAGCACAAGAGAAAAGTATTTTTACGAGGTTCACTCTCAATGTGAGAATACTCTCTACTGTGATTGGTTAGATACCCCAATAATATATTCTCTATTATAATCACTAGTGGTTACAATATAAAATTATTCAACACCATAGTGTCATACTATGATTTCAGTAATTCCACAAGAATAAAATATTCACATGACCTGATATAAAATGTATTGAAATAAAATAATAAAGCTCACATTTGAAAGCTAACTGCTCCTGTAACTGTAGATAATTATATTTATTTTGAGCCTTAAAGTTAAATTGAATGAAATTCTCTCACATATTTAAGAATACTAATAAGAGATTATTTTAATCAAGCCAAATTTTATAAAGAACATCATTGAACCAGTTCTTCATCATATTCTAGAAAATCCTAACTTCTGAAAAATACACTACTTGTATGGTATTATAAATTATCATTGTTGAAATTTTATGATTATCACATAGCATATGTATCATAGAACATACTATCTACTCAATAAAATAATGATTTATGAACTGTTTCTTCATAGATAAAATTAAATAATTTAATTATTATTAATAAAACATCACATAACACCTAGAATTCAAATAATTCTTCTTCTTCACATGGTATAGTTATTTGAAAAGGAATAGAATTTATAAAAATAATAACTTCGTAAAGTGTTGCACCTATTTTAGAAAACTCAACAAGAGATATAAAAGATATTTATTACAATAAATACCTAACTAGAAATTTTAATCTAAATTAATATGTGAGTTAACCTTGTATTTATAGGAATAACACAAGTTATTAGAACACATTAATCCTAATAATTAATTTATACCATTCATCTATATATGATTTTGAAAAATAAATTGCCTCTATCCAATAATGACATGATATTTTACATAGACATAAATTGAATTGCATAAAAAATATTATTCTAGAATAAATTCCACATGGAATGTTCCATGAACTATCATGAAATAATCAGTGCATAGAAAATGACATCTTCCACATGATGCTTGTCTTTGAAAACTATTTTCACCACATAGAAACTTTTTTATGTGTATCATAAAATAAATTTCCCAAAATTTAATCAGAGGTAATTATTTATGAAATCTAAACTTCATAGTATATTGTATTTTGTACTTAGAAAAAAATTTATTCACACTTGATCATATTTTAATAGTGATTGGTGTTTGATATTCTTTATGGAAGAACATGTAATTTTGGATCACAATGTATTTGTTTTCCATATAATTCATGAATCACATAACACTTCATCAAAATGTATTATTATGGATCAAATAATATAATTCTTATTCTTTTAGAAACTTTATTCATATAAATTACTTATCAAAAAACCATACACATTCTTTCATATAGAAACCTTTTCTGGATAGTTCTCATCCATATAACACTCATCCTAAAAAATTCAACTTTGAAAAGTGGTTTATGATATGTTGAAATTTATAAATACTAGATATTAAATGTTTTTTTTCATGATTCTAAATACCCCACATACTATATGAGTTTGTATGCAATTAGTTTAGCTTGGAACCCCTTATTCACAAAAGGATTTATATGAGGTGGTTGAAGATGATCCTTATATTGATTAGACGACTTATATTTAATGTATTGGATGAAATGTGTTATTTTTATATTGTATTAAGTGGAGTAATAGTACCTTGAAATACCATATCCCACATCATACTAATGACCATTTATTTGATGCTTAATAATCGATCTCGTGTCGATAACCAGTCATACCAAGGCAGTAGGGGACCAACACTTACATTATACAAAACATGCCTCATGGTCCACTCTAACATGAACTATACCAAAAATACCCTAATCCATATATATATTCTCCTACACATGTGTGTTCAATCCTAGGGGGTTATATTCACCGAACCACTCTCTTTCCTTCAAGTGATCTGGATCGGCTCGTTCCCATGCATGTGGTTGAGAAAATCTCCTACAATGCCTTGGTTGGGATGGATGGATTTCTCATATGGTTTTATTTTTTTTTATAATTTATAAAAAAACAATTACATTATATTCTAAGCATAGAATATAATATTATTACATTCACAATCAAATTCTAAACCCCTTAAATACATTCACATAATGAAAAATCATCATGAAATATGATATTTTCTTGGAATTCATTAATTCATCATCTTTTTCAACATGATGTAAAACATGTTAACTCATTGACACAAGTATTATAACTAATGTACAATTTAATCAATGATCACATTTAATGTAACAACTATTGGTTGAAAATAGTTACAATGAAATTAGAATATTTAATGATTTTTCAATCTCCCCCTATAAATTTATAATTAACAAATAATTATATTATAAAAATACTCATGATTCATTATATAAAATCTTACATCAAGGATAAAATTAATGAAACCACAATACTATATAAGGTAATGTCTTTGAAATAATTCCATCTTGAAGTAATAATGAAATTTCAGCCAAGTGACTTAGATACCTCCACTCAAATTACAGAAACCATTCTCCCACTTTTTCAAATAATCAAAAATTTAGATTCAAAATTTTTGAACAAATTTGAAAAATGAATACAAATCCAATGGGGGTTTTATACCTAGAACTTTATGTGAGTGTATAAGGTTAAACATCATGTTTTAACCTTTATTACAAAAACCACTCTATTGGAAAAGCATTGATGAAGGTATTTACTACATAATCTTTTTCAGGAAGTTATTCTAGATTGACATCTCCAACTGCCACATTTTATTTGATAAAATGATATCTGATATCAATATTCTTGGGTCGTGGATATTGAAGTGGGTTTTTAGACAAACATAGAGCACTATGATTATCACATAAAATTTCCAGTGGTCTCTACGTATCAATCAATAAATCTACTAAATGTACCTATATCAATATTGTTTGTGAAAAAACATGTATAGATGCAACATATTATACCTAGAATGTTCTTAGGGTCACTAAATTATGATTTATTATATACCAAAAAACCCCCTATCCTAGAAAGAAAGTTCCATTTTATGTTTATCTTGTGTCTATACAATCACCAATCCAATATGCATATTTAAACCCCAATTGTTTCAAATCCTCACTAGCTATGTGTAGAAGCCCATAGTTTAAAGTTCCTTTCGCCTATACTAGGATTCTATTAGCAGCTAAAAAGTGATACTATTTAGGATCACTCTTAAATAATAGTCATAGAGGAACTGAATGAGTTATATCTTTCTTTGATGCTGTTAGATATAGAAGACTGCCATATTCTTATAAATTCTTTATAGCTAACACCAATTATAGTCTTTTCCTTTCACAATTTGGTTCTTACTAAAATGGGATATGAAACTTATTTTTAATTTTTGATTATAAGCTTTTTCAAAAATTCCCATTCATAATTTTCTTTAGATATAAATACGTAATTTTTTTTAACACTACCTAAAATACTAGAAACTATGTCATCTCACCAAGCAGAGACATCTCAATTTTATTTTTTATTTTCTCAGTAAAATTTTCATAGGGACAATGTTTTTCACTATAAATTATAACGTCTTTCACATATAAATTAAGTATTAAAGAAATATTAGACATCTCCCTCACATAAAGGTCATTATTAAGTAGACCATTTGAAAACATCATATCCCATAAAAAACAATCCAATTTAGAATTCTAGGCTCTATGGGACTATTTTAAACTATATAATTCATCCTTCAATCTATATACCATGCAACCATCATTGTCTAAGAAAAAAGTATTAGGCTATTAAATATAGAAATATTACTTAGGATCACCATTTAGAAAGGTATATTTCGCATCCATTTGATAAAATTAATAATGTTTGTGTGTTTCCACTTGCAATAATATGCTAATAGTTTCCAGCCTCACTAACAATGATTTTGTTTTTCAAATTCAAAACATTATGTTTGATAAAATCATTTTTATACCTGACTTAATTTTTTCATTAATACCTCACCATTCTTATTAAGTTTATTTTGAAAACCCCTATTGATACTAATAACTTTTTTATTTTCAGTACATTGTATAAGTTCCTAAGTGGATTTATTCTCAATGTGATCGAGTTTCTAATTCATATCTTGTATCCAATCATCATGATCAACTGCTTTAGCCATTGTATGAGGTTAAATTTTAGAAATAAATGCAGTTTGTTAAAAAATTATTAATTTTTTTCTATTATGAACTAGATCATATTGATTTACGATGATATTTTTAGTTTTAACCTGACTTTTTTAATTATCCATACCATTTTCCCTCATTTACTGCAACTTCTTCTTTATCACTAGTTTTTCCTATAACACCTCAAACCTAGAAGATTGGAGTTAATGCCTTACTTTTTACATCTTCATGATTACAAGGAATAAAATTACAAAGTACCAAACCATTTTTCAGTTTCGGAAACCATATTATAAACATGGTACCCATAATAAATTGGGAAAATAAAATAATGCAAAAAATAAGTAAAATCAGATCATCCTTGAAACCCATTCATAAGATTCCTCTTTATAACCTAGGGAAAAAACATCATAAAGGTGAGATGAAATGATCAGTAAGGGTAAGTAAAATAGAGGAAATAATGAATCAAAGAGAATAAATCAACATGGAATGTTAAATAACTAAAAACACATTCCTTTCAAATATCTGGGTAAGGCATAATCAATATGGAAAGTTAAATAATTTAATGACATTCCATTTAATCAGTATGCTGAGAATGAATACATCCATATATAATGTGAAAGTAAAAATATCATGGATAAATAATAATTAATTAATTATCAATGAGGTAAATGATTAATTTTTTGATTATATGTTTTATTTTCATGAAACCCTATACCCTCCAGACGTTTCACAATACAGTTTCAAACTACATGTCGAAACCTATTTAATTTGGCCAACTGATTTGGCTCATGAGAACATGTCAATATATAAAAGGTATATATAAATCCCAATCTCTACCCATCAATTCCATTCCAAATAATTAATCATATATTTATTAATCAATTTAATTAAAAAACAATATAACTTATCAAATATCTATATTGAGTAAAGAATATAAATTTATCAATAATTACTTAGATAATCAAACAACTATCAAAGTAAATACTATATGTAAAAATAGTATACAGTTTAGGAAATAGACATATCCATGGTAATGATATGGATATTTTGGATAAATTTAATTTCCAAGGAAAAATGTTTACAATAAAGTGATTATTTCAAGAGAATATTAACAATCACAAAAGAAATTGTGATTTCAAAATAACTTATATGACTTGGTAATTTTCAAATCAAATCCACCTCGATGAGATAAATAAACATTAAACATAAATTTCAATAAATAATAAATTATTTATGATAATACAAGTCAATGGGTAATTATATACACCACATAAAAGTAAATTGGTGAATAATAACATTAAAGTCTCATTGAAATATACATTGAGACAAAATCCCTTAACTTACACTTACTTTTGGTTGAACAATCTTTAAAATCATTTATAATGGTTTTATACATGTTATTAACTTACAAAAGAACCATTTTAATATATATGATATCATTATAGTTATTTTATAACATATTATACCCCATAAATTACTAATATTTCATCATTTTCACCATTTTGGGTGTTAATTGCTGCATTTTTCGAGTATGTATTAACTTGTTATTTTGTTCCTATTAATTAGATCATGATTTCATCATATCAAGTATGTAAAATAATATTTAAATATGGCATATATTTAGTACATATTTATTTATAATAAACCACAAAATGTTGAGATAATAAATGAAATGCACCGTTCAGGGAGATATAGACCTTTCGTACGCAAGAACGCTACTTCCACTTCTTTGTCATATTTACAAAGTAAGTTATATATATATATATATGTATTTTTATTCTATTATTATATTTATGATATAAATATCACATATTTTTATTAAAACCATCCTTAATACATCCCATGTATATAGTGAACGGGCCACATTGCTTTGAGGAGGGGGTAGTCCACATATCCATAAACGATGTTATCATATTTCCAAAAATGGAAAACATGAATGTATGTGTTATTTGAAAATTAAAGAATCATAAATAGATTATATTTATTATATATATCATATATAAACTCTTAATACATCATTAGTTACAACCTTGAAAGGTGGTAATTGAAGAACGAATGACATCGGTTCGCGAGGTGCTAATCCACCGTACACAAGAACGATGATTGTGTATCCCATTTGATTGAATTCTGTGAAAGTGAAGGTCATACCATTAAGATAAAATCATTTATTTATATTTATTATACATAGTTTATTATATAATTAGGATATAATAATACTTTAATTATTGTATAAATAAATTAAACAAAAGATCTTATTGAAGAACGTTACCTCTTATTCGGGTAAATCCATTTGGTTTATGACAAAATCCTTATTTGGTTTTCATTATTCTAAACATGAGGATTATATGATGAGGGGAGGGATTTTGGTAGATTATTTGGTTTGGTTTTGGACAATATAAATTTCTTGATATGTGTGAATATGTGAGATGGGTGAGTGACTTTTTATAATAGAGGAGGAGTGACATTCTTGTAATATCAAACGTTAAACACAATTGAGATGTATAGATTATATCATGTACCTCCAATAATGAACCAAATTCGATAAAATGTTGGATAGGGTCGAAATATATCCATAAAATAAGTTTTTCGACAATTTACTATGTCATTTGTCCCTTAATTTTAAGGTTTAGTCCTTTCTAAAGCTTGTTTTCTCTTAATCAAGGTAATTATTTTTAATTAATTTCACTAATATTTTTGTTAAAAAAAAAATTTTCTTTAATAGAAATTGTAAATTATTCTAATACCAAATATTTAATCCATTTATCAAAATTCCAATAAAAAAGTGACAAAAACTAATTTAAAAATAACCCCACAAAAGAGACGAGTTATCAGGGTTTTAAAGTGAAAATGATCAAAAGATTGCTATGTTTTTATATTTAAATTTAATATTAAAATAATTACAATAACCTAAATTTTATTATTATATTTAAAATTTAAATAATTAAACATTAAAACCAATTTAAAATATAATTTAATACTATAAATTATATAGATGAAAAAGTTGTTCTCAATTAAAATTCAGTATTTTCACTATTCATCAAAAGATGAAACTTCTACGAAAAATTCCACAAATTCACACTAAGATAATTTTTCTTTTATTATTTAAAAAATGATGTTTATTTTGAAATATATAATTTATATAATTTATAAAATTTAGTTTTTAAGAGGTTATCCATTAAAAGGGTGCAAAATTACCTCTAGAAAAATTTGGGTTTTTTGTGTACAAATAGGTTTGTTGTTATATTATGTATATAAAATCTAATAAATGAATTGAAAAAATATTTTACTGAATATATAATATATGTGTTTAATTAATATAATTAATTAATAGTAATTAATTTAGTTTATTAATACCAAATTTATTTGGAAGAATAAAAATAGTTCTTTATAATTTTTTTTCTATAATTTCATTTGGTTTTGATATTCATTTATATTTTATTATTAACCAATAAATTAAAAAATATATTTCCATAAGTTATTTAATTATATTCATTACCACCAATTTAATTTACAGGTTATATTTTATTACATTAAATAATACTATTTCAATAATATATTGTTGTTCGGTAAAACTCGGTCTTGCATGTAATCAAAACTATCGAAAAAAGTAATTCGTACATATAATGTAATATAATTCAGTGTTGCATGAATTGAAATATTTATAATAAATTTATTCAAAATAGTAAATATAATTTAAAATCTCGAGACATTTTATTGCATTCCACACTTGGTTTTCCTTTTCATACACACTATTAAATACAATGTTTGTATTTTAGAATTTAAAGGTGTTAAATTCTTCCCACCTTAATTAAATTTCATCCTCTAAATTTAAACTTGATCTCAGTAATCTAGGGATTTATATTTAAAAATTATATTACTAAAAATCCCATATAATAAATAGTGTTAATAATATATCTTCTTAATAAGTGGGAAAATGATATGTGAAGGTCACCATAAAACATGGATATTGAATAAGAGAACATTAGTGAAAAAATGGACATTGAAGAAAAATATAAATATAATGTTCTGATAGAGAGTGATAGAGAACATGTTCATGAAATATTTTTTTATCACAAGGCCATAAACTAGAGGTTTTATATCATAAAAAATTATTTTTATAGGATAATATTTTTGTTTCAAGACACTTTTCCTTGAGTTGAGAAATTATTTCACTTTAAGAATATAAGTAAATATACATTTCTATAAACCCAATGTTATCCTTTTATTATTCCTTGAACTATTTGTAATTCATATATTATTATAGGATGAATCATATAGTGATGTAATAAAATAATCTCTAAAACCTCATACAAAATTAAACTTAAAACATTTCATAAATGGTCAACCGTATGAACCTTCTAAAATATTGTGATCCAAAACATTATAATTAGTTCTAAGGAAGTTAGTAGTATCCAATTTACTTTATCCATATCAATAATCTCTTTATGCAAGAACCATTATCACAAAATTAGGAAGATATTAAGACTTATCATTCCCTAAACCAGGTATTTTCCAAAACGTTTAACTTGTGATCAAATCACTTTTCTTAGTATGATTCAATATATGATTTGAAATCTTTAATGAAAAAATTCTATAGTACGATACTTATATATTTTATAAATCATATGATTATTACATAATCAATAAAATACTTTTACAAAATATTTCATAGATCCAAATATAGATTCACATTAATCATTCCACTTTGGATGTGTCAATAACATATGCTTGACTTTGATCGCTTAGCTTCATCTAAGGTATATTACCTTGATGCTTGGTGGTTTGGTTTTTCATTGTGACCCATCTAATTTCAGTTATAACACTAAATAAAAGTGTTTTAATCATTCCCTATGCATTATTTTTCTTAGAGAACCCTTTCTCAACACTTATAAAAAAATCCCAATCATTTCATGAATTTCATAGGGTGATTATTTCCATAGTTATCATATGTTGGAAAATCATTATTTCCCTTCTTCCCCTTATCTGTTATTTTCTATTTTCACCCTTCTTATCTTACATCCCTTTGAATCCATAAGAATTAGAGAATTATTTCTATAACTTGATAACACATAAAACTATTTCATTGTATGAAGAAAAGGTTTGAGACACCAACTACATTCGGAGACTTTGCTTAATATATTCATAGAAATTATCAATATTGTATTCAATGTTAAGTATTCAATCCATGGAACACATTGATAACCTTTTAAAGGTAGTTTCATGCTCTGTAACACTTTATTCCACCTTTTTCTGTAAACTAATGAAATTTCTCTTCATCTTAGTTTGTTATTCATGAGGGAAACATTTATCCTAGATTGTCTCCTTAAAAACATTCCATTTCATGAGATCTATTTCCCATTCCTTATAGTATTCAAGATCAATGACCAAATTTTATCCACATCACCACTGAGGCAATACACTACAAGTGTAACCATTTTCTTTTCAATATATCCCAATTCTATAAATATCACTTCTAAAGACTTAATACATTACTCAGCTACTGCTGAATCATTATTCTCACTAAATAATGGGGGAATATTTCATATAAAGTGATCCAACATCAATAAATCTCCCTGTGTAAAAGGTTTCTCCATCTAGGTAAGGTTATGTTTCATAACATGATTAAGGTTCCCTAATATATCAATAACTTACTCAGTTCAAATACCATCTATATTAGCTTAGTCAATAGAGAAACCTCTATATTGGACATGAGTTGTGATACCCTTTTTCTTGTTTTCATATATAAACAACAACATATACTAGATCAACTCATAAAATTATGTACTTTGTATAATTATAAATATGGAATAATAATTAACATAAATTGAAATATTTATGCACATCTATTTTCATAATCATAAACATGGTTTTTTGGATATATATTAACTTTTAAATTATTCATAACTATTTATGAAGAAAAATGTGAATTATACTAAGCATATCCCTGATGAGTTTCAAATCAGCTGAACAGTAAGGCTTGTTATCATGTACCATGTTACCCTTGGGTCAATCTCGATGAACATTTTCGGTGTTGTTACCCTTAGATACATCTATGTCAGAACTACATCCATTTGTAGTATCTAGACATGGATGTATTACTAGGTATACCCACATAATATCTAATTTAACAAAAAATTAAGATGTTCTTCTATAAATATCCTCAAATTCTACCTTAGTGTTATGTTACCTAAACTATTTTTTTACTAAATCTAGTTTCTTATGATTCTAATAAACTTCCTCCGATACCAACAATAACACCCAGACCCTAGAAGAATGGAGTCTGTACCTTACATTATTACACTAGCATGATTACATGGAATCAAACCCAGAAGGATAGAACAATTTAGTGGTTTTAGAAGTGTAACAACCTAGGTACATATATAATAATTTGTTTTCATATTATTTTTATTGAATCAAGTAGTTAAATTCATTATGATTCATAATTCTTGAAAATAAATAAGTTTTACAAAGTAAATAATTTTGTTAAACTAATTTCATATATTATTATATTTAAATGATTAAATTTCAAATGATATAATATTAATTGAAAAAATAATAATTTCACTTTCTCATTCAGTATGTCTAAATTATCTTAGTATGAATTTTTTATAATTTTCTAAAAAAATATACTTTTTTGTGAACAAAAAAATAATATATTTTTGTTAAATCGTGAAGACATAATTATAAAGTAATTTTTTTAAATTATTGAATAAGTAAATTATGATTTTATAAGATAAATATTTTACATAAATACTTACGAACATTTAAATAAAAATTTATTTCATAATAAGTATAAAAACCATTGTCAGTGACAATGCAGTGCCTGCACAATATTGAAAAAATAAAATTTGACTCCTTATAGATAATAATTGAGCGATAAAAATTATTTTCACAACTTTTTTTATTAATTAGTATGTATAATTGATGAATTTTCTTGATATTTTATAATTTTATAGTTATATAACATGAATATCATCCAAATGCATATGAAATGCTCACACAATGCAAGAAAAATAAAATTAACAAATTAAAGAAGTTGTCTTGACATGGAAATTATTAAATATAAATAATGAATTAATGTAAATTATTATCTTGAAATTAATTAATTAATTTTATTTATATTAATTTATTTTTAATTTTTACATATGAAATAATTAACTTTAATGCTTGTGCAACGCTGATGCAGTGCATGTGAAAACAGAAGAAAAGTCAATAAAATGATTTTACCTAAAATTAAAAAAACCATTAAATGACCCAAAAAACTTGGAAAAATATTTTTCATTTATTATATCTCGAACATTGTGGATAAAAGGGTTTAATTAATTACCAATTAGAGCCACATGGACATGATTAAGACCCTTATAATATTTTATTTAAAATAAAGTCAAGTTGTCCACATTATAGTATTTAATTAGTATAATATTTTAATATATGGTTTTCAAGAAGAGATATTTTTCCATAAATATGAATTAAAAATCTAAGAAATTTATCTCATTATTGTATATTAATTTTTCAATTTTTCAATAATAAATAATTACACTAATGGCTTGCATAATTTTGATGGAGTTATTATTTAATTAATCAATAAGTCAAATAAATGAAATTAAAAATATTAAAATAAATATAATTTGTTATTTTTAAGGTAATATAAAATAACTATAGATTAATATGATTATTCTAGGATATAATAAAATATTTTTTCTCTAATTTTTCACTATTTTGATGTTTTTAAAGTCATAGTTATGAATAGAGTTGATTTTGACAAAAATCATATTTCATGAATAAAATATTTTATTAAATTATTTAAAAACCCCAAAAAATATAATAATTCCAAATATGATAATATTGTGTTACAAATGTTATATCTTATGATATTTAAGCCTTATTTTAGTCTTTAACCATATATTAGACTTATTATTTTTTAATATTTTAAGTAACCCCTAAATTGTCCCTCATCTCATTTATAAAAAGGGACTCATTACTTCACTTAATTTCATCACCTTAAGCCACATTGATTGACTATATTATGAAAAATTGAATTATGCTCATCCATTTCCAAATTATAGTGTTTATGGTATCACAAAAATACCAATTCCAAGAGCCTTAATGAGTTTTTCATGGAGAAATTATTCAAGAGAAAAATTCATTTTTATTCTCTTTTAAATTATTTCTCACTTATACTTTTTCCTCACCCCTATAAAAAATTGGATGATAAATATAGTATCATATATATATGGTAACTTTATTTTTTTTAATTCTATATCCATCATCAAATCTCTTTTTTTTTCTTCTTTTATTCTTAAAAATGAAATCATCATCCACGTTGTGTCAATTCACCACCTTTATGGATGTTGAGTTTTCATTTCTCATTACCGAATTCATGGAATGTTTAAAATTCACTTATAATTATTTTAAATGACCTAAATAAATCTATTTTCTCTCCTTTGGATCATTATTTTCCATTATATAGGAAAATATATAATGAACTGACCAAGAAACCATGAAACGAACCCACCCGAAATAATGGAAATAACAAAATATTATTAATAAATGGGTGGAAAGATGTTATACGAATATAAAATAAGGTATTATAAATAAGGATATATTAATTTAGTAAATTAATAACACTCTTTAAACCATAATACATGATTTTTTAATATGTTTGAAGGAAGTCTAACCTGAGGTAAATGAATTTCCTTTTAAAATCCTTTTAAATGTCTCTTTTTATGAAATTTAGAAATATTTTTTTTAACTTCTACAACATGGAAAAATTTTCTTTCTTTCATGATGCCTTATTATGTTGAAGTCTTATTAATAGTATTTCATGGTTATTTTCAAAGAATTGTTTCCCTTTGTATGTTCCCATTATTGTTTGAAAATAAGTTATTTTCCTCAAGGAATGATTTTCTGATTCAAGTATTTAGATTTTATGATTATGTCCTGGTTTTTGGGAATTTCTTATGATGAAGGGTAGTTCCATTATAAAACTAATATTGGTGGGTCTGTGATAGCCCTCCAATTCATTGGGTATATTGGAAGTTGATCGTAATGATTATTTCAAGTGTAGCTGTGATAGTTATATTATATTGTAGCCGTGAGGGTTACATTTTGATGTAACCATGAGGGTTACAAATCATATAGTAGATGTGAGGGTTAAAATAATAAGTATTGTAATAAAATGATTCCCCATGTTGTATAAAGGGTTTGTTTATTCTTTATATGTTTTATGGAAACCTTATGCCTTCACAAAGTAATTATAATTGACCTTTACGTGTGAGAAGTATATCTTTCATGTGTTTATATGTATTCATAGACTAACAAATTATTTCCATATTTTTGTGTCCCTTAATGAGATTTATGCGGTCATACCAAGTTTTAAATTTTTTTAGAGGGTTTAAGTATGGGTAAGAAAAAAATAATCCAAGTTGAATGCTGTGAAGATTTTCATGAAAATAATTCATGTTTTATTAAAATATTTTGTATTATAAAAAAATTAGAATTTGTTTTATTAGTATCCACTTTTCATTATTTTTGATTTTCATGTGTGAATTATGGGATAATTATCTAAAACTTTAAACTGAAAAGTTCTTTGGGAATGTATAAAATTGAATTTTAGTTGAATTAACTAGAGTATATATTGTTTAAGGTTGGGTTCTTATAGTTGATATGTGAGAAATATTTAGGTAACATTAGTGGTTTGGATGATTTTAATAGAATAACATAAATTATTATTACATTATAGTTAATTTTTAAAAATTTAATTTGAATAATACCATGTTTCTTCCTCTAAGATATGTCTATTAAAAACGACTTTCCAAAGAAGAAACAAGGAAGAGGAAGTAAGAAGTCACCAAGAGCATGATATCTTTTCGTATTTAAAAACTGGAATTTTGGGAATTGGAACCTAGAAATTTTAGACATTATCAGATTAATTGAAATAGGATATAAATGGAGGTGTAATCTATGCAGTAGAACAGCCATATCAACCATAGAGGAACACGATGATAGTAGAACTTTTTATGAGGTAGAACCCACTTAATTTCATTGGATCTTATGACCCGGTGGTAGCTAAATTGTTGATTAAAGACCATGAAAATATATTCTATGTCATGGGGTATTCAAATAATAAAAGGGTTAGTATTTCTATATACAAATTTTAAGGTGAAATTGACTAGTAGTTGTCAATGGTAAATAATATTAGATATTATGAGGAGGTCCATGCCTTGGAATGGGATGAATTTTAGAATATTTTCCTTCAAAAATATTTTCCTTAGATGGTTTGACATATTTTGGAAAATAAATTCCTTCATTTGAAACAAAATGATGAAGATTTAGTGGGAAAGTATGAAGAAAACTTCACTCGATTTGTATGGTACACTCCAAATATTATTCTGAATCTTCATAGTAAAATCAATATTTTTTACTCAGGATTGATTTTAAGATATTGATGGGAATTGGCCTCCATTGAATTAAAAATTCATGAGAAACTTAGTCAATGTGCTATGAGGGTATAAATAGAGTTTTTTATGATCATTTGTACTTTAATATCATAAAAAAAAAATTCATATGGGAGGCTATGGTTAAGAATCAGTCAAATAAATATTACGGTAAGAAAAACCAATTTTTAGTTTTTTGGGATATGTGGTAAAAATCAACATGGTTAATTCATTAAAAAAACTAGAAAGTATTTCCAATGTGGTATGTTTATAGATAGTCCTTGATATTGCAATGAAAATGATCCTAGTGTTGGTATGTTTAATTATGATAATAAAAATGTAAACTATTTCAAATTTGGTGAGATGTGGCATTATGCACATACCTACCCAAAGAAGGATCTGAATGATGGGAAGTAGCCAGAATATAAACAAAATGGTGTAGTCAAATCCTTTACGACTACTTCCCAAAATTTTGGGTCATCCAATGAAGTGTTATCAGGTACATTATTTGTTTACATAGATTTTCATAATGTCTTTTTTAATATAGGGTCTACAAATTTCTTTATTTCTAAATAATTTTGGGGAAAATTGGATGTTTCAAGTTAAGAAATAAAACTAGAACTTATGGTATAAACATAAAGGGTATATTTTAATGAAAAAGTAAATATAATAATCTTCCTGTAGTTTTTTTTGGAAAAAAATTACCAGCAAGCCTTGTTGTTTTTCACTTAGTAGAGTTTGATGTTATTATGGGTATGAAATTCCTTTTTTTACCATATTAAGATTGATTATAAATAAAAATAAGTTGTTTTTCAGAAATAGATTCAATTTGGAAACATTAATGAACCCTTACCATTGATAACATATCATGAAGCTGATAAACTATTAAAAGATTGAAATTAAAGTTATCTTGTACATATTGTTAAATATAGGGGAACTGTTTAGATTAATGACACGCCTAATGTAAATGAATACCTTTATGTTTTTTCTAATGAGTTTCTTATTGTTATACCTGACCGGGAAGTTGAATTTACTATTAACTTAGTTTTTTATGCTAAGATAATTTCAAAACCCCCTTAATGAATGTATCAAGTAGAACTTTTAGAATTGAAAAATTTGTTGCATGAGTTTCTTAATAAAGGTTTCATCCATCCTAGAACTTCACCATAGGGTGATCATGTTTTGTTTATTAAAAATAAATATGGTTCCATGAGGCTTTTCATTGATTTTAGGGATTTCAATAACATTAATTTTAAGAATAAGTATCCATTTACTCATATCAATTGATTGTTTGATCAACATAAGGGATCTCAGAATTTTTCTAAGATTGAGTTGTGATCCGAGAAACATCAATTGTAGGTGAAGGAGGATGAAATTATGAAATTATCATTTAATACTATATATGGGAATTATGATTTTTTTATTCACTTTGATTATAAAAATTCCCCTACTATATTTATGGATCTTATGAATATAATGTTCTATGAATATTTGGATAAGTTTTTTGTTTTTTTATTGACTATATTTTTTATTAAAAATTAATGAGAATCATTAAAAACAACTAAGGATTTTACCATAAAAACTCAATGAAAATATGTTATATGTAAAATTTATCATATTTTCTTTTTGATTGCAATAGGTTTATTTCATTGTGAATATTGTGAATAAGAATTCCATAACAATTTATATCGCGAAAAAAGTGGTTGATAAATGTACAAGACCTAAATATGTTTCTGAGATTCATAGTATTCTAGGATTAATAGGATATTACTAATGGTTTGTTAAAATGCTTTCATGGTTATCTATCTCGCTAAGTAATTTTTCACAAAATTGGTTAAATTTATTTGGATAGAAGAATGTTACAGTTATATTTAGGAACAGAAAAGAGGATTGGTGAATGCTCTAGTTTTGTCCCTTCTTTTGAAAAATGATAATTTTTTCATTTATAGTGATGCTTCATTTAAGGGACTTGGTTGTGTTCTAATGCAGAATGATCATTTAATTAATTATGATTCAATAAAATTGAAACATCAGGAGTTTAATTATCCTACACATGATTTGTAATTATATGTTTTTATTTTTTGTTTTAAATATTTTGTGAAATAATTTATATTGAGCCAAGCATGAAATATATATTAAAAATAAATGTTATATATATATATCTACTCATAAGGAATTGACCATGTGGAAGGGAAGATGGTAGGAACTGATAAAGGATTATGATTAAATGATCAATTACCATCCTGGAAAACTAGAAAAAGTGGTGGATTAATTAAGTCAAAACATCATTCATCATTAACCATGTTACATTTAGAATATGAACATTTGGTTAATTATTTTTTGAATTTTGTCTTGGATGTTATTGTTGCTGGAAATTCATCTATTTTATTTCAGGCGTAAGTTAAATTCTCTCTCTCAGATAGAATTAAGAATGTATAGATGGAAGAACATGAGTTAAAGAAAAATGTATAATTGGTTAAAAAAAGTCAGTTTCCTAAATTTATTTTTTTAAATGGTGTCTTCATATTTTGGAAGAGTATGCGTGCATTGTGATTCCTAGATAATGAAAGAATTATTAAATGAATATCATAGTTCTATGTTTTTAGTTCATTATAGAAGCACTAAGATATGGATAGACCTTTAGAAGTATTACTGGTGGGACGGAATGAAAAGATGTATTTATGATTTTACCATAAAATGTATGCCTTTCAAACAGGTTGAAGTATATCGACAAATACCAAATGGGATGCATAAGACTTTTCCAGTTCCAAAATGGAAATAGAGAAATATAACCATGGATTTCATGGTGGGACAACCAAATACTTCTTGAGGTAACAATGAAATTTGGGTTATCATTGATCGTCTGACTAAATCTTCAAAATTTCAATTGAATTCTAGACACTCTATAATTAGATAAATATTCATGAATATACCTTGAAGATATTTATTGGTTACATAGATTTTCTATCTCTATTGTATCTAATCACGATCCCAGGTTCACTTCTAAATTTTTTAAAGGCTTTACGAATTCATTGGGAACAAGATTAAATTTCAGCACTACATTTCATACCCAATATGATCATTAGTAAGAGTGAACAATTTTGACATTAGAGAGTATTATGAAAGCGTGTTCAATGGATTACCGAGGAGTTTGGGAACAAAATTGTTTCACCTTTGAGGTGGTGCGTTCTGGTTGATGAGCAAATGGTCCAATGATAATCATCACTCGTCTCTTTTTCCATTAACAATTTCTTATAAAAATAACCATTTAATTTGTTTCAAACCATTCTGAATCATTATCCATTAAGGTAAGGTTGTATTAACCAAGTGGGTACTGGGTAATTCACCCCTTTCATATTGTGAAGGAGATTCCATAGTCAGATAGTCCCATCGGGCGATCACATGGGGTCAAATACTTGTGAAATCAGTCCTCATCAGATATAAATTCCTCAGATAGTCTTTAATAGGTTTATTCATGGAACCATAAACACCTAACAAACCTGGTATCCATGATTCATGGACCTTCATTCCAAAGGCAGGTGCTCATTGGACAATGGTTTGGCCAACAACACTTAGGACTCCATTGGTTGAGAGGATGGGATGTCGGGCTCACCACACCCCTTCATTGGGGAATTATTTCATTTTTTTGGGACTCTATTATAGATTTAAGTCATGTTAATATGTTTGTGAATCCTTGGTTCATTCCCGATGAGTGTGTCTAGGGGATACACCTAGTTTTTAGGAAATTCAAAAGCATATATGGATTTGATGCTACAGAGGTGATGCTAACTTGAGACATTCAGTATGGTTCTTTGGAGTTTATCGTCATCCTGGGGAAAATGGTGAATTTATGTTGGGATCAAAACTAAAATATGGGATCCCTACATATCATCAAGAGAGGAATTAAAACCCACATAGTTTGGAATAGTTTTGGTTTACGTATGGATACTGCCCATTTGGGGGGACATTATTGGGTGAACGATTTTAGATGGGCACCCTTTTGATCTCAAGACTTAAAGTAAGCATCGTACATATCTTAGTTTCCTCCGGAATCAGAGTTCTCGTAGTTCATATTGGATACAGATTACTCATAGAAGCTACCCATTTAAGAAGACATGATTGGGTGAAACCTTTTGGATGGGCACCCTTTTGAGCTCAGGCCTTCAAGTAGGCATCTTACATATCTAGGTTTGATCAGATATTAGAGTTATCTTAGTTCATATTGGATGGGGATTATTCATGGAAGCTACCCATTTATGAAGACATTATTAGTTGAACCCTTTTATAATGGCACCCTTTTGAGCTCGGGCCTTCAATTAGGTTTCCTACGTATCTTGGTTTGGTCTGGAATCAGAGTTCTCATAGTTTAGATTTGTGTAGATGTTGTTATCATTACAAATATTTAAGCCCACCAAAGTCATTCACCGTGTGAGAAATAAGAGGATGTGAGAAATCCAACCAACCACACACTTCCTCTCCTACTAGTGGGAGAGGGAAAACCTATGGCCGATGTGGCTGGGATGACGGTGGGCGAGGGAGCGGAGTGATGAGCCTTTCAATGTGAAATGACATAAAGGTCATGTGACTCGACCTCAAAATTCTAGGGACTTACCTCAGTGGGAGAACCCCCGAACACATTATGGGAAGGGTAGGACTGTCGACCTCATCAAAGGGGAAGAGAAAGTAACCCCTTTGACGGATCACCATTCCTCATTGAAGGGAAAAGCATGTGATCACCATTAATCCCTAGAATAGGGAGGTTCACATTAGCATCCCAATGTTGGACTCCGAGTTACCATGGGAATGTATACTCACATATATCCCTTAGAACCAAAACGTAATCGAGAGAGACTTTGTGACTCTGCTTACCCTGGGTATATAGACTGAAAGGGGTGTGATAATTCACCCGATGGTATGATCATACGGGTCTGGTGGCTTTATAGGAGTCTCTGGCCTAATACGGGGGGACTGGTTCACCAAGGGATTATGAAGGACTGGATGGTAATGTAAGGGAGAGATTGGAACCGAAGGAAATAATACCCCAAAACACCCAATTCCGCATACTGATTTCTTATGAGGGATGGGGGAAGCTCCACATACCATAGAGGTTTGTGGGTGGAGGGACCATTCGCGTACCAATGTGGTACGCAGGCATGAGTATGGATTAAAACACACCATAGTGGTACACGGTCCGTCATGACGCTTTGGGTTTCATCCACGTACTGATGTAGTAAGCGACGCAGGGTTAAATCCGCGCAGTGATACACTATACAGAAATCCATTTTTAAGGAGGGTTTGGGGGATTATATTTTGCGGGGAGTTCATTTGTAAAAATTATGTGGTTCATGGTTTAACCAATTAGGTTTGAGATTCTCTTATTATAAACAAGGTCCCCAATTTTATGGTTCATGGATGGCTGTACTTATGAATAATGTGGTTCGTAACTCGGAATTCTTCAATGATTCAAGACTGATGTTGGAATCTTCCATGAGTTCTTTCTTCTAACCTCTCGTTCCCCTTCAAGATTTCATTTTCTATTGTCTTCTCAATTCCTTATGTGTTCCTTTTATAGGGAATTGGGGAAATCACATATATGGGCGTGTGGCACCATTTGCGAAGGCCCATGAAGAGATATCCTCAAACACAATAGAATTGGTCAATCAGGGTTTATGAAGGCTATAGTTTGCAATCATGGTTCACCAAACCCTGCGCTTTTGCTTCATCTGTGAACTACTCAGTTCGTGAGATAGTATGCCGATGGACTTTGCACACAATATTCCTTTAGCGACGTGGTTCGTGGTCCACCGGGTTTTCTAGCCATTGCTATGTGGGCCAGCGCCTCATGGATCGTTCTATGTACCAGTGGTTCGCAATCCAAGCTGTCCACCAACCCTTCCTGGTGATGGTATGCGGGACATTTCAAATCCTTTGAAAACATAAATTCCTTCATGTTTTTTTTGGAATTTTTAACTCAATTTTAGTCCATTCACCTTGTTAGAATTTTAAGAGTACATGCTTAATTCTTAAAAGTGATTGGGGGTATTTTATTCCCATAGAATAATTTTCAGGACCCTACAAATGCCCCCATCAGAATGGGGCCCATTCATAACGAAAAAAGTACTATTTCAATGTAGAAGTAGTCCTGAAATGAAATGGTTCACTATAGAATAGATAAGCCCAGTAGAAGGGGACCACACCTATATATAGGGGCCCATGTCATTTTTCTTTTACCATTTCTTATAGAGAGAACTGATATTGACTTCCCCAAAATACTCTACATTTGAGTACCATGCTTCTTGTGAAAATCCATTTTGAAAAATGATTCGTACGTACCACAAACTGATATTTGGGCCATTTATCTATCAGTGAACCAAATTTTGGATTTCTCGAATGTCATTATGGAATTTGAAAATTAGATATCAGGATTCCATGTTGGAGAATGCTACGCTGCTTGTGTGTCTGAATACCATACTAGAACCGGTGAATCGAACTTTAAAACATATTAATCTAAACTTAAAATTTTAATATGAAACCTTTAAAAATTAACTTAACGAGGCCTAGGTTAATGGTATCCACCTTTTTGAACCCTTCTGTTCACCAGCCAATGATCCATGGGCCATCACCTCGTGGATTCTTCATATACCATGGTTGTACATAGTGTAATGCTTTCACGTATCATGCAACATGTGGGGTTTTATTGCCATGTATCATGTGGTACGCGAGATAGGGAAACCTCTTACTATTCCAAGGAATAATGCACATATCATTATTCAGACTTATTTTTAAGTCCTTTATCCATTCCTTTGTATCCTTTATCCATGAAATTTTATTGGATTGACTTTTTTTAATCTTTTGGATCTTCCTGTGTAAGCTACAATGGATGCTCACAAGATGTGATAAAATCGATGAAGACGAGGGAGACCATGTTGGGGAATAGTGAGGGTCATCTTCGATACTACATTATTCCTCATGAAAATCCTCTTAAAATATCTCTTGACTCCAGAGATCATAGCTCACCCGCTATCTGTATAGTTTCCACTTTAGAGATTTGGTCTCCCTCAATATGTTCCTATGCTATTAGATGACCTCGATACCCCTTTCATTATCTTAGAAGCATCGCAAGGACATGATCGTTCAAATATTACCCCAATAGAAGAATTCATAACCACTCTAGTTCAAGAAAACGTTTTCATACTTGGAGGATTGATGTGGACTCAAAGAAATCCCAGGTGTCACAATGCTATCCTGAAACTAGTTTCCTAAGAGTACCAGTCCATTATTAACATTTCCAAAGAAATCCCTAATGGTGGGTGGAGCACCAAGTGGGATATTCGGGCCAAAGGATGTTTCTCTGACGATTGGGTCTTGGAATTCTAGGTACAATAGACCTATTTGGAGTACCTTGACCAATTGAAGGTGGTGAGCGTATATCAGGAAACCTTGGTTTCCCAGTTCATAGCCTTATCCCCGGGCGAAATCCTTCCTGAGCTACTGAGCCACTGGTGTTCAAGCACAATGAATTTCCATTTATCGCATGGGGATGTGGGAATCAGCTTTTGGGATATCTACAAGCTTGGAGGAATCCCCATCCTTGGAGATATGTATGATGAGTTTCTCCCATTAGCTGCTACATGGAATGAAACTGACCACATGTCCCGTTGGACAAGGAGTCTACTAGTCATGGTAGAGAGCTTACTTGATCACCCCTCTAGGATTGCTCTATTATCCCATTCAAGGCGCATATAAGGTTTTTATTGTAGGAAAAAAGGCCTAAGATGATTTATCTCTGTAGTAGAACTCATCCATCCTGTTAGTCCCACCAGACTCCAGGGTCATATTGTGCTACCCTTGAAGAGGGAAAATATACCACATAGGGATATGGGATTCAATCAGAAGTATCACCGATGATTAGATTAGCAGTCCTATTTTCCATGTTTTTGAGTGGATGGATATTCCCATCCCATGATGTCTATACTGGGGTTTGGGCCTGTAATTTGATGATGGTTGCTATTCTAGTAGAGGGTCGAACCATTAATATGGCCCTTCCTACTCTCTCCTGACTTTATGAGTTATTGGAGAAAATAAAAGATGGTAGGACCCCACATCGCATAGCGGGCCATTTCAATTACTGTATGGATGGATGGAATAACACTTCATATGTTATGAATATCGGCACACTGTGAAGGTTCCTCATTCTGACTCTGAACCCGCCCTTCTCAACATTCCCACTATTCGTCCTAGGAACCTATGAATTATTGATATGGTTGGACTACTGAATGATTCTTCTAACTTCTCATTTTCCCCAAATCCTACCCTTCATGGCTCTTTAAGAGGTGATAGGGGAGGTTATTTAGAATAATTATCATATATCATTTCACTTCAGGATAGGATGTTCACTGCTCATCTATATCGAGTGGCCATTTGCAAGTCATACCTCCCCTACTGATTTACTATGAAATTTTGGTGGCTTCAACAAGCCTCACTTCTTCCTTCTATGCAGTTAAGGGGAGAGTCCCATCCCATAATTCTTTTTCCTGTTGTGGCTTATGATGATGTGGGAAAGTGATTCTATGGAAGTTATCATCCATTATATGATAGAATCCACTATTCTTTCATTGGAATATGACCAAATGTGGGCCGACTGATACCCCAACGGAGTGCTGAGAGAACAAGTTCAGAAGGTGCAGAATCCTTTAACTATTTTACGACCCTCCCTCACCCCAATGACCATTACAAACATTCTTTCTTATATGATGAATGTGATGGCTATGTATTCTATTCCTCTCAATGTAGAAACCATGATGGCTACACCACTTATTACTTCCCTTGTGGTAATAAGATGCTTGAATCACCGCTAGAAGCATCTGGAAGGGTCTTCATTGGTAAGACATATCTCATTGCGGAGTGATTCAGAATTATACCCTCCTACCAATACTTCCCATGAACTTAATGAGTTAGACCCCAATAGAGTATCACCGGTCACCTTGGAAGCTGCGGCTAGTCCTCCACACATTGCTCCAGCAGTTGAACAATCCGAGGGCAAGGAGAGCCCCCCTCTTGGGAAACATATCTAAGGTCCCTTCCCAACCCTATAATGAAACTTACTACTTATAGACCTGTTACGGTGGGGAAGTATCAAAGTACTGATGCCGCAACGAGGCACCATGCTATGCGAAAATAGGCATAACTCCAGTTATGTTCCCTTGCTGTAGAGACACCTATGGCCAATTTTGCTAATGAAACTGACATTTTTGGTAGTTATTCACTGATCTGGGTTCCAATTTCTTTGATTATCATCACTTACACCTCCTTATCTACCAAAGTTTCATAGCCTAGTAATACCTTTCTTCTTGCGAGGATATGTTTTCCATGTTCAATTTTTCGCATCATCAGGTGACCACCTTCAAAGATGTTTTGAAGAAACTTGATCACTTAACAACTAAAGAGGAAAAGGTTCATGATTTAGTGATGGCTTAAAAGGAAGATTTGCGAGAGTGATAGGCCAACACAATGAGGTTGAGGTATCGAATGGCCTCTTATCATTCCAACTACGAAGATATCCATATGAAAGGGCGGTACCGTAAAGTTGTTATGGAATAGGTGAACCCAACGATCAAGGATGAAGCAGAGGAGAGAGAATCTTTAAAGAAAACTATTGATGGCCTATGGCATTAACTTGGCATATTTCTGGAAAGGTTGAGCTGGGATTTATTGTATCTCTCCCTAAATCATGATATGTACTCTCTCTTTCTTTTCTTGATACTTTGGAGAGACTCCTAACTGGGGATGTTCCTCAGTTTTTTACCGAATTTAATGAAACTGATTTTCGATCAAATAAATATTCTCTATCTTTTCCTGCCATATCAATTGATCAAAAAACATCATATAAACATCATTTCAACCAGGTATTAATATTAAACCATGAACGGTATACTAAAATAATCGACTCATGCTTTAATTTTTTCCAGAGCCGTGGAGCGAGTGTAGTTCATCTATTGATGATGCTTTATGGAACAACATCATGAAAATTCATGTATTTTTCATTATTACACTAATTTTTTCCTAATATCACTTGAAACTGGTTTAGCAGGCGTAACATGAATTTTTCTAAGGCCTCCCTTTGTGGGGTTTTTATCTAAAAAGCTTTACGTCTCTTTTCATGGCTTAATGTTTTTTAATGAACCGATACTCGACTTTTACCTAGAGGTGCCTTCTATGGATTTCACTCAGGAAAGTATGACATCTATTTTCTTGGAAGTTCATAGTATGGGAAATTAAACTCATTACTAATGTTTTAGATTGAACAACTTTGACCAAGCAAAATAGGGCAAGGGCCCTAATTCGGGATTCGTCAGCCATGAATATTCTAATATTCCTCAGACATAGATTATTGATTTTTCATTAATCTAAAACTGTGAATTTTGGACATTCATGAAGCTCAGAAGTTGTCTTAGGCATACAGAGGTAGGAAAGGAATCTCCTGGGGAGTAATTTTCCTTTGATTAAGGATCATTTTGTATGATTAATATGGAGAGGCACCCGGGCATGATGTGCATAGTCAAACAAAGGTGTGCACAAGACATTGGACTTCCATCTCTGATGTCCTGGTAGGGTTTACAACACATTGAATTTATTTTGATATTGGGATCCATAATGGGTGGCTGGTCTGAGTAATGGTGTCTGAAAATATTGGGGACATTCATATCGGTATTGAGTGGGAAACTGTTACCACTCGGTTCTTACTTGTGTAAGGGAGAGCTGGTGAATGGTTAGTTTAGTTATAAGTCTTTTTTATATCAGGGGAATTTGGAAAGAGGAAGGTATGTAATATGTTATCTAAAAGTTTTCCAAATCTTGGGGTGTGACAGGACATGAATGTCATTTGAGTGTATAGAAATTGGAAAGGACTCTCCTGAGAACTAATTTTCCTTTGATTGACACCCGTTTTGTAGGTGGTATAGGCATGGAATCCAGGGCATGATGTGTATAGTCAAACAAATGTGTCTGCATGACACTGGCCTTCCATCTCCGATGGATATGATGATTAGGAACTTTATGAATATGGTATGTGACCTTCGACAAGGGGTGCACCTGAACATGAAAAGTGACATTTTAGCTGAAATTCTTTGATAAACCCAGAAATGAGTAGGGGAATTCTTCTTTTGTATGCAGATCAACTTCCTGCATATGGATGGAGTATCTTTAGAAACCTCGAAATAGACCAGAGATGAATGAGGCCCGTATGTTCTAATACATCTAGAATGTGAATAGGAAGGAAAAAAGTAAACCATAACATTGAGGTCCCTTCCATCAAGAGGGATGTTATGAGGCTTGAAATCCATTGGGCGCTGACGAATGCCTATCACAGGGCTTGGAAAAAACAATTATATTTTTCCTAATGCAGCATAGTGGCAGACTAGGGTAATCTCTCTTGAGGATAATTTCAGTTTGGTTCAACTACTTTATCTAATTCACTTAATCTATGTCCATTTGTGGTATTTGATTATTCAAAACAATTAAATTTAAAGCAATAATTATAAATTTATACTAAGATGAAAGTCTAGAAAAATGAATTTAAAAATAAAGGACTTGGATTTGGGGTTCAGTCAGGGATTCAATCATTATTCTCCTTTGTATGTTTGATTCTATTTTGATTACTCAAACATGAAATCCCATGTTTTAATAACTATTATTTTCTAGAATAGAAATATCTTGAGCCACATGTTATTGGGGACTATCACCCAATCGGTGACATTCACCTCTCCCAAGCATACTAATCAAGTCTATCAAAAATTTAAAATAAAAATTAATGAAATTCAAGAACACCTTGACCTCCTTTGAGCCAAGACTCAGGGTTAGCCACTCATTTATGAGAGTAAGAGATCACAATGTTGGATGTATTGGAGAGAGAGAGACAGTAGAGGTATAGAGGAATAATAAATAATTTATAATGGTTGTAAAAATAATAATAATATTAATTAATTAATTATTATTATAATTTAGAAAATTGTTTTTGAAAAAGGAGAGGGAGAAAAAAATAACTTTAAAATATGAATTTGATAATGATAATTATGATTAAATTAATAATAATAATAATAATAATAATAATAATAATAATAATAATAATTACTAATTAAAATTATAAAAATACTAGTTATTAAAATAAGATAATTGAAAAAAAGAACCGTGGGATGAATAGAGAAACAAAAATGAATGGATTAATAAAACTAAAATTTAAATTACAAATGAAACCTAAGAAAAATCTAAAATGAAAATAAAATAAAAAGATGAAATGAGGCGGGAAGAGAGGAGAAGTAGTGGTCCATGACCTGGTGGGATCCCTTCTTGGCTATGGGTGTTGACCTGATGATTTTGGAAGGAGGTGAGGGCCTCCTTTTAAAGGCAGAGTTATTGCACAAAATATTTTCGCATTGTTGTCCCATTAAATGGACAATTCACGCATGGAACCCTTCATGAACGTTTTTAGTAATTTTTTTTCCATTAACCCTCCAAATTTCAGATCTTTTGGAAACCGAATGCATGAGTTATTATTTTTTCATTAGCGGTTTAATTTTTTGGATGAAGGTTTCAAGAAGGTTCTTCCAAAGATATAACATCCAATTGAAACCTAAATGACTTCAAAACTCTCCCATATATGTTGTAGAGTTGTCTATATATGTCCACGTGAAATTATAGGTGGAATCATCTCAATTTAAAGTGTGTAGCCCGAGATGTGGTTCCATTACGGTGGTGGGGTCCACACTGTTCTTTTGGAAAAATATTCAACTTCATTGATTTTTAAGGCCTATAGATTAAAGAATCAACCCCTAATCCAGAATAAAAATTTGAAGGAAATAAAATAAGGATTCTAAAAAAATAATCACTAAATTTGGAATATATATTTAAAGAAATGACCAAAATACCTTTGACGAAAAATCTGTCAAAAATCAAGAAGTATTCACTTTTCAAAATTTAGACCATTTTCATTATATAATTAAAAATACCCATTATTTTAATAAAAAATTTAAATGCATGGGTTTTATCATTAAAAAACATTACAAAAAATTAATTATTTGATAAAAAAATATGCACATAAAATTTCTCTATCAAATACCCCCATACTTAAACCATGCTTGTCCTCAAGCATAAAATCTCATCATGGAAATCAGAGGACACCAATGTTACCAATATTCAAATTTCAATGCAAATAAAAAAAATTAATTTGAAATAAAACTTTCAAAAATCCATATAAAATATCAATTTAATTTCCTATTTTTTAAAGAAACTAATAATCCACATATTTTACTTTTCCCCTTTTAAAATTGATGGAACTTCTCATTTCATTCATTAATGACCCTTGATTCACTATTATTAAAAATGTTGAGTCATGATTTAACTCACTTTTGATTCTTTTCTATAATCACTCAAGATACAATTCAAGTAGAGTTATGCTCATATCATGTGAAAATGCTCCTTATCCCTAGTCTTGTAAACTAACTACTTTCTCAACGTTGTAAAGAAAAAAGACACATAAAATCACGAGTACTTGCAATAAAGGTTCAAAGGACTCTGAGGATTATGGTAGGTATGATTTGATGCTTTAAAAATTAAGGCTTATCTCTTAAGTAAAATGAATGATATTAAAAACTTTAATGAAATTCTCCCCTTCAAATTATCAATAATAACTTCCCCAAAACTCAAAGTAATTTCATGATCAAATATGCATAATGAATGATTTTTGAACCCTCCGGAAGATTTTTTTAACATTTATACTTTTTTTCTTTTTCTCAAAAATTATTATTTGATAAAACCTCACATCCATCACCTAACCACATAAGATTAGAAGATCATCGGTCCGAAAAATGGTGATTTTTGGTTCCCCCAAATAACAACCCATTACTCTCATTTTTTGGATCTTTTTATCATTTTTTTCATTTAATTAATTTAAGAGGGGAAAACAATAGAGTATAATGAATTATTACACAACCTTTTTAAAATTACCATAATAATACCACCACACTTCTTTCTTACAATGTATATCATCCAGTCCACCATGATTTCCTATACCCCCACACTTCAACTTTAAAATATCAGGAAAATACAAAGAGGAGGGTAGGAATGGATAAAAATGGCTTAAAACATGGATCATCCCTATAAAGGTCATTCATGGTCTCTATGGGCTAAATGAAGGATTGATGTAAATGTAGTATTCTAAGAGAAGAATCTTTTCAAAGTATGCCTCAATCATTTTAAATGTGTTTTTGCATAGTCATCGCTTTTCCAAGTATCAATACAAGTTCTGGTCAGTTACATGTCCCATGATCACTCTAGAAATATGATCAATAATAAATAGGAAGTACATGGTCTAGAAATCCTCTCAAGAATGAGAAATATTATTTGGGACAATCACTAAATACATGATTAACAATATTAAATAAATTCACATGAATTGTATAAATTCAATGCACGGAAGATGCTTAGAGAATTTCATTTATATGAATCAATTTATTGCTTCAAATAATGGGTCATATTTCAATATCTATGCTTCATATTTAAAAATTCAATTCTCTATTTCAATCATTTAATCATATCAACATTGAAATCTAAGAAATGAAATTACGGGGTTCCTAAGAAACTCATGTATCTCATATTATTCAAGTAAATCATAATTTAAGTGTTGTCATGTAATTTTATCTTTAAAGCTCAAAAAATGTTTTTAGAGAAAAAATTATGGAGTTAAAAAGACAGACAATGAAAATGAGATCCATTATGAAAATAATGCTTTGGTCATCATCCTTTAATGTTTGGGGCTTCCTTCTACCATTATGATCCTACAAAAGAAAATTACTTAATTAATCAAAAGGATCATTTCATTTAATCTCAAAATGAAAAGAGATAGGGGCCACATGCTAAATTATTTCATAAGAAATGAAATTAAAATCTAAATTCCTAGAAAGAAAGTAAAGATAAATATTGGTATGAACTCCCATGTGGGCCTTGGATTCTTTTACTACCTCAAAAGGCTAGTAACAACTATTAACCAAAGTCTGATGGTGGTTGGGGATTCTTTTACTTGAACCACCACATGTGGTTTTTCTCATCATCCACTTCTTTTTTCTTGATTAGGAGGACTCTAAAGATAGAGTACACTATATCCTCACCCTTCCCAATGTGGTAAAAATCTCATGGTGGGGGTAGGATGATTTATAGAACCTTTTCCACCATTATTACTACTTGTGCTACATTATCATTCTCTTATTGTACTCCCTCTAGTGAATATTTGATGTCTTTAGGTAGCTCAAGCTGTTTCTCAATGGGTGCATCTTATTTTTCCTCTTCATCCTCCTGGGCGTAATACGAGATGTTAGAATCTGAAAATACAAAACTATTAGGTGTGATACTCAAATTATTTTCAATAATATTAAATGATTTTGAGTTCATGATTGTATCATCTCCCAGAGTTGGTTTGACTTTAATATCTTCTTCAATTGAATGTTCCTCTTGAAGTCAATATTCATTAGATGGAGGTAGGTAGTTGGGCTCTTACACCTCAAGTATGGATACAACTACATGAATTTATTTAGTGAAATACAGGAAGATAAATGGCACTTACTTCTTTTCCTCAAATCTTTTTAAGTCATCTTAGAGTTCATCGATCTTGGCCATCAAATCTTCTGGTGAGATCTATGTTGCTATGCCCCTGTCCATCTACTTGACCATTATCATAAGCACATAATATCTTCGTTGGAGGGACTCCTTAGTGTATTCTATTTATTGTTCTTACATGTATGAGTAATTTTCAGTTCATGTAGAATAATAATCATTTGAATTCATCATGGAAAGATTTTTTTATTTAAAAAAACTAAATATTACTGAGATATGAAAATAGAAAAATTAAATTAACTAATGGCTGGATCCCAAGTAAAGATGCATGTTTTGACGCACTCCTGTTGTGGGGCATGGAAAAAAAAATTTTATTTTTCCTAATGCAACATGATGGCTGATCAGGGTCGTCTCTCTTGAGATTCCTTTTAGTGTGGTTCAATTACTTTATCTAATTCCCATAATCTCTCTATTTTTGTGGTTTTTTATTATTCAAAACAATGGAATTTAAGGAAAGAATTCTAAATTTCTACTAATTTGATAATATAAACATGATTAATTTAGGAATAAAGGACTTGGTTTTGGGGTTTAGTGAGGGATTCAATCATTATTATCCTTTTTATGTTTTATTCTAGTCTGATAACTCAAACATTAAATCTCATGTTTGGATCAATATTACTTTCTAGAATATAAATAGCTTTAGCTACATGTCATTGGGATCCGTCACCCAATCGGTGACATTCTACTCTCCCAAGCATACTACTCAAGTCTATCACAAATCTAGAATAAACTTAAAATAATATTCAAGAACACCTTGGCCTCCCCCCTAAGCCAAGCCTCAGTGTCAGCCTCTCATTTCCGAGAGTAGGAGATTACAATAGTGGATGGATTGGATAGAGAGAGAGAGGATAGGGAGAGAGGAAGAATAAATAATTTATAATGATTGTTAAAATAATAATGATATTAATTATTATTATTATTATTATTATTATAATTAAGAAAATAGTTTTTGAAAAAGGAGAGAGAGAAAATAAAATAGCTTTAAAATAAGAATGTGATAATGATAAAATTGATAATAGTAATAATAATAATAATAACATCATTATTTTTATTACTAATAATAATTATAATAATACTAATTATTAAATTATATAATTGAGAAAAAGAATTGTGGGATGGATAGAGAAACTAAAATGCATGTATTTATAAAACTAGAACTTAAAATACAAATTAAAACTAAAACAAAACTAAAATGAAAATAAAATAAAAATATTAAATGATGTGGGAAGAGAGGATAAGTAGAGGCCCATGCCCTATTGGGATCACTACTTGGTAGTGGGTGTTGATCTGATGATTTTATAAGGAGGTGAGGGCCTCCATTTATAGGAAGAATTCTTCCTCTGAAACGTTTCATGTTGTTTCCACATTAAATGGATGATTCACACATGGAACCCTTCATGAACGTTGTTTATAAATTTTTTGTTCGTTCACCCTCTAAATTTCAACTCATTTGGAAATCGAATGTATGATTAATTATTTTTTCATTAGCATTTTCTTTTTTTGGACGAAGGTTTTAGGAAGTTTCATCCAAACATATAACATCCAATGGAAACCTTAATGACTTAAAAACTCCCCCAAATATTTTTTAGAGTCATCCCTATGCATCCTTGTGCAATCCCAGGTGGAATCACCCCAATTTATAGTGTGTAGGACGAGATATGGTTCCGTTAAGGGGGTGGGGTCCATGCTGTCTGCCTGAAAAAATCTTCAACATCATTGATTTTAACACATCTAGATTGTTGAATCAACCCCTGGTCTAGAATAAAAAATTGAAGGAAATAAGTTAAGGATTCTAAAAAAATAATCACTAAATTTGGAATTATATATTTAAAGAAATGAGCAAAATACCCTTGACGCAAAAATCTGTCAAAAATCAAGAAATATGCACTTTTCACAATTTAGAACATTTTCATTCTATAATTAAAAATACCAATTATTTTAATAAAAAATTTAAATCCATAGGTTTTATCATTGAAAAACATGAAAAAATATTCATTATTTGATAAAACATATTCACATAATTTTGATCTCTCAAATACCCCCACACTTAAACCATGCTAGTATAACGACCCATACTTTACATACATTGTTAATACTTCAAAATTGAAGCACAATTATTACAACATATGACAAAACCAGAAAGGACCGTATAGGTGTAGTGTCTTTAGAAACTGGGAAACATAAACAACTGGTTCATAAATTTTCTACAATGTCTCCCATTTATTTCATCATATCTAGGGTCCCTTTTAGCATATTCTACTTAATATCCATCTTCCTGACCTGGGGAAAAGAAAACATAAAAGGGTGAGCTCAAATGCTCAGCAAGGGAAAATAAAGGAAATAAGAATCATATCATATCTTTTTGAAAATCATAACCTGCAAAAGAGATCATAATATCTTAACATGGAACAAATCATAGAAGTTAAAATGAGATCCCCATAATCATAACATGAAACTTGAAACATTGTGGCATGCACACATAATAATGGAAAATCATTTCTTGTTAGTCATGACTCATTTCCAAGACTATCTTAGTGGACAAAGTCCCTTTCTGAACCGAGTCACCCTCGTTCCAGTCCTGTTTCACTGAACCAGTATAACCTACCATTATAGCCATGTCTATCTCATGAGATATAAAATCTTTACCCAATGCATTGGAGGGAGATATAGGTCCCACCCATCTTATAATGAATCCTTTCTTATGTGTGCCACATAATCATAAACCATACATCATAGCGTAACCCATGTAATAAAAATGGGATTCTTAAACAACATGACATCATAAAACAATTCATATAAGATAAAGGAATTCATAAAAATATTTCCATCACAACATAATCAAACCAATGTAATAATAGGGATAAAAAAAGAACCCTTTTATTATCTTAGATGGAAAATAATTTTGATAAAATACTTGAACTCCATTCTTGAGGAAAATATCCTTTCTAATTCAAAAACATTTTTCCTTTCATAACATGTCATACGACTTTAAAATAAAATAAGTTGATTAAAAATAAACTTGAAAACTTGTAAATGAAGTTTCTTAAAAATCCATTCATGTCGTATAAGTTAAAAAAAACATTCTTCGTACTTTTTTCGGAAAAGTCAAAAAGTACCTCGTACGAAAAAAACGACAAAAGATTCCTTTCATATTCTTTACTAACAACTCACTGAAGGGTAAAATTGGATTTAAACTATTATAAGTGGATGGAAACAATATTACATATTGAGGGAACATGGATGTGGATGATAAAATACACCCCAATAAATACTTACGAATAAACAATCTCGGATAAAAATGAGATTGTGATATTTCCCTTACCTTAGGTCAGATTTGCTTTGTATGTGTCCGAAGCTCCTGTATAATGGTTTAAATAATGTTATTGAATTATTCCAGAATCATACATATTGATATGATATCATATATGGTCATATTCTTAGCTTCTTGTTAGTAATATTTCATTGTTACTTGTTACTCGGGTCTTTATTGCCTTTTTTTCTTATGCGTGTTTTGCCGAATAAATTCTTATTCTTATTTTAAGGTTATAGATACCTTATATCCAGAATGGTATTAGTGTAACATATATCATATTTATTCATTCAATTCATTTATATAATTACTATGTAATGATGATCATGTAGAACGAGTCGCATCACATCGTGGAGACGGTATTCCGTACGTACGCACGAGTGATGATATCGTTCCTATGATCGTGGAATTGTATTGGAGTATATATATATTATTTCAGTATCAATATTACTTTATAATAATAATAAATAGTTACTCATTACACCATTATACCCATCCTTTTAAGGTGATGGTGGAAAATAGATTACACCACGTCGTGGAGACGGTATTCCGTACGTACGCACGCGCGGTGATTTCATTTTTCCATTGGATGGATAGAAGGTGAATTAGGGTTGTTTCATATTTATAATAAAATATTAGTATGTAAGTAATACTGATTTTATTAATTTATCATGAAACAACTAAATAAGAAGAAGTTGAAGAAGAAAGAAATTGAAAAGATCGGTAATGGATATTACCTCTTCTTTGGAACGCTTCTTTGAATAGTCCACTTAGGGAACTAAGATTGGTCTTTGAAGAAGACCAGGACCTCTAGGATTATTCTAGGGAAGTGGAGAGGAGAAAATGGCAGGGGTTGGCCGAGCTTGAGTGCTCAAATTGGCGTGAGGAGGAGGGGGAGGAGGTGCCCCTTTATAAGGGAGGAGAGGGGCACCTTAGGAATATCTCAAAATATTATTTTATATTAAAGTCAAAATCGGTTTATAATTGTTCCAAAGTGTCTTATTTCGAAGCTAAAGTGGGTATGGGTCGAAATCCTATCAACCAATAGGATTTAGACAAGTTTAGGGTATTATTTTAACCTTATCAATTAGATTTAACTCTAAGTTAAATAATTTAACTTTTACCGTGTCTTTTTGTTTTCTTTCACTATATGGTTAATACACTTACTATAACATGCCAAACGAACCCCAAATTGTTTATTATTAATATATATGTCCTTATCTAAGTCATTTGGCAGAACCTTATATTTTTAGGAATAAAATAACAATTAATAATATAATATTTGATTTAAAAACTATTTTGTGTCAATTTTGACACTATTTGATATATGATTTTTGTGAAAGTCATAACAGAATTATATGTTAGAACCAAGTTGATTAAAGCAACACTAATATATCATAGTAACCTAGAAAATTAGTTTAATTCATAAAAAGTCTCAAATTACATTAATTTTGGTGTTTATAACATCAATTATGTCAATATTTGATTAATAAGATAATTACTGCATCATCATTTTGTCATAAATAAATTAAATTATTTAATGTCTAAAAATTATAAATAAAATACCATTATGTAGGAAATATTTTTATATTTCTAATGAATATTTATTGTCGAATTTATCTTATGTATAACCCCATATTAAAAATGATTTACTTATTAAACTTTGATTTTAACTATTTTAACCCTTCTTTAAATAAATTAATAATAAATGTCCTAATCTAACCCAAGTGGGCCTAAATGGTCATATCTTATTCATAAGGTTGTTTTTGGTCGAATTAAACTTATCCAATAGAATTAGGACATGTGTTAGGGTAATAGTAATATCATATTTACCCCTATTTACTATTAACCGCTGTAAAAAAAATTAAAAAGTTACTATTCACCAAAAAATTATTTTTATCTCATTGAACCACATTTTACTTACTGATATCAACCGTGTCTATCGGATTTTTGAAATTCCATTCACAGAAGTGGTAAAATTATGTTTTATGCAAAATTCAGTTTTTAACCTACCACTTAGTGGTTTCACTATTCATCAAAAATTGAAAGTTTTCAGAAAAATACCAAAATTTCACCCTAGGCTAATTTCGGTATTCCGAATCCAAAAATGAAGTCCATTTTGAAAAATAAAATTTATAAAATTTCAAAAAGTGGTTATTACTATTCATAACGGCTAGTTTTAATAATATTTTAATAGCATATCGTTGTTTAGTGAAACTCGGTATTGCGTACGACGCAAGCTATCGAGGAAGGTCGTGATTGCGTGTAAAGTAAGCCAAGCAAGTGTGTAGTGAAAGATTCCTTTGATGATATAAAAACAAAATATTACTCATAAAAATCTCGGGTGTTACATTCTACCCCCCTTAAAAAGAATTTCGCCCTCGAAATTTGTCACTTTGTAACAAATAGATGAGGATACTTCTCCCTTATCATATCCTCAAGCTCCCATGTAGCTTCTTCAAGTTGGTGGTTCCTCCATAAAACTTTCACCAAGCGAGTGGTCTTGTTTCGTAGGACTTTTTCGCTACGATCCAGAATCTCTATCGGCTGTTCTTCATAAGAAAGATCTTTCTCCAGCGGTACAACTTCTGAGCTGAGTACATGTGAAGGATCTGGTATGTACTTTCTCAGGAGAGATACATGGAACAAATCGTGAACTTGAGAGAGATTCGGTGGAAGCGCCAATCGGTAAGCTACCTTCCCAACACGATCCGGTATTTCGAAAGGACCGATATATCTAGGGCTCAACTTCCCCTTCTTTCCAAATCTCATAACCCTCTTCTAGGGAGATATTCGTAAGAAAACTTTATCACCCACTTCAAACTCTAGGTCTTTTCTTCGGTTGTCGGCATAACTTTTCTGTCGACTCTAAGCTGCTCTTATGTGTTGTTGAATAGATCTGACCTTTTCTGCCATTTCATCAACGAGATCAGGTCCTAATAGCTTTCTTTCCCCAACTTCATCCCAGCAAGTTGGAGTCCTGCATTTCTTTCCATAGAGAGCTTCATAAGGAGCCATCTGAATACTGGAGTGAAAGCTATTATTATAAGAAAATTACACCAAAGGTAGGTGTTGATCCCAACCTCCTTTGGAATCCATAGAGCAAGCTCTCAACATATCTTCTAGGGTTTGAATTGTTCTTTCAGACTGACCGTCTGTCTGGGGATGATAAGCAGTGCTGAAACTTAACTCTGTATCCAGAGTATGCTGAAGACTTCGCCAGAACTTCGAGGTAAATCTCAGATCCCGATCAGATATAATAGAAAGTGGTACTCCATGCAATCTTACCACTTCCTTTAAATATATCTTGGCTAGCTGATCTAGAGAGAAATCCTCTCTAATAGCAATGAAGTGTGCAAACTTTGTAAGACGATCAAATATGACCCAAATAGCATTATTGCCTTTGGATGTTTTAGGAAGTCCTGTGACAAAGTCCATAGTGATGTTTTCCCATTTCCATTCGGGTATGGGTAATGGTTGTAACATCCCCTTAGACTTTTGTCTCTCAGCTTTAACTTGTTGACAAACCAAGCATCAAGAGACATATTCAGCAACATCTCTTTTCATGCCATCCCACCAGAAGTACTCTTTCAGGTCCCTATACATCTTCGTGCTTCCAGGATGAATAGAGAATGATGAACTATGAGCCTCATCCAGCAGCTCCTTCTTGAATTCGGGGATGGGAGGAATAAAAACCCGATTCCTGAACTTTATTATCCCATCACAATCAAGGTTGAATTCAGGAACATTTCTCACCTTCTTTTGTAACTCTACATCTTCTTTCTGTGCCTCTTTAATCTTCACATGTATAGATGATTGAACATTCATTTGAGAAAGATAAGAATTTTCCCCTTCCATTATAATTCCAAGATCCATCCTTTGTAAATCCATAAATATTGGATCTTTTGTGATCCTCATCATGGATAAACTAGCATGGTCTTGTCGACTTAATGCATCTGCCACCTTGTTTGCTTTCCCAGGGTGGTAATGGATTGAGCAGTCAAAATCCTTAATCAGCTCCAACCATCTTCTTTGATGCATATTCAGCTCCTTTTGTGTGAAAATATACTTTAAACTTTTATGATCAGTTTAAATATCACACCTTTCTCCATAAAGGTAATGCCTCAAAATCTTTAATGCAAAGATTACCGCAGCCAACTCCAAATCATGTGTTGGGTAATTTTGCTCATGGATTTTCAACTGTCGTGAGGCATAAGCTATCACCATATCATTTTGCATAAGAACACACCCCAATCCCTTCATGGATGCATCACTGTATATCACAAACCTTTCTCCACTACAAGGTAGTATGAGCACAGGTGCACTGGATAACCTTCTTTTCAACTCCTTGAAATTTTCTTCACATTCTTCCGTCCAGACAAACTTAACTCCTTTCCGAGTCAACTTGGTTAGTGGATTAGATAATCGTGAAAAATCCTTTAGAAAACCTCAATAATATCCAGCCAAACCAAGAAAACTTCGGATCTCAGTTACTTTTGTTGGTCTTGACCATCTTTCGATAACCTCTGTTTTTGCTGGATCCACAGATATCCCCTCTTTTGAGATTATGTGACCCAAAAATGCAACTTTTTGAAGCCAAAATTCACACTTGGTAAATTTGGCATAAAGATTCTCCTTTCTCAGGGTCTTCAATATAATTCTCAAGTGATCTTCATGCTCTTCCTTGCTCTTTGAATAGACAAGAATATCGTCTATAAAGACTACCACAAATTGATCAAGATAGTCTCTAAAGACTCTATTCATTAGATCCATGAAGATAGCAGGGGAATTAGTAAGACCAAATGGCATCACTATAAATTCATAGTGTCCATACCTTGTACGGAAAGACGTCTTTGGTATATCCTCCCTTTTGACCCTTAATTGATGATACCCTGAACGAAGATCAATCTTGGAAAAGTATTGAGCTCCGCGTAGTTGGTCAAATAAGTCATCAATGCGTGGGAGAGGATATTTGTTCTTGATATTGATCTTGTTAAGTTCTCGATAATCAATGCAGATCCTCATTGATCCATCTTTCTTCTTAACAAATAAAACAGGTTCTCCCCAAGGTGACGCGCTAGGTCGTATGAATCCCTTATCAAGATTCTCTTGGAGTTGCTTCTTCAATTCCTGCAACTCAATTGGGGCCATTCTATAAGGTGTCTTTGAAATAGGCAAAGCACCCGGTACGAGTTCTATTGAAAACTCAACTTCACGATTTGGTGGAAGACCCGGTAATTCCTCCAGAAAGACATCATCAAACTCCCATACAATGGGCATATTCTTAGTCGTGAGTTTCTCACCAACCATTTGAGATAAATAACCTTCATTTAGTGGAATCAAGACCCATAAGATTTAAGAAATTTCCACTGGAAGGTTATATTCATCCTTGCATCGATAGACGATCGTAGATTGATCTGGAATATGAAATGTGACCTCCCTTCTTTGGCAATTGATATGAGCTCCATGTAGAGAAAGCCAATCCATGCCAAGAATCACATCAAATTCCACTAAAGGAAGGATCACAAGATATGCAAGAAGCACTTTCCCACAAACTTCGATCGGAGAAGAATTATAAACTTTCGATGCGACTATTGTGCCATTAGGTGTTGTCACAGCTAACTCAAAATCTAATTGTTGAGATAATACGGTGATACTCTTAGAAAATTCTTTAGAAATAAAAGAGTGGGTGGATCCAGAATCAAATAAAACATTTGCTACTTTAGAGTGGATGGTAAGTGTACCTTTCAACACTTCGTTATCGTACTCCACATCGCTGATAGAAATTTCAAGTGACTTTCCTTTGTCTTTAGCCTTAAGATTTTGTTGACGTCGACCATCATCATCAACCCTTGGATTTGGGAATTGATTGGCATAATGCCCCATCTCCTTGCACTTGAAACATTGAAGTGTAGTTGGTTCATTCTGTGTATCCCTTCCTTTGTTTGCATCATTAGACATCTTCTTCCCATTATCGCGGCATTCAAATGCCCGATGACCTTCCTTTCCACATTTGAAACATTTACTTGTCCCTTTAAGACAACTCCTTCCATGTTTCTTTCCACACTTTGAGCATAAGGGAAAGCTCATCTTCTTTTCAGTGTGCTCTTTAGATTTTCCTTTGAATTCCATCTTCCTCTTCTTATCAAACCCATGTGACTGATGGGTTACTCCAATCTCCATCTCGACTTTGAGAGCACATCGAATGATTTCCTCGTAGCTATTGAAGTCCCTTATGGCTAACGCCCTTCAAAGACTTGGTTTTAAGCCACTAAAGAATCGATCGATCTTACTCTCAGGTTGGATAATAATACCAGAAGCGTACCTTGCAAGTCTTGTAAAATTTGCTTCATAGGTACCAACAGATTCATCATCCCTCTGCTTCAATTCAAGAAACTCTTTCTCCATCTTTGTTCGGAGAATACGATGGAAGTACTTATTGAAAAATAAGTTCTTGAACTCCTCCCATTCCATAGACTCAATTTCATCCCTTTGCCTCGTATTCTTAATAAGATTCCACCATTGATCAGCATCTCCTTCCAAACGATACACTGCTAGGATGACTTTATCATGTTCAGAACATTGAAGAACTGAAAATATCTTTTCAGTAGTACTAATCCATTGTTCAGCAACTAATGGATCAGTAGACCCGCTGAAAGAAGGTGGACGCTGCCTCATGAAGGATTCAACAGAATGTTACTCCTTTCTTTGCTCATTTGGAAGTCCTGCATGATTCATAGCTTGAGAAAGTTGTGTGAGCATGGCTACAAGATTTTGCATTCCAGCTCCCATATCGTTTGGTTGCTCAGGGGGACAATCATTGCATTGCCCATCGCATTCCGCATTAACACGGTTCCTTCGGGTTCCAGCCATTGACTAAAACCAAGAAGAATAGTGTGAGCAACACTAATTATAATAGGAAAACCACATAATCAAGAATAAAATTTCACACTTAAGGTCTTATCCTAGGGTATTCATGGCCATTTCTAAAACACTAATATTGTGTTCTATGCTTAGACTTATCCTTAGGGTTCTTACTAAGACTTTCACATCCTAGTTTCCAAAGGTTGACTATACCTTTCCTCTGATACCAACTATAACGACCCATACTTTACATACATTGTTAATACTTCAAAATTGAAGCACACTTATTACAATATATGACAAAACCAGAAAGGACCGTATAGGTATAGTGTCTTTATAAACTGGGAAATATAAACAACTGGTTCATAAATCTTCTACAATGTCTCCCATTTATTTCATCATATCTATGGTCCCTTTTAGCATATTCTACTTAATATACATCTTCCTGACCTGGGGAAAAGAAAACATAAAAGGGTGAGCTCAAATGCTCAGCAAGGGCAAATAAAGGAAATAAAAATAATATCATATCTTTTTGAAAATCATAACCTGCAAAAGAGATCGTAATATCTTAACATGGAACAAATTATAGAAGTGAAAATGAGATCCCCATAATCATAACATGAAACTTGAAACTTTGTGGCATGCACACATAATCATGGAAAATCATTTCTTGTTAGTCATGACTCATTTCCAAGACTATCTTAGTGGACAAAGTCCCTTTCTGAACCGAGTCACCCTCGTTCCAGTCCTGTTTCACTGAACCGGTATAACCTACCATTCCAGCCATGTCTATCTCATGAGATATAAAATCTTTACCCAATGCATTGGAGGGAGATATAGGTCCCACCCATCTTATAATGAATCCTTTCTTATGTGTGCCACATAATCATAAACCATACATCATAGCGTAACCCATGTAATAAAAATGGGATTCTTAAACAACATGACATCATAAAACAATTCATATAAGATAAAGGAATTCATAAAAATATTTCCATCACAACATAATCAAACCAATGTAATAATAGGGATAAAAACAGAACCCTTTTATTATCTTAGATGGAAAATAATTTTGATAAAATACTTGAACTCTATTCTTGAGGAAAATATCCTTTCTACTTAAAAAACATTTTTCCTTTCATAAAATGACATACGACTTTAAAATAAAAGAAGTTGATTAAAAATAAACTTGAAAACTTGTAAAGATAGTTTCTTAAAAATACATTCATGTCGTATAAGTTAAAAAAAACATTCTTTGTACTTTTGTCGGAAAAGTCAAAAAGTACCTCGTACGAAAAAAACGACAAAAGATTCCTTTCATGTTCTTTACTAACAACTCACCGAAGGGTAAAAATGGATTTAAACTATTGTAAGTGGATGGAAACAATATTACATATTGAGGGAACATGGATGTGGATGATAAAATACACCCCAATAAATACTTACGAATAAACAATCTCGGATAAAAATGAGATTGTGATATTTCCCTTACCTTAGGTCCGATTTGCTTTGTATGTGTCCGAAGCTCCTGTATAATGGTTTAAATAATGTTATTGACTTATTCCAGAATCATACATATTGATATGATATCATATATGGTCATATTCTTAGCTTCTTGTTAGTAATATTTCAATGTTACTTGTTACTCGGGTCTTTATTGCCTTTTGTTCTTATGCGTGTTTTGCCGAATAAATTCTTATTATTATTTTAAGGTTATAGATACCTTATATCCAGAATGGTATTAGTGTAACATATATCATATTTATTCATTCAATTCATTTATATAATTACTATGTAATGATGATCATGTAGAACAAGTCGCATCACATCGTGGAGACGGTATTCCGTACGTACGCACGAGTGATGATATCATTCCTATGATCGTGGAATTGTATTGGAGTATATATATATTATTTCAGTATCAATATTACTTTATAATAATCATAAATAGTTACTCATTACACCATTATACCTGTCCTTGTAAGGTGATGGTGGAAAATAGATTACACCACGGCGTGGAGACGGTATTCCGTACGTACGCACGCGCGGTGATTTCGTTTTTCCGTAGGATGGATAGAAAGTGAATTAGGGTTGTTTCATATTTATAATAAAATATCAGTATGTAAGTAATACTGATGTTATTACTTTATCATGAAACAACTAAAGAAGAAGAATTTGAAGAAGAAAGAAATTGAAAAGATCGGTAATGGATATTACCTCTTCTTTGGAACGCTTCTTTGAATCCTCCACTTAGGGAACTAAGATTGGTCTTTGAAGAAGACCAGGACCTCTAGGATTATTATAGGGAAGTGGAGAGTAGAAAATGGCAGGGGTTTGCCGAGCTTGAGAGCTCAAATTGGTGTGAGGAGGAGGGGGAGGAGGTGCCCTTTTATAAGGGAGGAGAGGGGCACCTTAGGAATATCTCAAA
Source organism: Viscum album (assembly GCA_963277665.1). Classification (NCBI taxonomy): domain Eukaryota; kingdom Viridiplantae; phylum Streptophyta; class Magnoliopsida; order Santalales; family Viscaceae; genus Viscum; species Viscum album. The sequence goes on along the minus strand of OY728153.1, from coordinate 1,775,696,145 downwards.
ATATTATTTTATATTAAAGTCAAAATCGGTTTATAATGGTTCAAAAGGGTCTTATTTCGAAGATAAAGTGGGGATGGGTCGAAATCCTATCAACCAATAGGATTTAGACAAGTTTAGGGTATTATGTTAACCTTATCAATTAGATTTAACTCTAAGTTAAATAATTTAACTTTTACCGTGTCTTTTTGTTTTGTTTCACTATATGGTTAATACACTTACTATAACATGCCAAAAGAACCCCAAATTGTTTATTATTAATATATATATCCTTATCTAAGTCATTTGGTCGAAACTTAGATTTTTAGGAATAAAATAACAATTAATAATATAATATTTGATTTAAAAAGTATTTTGTGTCAATTTTGACACTATTTGATATATGATTTTTTTGAAAGTCATAACAGAATTATATGTTCGAACAAAGTTGATTAAATCAACACTAATATATCATAGTAACCTAGAAAATTAGTGTAATTCATAGAAAGTCTCAAAATAAATTTATTTTGGTGTTTATAACATCAATTATGTCAATATTTCATTAATAAGATAATTACTGCATCATCATTGTGTCATAAATAAATTAAATTATTTAATGTATAAAAATTATAAATAAAATACCATTATGTAGGAAATCTTTATAGCTTTCTAATGAATATTTATTGTAGAATTTATCTTATGTATAACCCCATATTAAAAATGATTTACTTATTAAACGTTGATTTTAACTATTTTAACCCTTCTTTAAATAAATTAATAATAAATGTCCTAATCTAACCCAAGTGGGACTAAATGGTCATATGTTATTCATAAGGTTGTTTTTGGTCGAATTAAACTTATCCAATAGAATTAGGACATGTGTTAGGGTAATAGTAATATCATATTTACCCCTATATACTATTAACCGCGGTAAAAAAAAGTAAAAAGTCACTATTCACCAAAAAATTATTTTTATCTCATTAAACCACATTTTACTTACTGATATCAACCGTGTCTGTCGGATTTTCGAAATTCCATTCACAGAAGCGGTAAAATTAAGTTTTATGCAAAATTTAGTTTTTAACCTACCACTTAGTGGTTTCACTATTCATCAAAAATTGAAAGTTTTCAGAAAAATACCAAAATTTCACCCTAGGCTAATTTCGTTATTCCGAATCCAAAAGGCATAATTTATAAATTTAAAAGGTAAATTTATAATTCAAAAAGAGGTTATTAATATTTTAATAATATTTATAGCTTCGTTATTGACACGTATTCGTACGACGCAAGCTATCGAGAGGTCGTGATTGCGTGTAAAGTAAGCCAATTGAGTAGTGAAATATTCCCTTTGATGATATAAACAAACTATCCAGAGAAGGTCGAATGCGGTGTAAGTGAGAATATTCCTTGATGCATAAAATCTACACATGAAAAAATAGGACACCATGTTATAACAAGTTCAATGCATTTAAATAAAAAAATTCAATGTGAAATTAAAATTTCAAAAATCACAAAAATTAAATATTTTAATTTCCCATTTTTCAAATAAAAAAAAATCACATATTTTACTTTTCCCCTTTGAAAATTGATAGAACTTCTCCTTTAATTAATTAAAGATCCTTGATTCATTTTTATTAAATATACCAATTCATGATTTTCCTCACTTTTCATTCTTTTATCTAATCACTCATGATACAATGCCAGTAGAGTTATTCTCATATCATGAGAACATGCTCTTTATCCATAGGCTTGTAAATAAACTACTTTCTCTAATTTTTAAAGGAAAAAGACACATAAAATCATGAGGACTTGCAATAAAGGTTCAAATGAATCTGAGGATTAAGGTTGGTAGGATTTGATGCTTTATAATAAAAGTGTCAAGAGGAGGTTTATCTCATAAGTTCAACGAATGATATAAAAAATTGTAATGAAATTATACCCTTCATAGTAACAACACTCACTTCCCCAAAACTCAATGTAAGGTCATGATCAAATATACATAATGAATGATTTGTGAACCCTGTTGAATATTTTTTTTTGTACTTTTTTTCTTTTTTTATAAAATTATGATTAGGTAAAACCTCACATCCATCACCTAACCACATACGATCAGAAGACCATCGGTATGAAAAATAGTGATTTTTGGTTCTCCCAAATCACTACCCATTTTTCTCATTTTTTGGATATATTTGTCATTTTTGTTATTTTTTTAATTCAAGAGGGAAAAATAGAGTATAATGAATGATTCTACAACCTTTTAAAATTACCACAATAATACCCCCACACTTATTCCTTACAATGTATATCATCTAGTCCACCATGATTCCCTATACCCCCACACTTCAACTTTAAAATTTCAGGAAAATACTAAGGGGAGGGTAGGAATGAATTAAAATGGATTGAAACATGGCTCATCCCTATAAAGGTCATTCCTGGTCTCTATAGGAAAAAACAATGATTGATGTAATTGTGGTATTTTAAGGGAAAATAGCTTCTCCTAGGATGCCTCAATTATTTTGAATGTGTTTTTTCACTGTCATAGCTTTTCCAAGTTTCAATACAAGTGTAGGATCGGAATGATACTAATTGTAGTATCATAAAAATGATGTCGATGCTAAATATACAAGTGGGGGGGGGGGTGAATTGTATACTTTAAAATTTCTTTGGAACTTTTAAAGATGGTAATGTTTAACAAAGTTAAACAAGGTAAGTTCACAAGACCTCTAAGTTTTACAAACTTTCTTGATTCTGGAAAAGTTGTTCCGGAAATGAAACATAACAAAAGTTTACAAAGATAAAGATTCTACCTTAAATCTTATAGAATCTCACTAAATCAGAGTATAATTATAAGGAAGTCTATGATAGTTATACTTTCCTCAACATTCAAAATTACAGTGGAAAACTTGAAACAAATAAGTAACAAGTATTAAATCTTTTAACCCAAAGAGAAGGGTATCCAACAACCGTGGATAAAGGTCCCTTGATTTATACTATCAAGAAAGTCTTTCTTACCCACAGTAGGGTAAGCCCTAAATATGAGGACTAGAGTCTGTCTTTCTATCCTCACAAGCCCTCAACTTCAAGGTAGTCAGCACCTCTGTATTCCTCAGTAAGGAAGTCCTCGATCTTCAAGGTAGTCGGCACCTCTGTCTTCCTATCCCTGAAATCCCTTGAATATACTCAGTAAAATTCTGAGTCACACAAAGCAATTCTAAACAAGATGTTCAGTACACAAAAAGCATTAAAGTATCTCTCTCTAGAAATCACTTCAGTGGCATGTAATCTCTAGATTTGTCAACACGTATTGAGCTCATTCAAAATGAACTCTTATTTATAGGAACATTCTAAACAGTCGGCTACCTCCTCAAATGGTCATATTTTTAGTCGAATTTCAGAGGGACCTGTACACATGTCACTCAAACAACGGTTAGTTAGTAATAGAAAGCACAACATCTTTTTATAACCAAAACAAGAATAAGAAAAAATATGGTCACTTAACCAAATTCATTTTTCAGAATGTAAGGAAAAAAATAAATTTCAGAGTCTAAAAAAAACCATTCAGTGTCTATAATATATGAATATTCAGATTCTGTCTTCAAATGAATTCGGAACCTGAATTCTATAGAATTCAGTACACGCTTCACTCAAACAACGGTTAGTTATTAATAGAAAGCATGACATCATTTTATAACCAAAACAACAATAAGAAAAAATATGGTCACTTAACCAAATTCATTTTTCAGAATGTAAGGAACGAATGAAATTTCGGAGTCTAAAAATAAATTCGGTGTCTATAATATATAAATATTCGGATTATGTCTTCAAATGAATTGGGAACCTTAATTCTATAGAATTCATAGTCTGAATTTCAAGGAAATTCTGAGTCTAAATTTCTTTAAAATTAGAAGTCTGAATTTTAAGGAAATTCAAAGTCTTAATTTCAAGGAAATTCAGAGTCTTAATATAGTAGACTTTGGAGTCTGAATTTCAAAGAAATTTTGAGTCTGAATTTCAAATAAATTCAGAGTCTAAATTCATAAGAATTAGAAACCTATACTCATAAGAGTTCGAAGTCTAAATTCAGTGAACCTGGAGTCTGAACTCATAAAAGTTTGGATTCTGAATTCAGAGAACTCAGAACCTGAACGCATAAAGGTTCAGAGTCTGATCTCAGAGAACTCCGAACCTGAACTCATAAAAGTTCAGAGTCTGAATTCAAAGAATTGGGAAACCAGAACTCATAAAATTACAGAGTTTGAATTCATTATAATTAGAAATCTGAACTCATAAATGTTTGGAGTCTGAATTCATTATAATTTGGAATCCTAATTCAGAAAACTCAGAGTCTGAACTTAGAAGAGTTCGGAGTATGATTTTGGATCCATAAAAAAGAATGCTTTATATCTATGTATATATATGATTCCATGTTTTTGGATATGAAACTGAATTTTATATTTAGAATATGAACTATTAAAACATGTTAAGGATAAATTTCCTTAGGGAAGGAAAATTTTCCTTATGAAGTTAAAACCTAGGAAAAATAAATTTTCCTTAAGGAAGAGTGTTTTTGATTTTCAAAACATAAAGGAATGGAAATGTCATAAGGAAACCTTATTGACTCAATAATATCTCCCTTTTTAGAAAGCAAAAAAATCCTTACGAAAAATAATATAAGGACTTAGAAATTTTTTATCTATACAATGAAAATAAAACTTATCTCCCTTAACACATGGGAAATGATGAATATGACTAACTCCCCCTTAGGCTTTGGAACCAATAAGGATCGTATTCTAGATTTTCGGAATGAGACATAAAGTCTTATTTCATTTGAAAATATTATTGGTTAATAACTCCCCTTTAGATAAACTCCCCCTTACTTAAGGCCATTTCTCTTTTACTTAGTATTCTTTTTTTTCTTTCTCCCCCTTTGTGATTTTCAAAAAGGAATATAGTGAATGGAAAAGTAAATATGGTACCTGAAATATCAGTACAAGATAACAAAATATATGAAGAGCCACCAAAAATTTCATTACGATTGGAAAAAAATTTATACAACAGAGAAGATACAACAAAAGATAAGAATTGAAAAGGTTTATCCTTCATTATCCTTGGGCATCACCTTCTTGACTATGGTCTTTAGCTTCTTGAGCTCCTTCTGGCCTTCTTCTACTCGCTTAAGAAGTTGATTTAGATCCTCTGATTTTTTTTCTAAGGATTTTATTTTTTCTTCCTGAGCCTTAAGAATATCATCCCGAGACTTCAAGGCTTCTTCTGGATTGGAAATATTTTCCTCAATCTCTATCCTATGTTCTATTTCTATTTTCCAGCTTTGGGAAACTGAATACAACTTCCCATTCAGATTTTTCACTTCTTGAATCCGAGAATTCTGTTCCAGAGTAGGATTCTCCCCAAAACTATTCGTGTGATCCTTGATCTTCACTTCTTCAGTGTCAAAGGCATCCTTGACACTATCTTGGAACTCATCAAAAATTCTCATGTCTTCTATAGTTTTTCTTGACCAACTGGTCATCTTCTTGCAGGATCTCTTGTGGGATTTTTAGTTTATGAAACAAGTTTTGAAATCTACTTCAATATTAAAACACTTATACATCACCATGGATACTGAATCTGATTTATAATTCAAGGAGTGTTAAAGTATTTTGTATATAGAATCAATTCTAGGAAATATTGTAATAGTTCCAACAAGATTCTTCAAGGAAAAGAATACGAAATATTGTACCAGAGAGGATGATTCCGAATATAAAATTTTTCTTAGTGAGGATTCTATTACTATATCAGCAACTTTCCTCTTTGAAGAACCACCAGATTATTTCTTATTAACCATAGCTTTGGTAGGTGTATCAAAAACCACCTATTTTCCCTTATCAACCTTTAGAATGGCTTCCTCATCAGGGGAATCTTGTTCACTATCAGATAATTGAACAATTTTGTCTTCCTCTATCTCTACCTTCTCATCTCCTGCCTTAGCATCTTCTGGATAAATGAAATCATGATTAGAGATTTTTTTTGAGATATCTTATTCACTTATTTTTCAAACATGTCATTTTCAACTTTCTCACCTTTCCCAGGGGTAACAAGCTTTGAATATTCTTCTTCAGAAGTTCTGATTGAGAGATTCTAATATATACTTTATTTCTCATGGAAATATTCTACTTGCTTAATCAACTTTGCGGTTTCACCACTGCTTTATTAATCTTCTTCAACTTCATCTACTACTCTACTTCTTTTTCTTTAACTTTCTCCAGAGTTATGAATTTCTTTCCAGGGGTCTCTGGTAAAGCTTCTACCAAGAAAAATTTTGGTACCAGATTGTTTTCGGAGGCTTTATCTATAGCCTTCAGAAGGGATTGCACAATCTCTACTTCATTCATCTTATTCTTTTGTTTCTTTTCTTTTGATTTATTTTCAATCTCATCAGCAGTAATTTCTTTTAAAGCTTTTGTATCAGCAGGATCCAAACCAAAGCTTGGATCACCTGCTTTCTTGTTCTTCTTATCTTCCCTTCATTTCACTATTACCTCATCCGGGTAAGCTTTTTTTCTTCTATGGTTTTGGAGGTTCCGATTGGATTTCTTTAGGCTCTGGGGTTTTCCTTCCTCTTCGACTTCCTTCAACTTCCTCTTCCTTACATCCTTTTTATATTGTTCATCCACCTCCTGTTTCTTCGGCATGGCTTCAGCTTATTCTTGTGGAAAGTCATAAAATTCTCTAGATTCCATAGAAAACCCGACTTTCATCCTTTTCAAGGTATCATCACTAACTAGCATGACTTTGAAATTCCTTGGATTTGAACTTCAAGGAATTTTAAAAGACTTCAAGCACTGAACAATTAGCTTTGAAATAATTGCTGGATACATAATGATCTGAGCCTTCAGATTTCCATTCTTTATATTCTCGATCGTAATTAGAATATTCTTAACCAAGTTTATCTTTCTTAAGTTCACCAGAAAATCCAAAATATACATGTCAGTCTTATTCAATGTATCCTTGTCACCTTTTCTTGGTATGATGAATCCTTGAACCCATAATTCAGGAATCCAGAAATTTGTAGACAGATGAGCAATCTTCAGAGACTTTACTTCAGAAAGTCCAAGAGAATCCATTTCCTTAACCTTATTGAAAATTACTTGATTATCAGGCAGTTTATGAGAACAAAACTCAGCTTCTCCTTCATACAGAATACTAACCAAGCTAGCATCCTTGGTGTATGAAAGAGAATATTTCTTCCCATATCTCTTGAAAGAGAACTTATATCTACCTTCTTCTTTGAAAAAACTTACTGCTTCATAAATTCAACTAACAAATATGGATATAATAAATCTTGATCTCTTGGATTCTATACGCAAACATTGTCCCATCCATTCATCTTGATGTTCTTTGAGATGATTAAATCATACATGGAAGAGAAGTTTGGATGCACCAACCTTTCTTTATAAACCTGCCACTCTGAGATTGGCTTGACAATTGACATGTATTCCTGAGAATAATCTTCGACATACATTCAGATTTGAGCAAGATCTGAGAAGTTCGGAACGTGATTAAGTAGAAGGGCAGAACATCAACACGCTAAATCTTGAGTTTCAATGTGGGAAAAACATTGGGGGGGGGGGGGGGGTCCTTTATATAGGTGTTTGAAGTGACATTTTAGCTTCCTTACTCAATCCAATGGTTGAAAAACTTTATGATCAGATCTGACAGTTGAGATGACAACTACAAGGAGTATTTGATAGAATCCAATCTTTTGAGGTTTTAAATAAAAACATCCTAATTTAAGTAAAAGAGAATCCAAAAAATTTAAAAAACAAAATGAAAAAACCAATAAGAAAAATGCAATTAAAAAAACGTAAGAAAGGAAAAATACCTTTTAGATTTCTAGGTAGATTGTTCGTAATGACGAAAATTCTTCTTGAAGAACATTAGATTCCAAAAATTTGATTATAAGAATTTTGAAAATCTGACTATGATTTTTTTTGAAAATATTCATTATGAAAAATTTAGAAAATCTTCATTATGAAAATTTAAAAAATCTTCATTATGAAAATTTAGAAAATCTTCATTAGGAAAATTTAGAAAATCGTCATTATGAAAATTTAGAAAATATTCATTATGAAAATTTAGAAAATGAAAAAAATTTAGACATCTAACAAAAAAATGTACTCCCCCTATGAAAAGTATTTTATTACTGTAAGGAGATAGGTTTCAACTAGAAGTTAACAAGGAATATTACCTTACGATTATCATTCATAAATTCTGTTTAATGTATTCAAATATTTTGTAAGGTAAAAAATTTGTGAAAATATCAGCAAATTGATCTTGCGTTGCGATAAATTGAAGAATGATATCTTCTTCTTATGTGTAATCCATAAGAAAATGATGCCTAATATCTATGTGTTTTTCACGAGAGTTATGTGCATGGTTTTTACATAGGGAAAAGGAACTGGTATTATCACAAAAAATTTGTGTTTTGGTAAGACTCATGCCATAGTATGTGAGTGTGTGTTGCATCCACAACACTTGAGCACAACAACTTCCAGCTGCTACATATTCAACTTCAGTAGTGGAAAGTGCTACTGAGTGTTATTTTTTTCATGACCAAGAAACTAATGAATCTCCTAAGAGATGATAAGTTCCGGATGTACATTTCCTATCAACTCTATATCCACCAAAGTTAGTATCCGAAAAACTTTTCAAAACAAATTCATTTCAAGAAGTATAAAAAAGTCCAAGATCCATGGTTCCCTTTAAGTAGTGAAAGATTGTTTTCACTACCTTTAAATGAGATTCCATAGGATTGGATTGATATCTTGCACATAAGAATACAAAAAACATTATGTCTGGATGACTAGCTGTCAAGTAAATTAGAATTCCTATCATACCTCTAAAAGATGTTTGATCTACTGGTTTCCTAGCTTCATCGAGATCAAGTGAATTTGAGGTACCAATTGGATTACTTATACTCTTAGGGTTTCCATATCCATAATTTTTAAGAATATATTTAATATACTTATGTTAGGATATATATATTTCTTTGGGTTTTTGAGAAATATGAAAACCAAAGGAAAATGTTAACTCACCCATCATACCCATTTCAAACTCAGATTTTATTAGATCCGCAAAGGCATCAGTTAAAGATTAATAAGTTGAACCAAATATAATGTCATCAACATAAATTTGAACAATCGAAACATTTTTCTTATCTTTATTTATAAAAAGGGTTGGATCTGCATTTCCCTTAACATAATTATTTTGAAGAAAAAATTTTGTAAGACTATTATACCAAGCTCGAGGGGATTGCTTAAGTCCATACAAAGATTTGGTAATTTTGAAAACATGTTAAGGATGTTTTAAATATTCAAAACCAGGAGGTTGTTTAACAAAAACTTCCTCTTGTACATAACCATTAACGAAAGCACATTTCACATCTGTTTGAAAAAGTTTGAAATTGAAAAATGTTGTAAAGGAAAGTAGAATATGAATAGATTCAATTCTGGCTACTAGAGAATAGGTTTCTTCATAGTCTATTTTTTTTGTTGATTATAGACATTAGAAACTAATCTCACTTTATTTCTTACAATGATTCCATTTTCATCACAATTATTTCTAAAAACCCATTTTACTACAATAATAGATGTTTCCTTAGGTCTTTCAACCAAGGTCCAAATTTTATTTTTTTCGAATTCATTTAGTTCATATTGCATAGCTTCTATCCAATCATCATCACCTAAAGCTTCATCAGTGATTTTTGGTTATAATTGGGAAAGAAATGCAAGATGTTCTACTTCATTTCTTAAGGAACTTCTAGTCCTCATAGGTTTATTTATATCACCAATGATACTATCGCTTGGATGATTCTTAAGAAACAACTAATTTGGGTTTTGTAAAACCTGTTCATCAACATAGGGTAGTAAATATTCAGGGGTAAATGTTTCAGAAATATCTTCTTGGACATTTTCCTTATCATAAGGATCTTCTAACAAAGATTGATAATAGGTTTTTGAAAACACATCCAAAGATGTACGTTGAGGTTGTTTAAAAACAAAAGGACCTGTTTCATCAAATTTTACACGTACTATTTCTTCAATAGTACAAGTATTTTTATTGAAAATTCTATAATCCTTAGAAGATGTGGAGTGCACAAAGAAAATTCCTTCATAAGATTTTGGTGGGAATTTGTATAGATTATCTTTAGTATTCAGAATAAATACCTTGCAACCAAAAAACTTGAAGTAGTAAAGTCTTGGTTTTCTACCATTCCATAACTCATAATGGGTTTTATTTAGAAAATGAATAATCAAAACTCGATTTATAGTATAATAAGAAGTACTTATAGCTTCAACCCAAAAATGTTTGGATACAGAATACTCACTCAACATGGTTCTTGTTATCTATTGAAGAATTCTATTTCTTCTTTCAACAACACCATTCTGTTGAGCTGTTTTGGGTGATGAGAAGTTATGGGTAATACCCTTTCTTCTACAAAGAGTTTCAAAATATGAATTTTGAAATTCTTCTCCATGATCACTATGAATATTTATAAAAGGGAGGTTTTTCTCATTTTTAACATGGGCTCTAAACCTTTTGAAATAAGAAAAATCTTCGGATTTCTTTTCTAGAAAATAGACCCACATAAATCTAGTATAATCATCAACTAAGACAAATAAAAAATATTTTCCTCTAATGCTTCTAGTTTGCGTTGGACCAAAAAGATCCATATGCACTAAATGTAATACATCAGTTCTGGAGACTTCACCAACAAATTTAAAACTGGATTTATGTTGCTTTCTATATTGACAAGGATCAAGAACTTTTGAATAATCAAATCTAAGCTTTGGTAGATCATTAACTAGTCTTTTCTGAGAGAGTTTTCATAGGTTCCTAAGTTTACAGTGACCTAGCCTTCTATGACATAACCAAGAATGATCTTCCATTGCACTAAGTAAAGGTAAGTATGGGCTCCTAAGGTCTTCTATGTTTAGTGTGTATACAATATCTTGCCTCTGGGTAGAAAGAATAAACTCTTCCTTGGAATTGTGTACTAAGCACTTTTCATTCCTAAAATTCACAAGGTAACCTTCATCACATAATTGACATATGCTAATGAGGTTGTGCCTAAGACCCTTAAAAAATATAACATTTGAAATTAATTTTTTTCCAAGAAGAACGATGTAACCTATACCAATAATTTATCCCAAAGAATTATCTCTGAAAGTTACTTTTCCTACTTTCATCTTGATAATATTTTCAAAGATGTTTTTGTTACCAGTCATATACCAGGAACAAGCACTATCCATGTACCATGTATTGCAGTTGGCACTTTCTTTACTTTCATGAAAATAAGAGTGTTAGGCTTTCAGAACCCAAGCTTTCTTAGATCTGAAAAATTCAGGAAGAAAAATATTGGGAATCCACATCTTCTTTGACAAATAAGGTTTATGAAATCCTAAATACTGGGTTTTGTTTAGGGAACAATTTCTTTCCCAATTCCCACCACACTGACACTTAGTAAAGAATAGAGCACTTTGAGGAACAAAATAATTGTTACTAAAATCAGTTTTGAACCAGTATAACAAAAACCAAAACTATTCATTAATGGTCAGATTTGAGAACACATCTTATCAAAATTTACCTTACTTAAGGTAAAGTTTGACAAACACTTCCTCAAGGAAAATATTTCTGACTTTAGTCTAATAACTATGTTCTTGTATTCCAAAACATTAGTTTTAGAACTAGAGTTAGGCTCGAAACCATTTTTCTTAGAAATTACATTTTCTAGATCCTTAGAAAGTTTATCCTTCTTAGAATTTACTTCCTCAAGATTTTTTAAATAATTTCAAATTTAAGGGTTTTCATATCAAGATCTTTAGAAAGATCTGATATTTCCTTAGTAAGAATAGTATTATTAGAATTTTCCTTATCAAGATTTTTCTTGAGTTTTGAATTCTCATTCTAAAGAAGACTAGAAAACCTATAAATTTCTTCATAGGTAGGTAAAGTATTATCTTATTGAGAAGAATATTCTTCATCAGAAGAGTTATAATATTTATCACTACTATAATTAGATTTCAAAGATACATTGGTCATGGATTTAACATCGTGTACCTTAGCCATTAGACAAAGATTTTCAATAGTTATTCTGGCTATTAAACCAAGATTATTCTGTCCAAAAGATTTCTAATTTGATGATCCATCTGAAGAGTCTCAACCACTAGCACTCCAGGTGTCTTTAGCTTTCAAGACTTTCATAGCTCTATCTTTGTTCATCCTTTGAGAAATATTGGATAATTCATTTTCTGAAGAGTCACTTCCAATAGATTCAGATTGAATAACAACCTTCTTAGATTTAGATCTTGTAACTCTCTTAGGAGTCTTGGATTTCATATGATTTGAAGTTTTTGTAAAAGCAACACACCCATTCCTATTCTTCTTCTTAATATTATCAGCATATCTCTTCATTCTAGTCTCATGTTGATGAGGTGTTCCAAATATTTCATCATGGGAAATCTGAGTAACCTTTCTATTCTCATCAATATCAGTTATCTAGGATTCCCACTCATTGGGCATGATGTCTATGATTTTTTCCACAAGAGATTCATCATCTAATCCTCTCTCACTCATATATTGTAAACTATTAACAATAGTCATGAATCTCTGTTTCACCTTACATATGGATTTCCATAAGGAAAGAAGAAACCATGATATTCTGCTCTGAGCATGGCTCTTCTAGTTTCAATAACTTTGGAAGTTCCAAATTGTGTAACTTCAAGCTTCTTCCAAATACAATTTGCTGCTTCACAATATGAAATTTGTCTATATATATTTCTAGTCATAGAACAAAGAAATGTATTGTGTACCTTATAATTCAGTTGATATTCATGATTTTCTTGGTTGGTGAAAGTATTGACTTTGTTATCAGGGATTTTATATTCTCCAGTAAGCATAACAAAATTATCTACTCTAGTATTGATAATAAATGTCTTCATGCGATCTATCCAATATTCGTAATCATTCCCATAAAAAATAGGTGGTCTAGTAGGATTTCGGTTGTCTATGGAACCAAAATTCATTCCTATAATCTTAAGAGAAAAAATCTCCACACAAAATTTTTAGTAATAATGTTTTTAAACAAGGATAAGAAAAATATAGAACAACAAAAACTTGAGCAAGAAAACTTATATGTGAATATATGTATTTCAGATTCCTCCTCTGATACCAATTGTAGGATCGAAATGATACTAATTGTAGTATCATAATAATGATGCATATTCTCAATATTAAGGGGGGGGGGTGAATTCAATACTTTAAAATTCCTTTGGAACTTTTAAAGATGGTAATGTTTAAAAAAGTTAAACAAGGTAAATTCACAAGACCTCTAAGTTCTAAAAACTTTCTTGAATCCGGAAAAGTGGTTCAGGAAATGAAACTTAAAAAAAGTTTACAAAGATAAAGATTATACCTTAAAGAGTATAGAATCTCACTAAATCAGAGTATAGGTATAATGAATTATAATACAGTTATACTTTACTCAACAATAAAAATTTCAACGGAAGACTTGAAACAAAAAAAGTAACAAGTAGTAAATATTTTAACCCAAAGAGAAGGGTATCCAATAATCTTGGATAAAGGTCCCTTGATTTATACTTTCAAGAAAGTCTGTATTACCCACACTAGGGTAATCCCTCGATATGAAGACCAGAGTATGTCTTGCTATCCTCGCAAGCCCTCAACTTCAGGGTAGTCGACACCTCTATCTTCCTCAGCAATGATGTCATCAAACTTCAAGGTAGTCAGCACATCTTTCTTCTCATCCCCAGAAGCCCTCGAATGTACTTAGTAACATTTAGAGTCGTACAAAGAAATTATGAAGAAGATGTTCAATACGCACAAAGAATTAAATTCTATCTCTCTATAGAAATCACTTCAGCAACATGTAATCTCGAGATTGATCAACTTTTATTGAGCTCGTTTAAATGAACTCTTATTTTTAGGCACATTCTCAACAGTCAGATCACTCCTCCAACGGTCATATTCTTCCTCGAATTTCAGAGGGACCTGTACATGTGTCACTCAAACAACGGTCAGTTAGTAATGGAAAGCATGACATCTTTCTAAAACCAAAAAATGTATAAGAAAAAATATGGTTACTTAACCAAATTCATTTTTTGGAATGTAAGAAAAAATGGAAGTTCAGAGTCTAAACAAAAACAATTCGGTGTCTATAATATATGAATATTTGGATTATGTCTTCAAAAGAATTTGAAACCTGAATTCTATAGTATTCAGAGTCTGAATTTCAAGGACATTTTGAGTCTGAATTTCAAGGAAATTCAGATTCTGAATTCATAAGAATTGGAAACTTGAACTCATAAGATTTTGGAGTCTAAATTCAGAGAACACAAATTATGAACACATTAATGTTTGGAGTGTGAATTTAGAGAACTCAGAACCTGAACAGATAAACGTTCGGATTCTGAATTCAGAGAACTCAAAACTTTAACTCATAAAAGTTCGAAGTCTGAATTCAGAGACTTTTGAACATGAACTCATAAAATTTCGGAGTCAGAATTCATTAGAATTATGAATCTGAACTCATAAAAGTTCAGAGTCTGAATTTATTAGAATTTGGAATCTGAATTCAGAAAACTCGATGTCTGAACTCAGAAGAGTTCGGAGTCTGAATTCAGATCTTGAAAATAGAATTCTTTATATCTAAGTATATATATGATTTTGGGGTTTTGGATATGAAACTGAATTTTATACTTTGAATATGAACAATGAAAACATGGTAAGGATAAATTTATTGAGGGAAGGAAAATTTTCCTTATGTAGTTAAAACATAGGAAAAAAAATTCCTTAAGGAAGAGTGTTTGTGATTTTCAAAACATGAAGGAATGGAAAGTTCATAAGGAAACCTTATTGACTCAAAAACAAGGTTTGGTCAGTTACTTGTCCCTGGATCACTCTAGATATATTCCCAAGAAAATATAGGAAGTAACCGGTCTATAAATTCTCTCACAAATGAGACATATGATATGGGACAATCACTCAAGACATTATTAACAATAATAAATCAATTCACATGAATTTCAGAAATTCAAAGCATGAAATATGGTTACAGAATTTCAATTATATTAATAAATTAATTTCTCCAAATCATTGGTCATCATTTCAATATCTATGCTTCATATTTAAAAATTAAATTCTCTATTTCAATAATTTAATCATATGACAATTGAATTCTATGACCTGGCATCACTGGCTTCGTAAGATTATCTTGTCTCCTAGATTAGACAAGTAAATAAAAATTTATGTGTGGGAATGAAATTTTATCTTTAAAGCTCAAAATATTTTTTGGAGGAAAATGTATGTAGTTAAAAATATAGACAATGAAAATGAGCTCCCATTTGAAAATAACGCTTCAATGCTCATCTTTCAATGTTTGGGGCTTCCTTCTACCATTATGATCCTAGAAAACAAAATTGATCAATTAATCAAAATAATCATTTCATTTAAGCTCAAAATGAAAACAGGGAGGGGGCCGCATGGTAAATTATTTCCTAAGAAATGAAATTCAAATCAAAATTTCTAGAAATCAAGTAAAGATAAATCTTGGTATGACCCCCAAGTGGCAAATGGATTTTTTTACTACCTTCATAGGGTAGTAACAACTGTTATTCAATGTTTGATGGTGGTTGGGGATTCATTGAACTAAACCACCACATGTGGTTTTTCTTAACATCCACTTCTTTTTTCTGGTTTAGGGGGACTCCATGGATAGATTACACCATATATTCCCCCTTTAAAATGTGGTAGAACTTTCATGGTGAGGGTTCGAAGAATTATGGAACCTCCTCCACCATTTCTGCTACTTGTGAAACATTCTCCTTCTCTTCTTGTAATCCCTCTACTGAATATTCGACGTATTTAGGTAGATCAAGGTGTTACTCAATGGGTGAATCTTCTTTTTCTTCTTCATCATCCAGGGCGTAATATGAGATGACCGAATCTGAAAATTAAAAACTATTAGGGGTGATACTCTAATTAGTTTCAATTAAATTAAAAGAGTTTGAGTTTATGATTTTATCACATACCTGACTCGTTTTGAAATTTACCTCTTCATAAATTGAATTTCTTTGTTGGAGTTGATACTCACTTGATGGAGGGAGTTAGTCGGGCTCCTCCACCTCAATTTTAGCTTCAATAACATGGATTTATTCAGTGAATTCTGGTAAGACCAGTGGAAATTCATTCTTTACCTAGAATCTTTTTTAGTCATCATGTAGTTCATTAACCATGGCCATCAAACATTCTGGTGAGATCCATGTTTCTATGCCTATTTCCATCTACTTGACCATTATCATAAGCACATCAGCTCTTCATTGGAAGGCCTCCTCAGTGTTGTCTGTTTATTGTTCTTGAATATATGATTAATTTTGAATCCATGTATAATAATAATCATTTGAATACATAATTGAAATATTTTTTTTTGTTTAAAAAAAATGAAATCTAACTAAGATGTGAAAATAGAAAAAGTAAATGAACTAACAATTAGCTCCCCGGTAACGTCACATGTTCTGACACACGCTTATCATGGGGCATGGACAGAAACAAATATATTTTTCTTAATGCATCACAGTGGATGATTAGGGACACCTCTCTTGAGGATCCTTTTTGTGTGGTTCAATTACATTATTTAATTCAACTAATCTATCTCTTTTTGGGTTTTTTTATTATTCAAAACAAGGACATGTAAATCAAGAGTTCTAAATTTATACTAATATGCATGTCAAATAGAATTAATTTAAGAAGAAAGGACTTGGTTTTGGGGTTCAGTGAGGGATTCAATCATTATTATCCTTTATATGTTTGATTTTAGTTTGATAACTCAAACATGAAATATCATGTTTGAATTAATATTATTTTCCAGAATAGAAATAGTTTGAGCTGCAGGTCATTAGGGACCATCACCCAATCAGGGATATTTTACTCTCCCAAGCATACTACTCATGTTTATCACAAATTTTTTATAAACATTAAATACAAATCAAGAACACCTTGACCTCCCCTCGGGCCAAGCTTGGGAGTCAACCACTCATTTTTGAGAGTATGAGATCACAATGGTGGATGGATTGGAGAGAGAGAGAGGAGAGAGAGAGAGTAAGAATAAATAATTTATAATGATTGTTAAAATAATATTAATAATAATTAATAATATTATTATTATAATTAGGAAAATTGTATTTGAAAAAGGAGATAGAGAAAATAAAATATATTTAAAATAATAATGTGATAATGATAACAATAGTAATAATAATATCATTATTAATATTTTTTAGTACTAATAATAATGATAATAATACTAATTATTAAAATTAGATAATTGAGAAAAACAATTGTGGGATAGACAAAGAAACACAAATGAATGGATTAATAAAACTAAAATATCAATTAAAAATGAAAACTAAGACAAAAAAAAATGAAAATAAAATAAAAAGAAGAAATTATGGGTGGATAGAGGAGCAACACTAGCCCATGCCTCAGTGGGATCCCTCCTTGGCTGTGGGTGCTGAGCTGATGACATGGGAAGGAGGTGAGGGTCTTTTTTTAAAGGCATAATTATTCCTCTGAAGCATTTTGTGTTGTCATATTAAATGGACTATTCACACATGGACCCCTTAATAAACATTGTTAATAAATATTTTGTCCCTTCACCTTCCAAATTTCAGCTCATTTGGAAACCGAATGTATAGGTTATTATTTTTTGGTTAGCAGTTTCATTGTTTGGTTGAAGGTTTCAGGATGGTTCCTCCAAAAGTATGACATCGAATGGCAACCTTAATGACTTTAAAACTCCCCCAAATATGTATTATATTCATCCCTATTTGTCCTCGTTTTATCCTAGGTGAAATCACCTCAATTTAATGTGTGTAGGTCGAGATGTGGTTCTGTTATGGTGGTGGGGTCCATGATGTCTCCCTGAAAAAATGATCAACCTCATTGATTTTTAAGACCTCTAGATTGTAGAATCAACCCCTAGTCCAGAATAGAACGTTTAAGTAAATAAAATAAGGATTCCAAAAAAATAAATAAATTTGAAATATATATTTAAATAAATAACCAAAATAACCTTGACCTAAAAATCTATCAAAAATCAAGAAATATGAACTTTTCACAATTTAGCCCATTTTCATTCTATAATTCAAAATACCCATTATTTTAGTAAAACATTTAAATACATGGGTTTTTTCGTTGAAAAAAATTAAAAAAAATCTTCATTATTTTTATCAAAAATATGCACATAAGTTTACTCCGTTGAATACCCCCACACTTAAACAATGCTTGTCCTCAAGCATAAAATACCAATATGGATAACAGAGTAAACTAATGTTACCAATATTCAAATTCCAATGAAATAAAAAAAATCAATGTGAAATTAAAATTTCAAAAATCCACATAAAATATCAATTTAATTTCCTATTTTTCAGAGAAAAAAATAATTCACATATTTTACTTTTCCACTTCGAAAATTGATGGAACTTCTCCTATCATTCATTAAAGATCCTTGATTCATTATTATTAAACATGTCGAGTCCTGATTTAGCTCACTTTTGATTCATTTCTCTAACCACTCATGATATAATTCATGTAGAATTATGCTCATATTATGAGAACATTATCCTTATCCATAGGATTGTAAATAAACTACTTTCTCCACTTTTTAATGTCAAAAGACACATAAAGTCTTAAGTACTTGCAATAAACACTCAAATGACTGTAAGGCTTAAGGTTGGTGCGATTTGATGCTTTAAAAATTAAGTCTCAAGGAGGAGGTTTATCTCTTAATTACAATGAATAATATCAAAAAGTGTAATGAAATTCTTCCCTTCAATGTAGCAACCCTCACTTCCCCAAAACTAAAATTAATGTCATGATAAAATATGCATAATAAATGATTTATGAACCCTGTTAAATATTTTTTTACTTTAGTTAATTTTTTTATTTTTCTCGAAAATTATGATTAGATAAAAAATCACATCTATAACCTAACCACATACAATCAAAATATCATGTGTCTGAGAAATGGTGATTTTATGTTCTCCCAAATCACAACCCATTTTTCTCATTTTTTGGATCTTTTTTCCCTTTTAATCATTTTTAATTCAAGAGGGGAACACAATAGAGTGTAATGAATGATTCCAAAACCTTTTACAATTCCAAAATAATACCCCATACTTATTTTATACAATGTGTATCATCCAGTCCACCATGATTCTCTATACCCAAACAATTCAACTTTAAAATATCAGGTAAATACTAAGAGGAGGGTAATAAAGGATAAAAAAAGTTTGAAACCTGGATCATCCCTATAAATGTCATTCCTGGTATCTATGGGATAAAATAATTATTGATAGAAAGGTAGTATTTTAAGGAAAAGTACATTTTCAAAGTATGCCTCAATAATTTTTAATCTATTTTATTTACAGTAAAATCTTTTCCAACTTTCAATACAAGTTCTGGGCTATTATATGTCCCAAGATCACTCTAGAAATATTCTCAATAACAAACAGGAAGTACTTGGTCTAGAAATACTCTCAGGAATGAGACATACGATGTGGTATAATCACTCAATACATGATTAACAATAATAAATCAATTCACATGAATTACATAAATTAAAAGCATAAAAAATGGTTAGAGAATTTCATTTATACGAATCAATTAATTGATTCAAATCATGGGACATCAATTCAATATCTATTCTTCATATTTAAAAATTCAATTCTCCATTTCAATCATTTAATCATATCAACATTAAAATATAAGACATGGAATCACTGGGTTCCTAAGAAACTCATGTCTCACATATTAGTCATGTAAATCATAACTTAAGTGTGGGCATGCAAATTTATATTAAATTCCCAAAAAATGTTTTTGGAGAAAAATTTATGAAGTTAAAAAGATATACAATAAAAATGTAATCCCTTTTGAAAATAAAGCTTCAGTCCTCATCCTTCAATTTTTGGGGATTCCTTCTACCATTATGATCCTACAAAAGAAAATTACCCACTTAATTAAAATGATCATTTAATTTAAGCTCAAAATGAGAAGAGAGAGGGGGCCGCATGATAAATTATTTCTGTAACACCCGAGAATTTTATGAGAAATATTTTGTTTTTATGTTATATAAATCATCAAAGGAATCATTCAGTACACACAACATTAGCTTGACTTGCTTTACACGTAACCGTGGCCTTCCTCGATAGCTTGCGTCGTACGCAAAATCGAGTTTCACTAAACAATGATATGCTATTAAAATATTATTAAAACTAGCCGTTATGAATAGTAATAACCACTTTTTGAAATTTTGTAAATTTTATTTTTCAAAATGGACTTCATTTTTGGGTTCGGAATATCGAAATTAGCTTAGGGTGAAATTTTGGTACTTTTCGGATAACTTTCATATTCTGATGAATAGTGAAAATTATTAAATTTTAATTAAAAACAACTTTTTTAATCGAAATAATTAATAGTGATAAATTATTAATTTGAGTGGTTTTAAAGTATATTTAAAATATATTTTTACAATTTAATACAATGTTGTTCATTGGATGTAATTTCACATTTAAACCAGACATAAACAAGTGTCAATCTTTTGATAGTTATTATCTCTTAAAAACACGCTATTTGTCTTGACGACGAGAATTAATTTTTAAATTAGTTAATGTAACTGATATGTTTTGAATTTGGTAAAATAAACATCTTTTTTGAATTCATAATATCAAATATATCCTAGGCCTAATTGTTGGTATTTTTCTGGAAACTTTCATTTTTTTATGAATAGTGAAACCCCTATGTGGTAGTTAAAAAACTGAATTTTTTCATAAAACTTAATTTTACCACTTCTGTGAGTGGAATTTTAAAAATCCGAGAGACACGGTTAATATCAAGGACTAAAATGTGGTTCAATGAGATGAAAATAATTTTTGGTGAATAGTAACTTTTTACTTTTTTTACCACGGTTAAAAGTAAATAGGGTAGTTAAGGGTAGAAATGATATTATTATTAACCTAAAACATGTGATATTTTTATTGGATATTTTTAATTCGACCAAAAACAACCTTAGGAATAACATATGACCATTTAGGCCCACTTTGATTAGATTAGGACATTTATTATTAATTTATTTAAAGAAGGGTTAAAATAGTTAAAATCAATGTTTAATAACTAAAGAATTTTTAATATAGTGTTATACATAAGATAAATTCGACTATAAATATTAATTAGAAAGATAAAAAGAGTTCTACATAATTGAATTTTATTTGTAATTTTTAGACTTAAAATAATTTAATTTATTTATGATACAATGATGATGCAGTAATTATCTTATTAATGAAATATTGACATAATTGATGTTATAAATACCCAAATAAATGTAATTTGAGACTTTTTATGAATTCCAATAATTTTATATGTTAATATGACATGTTAGTATAGATTTAATTAAATGTTTACGAACTAATAATTCTATTACGAGTTTCACAAAAATCAATTTCCAAATAGTGTCAAAATTGACATAAAATAGTTTTTAAAACAAATACTATATTATTAATTGTTATTTTATTCCTAAAAATATAAGGTTTGGACAAATGACTTATATAAGTTTATATATATTAATAATAAACAACTTGGGGTTCTTTTGGCTTGATATTGTATGTTTATTAACCTTATAGTGTAAGAAAACAAAAAGACATGGTAAAAGTTAAATTATCTAACTAAATGTTAAATCTAAATGATAAGGTTAAAATTGATACCTAAACTTGTTTAAATTATATTGGATGAGTGTATTTCGACCCATACCCTCCTTAAATTCTAAATATATCAATTTGGAGCTATTAAAAACCGAATTTGACTTTATAATAAAATAATATTTTTTGTTATTCCAAAGGTTCCCCTCTCCTCCCTTATAAAAGGGCACCTCCTCCCTCTCTTCCTCACACCACTTTGAGCCTTCAAGATCGGAAAACCCATGCCAATATCTCCTCTCCACTTTCCTAGAAACATCCTAGAGGTCCTGTTCTTCTTCAAAGACCAATTTTAGTGCCCTAAGAGGATGTCTCAAAGAGGCGCATCAAAGAAGAGGTAATACCCGTTACCGATTATTTCATCTTTATTTCTTCTTCTACTTATTCTTATTTAGTTGTTTCATTATGAAGTATTAACATAAGTATCACTCATATAATGATATGTTATTATAAGTATGAAACAACCCTATTTCACCATCTATCCATCCTACAGAAAACAAAATCACAATGCTTGCGTACGTACGGAATACCGTCTCCACGCCGTGGTGTAATCTATTTTCCACCACCACCTTACTTGGATGGGTATAATGGTGTAAATAATTTCTATATATGATTATTGTAAAGTTATATAGATTCTTAAATAGTATACATACACTCCATTACAATTTCATTATCATGGGAACGATATCATCGCTCGTGCGTACGTACGGAATACCGTCTCCACGATGTGATGCGACTCATTCTATATGACATTCATTGCATAATGATTATATAAATGAATTGAATGAATTAATATGATATATATTACACTAATACCATTCTTTAAATGATGTATATATAACCTAAAAATAAGAATAATAATTTATTCGACAAAACACACATAAGAACAAAAAGTAATAAACACCCGAATAACAAGTAGTAATGAAATATTACTAATAAGAAGCCAAGAATATGACCATATATGATATCATAAAAATAATTATGATTCTGTAATAAGTCAATAACATTATTTAAATCATTATACAGGAGTTTCAGATATTTACGAAGCAAATCGGACCTAAGGTAAGGGAAAATATCACAATCTCATTTTTATCCGAGATTGTTTATACTTTGGTATTTACTGGGGTGTATTTTATCATCCACATCCATGTTCCCTCAATATTTCATATTGTTTTCATCCACAAAAAATTGTTTAAATAAAATTTTACCCTTCGATGAGTTTTTAGTAAAAGATATGAAAGGAATCTTTTGTCGTTTTTCGTACGAGGTACTTTTTGACTTTTCTGACAAAAGTACGAGAAGAATGTTTTTTTAACTTATACAGAATGAATGGATTTTTAAAACATTATTTCCAAGAATATTCCTTTACAAGTTTTCAATTTTATTTTTAATCAACTTCTTTTATTTCAAAATTTTATGACATGTTAAGAAAGGAAAATGTTTTTGAAGTAGAAAGGATATTTTCATCAAGAATGGAGTTCAAGTGTTTTATCAAAATTATTTTCCATATAAGATAATAAAGGGTTATGTTTCTATCTATCTTGTTACATTGATTTGATTATATTTTGATGGAATTATTTTTATGAATTACTTTATCTTATATGAATTTTTTTATGATGTCACGATGTTTAAGAATCCCATTTTTATTATATGGGTTATGCTATGATGTATGGTATATGATTTTGTGGCACACATAAGAATGGTATCATTATGAGATGGGTGGGACCTATATCTCCGTACAATGCATTGGGTAAAGATTTTATATCTCATGAGATAGACATGGCTGGAATGGCAGGTTAAACCGGTTCAGTGAAACATGACTGAAACGAGGAATGAACTCGGTTCAGAAATGGACTTTGTCCACTAAGATAGTCTTGGCAATGAGTCTTGACTAATAAGAAATGATTATATATGATTATGTGTGTATTCCACAAAGCATCATGTTTTATGTTATGATTATTGGGATTACATTTCACTTCTATGATTTATCCCATGTTATGATCTCTTTTGCAGGATAAGATTTTCAAAATGTTATGTTCTTATAAATATGATATGTTTGATATTTCTTTTGTTTACCCTTAATGAGAATTTGAGCTCACCATTTTGTATGTGTTCTTTTCCCCAGGTCAGGAAGAAGGATATTAAGTAGGATATTCCATAAAGGGACTCTAGATATGATGAAATAAATGGGAGACAACGTAGATGATTAATGAACCAGTTGTTTATGTTTCCCAGTTTCTAAAGACACTATACCTATATGGTCCTTTCATGGTTTTGTTATATGTTGTAATAAGTATGATTCAATTTTTATGTAATAACAATGTATGTAATGTATGGGTTGTTATAATTTCCAAGTAAATGAAACTAAAATCTAAATTCCTAGAAATAAAGTAATGAAAAATCATGGTATGACCCCCCAAGTGGGCCCTCGATTATTTTATTACTTATGGAGGGAAGTACTAGATGTTATCCAAAGTCGGATGGTGGTTGGAGATTCTTTGACCTGAACCACCATATATGGTTTTTCTCAGAATACACATCTTTTTTCTTGTTGAGGAAGAATCCATGGATAGAGTACACCAGATACACACCTTTCACAATGTGGTACAACTTGCATGGTGGGAGTGGGATGAAATATGGAACCTCTTCCACCATCGTAGTTACTTGTGTAACATTATCCTTCTATTCTTGTACTCCCACTGGTGAATATTCAATGTCCTTAGGTAGCTCAAGGTGTAACTTAATGGGTAAACCTTCATTTTCCTCTTCATCCTATAGGGCATAATATGAGACGGACGAATCTGAAAATTCAAAACTATTAGGGGTGATACTCAAATTAGTTTCAATAAAATTAAAAGATTTTGAGTTCAGGATTGTATCATCTCCCTAAGCCGGCTCGACTTTAATCTCTTCTTCAATTGAAAGTGCCTCTTGGAGTCGATATTTACTAGACGGAGGTAGGTAGTAAGGCTACTCCACCTCGAGTTTGTCATCAACTACATGGATTTCTTCAGTGAAATTCGGGAAGACCAGTGGAATATACTTCTTTTCCTCGAATCTTTTTATGTCATCTTAGAGTTCATCAGCTGTGGCGATAAAATCTTACAGTGAGGTCCATTTTTCTATGCCTCTTTCAATATGTTTGAACATTATCATAATCACATCAACTCTTCCATGGAGGGCCTCCTAAGTGTAGTCTATTTATTGTTCTTTAACCTATGAGTAGTTGTTTGTCCATGTAGAATAATAATCACTTGAATTAATCACAGAATGATTTATTTTAGTTTTTTTGAAATGAAATCTAACTAAGATGTAAAAATAGAAAATGTAAATGAACTAATGATTGGATACCCTGCAACAATGCCAGTTTTGATGCACTCCAGTCTCAGGGCAAGGACAAAAACAATTATATTTTTCCTAATATGGCAAATTGGCTGACCATGGTCATTAATATTGAGGATCTATTCAGTGTGGTTCAATTACATTATCTAATTCACCAAATCTATATCTTTTTTTTTTTGGATTTTGATTATTAAAAAAATTACATGTAAAGCAAGGATTCTAAATTCATTCTATGATGCAAGTCTAAATAGAATTAATTTAGGAATAAATGACTTGGTTTTGGGGTTTAGTGAGGTATTAAATCATTATTATCCTTTATATGGTTGATTTTAGTTTGATAACTCAAAAAATAAATCTTTTTTTTGAATCACTATTCTTTTCTAGTATAGAAATAGCTTGAGCCGCATGTCATTGGGGACCACCACCCAGTCATGGAAATTCGCCTCTCCCAAGAATACTACTCAATTCTATCACAAATTTAGAATACACTTTAAAGAAAATTCAAGAACACCTTGACCTCCCCCCAGGCCAAGCTTTGAGGTCAGCCTCTCATTTCCAAGGTTAAGAGATCACAATGGTGGATTTATTATAGAGAGAGATAGAGGGGAGGGAGTTAGAAATAATAAATAATTTTTATTGATTTTTAATTTAATAATAATAATAATTAGTTTTATTATTATTATAATTATGAAAATAGTTTTTGGAAAAGGAGAGGGAGAAAATAAAATAGCTTTAAAATAATAATGTGAAAATGAAAATAATTATAATAGTAATAATAAATTTTTTTTATTTTTTTTATTACTAATAATAATGATAATAATAAAAATTATTAAAATTATATAATTAAGAAAAAGAATTGCGAGATGGATAGAGAAACACAAATGCATGGATTAATAAAAATAAAATTTTGAATTACAAATGAAAACTAAGACAAAACTAAAATGAAAATAAAATAAATAGAAAAAATGATGGGGGAAGAAGGGATCTACAGTATCCCATACCTCAGTGGGACCCCTCCTTGGTTTTGGGTGTCAACTTGATGATTTCAGAACGATGTGAGGGCCTCCTTTTATAGGTAGAATTTTTCTTTTGAAATATTTTAGGTTGTTGTCCCATTAAATTGACGATTCATGCATTGAACCTTTCATGAAAGTTGTTCATATATTTTTGGTTCATTCACCCTTCGAATTTTAGCACATTTGGAAACTGAATGCATGAGTTATTATTTTTTCATTAGTGGTTTCTTTTTTCAGGAGAAGGTTTCTAGGAGGTTCATCCAAACGTATAACATTAAATGGAAACATTAATGACATAAACACTCCCCTGAATATGTTGTAGAGTCATCCCTATGTTTCCTTGTCTATCCTAGGTAGAATCACCTCAATTGATAGTGTGTAGGCTGAGATGTGGTTCCCTTACGTTGGTGGGGTCCACGCTGGCTACCTAGAAAAATCTACGACTTCATTGATTTTTAAGGCCTCTAGATTACTGAATCAACCCCTGGTCTACAATACAAT
The DNA here is from genome assembly GCA_963277665.1 of Viscum album. NCBI lineage: Eukaryota > Viridiplantae > Streptophyta > Magnoliopsida > Santalales > Viscaceae > Viscum > Viscum album. Next base: position 1,775,669,489 of record OY728153.1, on the reverse strand, counting down.
GTTGAAGGAAATAAGTTAAGGATTCTTAAAAAAATAATCACTAAATTTGGAATTATAAAATTTTAATAAATGACCAAAATACCCTTGATGTAAAAATCTGTCAAAAATCAAGAAATATGAACTTTTCAAAATTTAGACCATTTTAATTCTATATTTAAAAATACACATTATTTTAATAAGACATTTAAATACATGGGTTTTATCATTGAATAACTTTTAAAAATATTCATTATTTGATCAAAAATATTCACATAAATTTGCTCAGTCAAATACCCCCACACTTTAACCATGCTTGTCCTCAAGCATAAAATCTCAACATAGAAATTAGAGGTCACCAATGTTACCAATATTCAAATTCCAATGCAATTAAATTAACAAAAATTCAATGTGAAATTAAAATTTCAAAAATCCACAAAAAATATAAATTTAATTTCCCATTTTTCAAAGAAATAAAAACTTCACATATTTTACTTTTCCCCTTTGATAATTGATGGAACTTCTACTTTTATTCTTTAAAGATCCTTGATTCATTATTATTAAACATGCCGAGTCTTTATTTACCTTACTTTTGATTATTTTATCTAATAAATCATTATACAATTCAAGTATATGTATTCTAATATTCTGAGAACATGATCCTTATCCATAGGCTTGTAAATAAACTAATTTCTTTACTTTGTAAAGGAAAAAGACACATAAAATCACGAGGACTTGCAATAAAGGATCAAATGAATATGAGGATTAAGGTTGGTAGGATTTGATGCTTTTAAAATTAAGGGTCAAGAGGAGGTTTATCTCTTAAGTATGATGAATGATATCAAACACTGTATTGATTTTCTCCCCTTTAAGGTAGCAACACTCACTTCCCCAAAAATCAATGTACGATCATGATCAAATATGAATAATAATTGATTTGTGAACGCTCTTTATTTTTTTTTAATTATGTACATTTTTTTTATCTTTTTTTGAAAATTTTGATTAGATAAAACCTAAAATCCATCACTTAACCATAGAAGATCAGAAGATCATCGGTATGAAAAATGGTGATTATTTGTTCTCCCAAATCACAACCCATTTTTCTCATTGTTTGGAAGTTATAGTAATTTTTTTCATTTTGCTCATTTTTTTAATTCAAGAGGGGAAAAAATAGAGTATAATGAATTATTTGAAAACCTTTTACAATTACCACAATAATACCCCCACACTTCTTCCTTATAATGTATATCATCCAGTCCACCATGATTCCCTATACCCCCACACTTCAACTTTAAAATAACAAGAAAATACTAAGAGGAGGGTAGGGATGGATAAAAATGGAATGAAACATGGCTAATCCCTATGATGGTAATTCATGGTATCTATAAGCTAAAATAATTATTGATGTAAAGATAATATTTTAAGGAAAAGTATCTTTCCAAATTATGCCTCAATCATTTTAAATGTGTTTTTTCACTATTATAGCTTTTCCAAGTTTCATTAAAAGTTCTGTTCAGTTACATGTCCGAAGATCACTCTAGAAATTTTCTCAAGAATAAATATGAATTACTTGGTCTAGAAATTCTCTCATGAATAATACATATGATTTGGGACAATCAATCAAGGCATTATTAACAATAATAAATCAATTCACATGAATTGAAGAAATTGAAATCATTAAATATGGTTATGTAATTTCAATTATATGAATCAATTAATTTCATCAAATCATGGGTCATTATTTCAATATATATTCTTCATATTTAAATATTCAATTCAACATTTCAATTATTTAATCATGTGACCATTGAAATCTAAGACAAGACATCACTGGGTTCTTAAGATTCTCATATCTCCTAGATTATTCAACTAATGAATAATTTAAGTGTGGGATTTAAATTTTATCTTTAAATCTCAAAAATGTTTTTGGAGAAAAATATATGTAGTTAAAAAGATAAAAAATTAAAATGAACTCCCTTTTGAAAATAATGCTTCAGTCCTCATCCTTAAATGTTTGGGGCTGCCTTCTACCATTATGATCCTACAAAATAGAATTTCTCAATTAATCAAAAGTGTCATTTCATTTAAGATCAAAATAAAAACAGGGAGGGGGCCGCATGATAAATTATTTCCTAAGAAATGAAATTAAAATCAAAATTCCTAGAAATAAAGAAAAGAAAAATCTTGGTATGACCCCCAAGTGGGAAATGGATTCTTTTACTACCTCTAGAGGGTAGTAACAACTGTTATCGAAGGTATGATGGTGGTTGAGGATTCTTTGACATAAACCCCCACATGTGGTTTTCTGAGTGTCCACATATTTTTTTTGTTTAGGAGGACTCCATGGATATAGTGCACCAGATATTCCCCCTTTACAATGTTTTACAACTTTCATGGTGGGGTAGGAAGAAGTATGGAACCTCATACACCATCGCTGCTACTTGTGCAACATTCTCCTTCTCTTTTTTTACTCCCTCTAGTGAATATTTGGTGTCATTTTGTAGCTCAAGGTGTTCCTAAATGGGTGCATCTTCTTTTTCCTCTTCATCCTCTATGGATAATATGAGATGGATGAATCTAAAAATTCAAAACTATTAGGAGTGATACTCTAATTAGTTTCAATAAAGTTAAAATAGTTTGAGTTTATGATTATATCATCTCCCTGAGTCGATTTAACTTTTACCCCTTCTTCAATTGAAAGTGCCTCTTAGAGTCAATATTCACTATATGGAGGTAGTTTATTGGGCTCCTCCACCTCGAGTTTAGCTTCAACAACATGGATTTGTTTAGTGAAATCTGGGAAGACCAGTGACAATTCCTTCTTTAACCGAATCATTTTAAGTCATATTGGAGTTCATAGACCATGAAAATCAAATCTTTCAGTGAGATCCATGTTACTATGCCTCTTTCCATCTGCATGAACATTATCATAAGTGCATCAACTCTTCTTTGGAGGGCCTCCTTCGTGTAGCCTGTTTAATGTTCTTACGCCTATGAGTAATTTCCAGTCCATGTAGAAAAGAAATAATTTGAATATATAGTGGAGGGATTTTTTTGGTTGAAAAAAATGAAATCTAACTAATATGTGAAAATAGAAAAGGTAAATTAACTAATAATTGGATCCCCGGTAATAGTGATAGTTTTGACGCCACTGGTCGTGGGGTGTAGACAAAAACAATTATATTTTTCCTAATGCAGAACAGTGGCTGACCAAGTTCGTCTCTCTTGAGGATACTTTCTGTGTGGTTCAAATATATTATCTAATTCACCTAATATATCTATTTTTTTGGTTTTTTATTATTTTAAACAATGACATGTAAACCAAGAATTCTAAATTTATACTAAGATTCATGTCTAAATAGAAATTAATTTAGGAAGAAAGGACATGGCTTGGCGGATCAGTGAGGGATTCAATCATTATTATCCTTTATATGTTTGATTATAGTTTGATAACTCAAACATTAAATCTCATGTTTGAATCAATATTCTTTTCTAGAATAGAAATATTTTTAGCTGAAGGTCATTGGGGACTATCACCCAATCAGGGAAATTTTCCACTCCCAAGAATAATACTCAAGTCTATCACAAATTGTGAATAAACTTTAAAGAAAATTCAATAACACCTTTACCTACCCACAGGAAAAGCCTCGGGGTCAGCCCCTCATTTCTGAGAGTAAGAGACCACAATGGTGGATGGATTGGAGAGAGATATTAGTGATAGAGATAGGAAGAATAAATAATTTATAATGATTGTCAAAATAATAAAAATATTAATTAATATTATTATTATAATAATTAAGAAAATGGTTTTTGAAAAAGAAGAGGGAGAAAATATAATAGATTTAAAATAATAATTTGATAATGGTAATAATGATAATAGTGACAATGATAATAATGATAATAGTAATAATAGTAATAATAATAATATTATTTTTTTTACTAATAATAATTATAATAATACTAATTATTAAAATTAGATAATTGAGAAAAAGAATTGTGGGATGGATAGAGAAACACAAATGCATGAATTAATAAAACTAAAATTTAAATTAAAAATGAAAACTAAGACAAAACTAAAATTGAAATAAAATAAAAATAAGAAATGATGAGGGGAGAGAGGAGAAACAATGGACCATGCCCTAGTGGGATCCCTCCTTGGCTGTGGGTGTTGAGTTGATGACTTGGGAAAGAGGAGAGGGTCTCTTTTTAAATGAACAATTCTTCCTATGAAACATTTTGTGTTGTCACATTAATGGCTAATTCATGCATGGACCCCTTAATGAACGTTGTTCATAAATGTTTTTTCCATTCACCCTCCAAATTTCAGCTCATTTGGAAACCAGATGTAGGAGTTATTATATTTTCATTAGCAGTTTCTTTTTTTTTAAGGTTACAGGAAGGTTCTTCCAAAGGTATAACATCCAATTCTAACCTTAATGACTTCCAAACTCCCCCAAATATGTTTTAGAGTCAGCCCTATGTTTCCTCGTTCTACCCCAGGTGGAATCACCTCAATTTAAGGTGGGTAGGACGAGATATGGTTCAGTTATCATGGTGGGGTCCATGCTGTCTTCCCAAAAAAATATTTCAATTCATTGATTTTTAAGGCCTCTAGATTGCTGAATCAACCCCTAGTCTAGAATACAAAGTTTAAGGAAATAAAATAAGAATTCTAAAAAAATCACTAAATTTGGAATATATATTTAAATAAATAACCAAAATACCCTTGATGTAAAAATCTGTCAAAAATAAAGAAATATGCACTTTTCACCATTTAGACCATTTTCATTCTATAATTCAAAAATTCCATTATTTTAATAAAAAATTTATATAAAAGGGTTTTATCATTGAAAAAATTAAAAAAACTTCATTCTTTGATAAAAAATATGCACATAAATTTTCCCTATCAAATACCCCCACACTTAAACTATATTTATCCTCAAACACAAAATCTCAATATGGATATCAGAGGACACCAATGTTATAAATATTTAAATTCTAATGCAATAAAAAAAATCATTTGGGAAATTAATCATTCAAAAATAAACATAGAATATCAATTTAATTTCTCATTTTTTAGAGAAACAAATAATTCACATATTTTACTTTTCCCCTTTTGAAAATTTATCGAACTTCTCATTTATTTCATTAAAGATACTTGATTCGTTATTATTAAACATTATAAGTCCTGATTTAGCTCACTTTTTATTCTTTTCTCTAATCACTAATGATTCAATTCAAGTAGAGTTATTATCATATCAAGAGAACATGCTCCTTATCCATAGGCTTTTAAATGAACAACTTTATCCACTTTTAAAGAAAAAATACAAATAAAATCACGAGGACTTTTAATAAACACTCAAATGTATCTAAGGCTTATGGTTGGTAGGATTTGATGCTTTAAAAAATAAGGCTTTGGGATGATGTTTATCTCTTAAGTAAAATGAATTGTATCAAAAATATTAATTTAATTATTCCCTTCAAAGTATCAACACTCACTTCCCCAAAACTCAAAGTATTGTCATGATAAAATATGCATAATGAATGATTTGTGAACCCTCTTGAATATTTTTATTTACTTTTGTACATTTTTCTTCTTTTTTTATAATATTATGATTAGGTAAAACTTCACATCCATCACCTAACCACATATGATCAAAAGATCATCAGTCTGAAAAATGGTGATTTTTTGTTCCCCCAAATCACAACCCATTTTTCACATTTTTTGGATATTTTTGTCCTTTTTATCATTTTTTAATTAAATATGGGAAAACAATAGATTATAATAAATTATTACACAAACTTTTTCAATTCCCACAATAATACCCCCACACTTCTTTTTGACAATGTGTATCCTCCAGTCCACCATGATTCCCTATACCCTAAACTTCAACTTTAAAATATCAAGAAAATACTAAGAGGAGGGTAGGAGTGGATAAAAATGGTTTGAAAAATTAATCATCCCAAATAAGGTCATTGATGGTATATGTGGGATTAAAGAAGGATTGATGGAAAGGTAGTATTTTAAGGAAAAGTTTATTTTAAAAGTATACCTCAATCAATGTAAATGTGTTTTTGCATAGTCAAAGATTTTCCAAGTTTCTATACAAGTTTTGGTCAGTTATATGTCCCATGATCACTCTAGAAATATTCTTAATAATAAATAGGAAGTACTTGGTCTAGAAATCCTCTTGATAAGGAGACATATTATGTGGGGAAATCACTCAAGGCATGATTAACAATAATAAAACAATTCAAATGAATTACAAAAAATTAAAACATAAAATATAGTTAGGGAATTTCTTTCATATGAATATATTAGTTGGGTCAAATCATGGGTCATCATTTCAATATATATGATTTATATTTAAAAATTCAGTTCTACATTTCAATCATTTAATCCTATAAACATTGAAATCTAAGACATGGAATCATTGGGTTCCTAATAAACTCATATCCTCTAGATTAGTCAAGTAAATCATAATTTAAGTGTGGGAATGCAATTTTATCTTTAAATCTCTAAAAATGTTTTTGGAGAAAAATGTATGAATTTAAAAAGATATATAATGTAAATGAAATCCCTTTTGAAAATAAACCTTCATTCCTCATCCTTCAATGTTTGGGTCTTCTTTCTATCATTATGATCCTACAAAATAAAATTACTCAATTAATCAAAAGGATAATTTCATTTAAGCTCAAAATGAAAAGAGGGATGGGGCCGCATGATAAATTATTGCCTAGGAAATTAAATTCAAATATAAATTCCTAAAAAGAAAGTAAAGATAAATCTTGGTATGACCCCCAAGTGGGCCTTGGATTATTTTAATGCCTATAGAGGGAATTACTAGATGTTATCCAATGTCTTATTGTGGTTGGAGATTCATTGACCTGAACCACCAAATATGGTTTTTCTCAGCATACACTTCTTTTATCTTTTTTAGGAGTACTCCATGGATAGAGTATACCAGATCCACACCCTTCACAATGTGGTACAACGTTCATGGCGGGGGTAGGATGAAGTATGGAACCTTCTCCACCATCGTTGCTACTTGTGCAACATTCTCATTCAATTATTGTACTCCCTCTAGTGAATATTTGATGTCTCCAGGTAGCTCAAGGTGTTCCTTATTGGGTGCATCTTATTTTTCCTCTTCATCCTACAGGGACTAATACGAGATGGTCAAATCTGAAAATTCAACACTATTAGTGGTGATACTAAAATTAGTTTCAATAAAATTAAAAGAGTTTGATTTCATGATTGTATCATCTCCCATAGTCGGTTCAACTTTAATCTCTTCTTCAATGGAAAGTTCCTCTTAGAGTTGATACTCACTATATTGAGGTAGGTAGTCAGGCTCCTCCACCTTGATTTTGGCTTCAACTACATGGATTTTTATAGTGAAATTCGGGAAGACTAGTGGAACTTCTTTCTTTGCATCAAATATTTTATGTCAGCTTGGAGTTCATCAACCATGGCCATCAAATCATCCAGTGAGATCTATGTAGCTATGCCTCTTTCCATGTGCTTTACCCTTATCATAAGCACATTAACTATTCATTGGAGGGCCTCCTGACTGACTGAAACTTTTTTTATTTTCAAATAAGTCACTTTTTGGGTTAGTGAGAACCGAACAAGCAATGAGAACCATAAGCGGGTTGGCTTTGGAACCACACCCAAGTCCAGACCCACCCAAAAGAGAAACCAGAAAAAAAACAACCAAAATCACTTTAAGTGAAAGTGATAACCATGATGACAACAAAAAACATTGGCAGGACAAGCAAAGAACCTTGTCCAGGACCAGATCCACCAAAAAAAACATCACAACACACAGAACCAACAAGAGAGCACTCGGAAAGTTCAATCATCACCATGACCACCTGCACAATCCAAAGAACTATGGAATCCATCGAACCCAACCAAATTAGGGTCGTGCATGATGGAACAAGATGCAATGGTAGAGGGAATAAAGAAAATGTAGAATCATCCAAGTTCATAACTCATCAACATCCTCAGTATAATCTATTTACTACTCTTTCACATACGAGTAACTGTAGTCCATGTAGAATAAAAATCATTTTAATTCATCATGGAAATATTTATTTTATTTTTTTAAATGAAATATAACTAAGATGTGAAAATTGAAAAAGTAAATGAACTAATGATTAGATCCTTGACAAAAACACCAGTTTTGATGCATGCCTATCGTGGGGAATGGGAAAAACAATTATGTTTTTCCTAATATGGAACAGTGGCTAACCAGGGTAATCTCTCTTGAGAATCCATTTAGTTTAGTTCAATTACACTATCTAATTCAACTAATATATCTCTTTTTTTGGTTTTTGATTATTAAAAAAATGACATGTAAAGCAAGAATTCTAAATTTATGTTAGGATTCAAGTCTAAACAGAATGAATTTTGGAAGAAAGGACTCGGTCTTAGGGTTTAGTGAGGGATTCAATACTTATTCTATTTTATATGTTTGATTCTAGTTTTATAACTCAAACATTAAATCTCATGTTTTAATAAATATTCTTTTCAAGTATAGAAATATCTAGAGCCTTATGTCATTGGGGACCATCACCCAATTTTGGACATTCACCTCTCCCAAGCATAATACTCAAGTCTGTCAAAAATTTAGAATAAACTTTAATGAAAATTCCATAACACATTGACCTCCCCCCAAGCTATGATTTGAGGTTGGACTCTTATTTCTGAGGTTATGAGATCACAATGGTGGATGGATTAGAGAGAGAGAGAGGAGGGAGAGAGGAAGAATAAATAATTTATAATTATTGTTAAAATAATAATAATATTAATTAATATAATTATTATTATAATTAATAAAATAGTTTTTGAAAAAGGAGAGGGAGAAAACAAAACAACTTGAAAATAAGAATGTGATAATGATAATAATGATAATATTAATAATAAAAATATTTTTATTATTTTTATTACTAATAATATTGATATTAATACTAATTATTACAATTTGATAATTGAGAAAAAGAATTGTGGGATGGATAGAGAAACACAAATTCATTGATTAATAAAGCATAAATTTAAATTAAAAATGAAAACTAAGACAAAACTAAAATGAATATAAAATAAAAAAATAAATGAGGGGTGAAGAGTGGAGCAGTAGTGGTCCATACCCTGGTGGGATTGCTCCTTGGCTGTGGGTGTCGACATGATGATTTGGGAAGGATGCGAGGGACTCCTTTTATTGGTATAATTATTGTTCTGAAAGTTTTCATGTTGTTGTCCCATTAAATGGATGATTCATACATGGACCCCTTCATGAAATTTTGTTCATAAATTTTTTGTTCATTGACCCTCCCAATTTATACTCATTTGGAAACAGAATATATGAGTTATTATTTTTTCATTAGTGGTTTCTTTTTTTGGGTGAAGGTTTCGGGAAGGTTCAACAAAAAATATGACATCCAATGGGAACATTAATGAATTCAAAAATCCCCCAATTCTATTGTAGATTCATCCCTATATTTTCTCATGCTATCCCAGGTGGAGTCAACTCAATTGACATTGTGTAGGCTGAGATGTGGTTCCATTAAATTGGTGGGGTCCACACTGTCTGCCCAGAAAAATCCTCAACTTCATTGATTTTTTAAGGCATCTAGATTGATGAATCAACCCCTAGTTCATAATACAAAGTTTAAGGAAATAAATTAATGATTCTAAAAAAATAATCACTAAATTTGGAATTGTATATTTAATGAAATAACAAAAAACCCTTGATGTAAAAATCTGTTAAAAATCAAGAAAGATACACTTATCACAATTTTGACCATTTTCATTCCATAAATAAATATACCCATTATTTTAATAAAACATTTAAATACATGGGTTTTATCATTGAAAAACATTAAAAACCATCATTATTTGATAAAAAATATGCACATAAATTTTCTCTTTCAAATACCCCCACACTTAAACCATACTTGTCCTCAAGCATAAAACCTCAACATGGAAACCAGAGGACACCAATGTTACCAATATTAAAATTACAATGAAATAAAAAAAATTCACTGTGAAATTAAACGTAAAAAAATAAACATAAAATATCTATTTAATTTCCCATTTTTCAATGAAACAAATAATTCACATATTTTACTTTTCCCTTTTGAAAATTGATGGAACTTCTCCTTTAATTCATTAAATATAATTGATTCATTATTATTAAACATGATGAGTCATGATTTACCGCACTTTTTATTCTTTTATTCAATCACTCCTAATATAATTAAAGTAGTGTTATGCAAATGTGATGATAACATGATTCTTATCCATAGGATTGTAAATGAACTAGTTTCTCCAATTTTTAAAGACAAAAGACACATAAAATCATGAGGACACACAACAATGGTTATAATGAATTTGAGTCTTGATGTTGGTAGTATCTGAGGCATTAAAAAATAAGGATCAAGGATTCAAAAAGTGTAATGAAATTTTCCCCTTTAAAGAAGAAACACTCACTTACCCAAAACTCAAAGTAAGGTCCTGATAAAATATGCATAATGAATGATTTTTGAACCCTATTAAATATTTTTTATACATTTGTACTTTTTTATCTTTTAAAAAAATAATGATTAGATAAAACCTCACATATATCACCTAACCACATACAATCAGATGATCATTGGTCTACAAAAATGGTAATTTTTTGTTCTCCCAAATCACAACCCATATTCACATTTTTGGATCTTTTTGTCATTTTTGTCATTTTTTAATTCAATAGGGGAAACATAGAGAATAATGAATGATTCCACATCCTTTTATAATTCCCACAATAATACCCCCACATTTTTTCCTTACAATGTATATCATCTAGTACACTATGATTCCTTATACCCCCACACTTCAACTTTAAAATATTTGGAAAATACTAATAGAAGGGTAGGAATTAATAAAAATGCCTTGAAACATGGATCATCCCAATAAAGTTCATTCATGGTCTCCATGGGATAAAAGAAGGATTAATGTAAAGGTAGTATTTTAATGAAAATTATCATTTCAAAGGATGTGAAAATCATTTTAAATGTGTTTTTTCATAGTAATAGCTTTTCCAAGTTTCAATACATGTTCTGGTTAGTTACATGTCCCAAGATCACTCGAGAAATATGCTCAATAATAAATAGGAAGTATGTCGTCTACAAATCCTCTCAGGAACGAGACATATGATTTGGTATAATCACTGAAGACATGATTAACAATAATAAATCAATTCACATGAATTGAATAAATTCAAAGCATGAAAGATGATTATGGAATTCCATTTATATGAATCAATTAAATTCTTCAAATCATGAGTCATTATTTCAATATCTATTCTTCATATTTAAAAATTCAATTATCTATTTAAATAATTTAATCATATCAACATTAAAATATAAGACACGACATAACTAGGTTCATAAGAAACTCTTGTCTCATATATTTGTCAAGTAAACTATAATTTATGTGTAGCCATGCAAATTTATCATTAAATATCAAAAAATGTTTTTGGAGAAAAATGTATACAGTTAAAAATATAGACAATGAAAATTAACTCCTTTTTGAAAATAAATATTCGGTCCTCATCCTTAAATGATAAGTTCTTCCTTCTACAATTATGATCATACAAAATAAAATTACACAATTAAACAAAAGGATAATTTCATTTAATTTCAAAATGAAAAGAGGGAGGGGGACACATGCTAAACTATTTCCTAATAAATGAAATTAAAATCTAAATTCCAAGAATGGAAGTAAAGATAAATCATGGTATGACCCTCCAAGTGGTCCATGGATTATTTTACTGCCTCTAGTGGGAAGTACCAGCTGTAATCCAAAGTATGATGGTGGTTGGGGATTCTTTGACTTAAACCACCACATGTAGTTTTTCTCATCATCAACTTCTTTTTTCATGTTCAGGAGGACTCCATGGATAGATTACACCATATACTCCCCCTTCGCAATGTCGTAAAACTTAAATGGTGGGGGTAGGATAAATTATGGAACCTCCTCCACCATCAGTGCTTCTTGTGCAACATTCTCCTTCTCTTCTTGTACTCCCACTAGTGAATATTTGATATCTTCAGGTAGCTCAAGGTGTTCCTCAATGGGTGAATCTTATTTCTACTATTCATCATCCAGGGCATAATATGATATGGATGAATATGATAATTCAAAATTATTTGGGGTGATACCCAAATTAGATTCAAAAAATTTAAAAGAGTTTGAGTTCATGATTGTATCATCTCCCTGAGTCGGTGTGAATTTAATCTCTTCTTCAATTGAAAGTTCCTCTTGGAGTCGATATTCACTCGATAGAGGTACGTAGTCAGGCTCCTCCACTTCAAGTTTGGTTTCAACTACAGGGATTTATTTAGTGGAATCCAGGAATACCAGTGGCACTTATTTTTTTCCTCAAATCTTTTTAAGTCAGCTTAGAGTTCATCGACTATGGACATCAAATCTTCCATTGAGATCCTTGTTTCTATGCCTCTTTTCATCTTCTTGACCATTATCATAAGCACGTCATCTCTTTGTTGGATGGACCCTTAAGTGTAGTATATTTATTGTTCTTATACCTATGAGTTCTTATCAATCCATGTAGAATAATAACCATTTTAATTCATCATGGAAAGAGTTTTTGTAGTTTTTGTAAAAAAAAACTAAATCTAACTAAGATGTGAAAACAGAAAAAGTAAATGATCTAATGATTGGATCCTTGGAAACGAACCCAGTTTTAATACATGACTATCATGGGGTTTGAAATAAAAGATGTATTTTTCCTAATGCAGTACAGTGGCTGACTAGGGTCTCCCCTCTTGAGGATCCTTTCAGTGTGGTTTAATTACATTATATAATTCACCTAATCCATCTCTTTTTGTGGTTTTTGATTATTAAAAACAATTACATTTAAAGTAATAATTCAAAATTTATACTAAGATTCAAGTCTAAAAAGAATGAATTTAGGAATAAAGGACTTGGTTTGGGCGTTTTATGATGGATTCAATCATTATTATCCTTTATATGTTTGATTCTAGTTTGATAAGTCAAACATGAAATCTCATGTTTGAATCACTATTATTTTTCAGAATAGAAATACATTGAGCCTCATGTCATTGGGGACCATAAACCAATTAGGGGAATTCATCTCTCCCAAGCATACTAATCAAGTCTATCATAAATTTAGAATAAACTTTAAAGAAAATTCAAGAAAACATTGACCTCCCCCCGGGCCAAGCCTCGGGGTCAGCCTCTGATTTACTAGAGTATTAGATAACAATGGTGGTTGGGTTATAGATAGAGAGAGGAGAAGGAGATAGTATGAATCAATAATTTATAAATATTTTTAAAATAATAATAATAATAATAATAAATAATAATATTATTATAATCCATAAAATAGTTTTTGAAAAAAGGGAGGGAGAAAATAAAATAGATTTAAAATAAGAATGTGATAATGATAATAATGATAATAGAAATAATAATAATAATAATATTATTATTATTATTACTAATAATAATTATAATAATAATAATTATTAAAATTAGATAATTGAGAAAAAGAATTGTGGGATGGATAGAGAAACACAAATTCATGGATTAATAAAACATAAATTAAATTTACAAATTAATGCTAAGAAAAAAAATAAAATGAAAATAAAATAAAAATAATAAATGAGGGGGGAAGAGAGGATTAGTAGTTTCTCATGCCCCGGTGGGATCCCTCCTTGGTTGTGGGTGTCAAGAAGATGATTTGGGACAGAGGCGAGTGCCTCCATTTATAGGTAGAATTATTTCTATGAAACGTTTCGCATTTTTGTACAATTAAATGGTCAATTCACACATGGAACACTTCATGAAAGTTGTTAATATATATCTTTTCCATTCAACCTCTGAATTTAGTCTCTTTTTTTTCACTTAATTTATGAGTTATGATTTTTTTATTAGTGTTTTTTGGATGAAGGTTCCAGGATGGTTCCTCCAAAAGTATAAAATACAATGGAAAACATAATGACTTAAAACTCCCCCAAATTTGTTTTATAGTCATCCCTATGTTTCCTTATGCAATCCCATTTTTAATAACATCAATTTAAGTAGTGTAGACCGAGATGTGGTTCTGTTATGATGGTTGGGTCCATGCTGTCTCCCTAAAAAATCATCCACTTAATTGATTTTATAAGGCATCAAGATGGCCGAATCATCCCCTGGTCTAGAAGCCAATGTTCAAGGAAATAAAATACCTATTAAAAAAAATGAATCACTAAATTTTAAATTATATTTTTAATTAAATGACCAAAATACCATTGATGTAAAAATCTACCAAAAATCCAGAATTATTCACTTTTCACAATTTAGACCATTTTCATTCTATATTTCAAAATACCCATTATTTTAATAAAAAAATTAAATACATGGGTTTTATCATTGAAAAAAATTATAAAATACTCATTATTTGATAAAAAAATATGAACATAAAATTTCTCTTTCAGGCACACTGAGAAAGGAGAGGACTCTCCTGGGGATAAATTTTCCATTGACTCACGACTGTTTTGTGGGGGCAACATATGCAGAGCCACCAGGGAATGATGTGCATAGTCAAAAAAAGGTGTCTTTATAACACTATACTTACATATAAGATGGAAATGGAGGGTTATAGGGATTAAAGATATATTAGGGAATGAATTTTGAGGTATGGAAGGAGTGTATCCAGCCATAATGGGGAAATTTGGGATGCGATTTACTCATGGAATCAAGGTATCCATTATGCAGATCTAACTCACAAATAGGGTGAGGCATTCATTCCATATTTATGTCACACTATCATTTAATGTTGTATGACCAAGACATAAGGATCCCTATGGGGAAGTTAACTATGACATGCCTTTTTGGGTCGTGCTGCTAGGACCAAATTCCTCGACTGTTTTTCCATAATGTCACTGTGGATATCTACCTAAGATCCCTAAGCTCATGTAAGCTATTCTCGGTGTGAGAAACAATGGATTACGAGTATTCAAGGTCATTTCTTAAGAACACCAAAATCAAAATTAGTGGTCACTTTTGGCTTAAACCATATCTATTCAGTTTAATATCGTACAACAAGGATGATTTTTGCCTCGCAGTTTAATGTTGTTCAGTGAAGACATGATTCTATGTAGTTTATAGTAATGAAGTGAGGAAGATTACACTATCATAAAGATCATTAATATCTTTGAGTTAATCGTAATCATGACATTCTGTCATTCGTCAGACGTGAGTGATGATAGATGGTGTAAACTATATTCCCATGGAAATCTTGAATCAGGAGGGATAACATGGGGCTTGGAAACCATTGGGTGTACTGAGATAGGAGAGGACTCTGAAGGAGGAGAATTTTTATTTGATTGGCAGTTGTTTTGAAGGTGATATTATCAGAGCCACCGAAGCATGGTGTGCAGAGCCAAACAAAGGTGTCTGTAGGACACTGGACTTCAATCTCAAATGGGCTTGAAGGATTATAGAGAATGCAGTTTTCTAAGGGCATGGAGTTTAAAAAACGGGAATGATGTGTCTGGTAATGAAAGAAATATCCAGATCATTATTACCCATGTACTATTAAAGTTTCCGCATAGATATGACTCATATGTATAGGTAGAAGTAGTATATTTTTACTTTTCACAAGTGAGGAGAATATGCGGGATCTATTAACACTGAGGATTTAGCCATGCATAACTCTGGAAGAATTTTTCAGTTTATTGTCTTTTGGTTAGGACCTTTCATGGACTCCCCTTACAAGTTTAGCCTATGCATGGGGAAAGTGGAATTTTTTTATTGTGTCTTGGATGAGATGCCAAATATTGGCATCAATACATATCCTGAAAGAATAGGAATCAAGCCGCACGTAGTTCTAAAAGTCCCCTATATCGATCTGAATCAGTCCATGTGTAGGGACATGTGGGGGAATCTTTTTTTTATTCAGTGGCTGGTCCGGGATACCAAATTTGGGCATCACTACGTATCCAACAATAGCAGTAACCAATACACTTGTAGTTTTTCGAGAGATCATGCAGTTTTTCATCATGCTATTAGGATGCTTTGTGCCATTTAGTTTAACTTCTTACAACAACTACATGAGTCCTATTATAATGTCATGTTTCAAGGATGAGTTCCTTATAGTTTAACATCATGTAGAGAAGAATAAGACTCATAGTTTATGGTCATAGAGTTTTTACTATGAATTGGTGGTACTACAACTCACAGTTTAAGGTATTATAGTTTTTACCATGAATTTATAGTATTACTACTTGTAGTTTATGGTCTTAGAGTTTGGACCATGACTTCACGATGCTATTATGTGAAATAATTCAAAAAACATCACATTTAAGGATCCGTGATGAGCTATATGTCTATAATTATCAAGGAATATGCTTCATTTTAATAGACACTATGTATAGCATATGTTCCATCCCACATTGGTTTATGCTTTGGGGGCTTTTTCCCAAGTATCATTGGGGTTGTATGGACTAACACCATTTCTCCTCGAGGAAAGATCGAAGGAGAACAATTTTTTGATGGCTCATGAGATCCGATTTTGATAGATTTCCACATGGTGTAATGTGTGAAACCTTTTCTCATATATCATATAAAACTCATCAAAACATCTTTGGGATTGCTCGTCCATTGAAAGTTGATCAAAAACGGCCACATGATGTGACATAACTTGGATTTCGATAGAAAAAACCGCTTCTTCCCCATATACTTGTGAGTATGGGGTCTCCTAGGTTGTAGTGTGGGTCATGGTCTGGTAAACCCACAACACACAAAGGATATTGTATGGCCACGATTTCTTATCCTTGTCTACAATCTTCTGGAGTGTGTTGGACAGAATTCTGGTATAACTTTCCAACTTATCATAGCATAAGTTGGTGCTTTTGTCTTTAGTATTATATGAGGGACACAAAATCTTGTAATTATGTTGGCCTTCACAAATCTAACGATGCTTTTATTCATGACTTCTTTAAGGGGTATGGATTTGGTCCATTTAGAAAAGTAGCCGATCACTGTGAGTATGAACTTGAACTGTTTGACTGTAGCAGGGGATATGGTTCCACAACATCCATCCCCCAGGTGGAAAATGGCCAGGAGTACCTAGCAACATGAAGTAATTCTAGGGGTCAGTGTATAAAATTGGCATTAACTTGGTAGGAATTGCACTTCTTAGTGAATATAGATCAATCCTGTATCATTGTGGTCCAGTAATACCCAAGCCTTTAGATTTGGTGAGAGATATTGGTTGATTATTAGTGTACTCCACAAGATCTAGCATACACTTCTTTCATGACGGAAGAAGTATCTTCTCCATAAATTAACCTAAGACGGACTCTGTCAAGGCCTCGTATGTAGAGAACCTTTTCTTGGTTCACCCCGTTGTATAAGGCAAATTTGACTGCCCATCTTTGGACTTGTTCCCTTCCAGTCCTATCTGGCGGGAGTTCCCCCTTCCGAAGGTAATTTGAAATGGTTAACATCTAGTCACTAGTGTGACCATAAGTCATAAAAATGGGGATAATTTCATATAATTCCTTTGTATTAATCTGTATAAATGGAAAGAACATTTGATGGTGAGCAATGCTAATGACCATTTCATCCCGGTCTCGATCAGCCAAGGCCTTGTATGCCTTTTCCAAAGCATTATCTTGATCATTTTGAGACCAGGGGATATAAGTCAACATTGGTACTAATGTGAATTCTTCCATTAGTTCTTGAACATGGTTTAATAAGGGGCCAATACTTTGTTCTTAATGTCATAGTCACCATTGACCTATTTGATGACTAGCTCCGAATCCCCCTTTATCTTTTGGTGATTGTCTTGTACATGAAGTGACATTTCTAGGATGTAATGATGGAATTATATTCTTAATCATTATTTTTACACCCATATAGAAGTAGGAATGTGTAAGGCAGGATGACCTTTTCGGGGGATACGAGTATAATTATCATCCCTACTTTGTTGAGCTTGGGACCCTCCATTCTTTTCCCTGTCGGTCTTATGAATGCACCATAGAATTATTTTTCCCATGTATGGAGGTCCTCTTTTATGGAGAAAACTTATTAATACAATATTTCGGCATCCAATAGTGTTATTTCTTTCGAGGGGTTCTCTGTGAGGAAGTCTACTAATACCCAACCTTTGATGGACTTCTACGGCATGTACTGTACATAAAAATATTGTATAATGACCACCCACTATGGTAGATGTCCATTTATCATGGGGAAGTTGAGGATATATTTGAGCAGGCTATAGTGGGAGACCAGGTGGACCTCACAATGATACAGGTAATACCTGTGTTTTTTAACCGTGAAGATTCGGGCTAGGGAGTTTTTTTTTCAATTTTTGAATATCGAGTTTTAGTACCAATCAATTTTCATCTAAGCTAATAGATGTTTTTCTCACTGCCAACATCATTATTGTACGTGAGGGAGGTTCATAATGACCATTCTAGGGAGGTTACGTAAAAAATGATTTCTCTCCCCTCAACAGGAGGCATCATCACCGGTGTGCTTAGGAGATATCTTATGAGATTGTCGAACGATTATTAAAAATAATTATCCCACTCATACATAACTCGTTTATTCTTGATCTTGGTGAAATGTAAAAATTTTCTTCTAGGTTGTTTATAAAGAACCAGATATAGGATAGGTGCCCTTGTAGACCTCTCAACTTAGTGAGGGTGTAAGGTGGGGACATTCTGAAGAAGGATTTTGTTTTCTTGGGGTCGACATCGATGATGCGATGACGTACGATGAAGCCATGGAATTTTCCATAGTTAACTCCATAGGCACAATTTTGGGGATTTATCTTTAAATTGTGATGTTATAGTTTGTTGAATACAGTTTTGATATCGGCTAGGTGGTTTGAGCACTGTCGTGATTTAACCACCAGATCATCGACAAAACACTCGATGAACTTTCCCAAGAAGGGCTTGAAGATGTCATGCATGGCACGTTGATATGTGGCACTGACATATTTTAGAAAAAAGGGAATCACTTTATAATATAATACTCCCTGAGGGGACCTAAAAGCAGTATCTTTTTCATCCCCCCTGGGCCCTTTGGAATCTAGTTGTATCCAGAATAACCGCCCATGAAAGATATGGCTTCGTATCCAACAGTTTCATCAATCAACAATTCTATTACCGGGACCGAGAAACCATCTTTTGGGAAATTTCAATTAAGTCCATTGAAGTCAATTAAGATTCTAATATTTTTGTTATTATTTTTGATAGAGACTATCTTTTCCATCCAGATCAGATACTGTACTTCCCGTATGAAGTTGGATTTGATCAACTTGTCAACATCAGCCTCTATTCTGGCAGCATCCATCGAGTGGGTTCTTCTGGCTGCCTGCTTATAGCCCCAGTGATATTCTAGTAAGCTTATTTGATGAGTGGAAACCAAAGGATCGAGGCCTATCATTTCTATGTAATTTTAAGAAAACATATATCGATTCCTCTTTATGAAGGAGGTATATGCCTCATGATCCTCGATAGGCATAGCCACACTGATCAGAGTGGGATCCAGGTCATCTTCAGTGCCTTGGTTTAACTCATTAAGTTAATAAATTGTGGTGGAGACACCTACATTAAATGTAGGAGGGGAATATTTGAGGTCTTATTCTTCTTATTTATCTTCTTACTCTTTTTCGAGAGAGATTATTCTTAAGATTAACTCCTCAATGTTGGGAGAGAGATCGTCTTTTGCCTTAGTGAGTAAGGAGAGTGTAGTTAGGGGTCCCATGGATAGGCTGAAAGCATCTTTGATAGGTCATTTTCTTTCATCATAGAAGTCACCCCATTCCCCCATAACTCTGGACTTGGTGGACATAGCGGAAATCATGTAGACAATTGAGTCTGCATCAGGACATTCACTTGTGCATTCAACTTGGTTGATGTGTAATACATACTCTTCCCCAAGTTGATGGAGGGGGTCGGTAGGAGCCATTTCTAATCCATTAGGGGTAGTAATCCAATCAATGTTGTCAGATAAAGGATGTTTTTCTTTCGATTCATAGAACCTTGCATCGATATAATGTGACTCACATGACTCAAACAGGGATTTATCTGCGTGCAATGTCCCATTTTTC
This sequence comes from Viscum album, assembly GCA_963277665.1. Lineage (NCBI taxonomy): Eukaryota > Viridiplantae > Streptophyta > Magnoliopsida > Santalales > Viscaceae > Viscum > Viscum album. The sequence continues at coordinate 1,775,649,381 of OY728153.1, read as the reverse complement.
CCATTAAAGAAATATTTGACGCACTGATGGTATGATGAAATAATTACAGCGTGATAATGCATCCAAGGCCTCCCTAACAATACATTTAAGTCCATACATTACCGCCCTACCAGGAACTCAGAATCTGACATGAGGTCTCTAATAAAATTTTTAAGCTTGATTCATCCCATTGGCTTCAGCTCTCTTTTTTCATATCCCAGTAGAGTTCTAGTTCAGGGTGTTAAGCTGTTTTCATCTTAGCCCAATCAAAGAAGGGTTCACAATAGGAGGGGGTTGGCTCCAGATCTATTTTCGATGAAAATTCTCCTGACAACAATTCTATTTATCTTTCCAGACATGTATATGGGTTTGATGTGCCCTTGCATGATGGATTCTTCATCTCTATCTATAAAGAAGAAAACGGAGTGACATCCTTCAGGATTGGTCTCTGTCCGATAGACTTCGACTACTGATACTTCAGTCTCATAATCCTAAAGACTTAATAAGGCTTCGATGAGTGCCTCCCTAAGATATGTGGGAAGGCTTAACGCATCTATGATTGGCAGTTTTTCTAGTACTAAAGCCAACCGCTTTATAATATCATGTTTATTTCTAAAGGTTGGAGCATCTTAGAATGGAGTTTCTCTTTCACAAACACTTTAGGGGTTTTGGATTTGGACGTAGATGGTTTAGCCTCTGTGATAGGAGATGGTGGTGCTATGGTCCTTTTCAGGTTTGGTCGAACTCGTCTTCCTGTATGCCTTGGGTGGTTTAATATTTGTTCTTTCTCTGACAGATACTCCAATATAACAGGGATTGTATTTCTTCAGACGGGGGTGGAGGAGAATTCTGGTTCTTGTTGTGTCTTCCAAAGGGTACTTCTATGAGTTTTCACAATGTTAATAGTTTGTGTTATTGCATGACTGAGAATTTGACTCCAACCATGATCATGCCTTCCAGGAAACCTCCGGCCTTTGCGGCCTCTTCCTCAAGATATTTGGTTGGGCATGGGGAATTTGGGTTCGTGTTCATAGTATCCATCCTAGAAGGGGTCCATCAGGTGAATGACATTAGTGGAGCCAAAGATCAGTTCTTGTTCTGATATTGTTTCTCTTTGATTGTCTCCATCTGATGGTACTGTTTGGCGTGGAGGTGCCCATTGTGCCATTTGGTGGGGTGGTGCCCGTTATATAGTTTGGAGGGGTGGTTCCCGTTGTACAGTTTGGTGGGGTGGGGCTCCTTGTACCAAGTCTGTTGGTATGAATTCTGATAGTGTCAACACTGACTTCGACTTTGGTGTCAAACTATATTCTTGCTCTTGATTTCTTCCCTTTTTCCCTATAGAGAACCGCAAGGTTGAGGAGGACGATTGTCTTGTATTAGGATTTTTTAGGGCAAGTTTGGTTGTTTTAACTATGACTAGAGGATGAAATGGACTTGGTTGACTGTCTTTCGAGTCATCCAATTGTCAAAATTTTTCCCCTTATTACTGGTGATCATTTTCCATTCCTCGTCCTCTCTTGAGTCTGAGGTGGAAACATACACCACTCGTGCTCACAGCGGCCCTAACATAACTTTCCCGAAATACACTATCTTTTATATGAGATCTTTGAAGATGAAGCATTCTTGGATAGTTTTTCCCAATATCTCGTGATAAGGAAAAAAATTTGGATGGTCATCGAGACCATTTTCATCATCTCGCTTTGGATCCGGTAGTCGGAGAAAGTTGCAATTCATGGTAGAGATGAAATAGGTACAGACCTGGTCATCTCAGATCAAGTATAATTTATTTCTTTTTTATTAGAACTTATTTCTTTTAGCACCCCATTTCTCATCTTTTTGAAGCGGGAGTGGCTATCGGAATCAAGGGGGTCCCACACGGTTCTGCGGAGTCCATGCAACAGGAGTTGGTGCCAGGTGTGGATTAAGTGTGACATAAGCCACTTCTCCTTTTCCTGCTCATTTTCCTAGGGTTGATGGGGCCACTCAGGACTGGATATTGGTCCTTTTCAAGGAGGATTCTATTCTTTGGGAAATGGAAGTGAAATCTCTAAACCCACTTGTGTACTTCAATGGGATGAGCGGTGTTTGTAATTCATCAAAATGATGGTCGATGGACATAGTAAGTATTTTATCATGGGGTAGTGTCCGGTTCATAGAATATGTTAGGACATTCCATTTGGAAATGAAGTATGAGACTCTTTCATTCTCTCACAACTTCCATTTCATGAGATCACTGACCATCGTCTTAGGCATCATTGAACTCAACTGGAAGAGAAACTGTCACCGGAGGTCCTCTTGGCCTGTGATTGAATTGGCTGGAAAGCTAGTATACCATACGAAGGCCGATCCCTGTAGGGTTCGTACAAATTACCTGAGTTTTACTGCTTCTTCCTGCTCCAGAGATCCCATCACGGGGTCTCAATAAGAGGCATAATTCATTAAATACTATTCCTGGTCCCCCGAACCATTGAATACTATAAATACAGGGTTTCCAAAAGTTAGGTATGGCAGAATGTTGCTCCCCCCAACCGGGGTATGGTTTGTGCTCTGTTTATATCGGAGCATGACACCCCTCAGTGGCTCCTAATCGATCCATTAGTTACTCGATGATGTTCAATAGCCCTTGATGCATATCTTACCTGGCTTGAGCATGGGCTGGTGCGATAGTGGCCAATGCTGGGCATGTCGGTACTATTGTAATTTGGGGAGGATACCCAGCTGGGGGTATCCTTTGTGGGTTCATATAAATATATTCTGGGTACCATCCCAGTGGGGGATGCTTTGTAATCCTTCCAAGGCCATGTTTATGTTGGTTTCTGGTCCCGATGCTAGATTGGACAGGCCTCTGATATTGGATTCATTCACTGAGATGAGTTCCTGTAGAAAGGGAACCTCTTTAGGGTATACCTGATAATGTTTTTCAGGAGAAACACATCCATAAAGGTAGCTCCCCTAAAGTAGATCAAAATTAATTCACCTAAGCTCTTTCATTTCTTCCTCCTTCTTGGTGACCCTTTAATCTAGAGTGAGGGACTCATTCTTAGGGGGAAGATAATGTGGTTAATAGATGACCTCAGATTTATTCTTCTCCTTGTTTGGGTTTCGCATGGGAGGTAATGGAAAATTAATTGAGGGGCACCCAAATTTAGGGCCGCTCTCTGGTTCCGAGTATGCACACCATCAGGCTCACTGTGGGATTCATCTAGGAGGGAACCATAATCCCTTTGTTCATCTCCCTCTATTCCATTTCCTATGAGGTTTGTGGGGTTGGCGTTCACCACGTTCACTGATACATACCATTTTGGGGGTGGTGTACCTGGTGCCGAATGGTTGGAAGGATTTCTGGATCCTTTTTTGGAATTTCTCTTTCCATTCCATGGTATTATTGAGGTTTCTTGAAGAATATTTACCTGAAGGGATCCCTGGTATGACCTCATAATGCACCTTTGTCTCAGAGGGTGAGATCCACGAGAATGGATGGAATGGGTGACTCCTCTACCCATTATTATTCCATGATGGGAGAAGATATACTTCCACTGTGCGTGGAATTGAGGTCAAAATTCCACCAGGCCTATGGGCTGGGGTTGTTCCCATTTTACATTGATGTGCCACAAGATATTTTCTTTGGTCTTACGAGGGAATTTTGATTTAAAAATGCCCCCAGCCCTATGGGATGGGGTTATTCAAAAAATTTCGGGGGAACCACCACTATTGTCACATTTTCAATTTCATTCCCTCCCATACGTGTGTGATCGACTATGGGATTGGGCTTGCACAGAGTCTGTGTTATTTTAAAGACATGATTAATAATTTCTAGTTTTCTTCCCTTTGGCGGGTAGCCTATTTGATTTTTGTTGTTGTTCGAATCAGAATCCTTTCGATGGCTTGACCTCTTCGGTCCTGATGCTTTTGGGACTTACTTTGGGTTGGTTTTTGTTGAGTATCTCATCTATCCTGAGCAGGGGTTTCAATTGATTACTACTTTTGGGTGATGAAATTTCAATATTTCATTTCTAATGGGTTTTGTTGGACGAGATGGTGGGTGAAGTTTATAGTTCCATGTTCTCCCCATCCCGAACGCAAAATCCAGTTGGTTCAATGCCAATGAGGCGACACAATTTGTGTAGTTCATGGAGACAATATAGTTCAAGGATTTTCTTTCACCTTTCTGATCATGGATGGCATGTGGAAGAGAGGGATTCCAAGTCGATTTTATGGATAAGCTCCCTTAACGCGTTGACATGGTCTACATACTCTTCGTAAGGTAGACATTTCTTCCAACTGACGAAGATTCGTCCTTATATCGAGGAAAATGTCATGTGTACATTCCCCAGACAACTCTCCTGTTATGTCGAAGTGAGAAGTGGTCGTAGGCCAATACATCACTGGTATATTATCCTTAGCTAGTTGTCTTCTCACAATAAACATATCTTGTTGTTGTTCTTCTCGGGGCTCCTCTACTTGATATTCCCAACTCGACTGCTTCTAAATAATTTCATTCCAAGCAACCAAATGGTGGGAGCATTATTAATATATAGGCGGTGAGAGGGTGGATTAGAAGATGATCATGGCCCTAAACCATCCTCTGTTTGAGAAAAAAATATCACTCTATATAGATGGAGTTCCTGGTGTGTCTGACACTATCTTTCTGAGCACCTCAGCATATGAGGGTTTTCTCACATTTGTTTCAAAAAGGAGAGGACCTTCTTTCTAGTATGAATTTTGGTTGTGGGGAGGACCTTTACAATTGGTGCTTCAATAGAGAGGGAAATTATTTCAACTTGATTCCCGACCGTGAGAACTTTCTTTACAGTGTATACCATGGGTAGGGAATTCTGGGTGGGATACAGTGAGGGTAGGACCGTCTTGATGGTTTATTTCACTGAGGATAGGACATTCTCAATGATTTCTGCAATGAAAAGGACTACTATCACAGCTTGATACCTGGTTGTAGGGAGAATTTCTGCAGTGCACATCCTAGGGAGGGCCTTTAGAATGTAGTACAATGAGGGGAGTACCTTATCGTTGCTTTATGTTACTATGGGTAGGGCCTTCATAGAAATTTTTGTTGTGGGGAGGGCCTTCTCAATGACTGTCATCAGGTCTAGGACTACCATAATGACTAGATGTACTAGTGTAGGGAGAATCATATCTACAACATATACCCTAGGAAGGAACATTAGGGTGGACGACACCAAGGGGAGGATCTTATTGCTTTCCGATCTTTAGTTCGAGGGGAGGGCACCCCAATGTGAATCAGTATATAGGATCTTGTGATTGATCATTCATGTCCCAAGGAGTGAAACCCCATGGGTGCTCTGTGGAGGACCTTCAGAGCTACTAGTAGCGACATTGCAAGGTGTGCCTTCCAAAATTCTACTTTCACTTCCATAATTTAGTATTGGAATTACCAGGTCCTTATCATTTACTGATATATGTTTTAGGACTTCAAGAACCCTAGGTTCCAGTAGAGCAGGATCATGTATGTGCCCTTTGTTTTCTGGTTTCCTTTTGTGAATTTTATTTTTGAGCACTCTCTTACAGGTAACCGGGGAAATATACTATTGGTAACATCCTTAATATATGGGTCCCTGTCTGGCTGGGTCCCGTGATGCTGTTGGGATACACTGAAATACATCTTGAATTTTGGCAGGGATATATGCTTGCCTTGGTGTGGCCACCACATTGGACCAGCATCCCCCCAGCTGGAATGGGTGTTTGTTCCTGATCCGGTTGTTCGTGTATCATGGTATATTTCCATTGACCCTCCTGAACTGGAGTAGGAATGCATGACTGCATCATAATGACTGACCCATTTTGTGAGTATGTCATTCCGGTTGAGGAAATGTGTTCGTGGGATCGATTTATCGCCTTTTCCACCGATGTAATAATGTATTAGAATGTTTGGATGATATGGCATGGGATCTATGTCTGATCTTCAATCATTTATAGGATGTGCTGAGATACATATTTGGATTGAATGGGTATGAAGGCTTATTCCGATACAGGAGTAGGATTTTGTGCCTGCTCTGGTCCTCCATGAGTTTCTAGTAAACACTGGAAGTTCTCCTATGTTGGGATAGAGGAAAGAGTCTGGCACTGGTTGTCTTCTCCGGGTACCACTATATTTGACCAATGGTATTTTTATTCAAGAGCAGGGATTTTCACCTGCTAGTGCTCTCTGGACGCTGTATTTGTCTCATGTGATTTGTATGCATCGACAAGAATTTGACTCCGCTCATATTTTCTTTATGCCTTATTTGGATGGTGGAATTAACATGAATCAGCTGGTATTTGTTCCTGTGTATAGATGGTTGTTGTCCTCTTTGGCTGAAGGTCTTGTTGTGCATCAGAAGGTATCTGCATCTTCCTATAGTTTTCCTCTCTATCTGCATGGAGGGACCAATAGCAGGAAGGTGCATGTTCTCATATTGTTCCACCCTATTTCTATGGTTAGCTTGAGTGGAGAGGGAAGAGTCGTATTTCTACTCATTGGATGTTTCCATGTTAGTACAGAAGAGTTGCTCTGAACCAGGGTGATAGCGTGTTTCAGATTATATATTCTCCACCCTTGGCCGGCAGCCCAAGGGGCTCGGGTCTCTTGGACTTCAGCATGTGCCCTCCGTATAAGGTCCTCTTCAAAGTATGGAGGCTTGGTTTTGTGGTGTTGGAAACGAAATTCTATGGTGGGGGCCCGCGATTAGGCCCCCTATATAGTTGAAATGAAGTTGTCAGCATCAAATTCATCTGCCTCCCTAAGATAAGGAAGGCACTCGTTGTCATGCTCTGAGGACAGGCTCCCAAAACAGGTTGAGTTGACCACCGAGGCTGCCTTGTGATGGGGTTCTGGCCATGACTGGGGAGGTGGCTGACGAACCTTTATAGAATGTAGGGACTGTATCGTGGCCTCCACCATGGGGAGAGTACTGTTTCAGTGGTACTCTTTGATCAGTATGTTAGATACCCAATGTTGAATATGCTGGGTAGACGAGGGTGTCCTATTCTTCATTGGGGCCCTAGACACCTGCGGGATCACTGGTGTGTGTTCCTGCATCAGTCATCAGGATTTCATATGGATTGAAGGTAAATCAGTGGGAACCTGCAACATACATATAAGACATATAGACCACAAAACCTCACCAAAGTATCATTCTTTTAAACATATGCATATCTGGTGATTCATCATGGCCCCTTCGCCTCTATATTTTTTTGTTGAGGGGAAAAGGGGATTGATTGGGGTAAGACTACGACCTTGGTTAAGGATTAACGTCGGTTTCACCATTTTTTTCCTCCGAGGTGGCACCTTCTATGGGTACATGGGGGAAAATGGTTAGATGTAAAATATCCTTTTATTTCTATTATCATTGGGGTAGAATCCCAACCTTGGTTACAGATTGACATCAGGTTCACCATTTTTGTTTTGCCTATGAGGTGGTGCATTCCAGGTGATGAGAAAATGGTTTTATGAGAATCATTACCCATCTCTTTTTCCAAATACATTTTCTGGTCAAATTCATTGTTTATTTTGTTTTGACCTGTTCTACATCATTATATTTTAATGGAAATTTGGATTAACCTTGTGAGGACTGGGTAATTCAACCCTTTTGTATTGTGAAGGAGATTCCATAGTTATATGGTTCCAGCATGCGATTGCATGGTGTCAAGTACTTGTGTAATCAGTCCTCCTCAGATATAACTTCCTCATATGGTCTCTAATGGGTTTGTTTGTGGAGCCAGAAACACCCAACGACCCTAGTATCTATGATTCCTAGACCTTCATTCCAAAGGATCGTGATATTTGAACAATGTTTTTGCCAACGACACTTAAGGACTCCATTGGTCGAGAGGATGGGAAGTCAATCTCACAACACCCCTTCTTGGGGGAATTATTTCCAATTACAGGACTCTGTTATAGATTTAATTCATGTTCATATGTTCGTGAATACTTGGTTCATCTCGAAGAGTGTGTCCATGGGATTCCCCTAGTTTGCAGGGTCATTATAATAATATATGGATTTGATGCTACGAAGGTGATGCTGAATTCATCTATACAATAAGGTTCTCTATAGTTTTTCATCATCCAGGGGGGACGGAAGGTGACTTGATGTTGGGATCAGACCCATAAGATGGTTTTACTATCTATCCTTGAGGGAGAAATCAGAACCCATATAGTTAGAAATGGATGGGGCTTATGCATGGACGTTTCCCATTTGGGGGGACATTATTGGGTGAAACCTTTTGGATGATCACCCTTTTGAGCTCGGGCCTTCAATAAGGAGTCAGACATATCCTATTTTGATCAAGAAACAGATTTTTCATAGTTCATATTGGCTGGGTCCTACGCATGGAAGCTACCCATATACTAAGACATGATTGGGTGAACCCTTTTGGATGGGCATCCTTTTTTTCATGAGCCTTAAAGTAGGATTCCTACATATCTTTGTTTGATTTGGAATTCGAGTTCTCGTAGTTCAAATTGTATGGGGCTCACGCATGGAAGCTTCCCATTTACAAAGACACGATTGGGTGAACCCTTTTGGATGAGCACCCTTTTAAGCTCAGGCCTTCATGTAGACATTTTACATATCCTGGTTTGATCAGGAATCATAGTTCTCACAGTTCAAATTTGTGTGGATGTTGTCATATTCACAAATATCTAAGCCCATGTGAGTTATGATCAGTGTGAGAATCAAAAGGATGTGAGAGATCCAAACAACCACATACTTTCTCTCTGGCTGGTGGGAGAATGTGAAACTATGACGGACGAGGCTGAGGTGACGGTGGGAGAGGGCATAGAGTGATGAGCCTTTCAATGTGAAATGACATTAAAGTTCATGCGACTCAGACTCAAAAAATAAGGGACTTGCCTCAGTAGGAGAACCCCGAAACACATTCTGGGAAGGAGAGGAGTATCATCCTTGTCACGACCCGACCCAATGGGGCTCGAGCCGCGACTCCCCAAGCCCGCCTCCAATAGGCCAGGGGCTGGCGACCAACGCTGAGTAGGCTATCACAGACATGGGAGGCATTAGCCTAAGGTACCTGTACACACGCACCCACAAACACCTCCATGCAACAGTGCAGAGATATAGAAAACCGAAAAGGAAAAGCATGTATACAATCTATCTCAAACCAGAGTGCAACAGCAAAAGTAACAAAGGGAAAAACAGGGCCCACCAAAAGGAAACTACAAAGCGCATCCAACCTTCTCTGGAGAAGGGGAACACTGCCACAAACACCCACCGGAATGCTTGTCAGCACAACTCCGGTGAACACCCCGATCAAACATGCTCACTAAGCTCCGCATGCTCCGGGTCCTCCTGGGACTCCGTCGAATGGCCTGTGGTCTGCACAAGACACAAACATGTGCGGGAAAAGCCCGTGCAGGGGTGAGTATAAACATACTCAGTAGGTACCCCAAAAACCCAAAACCAAAGTGAGAAACTGAAAGGCAACAGTCCGCTCATCCTAGCCAGAGGGAACCCAGACGAGAGAGAAACTATATCGCGTGACCATCCTTGGCTAAACACAACTAGTCAGCTCAGCTCAGGTGTATGCCCATCCATACACCTTGAAAAAACCAGATATACCCAGATCACACACCAAGCCACAAGAGGTACTGACCTCATCACTATCAACTATCCACAACCCAAAGAGTACACCACACGATCACTGTCATCCCATATGACACTCATCCGAGAGATACACTCCATCGGGTTTCTCTCAAACCTCTCAGACGCTCACCCGAGAGATCATGCTCGTCGGATAGCATCACTGAGTAAACCTCGTTGAAACAACATAACCACCAAACTCCTCGGATAGGGGATCACTCCTTGGGTTCACTAGGGGATACCAGAACCCACTCCAGTATACGAAGCTCATAGATAGGGGATCACTCCCAGGTTCCGCTAGGGGATACCACAACCCGATCTGGCATACATAGTTCTCACAGATTGGGGATCACACCCCGGATCCGCTGGGGGAAACCACAACCCAATCTGGCACTCGAAAAAATAACATCACTCAGATAGAGGATCCTCACCCATATAAAGGTGGTTACGATGATACTGGAACCCTATCTGGTATAACTCGCGATGTAGGGGATCAAACCGACGATGCCGCAACCATACCGAAACCACGCGCTGAGTAGGGGATTGCATAACCAACGATACCACAACCATACTGACACCAAGCGCTGAGTAGGGGATCGTATAACCAACGATACCACAACCCTACTATAAAACTCATGATGAGTAGGGGATCGTATACTCGATGATGCCTTAACCCTACTGAAACCACGTGCCGAGTAGGGGATCGTTTAACCAACGATACTGCAACCCTACTATAAACTTGATGCTGAGCAGGGGATCATATACTCGACGATGACACAACCCTACTGAGCATTACCCACTACGTAGGGGATCATATTCCCGATGATGCCACAAACCCTAAGGGGTTAACCTGCTAGATAGGGGATCGCCGCCCGTGAATAAGTGGTCACAACGATACCAAGAACCCGATCTAGGGAGAAGATGCTAGAGGATCCCGCTCCGGGCCCACCGGAGGGATGCCACAACTCTAATCGTTTAAACATCCCATCGAGAGGATCCCAAACCTATACAAAGGTTGTGATGCCACACGAACCCTTGTGGGAACGAACCAAAGGAGTACCCTCAACCACTGCTGGTCCAAAACGTTGCTAACCCAAGCGACCTGCAACAACGCCACACTGCGCACCTCCAAGACCAATACCGAGGCCACCACCGCGATCTACGTGACAAAACATACAGGATAGGCTGCTTACTAACCCGAAATGGAGCACTGGTGGAAAAGGCACTATTCCCCGTAGCTAGATCGTGCATGGCCCACACAATGATCCCGAAACCCATCGAGCGGATCAAACCACGACGATCCCCTTGGAAAAACAAACGGAAACGACTACTCGCTCGTCCGAAATGGACACCAGGTGAAAAAGGGACTATTCACCGAAGGCCAGCCCGGGTGAGGCCCACGCCTCGATCCTGAAACACATCGAACGGATCGCAACATTGTGATCCTCTTGGAAAAACACACAGGATCGACTAATCATCCGCCAAAATCGGACTCCTGGTGTGAAAGCTATGTTTCTCCGCAAACGCCAAAACCCGGCCTCGTGGGGCCCGCACACCAAACTCGGTCCCAAAACCTGGAAACCCTCAATAAAATTCCTCCGTATCATCAGTGTCTCAATGCTACTAACGACACGTCAATCAAACTCTCCGTGTAAGAAGATACAACGACCCGAAGTCAAATAATAATAAAATATCATTACTTTATTAGACATTTCAAGCTCCCGGGACACGATCCCAAACCCTTAAACCCTTGAACCCACACCGGAGGGTTGGCCCTGTCGTCAGTGTCACGTCGCTACAAACGTCACGCGAATCCGACTCTCAGATTGCAAGATATGGGGGTTTAAAGAACCCCCTGAAAAACCTGGCTGGGCCACCGTCTGCCTCAACGGAAACCACCGCACCGCCGCCGGATTCCGCCATGCCGCCGCTGGATTTCGCCGCACCCCTACCGCGCCATCGCCGGATTCTGCTGAGGCCACCACCCCTCATCGCTAGAAAACCGGGTATTCGCCCGAAAACTTCCGGGAGCCATCGGGAGCACCCCGGTGCTCCAAATTCAGATCTGAAACATGTTTTGGAAATCTCGGGACCCGAACTATACAAACCTTATACAAATTTGAAGAAAAAAAACAAAAAACTGGGATCTGGGATTTTAAAACTCAACCGCCTACCTCACGGGCGAAACGCCGATGCTCTGCCTTAGATCCGCGCTCCAGAGCTTTCGATGCATGCTCCTGGAACGTCCGCCGTCGAAATCCAAGCTCGTGGTCGCTTTGTTTGCTCGATTCGGCAGAGCAGCGGCGAAGAACGGCGAAGAATGTCGAGAGGAATGATAAAATGGGGGGGGGGGTGCTGATATTTATATCAGCCGCCCGCCGGCGCCAAACCCGCCTCAGACCCGACGCCCGATGCGAACACAAGTAAGGTCACCCCTATGGCAAACACGTCGTTCTGAACGCAATGACGGACTCATATTTTCCATCTGAGACTCCGTTCAGAAGTTATTTTAGCCGACGCTCGAAAACTAACTTTTCCACTTATTTATGAAAATGCCCCTGGTGGCGTTTCTCACCGCAGGCCCGCGCCCACAAAGTTTACACCTCTCCTAGGGTAAACGACACATTCCGGACCCAAAAATGCCCTCTGATTCCTATTCTGTAATACCTTTTAGGAGATATAACACCCTCACCACGTGGATAGTACAAAAATACTTAATATTTTTATAAAATTAATTTCGGGCACACCGAGCCTCGGAATCGCACAACTTCTTCGTGCCTAGCTCTGGAATTATTCGTAGAAATATTCCAAAGTCTGACGGACAAAAAACCGAGTCGCTACATCCTCCCCCCCATAGAAATTTTTGTCCCCGAAAAGTCCTAAGCACAAGGAATGCGACTGGACTCTCAACTGGGTCCCGCACACAAGTGAGTTCAACGAAAAACGCCCATGCCCGAACAAATAAGCCAGAGGGACTCATCCACCACACCTCGATACTATCCGCTTTGGGCGGCACTGACTCACTCGCACAGTTTTAATCGTGTCACAAAAACGCATCTCAGTGGGGGAAGGATCTCTCTTCCTCATGCATTCGAAGCATGCCAAACAACACCCGCACAGGGTCTTACCAACGCCCTGAACAAAACTTGAGAATGAAACAAAAAGTAAGGGTACCACTAAACGGTGTCTATCAAACTAATGAAGTAAGTAGAAAAGATACAAGGCGTACCTCTATCCATCCGCGGAGCCTCAGGGTCAACAGCCTCCAGGGCATGCAGCTGTCCTCGCCCTCGGCCACCAGCTCCCTGAGCTTGGCGTGGACCACATGGGGGTGGGGGTAGTGGAAACTGATACCGCCTACCACCTCCTCCTGTTGAACCCGCTCCACCGCTACGTCCGCCGCCCTGCGGACCTCCTTGCTCGAGACGCTGCCACTGCCAAGGCGGTCCATCGACCGGCTCACTCTCAGCAGCATGTCATGTCAGAAAATCTCTAGTAAGATGTCCCTGACCGTCACAAGCATAACACCACCTCTCCTACGACTGGACAAAACTGGCCAGCGAGCCCTGTGAGCCCTGAGTCTCAGATCCTCCATTCTGAGGTCACCTCATAAAATGTAAGCCATGTCCAGACCCCTGAGTATGTCGTCGGATACTATATGCCGACATCTCAGCCCTCACGTGCCCATCACTAACAAGGGGAATCTGCTCAGCTAGAAATCTCTCCACCACCAACGCTTGCTCTAGCACTCTAGCATAGGTGGGCAGGCACAAGGAAACCACACCTGCTCGGATGTCCCTGTGTAAGACCTGCTCGAAGGTCCGAGCCCTAAAGAATGGGTCTCAAACCATATCCATGTAGTAGTGCGACAGTTCTGTAAACCTCACCGAGTACTCCGACACGGTCATGCCCTCCTGCCGAAGCTACAAAAGCTCCTGGATCCGCACGGATCTCAGCATCACCAGATAGAACTCCTCCCTGAATATCCTCTCAAACTCTTCCCACGTGAGCGTCTCCTCATCATGGGACTGTGTCACCAAACTCCACCATCGCCGGACAGAACCATGAAGAAGGCTCATCATTAGGACCACCATCTCATCTGGAGGTGTCCTCACTGGGCGGAAAACTTGGGTGACTGCCTCAAGACATTCATAAGCTTCCTGGGGGGTCTGGATCACCCCGAAACCTCATAGGTCGCTGTATCTGGAACTCGTGCAGTGCACTTAGCCTATGTGCAACGTCGTCCTGCACTTTCGGCACAACCAGCTGCTCGACAGGTGGTGGCTCAACTAGTGGACCACCTGGAGATCCAACCTCCGAACCTGCGCCTTGGTCCACAGCCTCTGCTCGGGGCGGATCGTCACCAAAATCTTGTTTCGGAGCCCTCTCTAGCTGTTGTCGTGGAGGCATCCTAAAATAAATTAAAGACGCACCACAATCAAAGAGTATATCTAGAGAGCTGACTCAAGAAGGACAAGGAAAACCCAAAACCCAGTCCTATATGATGCATGTAACATTATGTCCCTGCGACCAGTGTAGAAATGTCCCAAGTCGAAAGACAGGTTATCAGAGTCCTTTTGTATGGATACGTCGGCCGCCACACCAACACTGGAGTCTCAGGCCTGAAAGCCGAGCTCAAAACACCCTAACACTGCCGCTATGCAACCCAAACCAAACTCACAGCTAGACCAACTACGCTCTGAGATCCCAAAGGTGGAACTGCCTCTGATACCACACTATCACGACCCGACCCAACGGGGCTTGAGTCATGACTCCCCAAGCCCACCTCCAATAGGCTAGAGGCAGGCGACCAGCACCGAGTAGGCTATCACACACATGGGAGGCATTAGGATAATGTACCTGTACACATGCACCCACAAACACCTCCATGCAACAGTGAAGAGATATAGAAAACTGAAAAAGAAAAGTATGCATAAAATCTATCCCAAACTAGAGTGTAACAGAAAAAGTACAAAAGGGAAAAACATGGCCCACCAAAAGGAAACTACAAAGAACGTCCAACCTACTCTGAAGAAGGGGAACGCTGCCACAAACACCTGCCGGAAAGCTCCCCAGCACAACTCCAGTAAACACCCCAGTCAAACACTCTCACTATGCTCCGCCTGCTCTGGGTCCTGCTAGGACTTTGTTAAAAGGTATGTGGTCTACACAAGACACAAACATGTGCGGGCAAAGCCCGTGTAGGGGTGAGTATAAAAATACTTAGTAGGAACCCTAAAAACCCAAAACCAAAGAGAGAAACTGAAAGGAAACAGTCCGCTCATCCCAACCAGAGGGAACCCAGACGAGAGAGAAACTCCATCTCGTGACCATCCTCAGATAAACACAACTAGTCAGCTCAGCTGATGTGTATTCTCATACATACACCTTGAACAAACCAGATATACCCAGCTCATGCACCAAGCCACAAGAGGTACCAACCTCATCACCAGAAACTGTCCACAACCCGAAGAGTACACCAAATGATCACCGTCATCCCAGATGACAGTCATCCGAGAGATACACTCCATCGGGTTTCTCTCAAACCTCTTAGACGCTCACCTGAGAGATCATGCTCGTCGGATAGCATCACTGAGGAAACCTCGCTGAAACAACATAACCACCAAAATACTTGGATAGGGGATCGCTCATAGGGTCCACTAGGGGATACCAAAACTGACTCCGGTATACGAAGCTCATAGATAGGGGATCACTCCCAGGGTCCGCTGGGGGATACCACGACCCGATCTGGCATACATAGTTCTCACAGATAGGGGATCACACCCAGGATCCACTGGGAGATACCATAAACGGATCTGGCGCTCGATAGAATCACATCACTCAGATAGAGGATCATCACCCATATAAAGGTGGTCATGATGATACCAGCACCCTATCTGGTATAACTCGTGATGTAGGGGATCGAACCGACGATGTCGCAACTTTACTGAAACCACGAGCTGAGCAGGGGATCGCATAACCAATGATATCACAACCCTACCGACACCAAGCGCGGAGTAGGGGATCGTATAACCAATGATACTGTAACCCTACTATAAACCTCATGTGGATTAGGGGATCATATACCCGATGATTCCTCAACCCTACTAAAACCACGTGCTGAGTAGGGGATCGTGTAACCAACGATACCACAACCCTACTATAAACCTGATGCTGAGAATGGGATCATATACCCGACGATTCCACAACCGTACTGAGCACGACCCACTGCATAGGGGATCATATTCCCGGTGATGACACAAACCCTACGGGGTTAACCTGCTAGATTGGGGATCGCCGCCCGTGAATAAGCAGTCACAGTGATACCAAGAACCCGATCTTGGGAGAAGATGCTAGAGGATCCCGCTCTGGGCCCACCGGAGGTATTCCATAACTCTAACAGTTTAAACATCCCATCAAGAGGATAAAGAACCTATACGAAGGTTGTGATGCCACACGAACCCTTGTGGGAATGAACCCAGGGAGTACCCTCAACCACTGATGGTCCAAAATGTCGCTAAGCTGAGCGACCCACAACAATGCCACACTATGCACCTCCAAGACCAATACCGAGGCCACCACCACGATCTACCCAGAAAAACACGCAGGATAGGCAGCTTACTCACCTGAAATGGAGCACCATTGGAAAAAGAACTATTCACCGTAGCTAGCTCATGCGGGGCCCTCACAACGATCCCGAAACCCATCGAGCAGATCATACCATGACGATCCCCTCAGAAAAACAAGCGGAAACGACTACTCGCTCGTCCGAAACAGGCACTCGGTGAAAAAGATACTATTCACCGAAGGCCATCCCGGGTGGGGCCCATGCCTCGATCCTGAAACACATCGAACCAATCGCACCATTGCGATCCTCTCAAAAACACACATGATCAACTAATCATCCGCCAAAATCGGACTCCTGGTGCGAAAGCTGCGTTTCTCTGCAAACACCAATACCCGGCCTTGTGGGGCCTGCACCCCAAACTCAGTCCCAACACTCGGAAACCCTCAAGAAAAGTCCACCGTATCATCAGGGTCTCAGCGCTACTGACGGCACGTCAATCAGACTCTCTGTGTAGAAGATACAACGGCCCGAAGTCGAATAATAATAAAATATCATTACATTATTCAACATTTCAAGATCCTGAGCCATGATCCCGAACCCTTAAATCCTCAAACCAACACCGAAGGGTTCACCTCATCATCAGGGTCGCGTCGCCCCAAACGGAACGCGAATCCGACTCCCGGAATGCAACATACGGGGGTTTAAAGAACCCCCAGAAAAACCTGGCTAGACCACCGTCTGCTTCGCTAGAAACCACCACGCCGCCGCCGGATTCCGCCGTACCGCAGCCAGATTCCGCCACACCAGCGCTGCGCCGTAGCTAGATTCTTCCCTGGCCGCCGCCCCTCGTTGTCAGAAAATAGGGTTTTTGCCGGAAAACTTCCGGGAGCCACCGGGAGCACCCCGGTGCTCCAAATTCAGATCTAAAACATGTTTTGGAAAGATTGGGACCCAAACTATACAACCCTTATGAAAATTTGAAGAAAAACAACACAAAAACAGGATCCAGGATTTTAAAACTCAATCGCCTACCTCGTGGGTGAAACACCGACATTCTGCCTTAGATCCGCACTCCAGAGCTTCCGCTGCACGCTCCTGGAACGTCCGCCATCGAAATCCGAGCTTGTGGGTACTTTATTTGCTCGATTCGGCAGACCGGTGATGAAGAATGTCGAGAGGAATGATAAGGGGGGGGGGGGGGTGATATTTATATCAGCCGCCCGCCGGCGCCAAACCCGCCTCGGAACCGACGCCCGATGCGAACATAGGTAAGGTCACCGCTAGGGTAAACTCACCGTTCTGAACGCAATAACAGACTCAGATTTTCCATCAGAGACTCCATTCAGAAGATATTCAAGACGACGCTCAAAAACTAAATTTTCCACTTATTTACAAAAACACCCTTGGTGGCGTTTCTCACCACAGGCCCGCGCCCGCGAAGTTTACACCTCTCCTAGGGTAAATGGAACGTTCTGAATGCAACCGTGCCCTTGGTTTCCCGTTATGAGATACTGTTTAGGAGATATAACACCCCCGCCACGTGTATAGTATAAAAATACATAATATTTTTATAAAATTAATTTCGGGCACACCGGGTCTCAGAATCGCATGCCGTCTTCGCTCCTAGCTCTAGAATTATTCGTAGAAATATTCCAAAGTTGGACGACCAAAAACCCGAGTCGCTACATCCTCCCCCCTTAGAACTTTTCATCCCTGAAAATCCCTAAGCACAAGGAATCCGACTGGACTCTCAACTGCGTCCCGCACAATAGCGAGTTCAACCACAAATGCTCATGCCCGGGCACATAATTCAGAGGGACTCATCCACCGCACCTCAATACTATCCGCTTTGGGCAGCACTGACTCACCCACACGGTTTTAATTGCGTCATAAAAACACATCTCGATGGGGGAAGGATCTTGCTTCCTCACACATTTGAAGCATGCCGAACAACACCCACACAGGGTCTTTCCACCGCCCTGAAAAAAACACGAGCAAGCAACAAAAACGAAGGGTACCACTAAACAACGTCTATCAAACTACTATAGTAAGTAGAAAAGACACAAGGCATACCTATATCCATCCGTGAAGCCTCTAGGTCAGAAACCTCTAGGGAATTCAGCTTTCCTCGCCCTCAGCCACCAGCTCCCTAATCTTGGAGTGGACCACCTAGGGGTGGGGGTGGTGGAAACTGATACCGCCTACCACCTCCTCCTGCTGCACCCGCTCCGCCACCACATCCGCCGCCTTGCGGACCTCCTTGTTCGAGACGCTTCCTCTGCCTAGGAGGTCCATCGACCGGCTCCCTCTAAGTTGCACGTCAGGTTGGAAAATCACTAGCAAGATGTCCCTGACCGTCGCAAGCATAACACCGCCTCTCCTGCAGCTGGCCAAAACTGGCCTGCGAGCCCTGTGAGCCCTGAGCCTTAGATCCTCCATCCTGAGGTCGCCTCCTGAAATGTCGGCCACATCCAAACCCATGAGTCAGTCATCGGCTACTAGATGCTGACGTCTCATCCCTCACATGCCCAACACTAACAGGGGGAATCTGCTCAGCTAGAAAGCTCTCCACCACCAACGCTCACTCCAGCACTCCAGCATAGGTGGGCAGGCACAAGGAAACCACACATGCTCGGATGTCCCTGCATAAGACCTACTCGAAGGTCCGAGCCCTAAAGAATGGGTCTCAAACAATATCCATTGAGTAGCGTGATAGGTCTGTAAACCTCGCCAAGTACTCCGACACGGTCATATCCTCCTGCCGAAGCTGCAGAAGCTCTTGGATCCGCACTGATCTTAGCATCACCAGATAGAACTCCTCCCTGAAGAGCTGCTCAAACTCTTCCCATGTGAGCGTCTCCTCATCATGGGACTGCATCACCAAACTCCACCATCGCCCGACATAACCATGCAGAAGGCTTGCCGCTAGGACCACCATCTCATCTGGAGGTGTCCTCACTAGGCGGAAAACTCAGGCGACTTCCTCGAGCCAGCCATCAGCTTCCTGGGGGTCTGGATCACCCCGAAACCTCAGAGGTCGCTGCCTCTAGAACTCGTGCAGTGCACTCAGCCTGTGTGCAACCTCGTCCTGCACTACCGGCACAACCAGCTGCTCGAAAGGTGGTGGATCAACTGGTGGACCACCTAGAGATCCAGCCTTAGAACCCGTGCCTTGGTCCACAACCTCTGCACAGGGCGGATCATCACCACAATCCCGTTGCGGATCCCTCACTAGCTATCGTCTTGGAGGTATCCTGAAATAAATTCAAGATGCACCACAGTCAAAGAGTATATCTGGATAGCTGACTCAAGAAGGAAAAGGAAAACCCAAAACCCAGTCCTATATGATGCATGTACCATTATTTCCCTGTTACCAGTGTATGAATGTCCTGAGTCGAAAGGCAGGTTATCAGAGTCCTGGTGTATGGATACGTCGGCCGCCGCACCAACACTGGAGTCTCTGGCCTGAAAGCCGAGATCGAAACACCCTAACACTGTCGCTATGCAACCCAAAACAAACTCACAGCTAGACTAGCTACGCTGTGAGATCCCAAAGGTGGAACCTCCTCTGATACCACTCTGTCATGACCCGACCCAACGGGGCTCGAGCCGCGACTCCCCAAGCCAGCCTCTAATTGTCCAGGGGATGGTGACCAGTGCCAAGTAGGCTATCACACACATGGGAGGCATTATCCTAAGGTACCTGTACACACGTACCCACACACACCACCATGAAATAGTGCAGAGATATATAAAACTAAAAAGGAAAAGCATTGATATAATCTATCCCAAACCAGAGTGCAACAACAAAAGTACAAAAGGGAAAAAGGGCCCACCAAAAGGAAACTACAAAGCGCGTCCAAACATCTCTGAAGAAGGGGAACACTGCCACAAACACCCACCAGAAAGCTCCTCGGCACAGCTCTGGTAAACACCCCGGTGGAAACTATTCACCAGGTTTCTATTTTTTGAAAAAACAAAATGTTAGATTTTTTAGTTTTAGAAATGGACATAGATTTGTCCATTTTATTAATAAAATTTTCCAATATGAGAATAATGCAAATCCTCATTTTCAGGATTGTTTCTTCTCTAGTATAATATGTATCATACCTTATCAGAGTTTCCTCATTATTTATCATTTGTTTTCCTATAATTTTTACAAAATCATTATTTATAAAACATCGTGATAAGAGAATATTAAAAAATAAAGACAAAAAACTAACATCATCTATGAAACTAAAAATAAAATTATTCCAGTTACACTTTCCCATGTTTCATAAGAAATAAAACACATAAATATCTTGAAAATTCAATGTATATTTTCCTCCTTTCCTTATTATATGATAATTTTCAATCCATAGGGGAAAAAAATCTTATAAGTGTAGATAAATGTGAAACTTTCCTCTTATTTTCAAAATAATGAAAACAAACTTTTCCCAAGAATAATTTTAAATACTACCATGTTTTTATAGAAACATATGCTTTTCAATATATGATTTACTTTCCAAAGAAATTTCAATATGTTCAGCCACTTTTTATGATGTTGAGTTTGTAATATTTTCAAATTTTTTTTAAGGAAATAATTTTTAGTCCACAAACTTCACTAATCTCGATATATGTATAAAAATATCTAATTATCCCAGGATAATTCTAATAAAAATAATCATTATAAATAGTATTAGATTCCCAACCGTGAAAACTGATTATAGACTTTAGTAAGAAATCATATTTTTAAACCATTTTCTTCTAATAAAACTTTTCTTAATAATCATTCTACTTGTGTAATGACTTGAATATTCCTTTATGAGAACTAGAAAACATGAAAACTAATGTATGAACTAAAATATGATCATCCATAGACAAATCATGTTTGCAATAGCTACTCACTAAAATCAGTCAGTGGTGAAAAATTATGGTGAGCCACTACTCATTTAAATAGACTTAAAAAGATAGATGATTAATCTTGTTAAAATTCAATGGTTTAGATTTAAACCTTATATAGATAAAATTTTGATACTATTTCATGAAAGATAAAAAAATAGTAGAACCTAGTAATCTTTATATCTTTTGATGTAATTTTTATTTCAAAAACATTCTTTTAGATGGAATATAAAAGTTTGAAAATAACTTTTAGGAAATTGTTTCATAAAAGTTATAAATATAATAATATTGAGTATAGATGTGGATAGATAAATATTTAACAAAATATTTAAAATTTACCTTCTAGATAAAAATTTACCAAGAAGATTCTGGATTTGGACAATACCGATCCTCAAATTTATTAATAAAAATAGAAAATTAGGTCAACCATTAAAAGTGGTTTAACAAATATAGAAGTGAATTTCACCACAAAAGTCTATATCCACCATTGGTGGACAATATTTAACGATCCTAAAAGACCATGTCATGAACATTTCTATTATTTCTCTTTTTGAAAAGCATCCACCACTTGATTTTCTTCTATATAGACATGTGAAACAATCATCCTAATATGACTATAATTTTGAAGGCATGTAATTTAATTATGTAATATACACCAAGGGAAATTCATGGTTCTATTTTTTTGGGCCTCAAAAAATGTACTGAATCCTATTCAATCTAGAGTGAGTTCTAGTTTTATTGAATATCATTCTGGATGACATCAATGATATTATAGATCGATGATTTGAATTCAATTATAATTATAATATAATGATGGTAAAACCCTTCATAGAACCATAGTGAGTGTATAAAATAGCTAAAGAACAAGACAATATTGGCATATCATAGGTTTCGCCATCCTTATTAACCATTATCCATGATGATGTTAGAGGGATCCTGTGGAAACATTTGAGGAAAGGAGGGTTTTTAGGCCTTCCATGAGCACATAGAAGCCTAAATATATTGAGGTCATAAAGGATGTAATTTATTCCCCCTTTATTTAAATTTTAATAAAAAAATACATATCTATGAATGGATACAATAACATTTTGAATGTATGGATTTTGGTTGTCATGAAGCACCAAAATCCTTGAGTTTAAAACAAAACGAATCCTTGAAATAATAACCACTGTAAGGATATTGTGTGCTTTCTCACTCTACCTGGCCATGTTAATGGATTCCATAAGATATTCTATATGGATGTGTGAACATATTTTGATGCCAAATAAATCTCAAACAAAGATTTATAGATTCTCAACAAATCTTCAGCAAAAAAATTCTTCCATATATGTTTAAACCCTCAAGAACTAGTATCAAGATGAAACAATTTTCTATCCATATCATATTAATTGATCATCGGTGGGAAAACTATTCTTATAGATTATCCATATAAAAAATATCCTTTAAGGATGGATGAAATTATAATTAATCTTAAAAAACCATGATGGTTTCATAGTGGAACCATCACACCCCATTTTATAGTAATCATTCATGCAATATTGTCCATCCATTTTCAATTACCGAATCAGGGTGTCATTTTCCATAAATACATACATCTATACCAACATTCCAATTTGTGGAGGGATAGTAACATTGAAACCACTATAGGATTCCATAAAATATATAGTATTCAACACCGTCTAGCCATCTGTGACATCCATGGTGTTCTTAAGAGGCCCATACAGCTAGGTGGAGCTCTAATAGCTGAGGGTGAAGCATCTAAATACCAACCATTTAGAGTTTCTCATGATTCCATTAAAAGGAGACCATATTTTAGGCCAAATAGAAGATATTAGATAATAAGTATATCAATCAATTATCCGGGTTTTGAACCTTCTTGAAATGAAATCAATCGAAGATTTATTAGACATAAAGATATTCTAGGTGAATTTATTAAGAAGTCCAACATAAAAAATCTTCAGGTCCTTAATGCCAAGTCCACCTATTTCAGTGGGCTTAATAAAATATTTTTAAGCAATAATGATCAATTTATTTTCAATGAAAATTCCTATCCAAATGAATTCTTCGATCATTCCATGAAGATTATTGATGAGACATAAAGGCTATATATAAATAGATAATGAGTAAAACAATTTAGTGGTGATCACATGATTGACCAAACAAACCATTAAAACTAGGGATGTGGACTTCCCTTTCCATTTACCCAGTTGATTAATAATCTCATATCATCTATTTCCATGATGAAAACTTTTCACTTTTCCTCTAAACAAAGGGTCTTAGAGATTGAAAAATGGTAGGGTTTTCTTTTTCACCTATAGAGATCTGCTAACCCTATTCTATTTAGTAATAATAAATATATTCACAAAAAACATGAAATTTTTGTTCCAATTCATTTATTGACCATCAATGTCTTCACAATGAAGCAATAATCATGACAAAATATGTAGTTCTACTTATAGATTGTCTAAAGAGGAGGGTTCAAAAAATATATAGAAAATGTGATAGAGTATATATTCCTCTCATATCCTTTATTTTTTTATATATTGAAATAGAATAATGATCATTTATGCATATACTCATTTAGTCCTTATCCATGGAAAAAAGAGGCCTGAAAGTGGGTCACCTTTCCTAACACCCATAGTGAAATTCATGAAATCCCTAAGTGATCCATAAATGAGGATGTACAACCTAGTGGATCCGAAAATAATACATATTAATGCAATGAAAGTATTTTTTAATCCAAATTTAATTATTACATTATAGATAAAAATATATTTATGTCTGTAAAAATCCTTGTAAATATCAATATCCAGGGCATATTTTCCATCGTTTTATTTCCTCTTCTTAAGGATAACACTTTTTCTATAAAGTGATCAAACAATTATGAATGAATATTCCATGAAAAAAATCTAAACTAATTTGGGGTGATGATATCTTTAACAAATATTCCCATCCTGGTCATAAATACATTAAAAATTATTTTGGGGATAATATTTCTAAGATTAAAAGGTCATAATTCCTTAATGTAAATTTCATTTTCTTTATTAGGAATCAAAGAAATAATGGTTTAATTGATACCATAGGAAGTATATTATTGATTAAAAAAATCTCTCTAAGCATTTCTCACATCATTATAAATGATTTTCCTATAGAACTCGTAGAATTTAGTAGTGAAACCATTCTGGATAAGAGTAATATAGATGTTGAGAGAGAAAAGTGATGATTTAAATTCCCCCTCTAAAGGGGCCATTATGAGGGATCATTTTATTTGATCCTTAATTCAAATTAGAATGTTGGAAATTATTTTTTTGGGGCTGTACACACTAATATCTAAGTAAATATCTCTAATATATTCCACCACTTCATTAGAAATATCATTCTTTTATGTGAATAGACATTCATTGATGGTGATGGAATTATAACTTGACCTGAACCTCTTCTATTCATTTAGAATATTAAATTTTCTTATGTTCCTATCTACAACAGTCATCCATTTGACATTTTAGTGGTTGCGATCCAACCATTCTTTCATAACTAATAATTCATTATGTTTATAAAGAGATTTCATCTCCTCCTTGGAGGGAGTACTGTGAATTTGATTTTTTATTTTGATATTCTAAATGATTCTCTTTAGTAGCCATTCTATCAAGATCGAACTTGGATAAATGATTCTTACTCCATTCCCATTGGAGGTATTTTGAATATTAAATCTTTCTAGAAAGAGATTGTAGCGGGTTACCAATGGGAACTATTCTCCATTCCACAAGAATAACATCCATAAATATAGGGGTAAAAATCCTTCCATTTTTGATTTTAAATTTATTGGTAACCATCCTTTTTAAGTGATTGGAATTCCCTAAAATAATTGGATTCTAATCTGAGTGATGGTTGGGGATGGGGAAGGTAGAGATCACAAAACTGGAACAACTATAATCCATTTAGACAAAGAATCTATTGATATTACTTGCTTGCCTACCATTTAGGGTGTATCTTATCCATGTTAAGGAAACCCCAACAATTGTAACATATCCTGATTTATAGTAATCAATGCAAGAGGAGAATTTTAAAGAGGATTCCTTCTTGAAATTGAGTCTAGTTATTTCACCTAACATTAAACTTTTATTGAAATTTACCATTATTAGAATCCATTTGTGACTCAAACTGTTAGTGGTTATTTCATTCTACTTCCACAATTACCTTATTTTAATGCACCATTTGGAATCATGAACAAAAGAAATAGATATAGTCTATTGATCAGAGAAAAAAGAAACTGATATGCCCAATGGGATCTTGTTATATGTAAGTAATTGTATACTTTCAGGATTGAATATCCATAGTTGATTCGTGTTGGGGGAATACAAATTTTTTGAAACAAAATTATACCAAAATTAAGCCTAAAAAAATTCCTTACAATCACAAAGAGAATTTTTGGTCAGAAAATACAAATTAAAATTGGATTATAGGACAAAATATAATATCTAAGGGCTCTAGACATAGGTGTGTTCCCTAGCCCTTAATAATTCCATTATAATACCTAAATTTCTTGATATATTTTCTTCTTATTAGGGGACGTCCATTTTATTCCACCATAACATTACTTTTTCCTTTTTTAGAATTGGTTTTTTTGTTACATCGTGGGTTTTATCATAGCTTTGGTATTCCCTGCTCCTTGGGGACTCATTTCTATCCTGGTGAGTATCAGTTTGGGATCCCTATTTATTATCATTAATTGACATATCCTCGACCTGATGTTGCTTATGGGGTTGAGAATATTCATCCATAGTATCCAAAAATACAACTCTTAATGAAGTGAATTTATTCACTAAGTACACAGGAATAAGAGTGTTTTCAATAGGGTTCCTCATTTAAATTTTAGTTCAGGGTACCATTGAAAAAGTTCCATCCATAATAGTGTGATGATACTTGCATCTATTATGGTAATTATATTTTTTATTTTTCTAACCAGAAGTGAAATTAGTACCCAAAAAGTACCCAACCTTATCACTCTGATGTGCCTTTGGTACTCTTCCAGGACTGGGGGGTTTATTAGAAGACTGCTTTGTGATCACCTATACAGAAGGGGATGCGACCTAAAACCCATGTGTATTTCTATCTGCAATCACAATTCCATCACATTAATTTCCATTCATTTATTGTAAACTCTCCTCTAAATATCAATTTATTTTCAACATCATTAATGGATATCAGGTTAAGCTCAACTTCCTTGTCTTCCTGATCATTCTTTTTAGTCTAAACAATCATTGAAGACTATTTGGGTTGTCTACCAAGACCCAAGGGAATGAGAGCCTCTTGTTAAATCCTTGTGATTTCATTCTTCCCTCCATCTCTGAAAGGATCCAAATCCATGAAAACACTTGATCAAGGTAAAAATGGATGACTATCCTATGAATTTCTAGTGGAATTTCCACATTTCTAGTTTCTCCAACAGTCCTTGAATTTCTGATCTCTCTTATCAATATCTAAATTCAGAGAAAACATTCTAGGTTTCCTAACAAGAGATTGGGCTGTAATTTCCTCCCGATCAATCCCATTTTTATTCCCCCTAATACCAACTTTCAATGAAGCCACATCCATTCATACACATACTCCAAAAGGTAATAATTTATCCTTCCCATTTTCTCTTGAAAATTATTTTTTTCATGAACCCTCACATTGGGGAAATTTTATAATTTATATATCCTACAATTAGAAAATAAATACCAAAATAAACCAAAATATGAGAATAATTTGGGCGTTTTCTCATATTGAATTTAAATGTTGATACTATCATTCCTTATTGTTAGAACCAATTTAACCACCAGAGTAGCATATATTTCAACCTACAAGAGGATTCTAGAATAATTCCCAAATCGTGGATTATATGTTTGTCTATCCAACCTAATAGAATTTCAACTGAAGATACTATATCCCCAAGGATTCATGGAAACCAATAAAAAAATTTTATTTTAAAAATGTGAATCCAAAACTGAGTAAATTTTTTTTAGACATTACTAGGATCAAAGTTCCTATCCCAATCATCAATTCATTGAAATCTAGAAATCAAGGGGAATGATCCAAAATTCCATGCCCTTCATTTCCAATCTTCCAAGGGGAAGTCAAAATGATAATATACTTACCCCATCACAGTCATCCTCCATTCCTAAAATCCCCATATCCAAAGATTCTATGAGTAAGTTCACATAATATCCATAGTTTCCCCCTTTCAGGAAAAGGTTTTTTTTGTAATAATGAATTAACTGTAGATATTTACTTATTCTTCCATTTAATCCTAATCCACTAGTATATGTTAATTTTATACTTTCCTTAAATTATTCTATGGGGTGGGATGTAGAATTTTGAAAAAGGTAAACTTGTGTCTGGTTAGAAAACATCCTCAAAATTACTCTTAGGAGTTTTAGATTCAACATTTCTCATACCACCACACTTGAATGGATCACCAAACAGTGGTGGAAAAGATATTTATGCCCAATATAATCAAAGTAATTTTTGAGATTGGATCTAAATAAATTTTTGTAAATATTATGTTTCATGAAAGATTCATGATCTCTAGGTCACGGGCTTTCCCCTTTCTCGTCTTTCTTTACTATCTTAGAAGTTCAACTAAAACCATATCTTCATTAAAATTTATGTAATATTTTATATGAATGTCTTTTTGGTCATATTAATTTCTTGGTTTTATATAAAAAATAAATAAAGAGTTTTCCTAATCTACTTTCAGATGGAGATCACCCCAATAAAACTTAAGAAGTTTCTAAAAAACTAATGTGAGGAATTTTTGTTTTTTTAGAAAATTTTCATCAAGAAAAAGTTTTTTATGAAATTTATTTCATTATTTTTTTTACAAAAATGATTGTCTATATATTTTATGAAAACTTTTAAGAAAAATTAATAAATTTTGTTTAAAACATAGAAAACTATTCCCCATATTTTTAATGAGTTCATTACTTTGAAAAGATAGTTAAAAAAGTAGATATATGGTCATTTTATATTAACCCTTCCAATATTTTTTAAATTAAAATCTATCAAAATTTATGGGATTAATAAAAATAAAAAAATGTTTTTAATACATTCAGATGAACTGTAAAATGATATATTCTTTCATTTGTGATCAAAAATGAAATTAGGTCTTATATCTATATGCTTAGCTCTATAAAGATTTGTTGAGTTTTTAATAAGAGCTATGGAACTTGTGTTTTCTCACAAAATAAGAATTTTTCTATAAATCATGCGAAATTTTGTGAGTGTGTGTTGAATATGAAACAACTGAGCATAGAAAATTACATCTACTACATATTCATCTTCACTAGTGGAAAGTTCTACTGAATGATGTCTTATAAAAATAACCTAGAACTAAAGAATATGTTAAAAAATGATATTTTCTAGATGTGCTTTATATATTCATTTTACATCCACCAAATTCATCATTTAAAAAACATTATAGTTCAAAATCATTTCAAAAATAATAAAATAGTCCATGATCCATAGTTCCTATATGGTAAAAACAATTTATTTTATAACTTCAAGATGGAACTCTTTGGAATTAGTATGAAATATTGCAGAAACCCATATTGAAAATATTCAGCCTAGACAAATTTTAATTTGATATGTTAAACTACCAATAATTCGTCTATGTTTTTTGATCAAATGGTTTCCCAGATTCCTCAAGATCTGTTGTTTTTTATTTTTCTATAGGATCACTAATAACTTTCATATTTTTGTGCCAAAATTTTTAAGTAGATATTTTATATAGTTTTGTTCAAATATAAAAGTTTCTTCTAGTTTTGAGAATTTTGAAAACATAAGAAAAAGGTAATTCCTCCCACCATGGACATTTCAAAATCATATTTAATATGATCCATAATCAAATCTAAAAGAGATTTTTGAGTTAGGACAAATATGATGTCATCGACATATATTTGGACAATGGAAGTTTCCTTAAAACCTTTTTAATAAAAGGTTTTGGATCTATAAATCCCTTAATAATTTTTTTGTTACAAAAAACATGGAAACAATATCCTATTAGGATTCTACATCTTTATTAAGTTCATAGAGGGCCTTAGTATATCTAGATTTTTTTGGGATTTTGTGTTTTCAAAACAATGTGGTTGTTCATCATCATATTCATTTTGTAAATATCCGTTAAGAAAATCAAACTTCACAACGATTTGATAAAGTGTAATACTT
The DNA here is from genome assembly GCA_963277665.1 of Viscum album. NCBI lineage: Eukaryota > Viridiplantae > Streptophyta > Magnoliopsida > Santalales > Viscaceae > Viscum > Viscum album. The sequence goes on along the minus strand of OY728153.1, from coordinate 1,775,620,134 downwards.
AATAATGATACTTAGGATAGAAGTATATGAAAAGATTAATGTATCAATATTAGAGATACAATTTATTCATAGTGTTATCGTAATTGTTGATTATAACCATTTTCTAAAAGTATTTCATTATTTCTAAATTTTATTCCATTTTCATCACATTTGTTTTAAAATACCCATTTGACTTCAATTACAAGAAAATTTTTCTGTGTACAACCAAAGTCTAAACATTGTTCCTCTCATATTCATTGATTTCATATTATATTTAATTTATCCAATCATCATCACCTATAGCATAACCATAAGTATTATGTTCATATTGTGATAAAGAATCATAATGTTCACATTCATTTCAAAATGAAATTTTTGTTTTTTCTCAGTTAATATACATCACCAATGATATTATCTATGGTATAATTAAAAACAATATTATGAATCCTTAGGTTTATAAACTATTATTATTCAAAAATAGGTTGTATTTATTCTTGATTAAAAAATTTAGAAAATACTTTTTCATTGGTTCTCTTGTTTGATGAATTTTGCAACATGTGTTGAAAACTATCTTTACAAAATTCATAGGAATATTTTTTTAGTGTTTTTAAAGACAAATGGGTTGCTTTAATCTAATATAACTTTAATTGATTGTTCAATAGTACCATAATTTTTATAAAAAAACCCGATAAGACTTACTAGTTATAGAATATCCATGAAAAATTCCTTTATTATCTTTTTGAGAAAATTTATATAAATTATATTTATTATTTGAGATAAATAAGTTTCATCTAGAAAATTTAAATTATGAAATTTTTTACTTTCTACTGTCTATAACTCATAAAGAAATGTATTAAGAAAATGTGTAATTAAAACACGATTTATAGTATAACAGGTTGTAGTACCTATTTTGGTAAAAAAAGTTTAACAATTTATTAGTCACTCAAAATGGTTTTAGTAGTCTGATGAATTTTTATTCTTTCAAACACACCATTTTAATAATTTTTTCTAGTAACTGAGATGTTATGTACAATAACGTTTTATAAAAAAATTTATCAATATTTGAATGTAAAAATTATCCACCATGTTAACTTTTATTAGTTAAAGAGGAAAAAATAGAAAAAACATCTATATTATTTTCTTGGAAATAGACACAAATATTTATAGGGTAATCATTTAATAAAAAAATAAGAAAATTATTTTCCACCAGTATTTAGAATTTGTGTTATACCAAATAAATCCATGTGCACTATTTGAAATTCTTAAAAATTTGAAACACCACTAATAGATTTAAATATTTATTTTTCTATCTTTCCAAATTGAAAAGGTTCATATACTTTAGAAGAATAAAATGTTGTCTTCTATAGATCTCTAACTAGTAATTTATTTGAAATATTTGCTAAATTTATAACAATACAATGTCCTAAAATTCTAATTGAAAACCAATATTGATCTTCAATTATACTAAGTTATGGTATATCTTGGATTATAAGGTCTTATATCTTTAAAGTGTATACATTATCATGAATATCAATAGAATGAATATATTTTCCGTATGAACATTTAATAATACATTTACCATTCCAAATGTTCACAAGGTATCCTTCATCACATAATTGACTTATCCTAATGAGTTTTTTCTTAAGTACTATAATAAATAAAATATTTTAAATTAAAGATTTACCAACAAGAACAATATCTCAAATACCATATATCTCTCCTTTCACATTATCTCTGATTGTGACTTTTCCACCTTTCATCTTGATAATATATTAGAAAAAGAACTTTTTGTAGTCACATGTATTGAACGTACAATATCCATGTACCATATATTTTTTCTGTTGTTACTATGCTTCTTTCCCTAAAATTTATATGTTATGATTTTGGTACCTTAATTTCATGGGTCCATAATTATTAGAAAATAAAAATTTTGGAATGACCATTTATCAAATTTTTTCATATTTTACAACCACTTATTATTTGTAAATATAATATTTCAAAATCCAATGTATTAAAACTTATTTATTTCTTCCAGCGAACACCACACTATCATTTTATTTATAAGGGATCACTTTTAGGAAAAAATATTTTGTTTTTGATATGAATTTTTTAATTTTTACATGTTATCAAAATGTTCCTTATTATAAGTAAAATTTGATAATAATTATTTCAAATAGAAAATCTTAGATTTTGGTATTGAAAAAAATTCATATAATCAATAGATGGTGTAAAATTATATTTCTTTAACTCTTTAGTAGGATCTGAAATTTATATGTAATGTTTTGATGTTTTTGAATTTTATTTGGAGAGTTATACCTTATCATGTTTATAGTTTTTAGACATATTATTTTCTTTTCATGTATGGATGAATATCATGATAATTTTTCGATGCATAGTAAAGTATCCTCAACACCAGATATAATATCTTTTTCTTCCTCTGAATAATTACAACATTCCTCATCTTAATTTTGAACAATTTTCATTCAAAGATAAATTGGTTAGATATTCCAAAGACTCCACATCCATAATGTTTTATTTATCATTATAAATATATACATAGAAAACTATGACTTTATGATCATCATTAAATTTATCTAAATAATTTTTAGAATACTTTTCTCCTCCCATTTCATTACATTTTTCAAAAAAAATTAGATTTTTATTTCATTTGATCTTATATAAATTTATAAAAATTATATCTTTAATATCTTTCATCTCTAGTCTAGAATATTCTAGTCTAATATGAGCTAATTTTTACATTCATAATAAATCATCTCTCATGAATCATTTTTTAATACTTTTATATTTAGTATTCTTATCATAATTCTATTGGTAAACCTTTTTTTTCAAATATTGTGTTAATTATATTATAAATAATAGAAATTCTACTATCACTTTCTCTAAAATAATTTCTTTCTATATCATCATTAAATTTCTTCATCCATGAAGAATTATAAACCTTTTCAACTGATCTGACTTTCATACATAATATTTAGTAAGAGGAAAAATCAACCCCATTATTTTTTTTACTTTATTAGATTCTATTTTTAAATGTACCTTCAAAATTCATGAGTGTTATGAAAAGAGCATATAAACACAAATTATTCTAATGTGTTTTTATCATAAAGATCCATTCTTTTAGATTCCCATTCATTATAAATAATATCAATGATTTTCTCATCAATCTTATCATCAGTAATGTATTTATCTCCTGAGATTATATACTATTTATAGTGGTTATAAATGATTGTTGCATTTACGTATGATATTATTTAGGTAAGAAATTAAAATCTCTATAATCTAAATGAAGAATAAAACTTCTTGTGTATTCTACTTTAGTAGTCCCAAAGTGACACCCAATTTCATGAAAATATTTTTTGTGTCCCCAGAAAATGAAACATGGATATAAATATTTTTGGTTGTAGACAAAATAAGTGTATTTGTGACATGATAATTTTTTTGATATTTAAAATTTTATTCCCTTGTAAAGGTAGTAAAATCCTTATCACGAATTTGATAATTTCCAGTAAACATGAAAAATTTGGAAAATCCACTATTTTTTATAATATTATTCCTGAGATATCCACATTACTTATAATTTCCACCATTAAATATATATGGTTTTATAGGATAAAAATTTTATAATATACCCACGGATTGAATTAGAATCATAGAACCAATTATACTCTTTTCTAGGGAAAATGTCACTGTAGAATATTATAATAGTAAAAACCTACTCTAATGACGATTATAGGATCAAAATAGTATGCGTCTTACTATGAAATAGGGGGTAGGGCTGGGGGGTGCTTAATTTTATTTTATAAAATTGAACCTAAAAATTTAATAACAACTAATAAGAAAGTAATCAGATAATCTTTTTATACTAATATACTTTATGTTATTAGTGTAATAATATTTTAAACCAACTATATCAAACTTTTTGTTAAAAAACGAACAGTGTAAATATGAAACTTGTAAAAATAATCAATAACAAAACATATAAAAATTAAGTATGAAAAAATTATAGAATGTTTTATAATAATATTTCTAAAATTTATCCATAAGTGTTCAGGAAATATTATCCAGACTCAAGGTATCCACTATATTAACAATACTGTAATGTTTTGTATTTCTTGGCCAAAATTTCCTTCGATAAATATATTGAAAAAAACTTTATTTACCATGCATTAGGAACCCTTGACCAGAAGATCAGAATGAAATATATCTTCCTTCACAATTGAATCCCTTGATAACACCAAATCAGAAAAAATAATTACAAAATGAAACCTTTTAAAGAATTTACAAAAGTAAACTTCATAATGGATTTCTTAATAAAAAGACTCACTAAAAGATAAATGAAATCTCTATCAAGTAATAAGTTATTACAAAATATTCAAAAAAAAATTAGATAAATGATGATTCAAAATATTCCATATCCTCAAATGAAACTATAATTATAGTAATTTATCTAATTGAAATATTTTATATATTTTGGATGTTGTTTCAATGACATTAGATAAACTCTATCTTTAATTGGATGGTTTAGTATGCCGTCTTCATCCAAAAGTCATCTTGATATACTCCACTCTAGTTTATTTTGATTTCATACAATAAAATTATAAATGTAAATCCAGATGAATGTACGATGTTATTTATATGATAGGTATTGATAATAATTCAACTTGAAATAATTTCTGCCTCTATCCAATAAGGTTTGTGTGGTAGACTTTGTGGAACTTTATCATGTAGGAATTTTTTAAACCTCATCTACTAATCTTTATAAACCTCACTATAGTAAACTTTATGTATATTATTTTGATGTATAGAGTACGTGTCTATTTGACAAGGATGTTTTATCTCATTTTTTACATCTGGAAAACTTTAATAATGATCTATTAATTAGAAAGGATATTTTATTTTAAAAAAACAACTATCCTATAAAATAATTCATTATAACTTGGAAAGTAAACGCGTTAGAAAATTATAAAATTTCAATTAATTGGATTTTTATTTTCAAAATGAAGATTAGAAATTGGTAAACTAAAACTTTTAACTAAAAAAATAATTATTTGGAATGAGTGGAGACATGGGGAGGATTTGATATTATTTGATAGGTGAACATAATGTTTTTTGTAAATATAAATTTTTAATATAAAGAGAAAAAAATTTTAGATTGAATTTGGAGAAATATGATAAATAATGGGGTTTTGGATTATTTAAGGTATAAAATAAATCAATAATTCATTTTCAAAATTTTTCTAAACATGTTTTATGTCTTTTAATATTATATTTTTTCATTTATCATTTTTTATTTTTAGCATGGAAAATATTTTTTACATAATTATTTTAATATTAATGGATAAAAATAAAATGGTAATTATTAAGAATATTATAAAAAAATATTAAAATATTAAATCCATTTAATGAAGTAAAATTTATAGTTTAACAAAAAAAATTATCATTATCTCATGTAACACTTAAAATCTAATTTTTTACAAAAGGGTATTTTTTAAAATAAATGTTATGTTCATAAACAATTATCATTTTTTATAATAATTAAATTAATTGGTTTATTATTAACCAAATTATATTTACAAGAATTTAAATTAAATCCAAAAAATAATTTCATATAGTGAAAAATTAATTAAAAGAGAAATAATAAAAGTATTTTTATTAGAAACATATTGCTTAATTTTCCAAATTTTAATAATGAGTTTTATAAATTAAATTAGGTATTTTTAAATGAATCATTTCACTTTATAAATAAATATATTATCATGAGAAATGTTTTATTAGTTTTTATGTTTTACTTAATTCTAGATACTGAAAAAATGATACAATTTTTTTAAAAATCACATTTTTATCTATTCCCCTAAAAATAAATTATTTCAGATAAATATAAAAAATTCCCCCTAGGATAATATTTTTTATTATAAATATAAAATTTAAGTATATTTTTTCAAATTGAAATTATAAAATATAGGTTTTAAAAAAATTTATTAAAATGAAATGAAAATGGTTTTCGTATGAAAAAGATTTTTTAAAATATATACCATTCTTTCTATTATTTCATATCAATTAAAATCTAGATTGGTGTTTTATTATCCATATAAAAAATATATAATAAAATTATTTTATTTATATAAATAACCTAAAAATAAAATTTTATAAAAGAATACATTTTTGGAATAAAATGATCTCATTAATTAATTAATGGATTAGTAAATAAACATTCATGTTCTTTAAAAGTAGAAATTAGAAATTTGTAAAATGAATGTGGTAAAGAACTTGATAAATTAATATTTACATCTTTATATCACCCTGACTTATATTTAGATATCCCTTGAATATCTCTACATAAAATTTAAGCATTAGGTAATCTATGGTTGCAATCGTTGGTGGTGACTCTACTAACATGGATCTCGAGAAAATTTTTAAGAGATTGAACTCCTATCACACATAGTTTCACTCATATGATATTATATGGAGTTCAACTTATTCTTTTTGTGGATAAAAATCTAGTGAATCTACTTCCTTTCCAGCATAAAAAAGATACATATAAGTTAGACCTCCACTACTCCATGATATTTATTTAAATTTTATTAAATGATATATTAGAATTGTTACTTCCTTTTATAAATTCTAATTTAAAATATATATTAAAAAGGTGAAATTTAATAATTTTATTTTAAGGTATCACCATTTTGTTTTTGTTTCATATTTCTTGTAAAAATAATCTATTTAACAATATATGTTTAATGGAAAAAATAAATTAAAATATTAGGGAATTATAATCCCCCATGAATAAATGTCATCATTATAATTTCAAGTACTAATCAGAAATAAAATAGGTAAGGATGTCATGACTCATGATTTTATTTCTAATGATGTTTTATCCTTACTATCATAGGTATGACTAGTGAACTATTCTTTTACCTTATAATTGGAATATCACTAATATTGAGTTTCTCTTTATTGGGTTGAGATATGTACCCCTTATGATTCAATGTTAAGTCCCATATATTGGGAGTGATGTTTTCATAAATATATTATTATCACCCTTGTGTTGATAGGTTATCATGGGTTGATTTTTTATTTTAAAATTTATCTTTATTTCTCAAAAATTATCATGGTATCTTTATAGAGTGATCCAATACATTCCCAATACCACATCAAATTCAACTAAATAAAGGATAACATGATTTTATTGGGATAAGATTAAAAAAAATATATACCATGGAAGAGTTATAGATAAGGGACATAATAATAATACCATTATATGTATTAATTAATAATTCAATATCTAGTAATTAGGATATTGATTTGATATTATTATCAATCTTCATAGGTACAAATTCATATGTAGAATAAGAATAAAATAAAATAATAACAATTATAGAGTGGATAATTAGTGTTCCTTATTCCACATAATTTTTCATACTCAATTCACAAGTCACAATTTCATAGGTTTTCCCTTTTTTGAATGTTTTTGGTGCCTATCATCATTGTTATCCCTCGGATTAGGGAATTGATTTTTATAATTCTTAAGTATCCCACTTTTAATACTGTTAACTGTTAGTGTTAATTTGGGATGAACAATTTATCCTTTCACCATGTTCCATGATCTCCCCATTTTTCTTTATAAATTAATTTTTATCTTATCACCTTTTCCACACTTAAAAAATCTCCAAGTTCCATTGAGAACTTTAACCAAGCTCTTCTTCCACATTTTTTGACATGTAGGAATTTGAAAATTTTCTCCTTCATCTTCAACACACTAACTTCCATGAGACACTATCCTTCTATTATTTTGGGTGTTTGGGAATTCAACTATGTTTATATTTTTAAACATAATTCATGATAGCTGGTTAGGAATGATCATAATAATTCTCACCTATGTTCTTATCCCATTTGGTTTCTTATTGGGATAATATCAACATTGTCCATAGAATCCAATTGTTAACATGCTTCCTTTAGATTATTCTGTTACTAAAACCAAAATGATTTAACATTAATGATGAAAAATTAACATCTTAATATAATTATTGTATGATAATTACATAAAAAATTAAACCTCAAAATTTCATACTTTTTATCACTATCATATTAGTCTATAATTATTTTTGTCCTAGATCTCCCTTGGATTAATGTTGGTTTCTTTAAGTTGAGTTCTATCACACTTATTATTATAATTATTTGACATAAATAATGTTACACAATGTATTTTAATGTTAATGTGATTAACAAAATTATATCCCCATTGAGTATCTAGATAAATGTGAAGTCTTAATCCCATACACCATGCACTGAGTTAATATCATACTAATATTAGTCCAACCTTTTTTCATTGTGAATACCCATAGTAGAATATTTTTCATAACTAAATCCACTTTCAATTATCTATATTTGTATTTAATTTTTAGGAGACATGACAATTATAACTTTACCAAAACTTCAAGATGGTATCCAATACTTAGACATAGCTATAGGGTTTTAATTCCAATGTATATATCGTAGTCCCTAAAACAACTAACCTAATAATAAAAATAACTAAACCATTATGGATCTGAAATTTCTTGGACTCATTCTTGAGGGTTTCTTCATGCTGCTTTCTCAATAGGTTTTTCCCTTATCTTAGTCAAGGTGAAAGCTCCCTTCATGATGCACCGTTTTCTTCTCATTTTATTTTGGCTATATTTTTATCTTTGTCCGACACTTTAATTCCTCATTGTTTTGAATTTATCTATCACCTTATTGGAGGTATCTTTAGATTCAACAGCTCCTGGATCAAATGCTGTGGACCCACTCTCTTCTAGATATTATTTAGTTCTAGTCCAAAGTTTGTTTAATGCTTCACAGAGACTGCGTGGTGAGGGTAGTCTTCGGGAAGTGTTCATGATGGTCAAGTAAGGATCCTCCTCGGTCGGCACTAGTTTGGGGTGTCTCCTGGTTGGGTACAAATTCTCTTTTGAGACACATGTTGACTAAGAGGGATTTGGGTTGTTTGATGGGAATATAGATCTGGTTTTCTGGCTGTTGGTTCCTTCGGTGAATGATGAATCTGATATCGCATTGTAGGATCATCTCTTAGATCTGGTATCACTCAGTTTGTTGGGCACTCCATGAATCTGGTTGATGGTTCTACTACATGTGGTCCTAAGTACTCTCTTCTACGGGCTCCATCACAGAATTGCAGATGCAGGGAACTGATCTTGATTTAGAATGTAATTTTTTGGATTTTTCACTGATTTCTGTGACTGTGTGTTTCTATGTGTAGTGAAATTCTTGTATGGCTTGTATTTTTTCTCTATTACATTAGGTGTAGGGAAGATTTTTGAAGGTTCCACTGTGTGGTCATCCTAGAAAGGGGGATTAGTGTGGTGGAACTCATATTTTAGCTATCAGTAACTTTTCGGATGGATAGGCACCATGTCTTGCCATTTGGTTCAGAGGTTCGGTCTAATGTTGTGCTACATCAGGTTTTGGGTAGGTAGCTTGAAAGAGGGGTAGGTGTGCTGACATCTACCAACAAGAAAACACTCCACTTTCCATGGGAGTTATAGATGATTTACCATGTCGTGTATGCTTTTGGATCTATGATGTTATTATTTTTTGATGCAACATGATTTGAAATCGTGACGTGATTCTTGACTTCTTCGGTTTTTTTTGGGATCTCTGATGCACCTCTTTGCTCTTCCATCTTGATTTGGCATCATGATGCACTTCTTAACTACTCTGGTGTCACTGCACTTCGAGATATTCTTCCAGCTTCTCTGAGGTATTTTGGATTTATGAGGCACTTCTCGACTTGTCATGTGACATTTGGCTCTATTATGCGCTTCCTTGCTACTACGATGTGACCTTTTATCTGTTATGAACCTTTCGGATGCTCTAACTCCTTTTTCACGATATAGATTAGCAGGGGGAATTCATCTTGACAAATTTCTCTATTTCATTGATTAGTGGGAAGGGTGACATGGAATTCACTGAGGCTCGCCTTTATATTTACTACATTTTAATAATTCATGAGCTCTTTGTACTTTTTCTTCATTCTTCTTATGGATTTTATCCTTGGACGCTTTGGGTTCCCCCTTCACCCATTCCTTTTTAAAGGGTTTTGTTTTTTTCTTTCAATAAAGATGTCTTGAACCTCATCCTTTAAAACAACTAAACTGTTCTTTGATACCAGCAGAGGCACCTAGGACCTAGACAATGAGAGCTAGTTCTAAATCCACATACTATAAGGACCTGACCATAAACATTACATAATAGTGAATTATGTCAAGAATACACATATAGGATATTTTTAGTTTTATAGTTTTGTAGAATTAGTCTATAACTATAACATATCAACTTGAAAATTACATGTAGACACTACTACTCAGTATCCATTTTTTTATAAAATAAAAACTCTTAAAAAGAAACCTGTCAAGTTCCTTGTTTTAGATAACATGAATTTTCCTTAATCCAATCCTTGACCCTATTCATATTTAATTCCTATGGAAAATATTTCAAAAATTGGGATGAGCATAAAAAGATCAGTAAGGTTTATAAAATAAGGAAGGAAAACAATAGTCCATCATTAAATACAAATCAATGAAATCATACTTTTAAATAATAACATACCTTACGAAATCATAAGATTAATGAATAACACACACAATTCATATATAATAAAGGTAACTTATGGAATTCATAACATACTTACATTGTAGCTATCATAGATACATAGGGAGTAACATTTAGAATACCCATCACAGTATATTCCCTAAATCTCTTAGGAGAAACATTAACATTTACCTCTATCACGTTACCCAATACATTGGAGAGCTATCTCAGGATCACCCACCATAGGTTTATCACAGAACCAACCATATACTTAAACAATGACCTATAACCACAACATATTCATAAAAAATAAACAATCACAAAGTAAAGATAACATTTCCAATTTCAATCACAATATATCATTTCACGATATTGACATAATTAATGCTTTATCAATCCATTTTAAAAACCATTTAAAACATTTAAGAATGAGATATTGGAATCAAAGTGTCCCATAACACTTTGATGCTTTTAAAATAATTATCATTTGAAAACATTAAGGTTCACATAAATAAATCCTAAAAACCATTTTGAAAACATGGACATTAAAAAAAATATTTCGAAGAATAAATCTTTAAAACATTCAAAATGATATTTTAGTTTAAGTGTTTTTAAAAAAATGAGAGACTCTTGAATACAAATAATTGGGGAATAAAATTGAATCATAACTTTATAATATCATGAGAATAAATGGATTCATGTTATAATTTTCCAAAGGATAGTATGTACACCATATAAGAGTGAATTGGTGGATAACAACAACGAAGTCTCAATGTAATATAAATTGAGATGAAATCCCTTATAAAAAAATAATCCTTATATTAGGGATAAATAAATTACATAATAATGTGTGTAAAATATAAAGACACTAAATATGGTTGGATATTCAGTGTAAATCAATCAGAGAACATCCACACATATTATTTTTAAGACAAAACCAATAACTTGGATGTTTAACTCAATGAATGGAAATTGAGTTAATATTACTCTTATCAAGTTCATATCAAAGACTTGAGAATTTATCCATTGAGTGATTATGTGTATCAAAAGTATATCCACACAAAGGGGATTGGAAATTACAACATAAATAAATAAATTTTAATTCCACACATAATCATAGCATGACATAATTAAGAATTATAATATTAACCCAACGAATGGAAATTGGGTTAAAAGGTTCCCTTACCGATTTGGTAAATTAGGAAACATAAAACCCATTAAAGAAGGATAATAAAAAGAAGAGGTAAATACCCTTAAATTGAAGTATATTACAAAATGAATACAATCTTGTTTAGTACATACACCACACAAATGGAAATAGTGGCAAATATAGCATGAATCTCATGGGAAAAAAGTGAGATGAAAATCCCTTACCACGTTGTAATCTATCGAGTCATTTGACCAAATGTTAATAACCACCAATTTATTCTTAGAAAAAAATGAATATAAAGAGAATCATGATAAAATATATCAAATGGAAGTACAAAATAAACCACATTCAATAAATTAGTGGTGAACAATGCAAATCTCATGGAATTAAAAGTGAGATAAGAAATCCCTTACCTCATGTTCGACTTGACTTGTTTGTTCCTTCTTCTTCCTGAATAATAAACGTAAGTTAATTTATAATTTATTAAGAACATTTTTTCAAGTTTATTATATCTTTTATATCATGTATTACCATGTTATAAACATTATGTAATCATTTAAGTTAATAATGATCATTTTCTAGATATTTGGTACTTGAGTCAAAAATGAACACCTTATAATTACAAGTTGTCCATGTGGTCAAGAGTCAATTATCTCCAGAATGATATTCATGATTTAAATATCATATATATAATATATATTCTGTATATATATATGTATTTATAATACTACATAACATTTGGAGTTAAGAAATGAAATGCACCATTTATGGAGAGGGTAAGCCGTACGTACGCATGAACGCTACATTCATTTATATTTAATTTTTTAATTGAATGAAAAGATAATGATACATAGTTATATTATAATTAAATCATAATATAATATATATTTTCAATAATACCATCCTTTATATGTCCCACGTATGGTATGGACAAGTCATATCACTTTGAGGGGGCGACAGTCCGCACTTCCTCAAATAAAATTATCACGTTTACTCATAATGGAAACCATAAAGGTATGCTATAAATTAAAAATACCAAATCATAAATAAAACATAAAAAAATATATCATATATAAATACACTGTCATAAAAATGGTCCCCATATTAGGTGGTAGGATATAGTTGAATAATCATCATTTCGTGAGGCGTTAGTTTTCCATCCACAGAAACAATATGATCTTTACCCATTGGATGAAGGTGTGTGTAAGTGAAGTTAGAATCATTCCCATAACAATATACTAGTATATTAAGGACAATGGAGTTGTTATAAAATAAATTAATAAAAAGTGTTTAGGGTTTTTATAAGTAAAATAAAATAAAAGAAGTTAATAGAAACTGTTACCTTTAATTTGGGTAACTCCCTTTCGTTTGACCCAAAATGACTTCTTGAAGTTCTTTCTGACTGAGGTAAGGCTTCTAGGAGGAGGAGAGGGATCTTGAGAGCTTATTTGGTCAGGGTTTGGATGATACAAAGGGATCGAGAGGTGTGAGGAATGGGTTATAGGTGAGGGATTTTTATAAGGAGGGGAGGGGTTCATTAGGAAAGTTAGAAAATATTTTTTTTATAAACTTATCTTCAATTTCTAAAGATCCAAAACTCATTAAAGATGAATATAAGATGAATAAAGTTAGAAATTAAATAATCTAATAAAAATTGGAAATGTTTTGGATATTTTTTTAATATTTATAATCTTATTTATTTAAATCATTTATTAATGAGGTAAATACTGCATCATTATTGTGTCACAAATAATTTACTTTATTAGACGTCTAAAAATTATAAAATAAATACCATAATTTAGGAAGTATTTTTAGATTTTAAATTAATATTTATATTTGAAAAGATAACTTATATAACCCCATGTAAAAATTAACTTACTAAAAGATATTTGTTTATTCCATTTTTCCATTACTTTAAGTTAATTAAAATAAAGTGTCATTATTACTTCCAAGTGGCTCCATGGGGTACCAAAAATCGACCCAAATATGACTATGGTTATAAATAACTCAACCAATAAGGTTAATACAAGTGTTAGGGTAATTTTGTATTATTATAATATTCTTTTTACATTAAATTACCCTATTTACCTTCAACGACGGTAAATAAAAGTCAAAAGTTACTATTCACCAAAAATTATTTTAATCTTATTGAACCAAATTTTACTTACTAATAAAAACCATGTAGGTTGGATTTTCTAAATTAAATTCACAGAAGCGGTATAATTTCATTTAAATGAAAATGTCAGTTTTTAACTACTATTTAGTGGTTTCACTATTCATAAAAAATTGATGTTATTCAGAAAACTACCAAACATTAAGCCTAAGATATATTTGATATTATGAATTAAAAAATTATGTCTATTTTACCAAATTCAAAACATAGAATTTTGATTAATTAATTTAATATTAATTCCAGTTATCAAAACAAATAGCATGTTTTTAAGAAACAATAATTATCAAAAGATTGATACTTGTTTATGTCCAATTTTAAAGTGAAATTAATTCCAATGACCAACATTGGATTAAATGGTAAAAAAATAATATAATTACTCTATAAAACCAATTAAAAAGATAATATAAGAATATAAAAAAATTATATTAAAAGTTACTTTTGAATTAAAATACAGTATTTTACACTATTCATTAAAAAAAATAAATTTTATCATTAAAATGCCAAATATTTACCCAAAGTAAATTTTGATGTCCCGATTCTAAAGAAGAATTTAATTTTCTCAAATAGAAAATATAAAAGTGACCAAAACTATATTTAAAGTGGGTTCTCCATCAAAAGGCGGTAAACCGACCTTTTAATGAATATTAGAGAATTTATGCTTAAAATCAGATTCTTTATTATTTTATCCCTCTGAAATTTATTGGATAAATGTAAAAACATTTAACAAACATGTACATTAATATTTTAGTTATTTCGAGCCATTCCTTCCAATACAATGGCTAGGCGTTGACTACCATTTAAAATAATATTATATTATTATTTTTCAGTATAACTCTATGTTTTGTGCAACGTAAGATTTCAAAGAAATCTGTTATTGTGTATTGGGAACACCATCGAACATAGAATCCCCTTTAAAGTAAAATTAATAATTAATTTAAAAATATTAAAAAATATTAAAATGTAATATTCTTTATTTACCTGGGATGTTACACATACATTGAAAAATGACTTTCAAATAATGTGTTATAAACCATGATGAACATATATTTATTTTAAAATTTTCTATCAGTTAAACAATAAATATAAAAAATAATCATAAAATATGATGTATGGATGGTTTAATATGTTTTATGATTACCTATATAATCATATTATTTAATGATAATTGTGAACATTTCTCTATAATTGAGTCGTACCATACTCCCTTATAGATTTATCATGAGTTGTACTTATCATCATAACCTTGGAAATTGAATCCTAAGAAAGTGGTGAACTCAAATCCAAATTGAGTTTAAAATTTTCAAAATTTCATCAGGGTTTATATCATAAGAATTTGAGAAAACAGGATCAAGGGATAAATATCTTATTAAAAGGAACATGAATCAATAATATTTGTCCATATGTCAGAATAGTAGAATATGAAATCTCAAATAAAAAAAATTTACTATGTAATTAGAGTGTGAGATAATCATGAAATAATGGCATAAGGGAATGATATCATAATCTCATGGAATAATAATATCTATCAATAAAATTAAACATGACATCATAACACATGTCATGGATAATCATCAAGAAAACATATCATAGTGTGTTTAAAATAACCTCCCATTAACTATACATTGTATCTCACGAGATCAAATAACTAATCAATGAATTGGTAGTCTATCCAGATGTTCCCTTCACATTCATAACATTTACATGAATATTTTTGTTTTATAATAGGGAAATAATCCATGAATAAAAAATAAGCATGATAAAACCCATGAGAATGAAGTGAGTTTTAGAATCTTATCTGATGAAAAATAGATGAATTTATCATATATTTTACCAAGTGAAGATGGAATAGAATTTTTTTGGACATTAATATGTGAAAAAGATTCATGTTTCTTGAACACTATATTCTATTATATAAAAAATCATGATAATGATTGAAAAAATATTATTAAAAATGAACCAATTAGGTGCTTCATTATGAAATGGGTAAAAGAAAGAACAGTATCATCATTTTAAATTATAAAAGAGTTGAAAAAGGGGATATTCTATTAAATAACTAGGTTTTTAATAATATATTCATGGATTAGAATCATTTTATGGAGGTGGTTCGTAGTATGAAATAATAAATTTAGAAGTTCTATTAAATTGGTTTTCCTAAAGGAGAGAATTTTGAAGGAAATATAAAACATGTATTATCCCCAAAAAATAAGGTAACATGAAATAAGTATATATATATTTTGGAATAAATATATATATATATGTAATATGGGTAAATTAAATAAGTAAAATATAATGGAAAATAATGAAAAAGAAGGAAAAGACACAATCCAAATTTATTGAGTGTGTGTGTGTGGGGGGGGGGGGGGTTCAAAAGATCCCTTTTTTTTGTTTTATAATATATTTGGTAAAACCCAAATAAATAAATTTATAAAAAAATTATTTTGAAAATGTTTAAGGTAGAATTTTATGCTCATGTGAGCTAAATTTTATTGGGTTTCCAAAACAGGAAAGTATAATATTAGTAGGGTGAGAAAATATAGAATTATAGGAGAAAAACATTTTAGAAAAGATAATTACTAATCCTTAGAGTGTCATAAATTTTAGGATGAAATATACCAATGAGGATGTATTTAATTTAAATAATTAATTTCACCCATTGGAAAAGAGGATTATTTATATAGAAAAATATATGAAAAAATGATCTTTGAAAATAATATTTAAGAATGATATGTCAAGACCTAAAATGAAAGAAAATTTAGTCACGAAACCTGTTATGACTTTATTTTATTTTGAATTGGAAACCCATAACGGTAGAACATGTGATGGATTTTAAATCCTTTATATTTTAAGATAATTATAATACAAATACATCCAATGGAAAGACTTACATCACCAGAAATGGAACATGCAGTGAATGATAATGTTATCGCAATGATGAAAAATTTTGTTGCAAAAACACTTACCTTTAATCATGCTTATCCAAAATTGAACAAAACAATAAAAGTAAAAAATATATTTTTTAAAAACCTATTTAATACGCTTATCTATACAAATAACTATTTATAATCATTATTTATAATCATTTGTTACAAATATAATTATAAGTTATATTTTATTTTCATCATCAGATGTTATTAGCTTCTATTATTTGGTTAGTACTATTTTTATATTGGTGGTTTTTTCTCACATATAAATATTAAAATTTAATCATTTTGATATTTTTATAAGTATTATTATATATTTTTTTTAGTGATTTATAAAGATTTCATTTAATTTCCTAAGTGTGGTTGTTATGATTTTAGAAGACAAAGTTGGTAAACAACTTGTTTTGGTAATTTTCACAAATGAGGGGTGGTATATTAATAATGATTTAGATATTACCATTACCATTATATCAAAAAATAATTATTAAATTATTTATGTTCACTATAATAATTAATTCTGATTCCTTAGTTACCCATGATTGACAATTAAATCATTGTTTATGTAGGTGGTTAAACAAACCCAAACATGAACTTTCTATAATACATGGGTGAGTATGGTTTTTAAAGTGAATAGTTTTGGTATAATAACATTAGTATAGAAGATTAATGATATAATTTCATTTTATGGTGGTGAATTAAGTCAAGAGATATTTTTTAAAATAAAAGAAACTTGATTGAAAAAAATTATGTTTTTAAGTGGTAGTGTACACATACGAACAAGCGACACAGTCGTTTTCCATAGATCAGGATAGAGATGGAGATATTTTATATTTTAATAATATTAATAATTTTATAATTATAAAATTAATCACTTAAATTTAAATGTATATCCAAAAATGTAAGTTGATGATAAAAAATGAAGCACATCGTTTATGGAGGTTGTTGACCACACATACATATGACAATGTATTCATCTTTAGAAATGTTTTTGAGGAAGTTAAAGAATGTTTATTAAATTGTAATAATTAAATTTATAAATATTTTTAATACTTATATCATAATACACTCATATATAGGAAATGGTTTAGGGGGTATAGAATTAAATACTTAAGAGAGATCAGTTGATAACATTACCTCTCTCATTGGCTGTAATCCCTTAGGTAACACCATAAAGATCATAAGCATGTTGTTTTGGTAAGAACAAGGATTCATAGAAGTGAGGATATAATTGAGGATAAAATAGGGCAGGGTTTGGTTGATATAATGTTTTATAATGATAAGGGAAATGGGATGTAGGTGACCTCCTTTTATAGGTGAAGGAAATGAAATTTTTGTAAATTTAACTTTTTAATATAAAGAGAGAAAATATTTCACATGAAATATGGATCCAAATTAGATAATAATGGGGTGGGGTATTACTTAAGGTTTATAATCCCTCATTAATTCATCTTAACACATTATTTAAAAAAATTATTTATTTTACTCTTAGATTATTCACATTAACCATTTTCGGATTTTACCATGGTTATTATTTTTTACCTAAGTAATTTTCTTTTAATGCCTAAAACATAAAAGGACCATGCTAAATAAATTGAAACTATATATTAAAAATAATAAATTCATTTCATTGAATAACATTTATATTTTTAAGAAATAATCATTTTAATATTAGCGCATGTAATGCGTAAAAAACTCTTTTCATAAAATGTTTATTTTTAGTCATAAATGTTATGATTATGAAACAAATATAAATTTTCGTAATTTTAATCATATTAGTTGATTTATTTTTAACTAATGTATATTTATATTATTATAAAATAAGTTAAAACCTAATTTCACCCTGTGAATTTTTTTTAAATAGAAAGACTAAAAATGGTTTTTGTAAAAAAAATACTACTTAATTTTCCAAATAATAAACACCGTTTTTATAAAAAAATTGTATTTTTAAATAAATAAATTAAATTAATAAATTCATTATTTATAATTAAATATTTTTGATAGGTTTTTATGTTTTATTTACTTCATGATATAATAATAAACACTATGATTATAGTAAAAACCTCATTTTCACTATTCAATTAGAAATAAATTATTTCAGAAAAATACCAAACATACCCCTATGATAATATTGATATTATAAATCTAAAATTAAATTAAAATAGGTAAAAATAAAACTCTAAAACATTACATTTAAATTAAAATATAAAAATATAATTAAATCGTTTTCATATGAAAATAAAATTTTTAAAATATAATTTTTTTCACTTATTTCCTATAAATTAATAAATTAGATGTTGTTATACTATCCATATCAAAAATATATTTATCATATTTATCTTCATAAAATAATTTTATTTAAAATATAATTTTATAAATTTACATTTTATGAATAAAATAATCTATTTAATTTATTAACGCCTTAGTAAATAAAAATATATTTCTTTAAAAGTAAAAAATATAAAATTTGTAAACTAAATGTGATAATTAAATTATAAAAATAATAGTTTCATTTTTATATCATATTAATTTCAAGATATATGGTCCCTCAATATCTGATTTTATTTTTTAAGCATAAGGTAAGCTATGGTGGCAGTCACGGGTTGTGATACTACTAGTATGGTTGTTGGGGAAATTACCATGAGCCTAATATTTTTTCATATATGATTTCTCTCATTCCATATTTTTTTATTGTTTTTATAGATATTGGTTATAATTAAAACCTAGAGAATCTACCACTTCCCAATCATAGAAAAACAATGCTCATAAGGGAGACATACTATACTTGATGCTACTTGTTTCTCCTTTTTCATAGATATCACAAAATGGTTAATTACTTTTATACTTGCTAATTTAATAAAACAATTTAAATAGTAAAATCCAATATTTACCTTTTAAGGAATCAGAGTGTTTTTAGTTCATTTTTTTGTCTGAAATAAGCTAACACAATTTATTTTAAAGGAAAAATATATAGGAAAATCTTGGGGCAGTTGGAAATTTGTGTAGGAAACAATAATTTTAATTAAAAATATCATATTTTCTAAAAAATGAATGATAAATATTCTACCTGTTCAAAACTAATTCTCATGATTCTCCTGGTTTAAATGATACAACTTGATAATAAATTTAAGTTAAACTTTCTATAATTAATACTTCATTATCACATCTATCAATAAAAATCTCTTAAATAAATGCATCATCATCACCATTTAAAATTTTTTATCAACATGATAGATTTATCCTAGGAATTAGTTGGAGGAAAAAATACCTTCATGAATTTCAAAAAAACTATTTAAATAGTTCATCGAATCACCTTTATGAATCCAGGGATTCAAACTTTTAAAAACTCCCCTAAAATACATAATACCCCTTAAGAGAATAACATAGAAATTGGTACTCTATCACAATGAACCATGGGTACCATAGTAAATCAGTAACCAAGATGGTCATAACGTAGCCCAAAGGCCGTTCCCAATCCCCATGGGTCAATGACTAGAACCTGAAATCACAAAATAGGAAAGTGGGGATGTTTTTTACACCATTACAGTGTTAGTAAAAGAAAAAAGACAATATGCATATCAAAAGAAAACACACTCAGAGTAATATACCAGACATTAAAAAGATATAAAAATTCAAAAGTAATATAACCCTTGTAAAAAGTAGGGAAAAATATCCCAAGTCCATAAGGAAACAACTCACCAAGTCCAAGGTTCAATAGCTGGATCCATCTCAAAGAGAACCTTTCCCATTTCTCAAACCTGTAAGTAGATAATCTACAAACACCTGAAGGAATAAGTAGGGTGTGATCTATATCCCATTAGGATTTCACTATAGATTCAATAATAAGGTTCCAATATCAAGTTAACAATGAATGTTCCTTCAATTTTTAAATAAACAGATTGTTCATTTACAAAAGAATATTTAACCAAATCAGGTTTTACAATTTAAAAGTTGAAAATAAACTAGCAATTCGTGCGTCACATTTTCAAATGATAGAAACACATTTTAGAAGATACAATTTACCTTTAATTAAGGGTAATTTATGTAAATAGAAATCTATTTTTAAAATGTATTAAAAAACATTTATATAAAATAGTTTATATAAATTATAAAGGCATGTGAAACAGTTTATTACAATGGAATATACATTTAAAATAGAAACAAGATAGAAACATGTTCATGTGACAAATAGGTACAATAGATCAAGTCTATAAGTACCCTACATTATGAAATGACAAGAATGTACATATTCTCCTTTGGGCTTAAAGAAATGAGGAATCATCGCCGTCACCTAAGGAATGATGATGTGCTGACATAAGGTTTTAGAAATTTTTAATTAGTAAAGTGTTGTCCACTATAACACACTAACTACCTAAGTCTGTCATGTGCTCGAGTTCAAAAAATGATGGGAAATTTATTTTAAGGCTTCTTAAAATAAAATTACATCCTATAACCTATTTCAAATATGCTAATTTTCTATTTAAAACACGTAATGAATTTTTAAAAAAAACAAAACTTTTTATGATGAAACTATTAGGTTTCATAAAAACCCTTTTAATCCATTTTAACAAAAATAGGTATTTGAAACCAATTCATGAAATTTCAAAATCTATTTCACAATTAAATCAGACAAAATAATTTTCAGTTGATTTCCTCAATTTAATGACAAACACCCAATTCATTGGAATTGGGGGTTTTCAAAATTTTCCATAAAAACCATTTCCACAATTAAATTCAAAAATTAAATTTTTCAAAAAAAATCTATCCATTCCACAAACACACCTCAATTCACCGGAATTGGGGGGTTTTCCCAATTTCATGCCAAGGAAAACCAAAACCCCAATTTACTGGAATTGGGTTATTAATAAAATTATTGAAATACACTTATCCAATTTAAGAAATTTAATTTTAAATATAACTAAATTTATATCAAGTAATTAAAGGTTAATTAAATTGGCAACCAATGACGGAACCACATACTTTATTCAAGGAAGCACAACACCCACAACCAGACCTAGAAATAAGAACAAATGCACATAATATCTAGAAACACAACCTAGATATTAGATTCAATAAAACATTTCTTACATCCATAAAACTTATTATGATACTTCGATCACCCAGAAAGGAATATAGAAAGAGGAAAACTATGATAGCACAATGATTAATCACCGTATAAAACCACCAGAAAGGGTTTTAGGGCTCCAAATTCACCTATAAAATTCTTATTGGTTCGAGTGAAAGTAGTTATTTAGAGGGGAAATTATATTTTCATATGGGATGCTTGTTTAAAAACAAGTCTTGAAGTTTTACACAACATGTAACCCAATTTTACATCATTTAATTGGTATCTATCATATCCCTCGGAATATCTGTCACCTCTTGTTATAAATGAATTTTTATCATTATTAGAATTTACTTGATGTGTATCCCTCTTACACGATGTGTAAATCCTTAGTAATCTGCTGAAGAAGATGATTTTTAGTTCTTGATATTTCCAAAAAATATTTGACTTCAATATCATAGGTATCATCCAAATTTTTTCTGATCCCATCCCAGAAAATGAAAAAATAAAACCATAAAACTATTAAATACATACCTGATAGGTCGGTAGTGGGATGTTACAACCTCCCCACCATAAAACAATTTTGTCACCAGAAAGCCTAATAAGATGATTCTATGACAAAATGATAAGGCCACTGCTCTCTCATCAGTGCCTCCCTTCCCCATGTCTAATAAGAATCAGAATCATGATTCCATATCATATAAACCAAGGGTATCTTCATCCCAACAAATACATTGGTATCAGAATCAGCAATCCTGACTGTCTATCCAGTCATAGATAAATCTGGTTCAACTTCAAGATCACACCAACTCATAAAATGAGATAGATCAGATAGATAGTTTTAGAAAAGTGATACATGAAACACATTATGTATCTACATTATCTACGATGCTAGTTCCTAACAACTCACAACTTCCCCCACCAGCTCAACAACCTCAAAAGGTCCAACAAAATGAGGTGAAATATTACCATGCCTCACAAGCCGTCGATGATGCAACCGATTTGAAACCTTTAAGAACACATAGTAACCAACTAAGAAATCCCACGGTATATAATGATGATCAAAATAAGAATTATATCGGCTCTATTCCATTAACATTCTCAAAAGAATCCACTTAATCTTTTTTGTTGTCTATTTTACGAAACATGGTCCAAACAAAGATATTTCACCAATCTCCAACAAACACAGTTGGGAATTGAATGTATGATGATATAAGGACTAAAAAGGTTTCATCCGAATCAAGTACTAGAAACTATTGATATAATAAAACATCAACCAGCCCCAAATGATCATCCCATGCTCCACCACAGTCGAAAACAAAGTGTAAATAATATCTTCAAGAATCTGTATAGCTCTTTCTATATGGACATTTGAATGTGGATGGCATTCCATATTCGAATAGAAGTGAGATACCAAAACCTCTTGAAAGCCTTTAAAAAAATGAGAAGTGAACTATGGATACCTATCATAGAATATAGAAGATATAAATCCTTGAAAAAGAACAATATATTTCACATAGATATTTCCCAACTCCTCAACTTCGGCTGTGTCATGAATGGGTAAGAAGTGATACGATTTATCCAGTCTATAGATCACAACCCATATCACATTTTTATTTCTCCGGGTATGAGGCATCCCAACCATAATGTCCATAGATATATCATCCAACTTCCATATAGGGACATGAAGTGGTTAAAGAAAAACTAAAGGTTTCTGGTGGTCGACATTTACCTGCTGGCTTGTATAACAATGAGAAAGAAATTCAGAAATGCCTCATCTCATACATGGACACTAGAACTACCGTCGCTTTTCTTACAACACCTTTTTGGTTCTTAGTTGCACAACCCATTGGGAACTATAGAAATACCCCATCACATTTTTCCTTATCAAATATGGAACCACAAAAAGATTCTGATAGCATAGAATTCCCTTTTTGGAGAATAAACATTGGGAAACTGTCTGTCCATCAAAAAGAGAGTATCTAATGCTACAGAACTCATCATAAATATATTGATTCAAAATAACCAATTCAATAAGAGTGTTTGTCTAATAAACACTGGATAAAGAATCCTCCACCCATTTCTCTTGAACTCCAATATGGAATTGTTCAAAGAGATCCACCGAATTCCACTCTTCTAAATATTATTTAATTTCATGGGTTGTATGTTTTAATCTCAAAGTATCTGTAATGACATTACCATTCATTGAGTTATAAGCGATGTATAAATCGAATGGCATCAGGTATTACACACAATGCATTCATTGGAGATTCAAATATTTTTGATATAAGATATACCTCAAGATCTTATAGTCTGAAAACATGGTAAATCATTCTCCATTAAGGCAATGCCACTAACTCTTAAGTGCGTACATCACAAATACAATTTCAATGTTATGGGTTAGATAATTCTTCTCATGTGGACTAAGATGATGAGATCCATAAGCCACTACATGATTCCCCTACACAATAAGTCATCCCAAGCCTGAATTGGATGCACCACAAATGAACACATATCACTACCTAACCTCTGGAAGAGTCAACACTAGCTTAGTAGTCAAAATATATTTCATCTTAATAAAATAATTCTAACAGTGATCATCCCAAGAAAACATCCTCTCCTTCCAATTTAGAGAAATCATTATAGATGATACTTGGAGAAGTCCTTCATTAATTGTCAATAATATCTAGATAAGACCAAGAATCTATAAATCCCAATGAAATTTCATGGGTGCTCCCAAGTAGTAAAAACCATCAACTTATTCATATCAAATAATATTCCTTATTCCGAAACCATGTGTCCTAAGAATTTTACATCCCAAATCCAAAAATTACATTTTGAAATATTGGAATAATTTTTGTGATTTATTTGTAAACTCGGAACAATTCTAAAATTATGTACATGATCCTCCTTAGACTTATAGTAAATGATGATGTCATCCACAAATACTAACAAAAAGGTATCTAGAAACTCATGGAAAATCATGTTCTTTAATGACATGAAAACTACAGTATAATTAGTTAGACCAAAGGGCATGACAAGATACTCATAATGTTCATACCTAATCTGAAATGAGGTTTTATGAACGTTAGATTCTTTTTTCCTCAATTAACGGTAACCAGATCAAAGTTGAATCATTGAGAACCACTTTTCCACTTTCAACAGCTCAAACATATCATCAATATGTGGAAATGAATATTTTTTTCATTATTACAAATCGATTGATATTTCACTCATCAACACATAGTAAAAGTGAACAATAATATTTATTTTTAAAGAGAACTAGCACCACCAAATGTGAAACACTTGGGCGTATAAAGTCTTTTTCAAGGATATCGTCTAATTATGACTTCAGATCTTTAATTTCAGCTGGAGACCTACAATAAGTGGTAATAAATACTAGTTTAATACCATGCATTAAGTTAAAGGGAAACTAAACCTGCATTATAATTGGGAATCTAGAGAAATCTAAAGAAAAAACATCAGAAAACACAATGATGACTAGAGGGAGATCATCACTCAAAGATTACCACTTAAGATAAAAGGAAAAGAATGATATTACTTTGACCAACTATAGATAATAGGATCCGGATCTAATTTAGCATGGGTCCCATTCTCCTTGAAAGACAAGGAACGCACCACTGTGTGTAGTAAAGATGAACTATCTAACATAAAAGTCAATCTTGGATTTATTGGAAATTATCCAATTCACCCAAAAAATGATGTCAAGAGATTTTAGGTCAAGAACTAGAATTGTACAAGCAAGATCAACATATGATGGACAGAAAACACAAGCAGGAATATAAATACCCTACTATCTATTCATACCAAATTGTGTAATAATATCCATTGAATAAGGTAAACTATTCATAGGAATATTTAGCAGGTTAATAATATAGGTTGAAATAAACAAATGAGAATGCACCAATATCACATAGAGGAGTCACTAATGACAAATATATTGTAATGGTAACTCTTATAGTCATTGGACCTATATACACATCCTCTGGAGACTCTTCCATTGCATGAATAATATTCATTATGGATGAATGTGGCTGGAATCCTACCACATGTGAACCATCTGGTTTCCCCACAGTTTTAGGAGCTGATTATCTCATTACACTATGCAGATTGGAGAAAATATGGATGAATCACTACATGTGACATGAACATACACATGAGAAAAATTTGTTGAGTACCTTAGTGTAGACCCTCTTCTAATGTATTACCATTCCACACTAGTAGAAAACAAACGGAAAACTTTCAGTTTTTGTAGGAGGATTGGAACCACCTTGTTGTCGATAAATTTTTCAAGAATAATCATGCTTCCAGTTTCTCTTAAAGAAACTCAAACTGCCATTGGGAGAGAAAGAAACGATTATTAACCCCGACTTACCATCAAGTCCCATTTCAACAATAATAACTCTATCCAGAACATTAGAATATAAAGGAAGCTTCAGTAAGAAAACTAGAGAATGATTATCCTGATGAATTTCAAACTCAAACCATCGAGTGTACATCTTACTATTCGACATAATCATAGGTGAAAAATTCATGAGCTCAGAACAAAGAGTTTCTTACTCTATCATGGTCCTATCAACATGAACATGTCTAAAAAACATCATAGAAATGGGTAAAACCATGAAATGTGGATATAATTGGTTAATGAAATGAGCCTTGAAGTCCTTCCACTCCAAGCCGTCATGTTTCTATGACACAACCGTAGTGTCCCACAAACTTCTTCTAAGTCCTTAAAGTAAGAAGGTGGCACACTTCATGTTGATCTCATCAGGTGTGTTTAAGAACCCAAACAAGCATTCCATTCTACTACACTACTCCACAACCTCTTGATGATTATTTGAGCCTTTGAATGGTTATGGATTTTGGAAAAGGAACTCTTGAGAGCTAATATTGAGAACAACCCCATGAGGTTCCACCGCTAGAGCATGAACATGAACTGGAGGTGGTGCCTGTCCTAGAACTTTGACAAAATGTATAATCACTTCGACCAGGTTCATGTGTATAGGAGGATTTACTTATGGAGGTTTGTTATCATATTTCTTCTAGATCTGATTCACATGTATTCTCAGAGGCATGATGCTACACAACATTAGTAGACAACAAGGAAGACACTAGATAATGATCAAAAAGTGCAACGAAGGAAATTATTTCTCAAATGATAGAACAAAAAAGTTTTTTATTTCACTATATACAAATCAAAATTGGTAAGATTATAGATATAATCAATAGGAAATATTTCCATACCCACCCATGGTGACATAAAGTTCATTGTGGTGAGAGATGGATAGACACTTAATCAAAACTACCTTCTAAGTCCTGATATGATTTCAAAAATGTATAAAGACTTCAAGACAAAATCTAAACCTAGGGAATTGATAAAAAAATTTCACGAACTGTCCTGGGTACCATGATAACCTGATAACTATGTGATTCGTAACATATCCTTAGGGGTTTTCTCGATCCCCACAGGTTAGTGACTAGCTCTTGGAATCATATAATATGAAAGTGGAAGTTATTTTTCCACCAACAATGTCGAAGTAAAAGAAATATGAAAACAAGCATATGAAAAGAAACTCAATTGTAAGTACTATACTATAAGTTGAGAATCCATAAAAAATACCAATGTACTAAAACCCAAGTACCAAATAGGAAACAATACCCCTTGTCCCTTAGGACACAACTCACCATGTCCAAGGTTCAATTGCTGGATCCACCTCTAAGAGATCCCTTACCCTTTCTTGAACCAGGAAGAAGATAATCTACAAACACCTGAAGGAACACATAGGGTATGATCCAAATATTTGTAGGATTTGACATAAAATTCTATGATAAGATGCCAATATCAAATTAACCAAGAATGTGATTTCAATTTTCAAATAAATAGGTTTGTAATTTACATAATAATATTTTAAAAAAACCATTCTTTATAATTTAATATATGGAAATACATTAACAATAAATGATTCACATTTTCAAATGATGAAAATACATTTCAAAAGATGGAATTTACCTTTATCCAAGGGTTCATTACATACATGTCACTTTTTAAAAAAATTGCTTAAATAAAACTTTTATATAATATAGTTTATATAAATTCTCAAGGCCTATAAAACTGTTTGTAAAAATGGAATATGAATTGAAATAAAAATAAGAGAGAAAAATATTCATATGACAAATAGGTATGATCGTTCTAGGATATAAGGCCCCAAAACTATGAAACAAAAAGTATGTACATACACCCCTTTGTGACTAAGGAAAAAGGGACCCATCACCATACCCTAAGGAATGATGATGTGTTGATATAAGGTTTTATAACATTATAAGTTATAATATTTTGTCCAATATAACACACTAACTACCTAAATCAAGCATTTACTCACGTAAAAGCTTTAATGGGGATATTATTTTAATATTTATTAAAATAAATTTAAATCTCATTCTCCCATTTCAAATTTGAAAATTTTCTATTTAAAACCCACAATGAGTTTTTAATAAAAAATATTCTCTTTATGATGAAACCACTAGGTTTCCATAAAAACCATTTTAATTAAATTCTCATAAAAATATGGATTTGAAACAAATTCATGCAATTTAAAAATCCATTTAACAATTAAATCCAACAATTTAATTTTCATTCGGTTCCATAAATTACATTACAAAACGAAATTCACTAGAATTGGGGGTTTTCACAATTTTCGAACAAAAGTAATTTCACAATTAAATTCAACAATTTATTTTTTCAAACAATTTCTATTCATTCCACAAACACACCCCAATTCACTGGATTTAGTGGTTGTCCCAATTTCATTCAAAGGCGATCAAAAACCCCAATTTATTAGAATCAAGTTTTTAATAAAATGATTTAAATAATCATTTTAAATTTATGAAATTTCATTTTAAATAAAACTAAATTTAAAGCAAGAAATAAAAGGTTAATTAAATTGGAAACTAATGATGGAACCAACTAAATTCCTCACAGAAGCACAATTCTCACAACTAAATCTTCCAAGAAGAATGAATGTATTGAAGATCTAGGAACCCAACCATGAAATGAGATTCAACAACACAAGTTTTAAATCCATAAAACTCAAGATGATCCATCAATCCCTAAGGAAGGAATAGAGAAATATAAGGAAAGGCATGGAGAATGATTACCTGGATAGACACACCATGATCTCACAATGATGAAATTCCAAATAAAACCACTATAAAGGGCTTGATGGCTCCAAAGTTTTATAATAAAACCTCTAGGGTTGAGATTAGGAAGTTCTTGAGAGGAGGAAATTAGATTTTCAGCCAGGATACACGTTTAAAAACAAGGCTTGGGGTTTTAGAAAACATGTAATCCAATTTCATTTCTTGTAATTAGAAACTCTCATATACACTGAAAAACCCAAAACCTCTTGTTAAAAATGAATTTTATTATTATTGTAATTTACATGACATGTAACCCCCTTACAGGACATGTAAATCCTTCAATAATGCTAAACAAGAAGATTTTTAATGTTATAAAATTACAAAAAATCCATGACTTCACCATCATAGGTATCCTCTCAATTACTTCTCGCCCCTTCCCAGACAAAAATAAAAAAGAAAACCACGATGCCATTAAAGACACACATGATAAGTCAGTAATGGGATGTTATATACCCCACCTACTAACATTATCCCCTATTTGTGGTTAAAAAATTTAAGGATATAAATAAAATGGATTTTTATATTCTCATTTATTTTCCACACTTTTGAAAAAAATATCCAAAGAAAATATGAGGGAGAACATAGAAAAACCATACCAAAATTATGAAATCAGTTGGGCTTAACTCCAAACATCAAACTCAGATTTTGAAATGATTCTTTATAAAATAGTTTGAGGACCACACCTGCATGTTTCTAATTAAAATGAAAAAAATACAATATTATTTTATTTGACACTACAATATCCTTGATAATGTGATACTTTATAACAATGTTATTGTTTCTTTAATTCTGAATTATTTTCATTGATAAATGTTTTTGACACTGATTATCACAACCAAAGAGAAGTGGAAACTTTACTTCAACCTTATGATCTTATACTTATCTCCTCATCCTCATTAATTGAGTTTTTTATGTAATAACCACATTATCAGATTCAATAATTATTACTGTCACAAAATTATCTTTTTTATTTTCCCAACAAACAAACTTATATCTAGGGAATAAAACTCCAATAGATATAGACCTTCTATCATCAAAACAAAATTATTTTTTATAACTGAATATTTTTAGATTCCATTTGGTATTATATTTAAATCCAAAAATGATTGTCCATTTTATTTAACTAAGAATACTTTTACCAAAACTAAATGTGACACTTTTGGAGAACATTGATACATACCACAAAGTGTAATATCATATAACAAATCTTTCCATGAAGATATTAAGTAAAAGATACTTATAAAAATATTTATAAACACCCTTGGATAAATATATTTTCCTTTGATATCATTTGGAATATTTGTTACCAATGGAATTAGTATAGAAACAATATTTTAATCCTCTAATACAATCTTTTTAAAAAGATAATTTGGATACTTATCCTGAGAAATAAAAATCTGTTATTTATCTTGAGAAATTTTTGGGCCAAGAAAATATAACATATCTTTAAGAATGGATATTTCAAGAAGATTATTGATCTCTTTAGAAAACACATCTCAAACTTATTCATCGTTTATAAAAAAATTCTATAATTTAAATGAATAACAACTAAGGGAGATTCCAATTTTTTAAATATAATGTAGAGGTTATTGTCCACTCTTCCATTTATGAAATTTAACATCCAAAAAATGTATCTATAATAGAATAACATGTTATCGGGATTAATTTAGGACATATAAATCCTTATTTAACCTAAAAACACAATTCTAAAGTTCTCTTAGATAGAAACCACACTGTTTTGATAAAAGAAATACTTATTTTAATGTAAAATATTTTTTTTTGAAATTTAATTTATTAAGATTGCTGGTATTTTTTTATTTTTTTTTTGATTTATGGAAGGATACACTGATTTAATAATATAAAGATAACCGGAAAATGAGGATCATGATTTAAATTAAAAAAAAAATCTTTCTTCACTGTGGGGTGTCCATGAAATGTTTACAAATCCTGTATTGGATGGATAAAGTGAAAATAGACCTAAATCATTGAAAATAAATCATTCACATGATGAATGGGATATTAAATATGTGAAAATCAATGATAATTAATTAGGTGAATTCTGGAAATGAAAAAAAAACACATGGATGTGGAAACCTCAAAATCATGGCATGAAACTTTATGCCATCTCATGAATCTTTCCAATAGAAAATATGATTTTGAAAATATTCTATAATCTTGATAAAATCTATAAATTATTACCAATTACCTCAGTTCACCCTCATGATTGACTCATGATTAATTAATTGATATATTTATGGATAATTAACACCAAATAAGTTATGATTTATTCCTATAAATACATTTTCAAGGGATCATTCAAAGAATAAATCATTGTGATGGGATGTTTTGGATGCAGACAAACCACTATTTTATTTTGATTCAAGTTATCTTTCAATGATTTTAAATCTCACAATTCCTTCCTTATTCCCCATCTTCCTGGCTACCCTTAACATGGAGGGATAAAATATTTGAGTGATCAAGGATTGGGAGGTTGGGTAAATTTTAATGATTGATCGATTTTTCATAATTTAATAAAATCCTTTCATTATTCTACCAAACAAGTTTCAATTATCAATTTTCAGTTTTGATTAACAAGTGATAAAGTAATTTATTTTTAATTCCATTAATGTTTATATCCTTAAATAATGATTATGTTCCTTCCTCTACCTAGTTCTAGTCTTTATATGATGGAACTAGCTAGGGTTTGGTGGTAAAGTGATCATTGATCATCAAAATGTGTGTGAATTTGTGGTTGGAACTATTGGATGCTTAAGAATAAAAAAACTAGATTGGGGATTTTCTAAGTCTTCCAAGAGGGCCCACTAAAATACCCTCACACACCAGAAAGAGGGTGAGATGACAAGAGATCTCAATTATAAATATTATCACCATCACTATCTATCCAAGGGGGATATAGGAAACAATCATTGAATCTCTCTATTATTAGTATAGCTAAATAAGAATAATAAAAATGGAAATAAAGAGTGCATTACAATAGGTATATCAAACCTAGACCCAAACACCATTTCATCAATTGTTCTTAATCAATTAATTTAAATTTCATTCTAAATTTTTAAATTATCAGACCAAATAATGATAAAAAACTTAAAAGTAATAAGAGTTTCAAGGTCCATACTCTTCAAGTGACTACCTATTCCTACTTTATACTATACAAAGGGAACAAATAGTTTTTACACATGCCATGAAAATGTTTTCTTTAAACCTGGTGCTATTTTACTGAGGTGGTTCTAATAAAATAAATTTAACATAGAAT
This sequence comes from Viscum album, assembly GCA_963277665.1. Taxonomy (NCBI): domain Eukaryota; kingdom Viridiplantae; phylum Streptophyta; class Magnoliopsida; order Santalales; family Viscaceae; genus Viscum; species Viscum album. The sequence continues at coordinate 1,775,587,749 of OY728153.1, read as the reverse complement.
TAAATATAATTCTAATAATTAGTTAATTTAATTTAATCCATAGATTTAAAAAACACTAACTAAACTGAGAAATTTTTTTTACAATCATTCACTGAGGAAGTAACCCCATTATATTTGAGTGATACTCTTAGTGGTCAGTAAAAATAGGAAAAAATGGTTTGAAATCAAACCAAAAACTTAAAAAACCATGCACATTAAAATTTAGTAATCATAAAATTTAACTCTATGTTCTAACTTTTAAAAATAATTTTTAATTTTAAATTATTCTGAAAGAGTATCTACCAATATTTTATGGTATTATAGGTGAATAACGAAGTTGAAACATTGCATATTTTTTCTATGTGTGGTTGAGTTTGAAGCATAAAGGAGTCACTAAAGAATAGGTAAAGTAGGTACCATTACCCCTTTAACATAAAAGATATATCAAGGAATGGCTGTACAATTTACAACACTGAGAAATCATTGATTGGGAATATCTGAAAAGATACAGTATGTAAATATTTTATCCCACCTCTAGGAGTATATTAATAAGGAATTGGATATATGAATATGTTAACCATAAAGAGAAAATCCCTTTGATTATTGGCATTTTTTCAAAAAAAAATTCACAAGTTTCCGTCATCAAGAAATGGAGGAACAAAACATCATTGTTTTCTTTTACAAAAGCCTACCCAACAATGACTAAAAAAATGACTGACAACTCTTACGAAGGAAATTTGATATAAAAATCACTAGGAAAAGCCATACTAATGATAAAAAATATTTTCTTATAACTCATAGTAAATTTTAGTAATATTTACATGCATATGAGGTATGCAAGATATAATAAATTTTAATTCATGATCTTTAAATTGAACTAAAGTTTAGGAAAAAACTAGTTTGGTTTGAAAAATGGATGTGAAGAAAGATAATTATCAAAATACCCCAATAATTGTATATGTATTTTTTTACATAATCATTATAATAAAATGTGTTTTTATATACAAGGAATATAAATTTTTGCAAAAGCCTTTAATCTAAGGAATGCACAGAAAAATATACTATGAAAACATAAAACTCAAGCGAAAAAAGGTTACAGAAACCTATAAAATCAATTTAGAACCTTTTATCCAAAACCAATACCCATATTAGTCCTAATAAAAACAACAATTCCAAGACCCAACTCTTTTCGAACATCCTTACAAAAGGACTTCCAGTAATTAATTATATCAACCACACCCTTGCCAATAATATACATATGAGAAGCTCTAAAAAAGTGAAGCCCTATTTGAATATAAAAATCTATAGTAAAAGGTATAAGAACAAGAAGATACTATAGATAATATATAGAACTATCTTATAAGTCTTATATAAATACTAACTAGAAAACTAGGAAATCATCCAGCCCTAAATGTCCCAATCCCAAAGGATAGTGTAAGAAGGACTACAATATGGAGTGGAAATGATATTTAGCCACCCAAACCTAATAAAGTTCAAGATAAACCTGAAATAATCATATATATAAATCTTAATTATATCAATGAAGGTCATCCCAACCATCAAAGAGAATAGTATAATAATAATGATTAAGTGAGAAATTTGTTTAGGAAGGAATGATATGAAATTCCTATACAAAGGTAACAAATGGTACATAAGGACATTCCCGATCCATTAACTTGTTATTTTACTAATTCAATGAATCTTATAGAAGAAAAAAAATCAATGATATATTAAAAAAACCTTTTAAAATGTTAAAATCAACATACCTCCCGTGAAATCCATAAAAAATTCCCATTTATGAAAACTTCTCAGGAGACTTTTCACCAAAAGTAGAAGACATGATGGGAATAATAGAATCATACGAGGGATGAGTGTCTCAACATTGATCACAACAACCATGACATGAAAATTTAAGTATCTATGGAAATTATCTATTGCCTTCACCATTGTATATTTAAATTTTTTTCTAATTCATTATGTGATCTCAATGCTTCAATAAATGTCTTTCCTCACTATGTCTTAACATATTTTCAAATATGATAATTAAAGTCCACAAGGGTGGTGGTCCAATTGAAAAAAATGAATGGTTTTCATTATTTGAGTTTTGAAGTATATAATTGTGGAAGTCAAAGATAAAATATTCCCAATTGACTTCTATGTGATAAACATGGTAAAAGATCTGATCCCTTCACAATCGTGCATAATTTTTGGGAGACCATTCCTAAAGACGATAAAAACAGTGATCAAAGTTCATGAAGGAACCATTACCATGGATATTGGATATATCACAATGAAAATAAATATAATGGAATATATAAAGCATAAATAAGGTTACCATTCCCATTTTACACACTCTAATGAAAGAGGTATGATTTGTTTTGGAGACTCGGGTATTCTCTATGAGTTCTTATCATTAAGAGAGATATTTTTGATTGAAAATTATATGGACAATTAGAGTATCCAAAAATATATAAATTATTATATAAATATGGTATAAGAGTTAACATCAAATTTATTCAGTGATTTATTAGATGATGAAAAATTTGATATGTTTTTTTGTACATAAAAAATTCAATACATGGAAGCGGGGAATATAAATTCAATATCATCTCTTGAAAACCTCCCAAATGTGGAGTTAAAACTACTACCATGTGATTTTAAGTATGTATACCTCATGTATGAAGATACATTACCAGTAATAATTTACAATAACCTATCCAATGTTTAATAAAAAACTATTATTATATTTATAAAAAGAAACAACGAATCGATATAATGGAGTTTAAGAGATATCCTTAGAATTAACCCCAATAACTACTCACATAGAATATTATTTTAGGGGGATTCTAGATTATTTAGAAAAAATTATAGAATACATAATACCACAATCAGAGAGTTAGTAAAGAAAGATATAGAGAAGTTATTAGCAACTGATATCATTTAACTAATTTTTGATTCACAACGGGTTATCATAATCCATGTAGTTCCCAAGAAAACATGTTTGACTATTGTCAAAAATGAATGTAATGAATTTATTCCCATGTGAGAAAAAAATAGTATTATAGTTTTTATTGATAATAGGAATATAAATGAATTCATTAGAAAAGAACACCATCTTATTCCATTTATTAGGAAAATAGTAGAATTTTGTTTGGGAAGAACTAATTATTATTTCCTCAATGGATTCATATGATATTTTTAGGTACCCATTACTCATAAAGGTTAATAGAAGATAACCATTACCTATCCTTTTGTCACCTTTTCCTGTAAAATTATTCCTTTTGTATTGTTCAACTCTCTATGTACATTTAAAAGTTCCTTGGTATGCATATTTTAGTATCATATTGATGGATTCCTAGTGGTATTTATTGATGAATTTACTAATTTTTGGTAATTATTTTGATAATTTCTTGGGAAATATGGATTATTTTTTATAACATGCATTGAAAATTGATTTTTATGGATTTTTAGAAGTGTCACTTGATGGATGAGAAATGGATATTATTAGGTAAAATGATTTCCCAAAAGAATAATTAATGTATATAAATCTACGGTTGAAGTGATTAATTACTTTTCTTAATCCCCCTAGTGTGAAACGTGTTAGACATTTCATTGGCCATGTTGAATTATATAGAAGATTCATCAATGATTTCAGAAACATTTTCACCCTATTTCTTAAATAAATTTCAAAAAATATGAATTTGTTTTTAATAATTTTATAGGGAACCACTTAATAATATATAATAATGCATTATTACCCCTATAATAATAAAACCACCAAATTGGAAACATCCGTACGGGAAAATTTGGGATGTATTGAACCATGATATTGGAGAATCTCTCTCTCAATGAATTGTAAGAAATCTAAAAGTGAAAGATTATTCCTGGGGAAATTTGATACTACTTGTTTTAATTAATAGAACATCATAAAATACTTCCTTAATATTGTTTTTTTACATTATTTATATTCAGATCTTATTTACATGTATGAAAATTAGTTGTCTCTTATGATCATGAAACACTCAGTTACTTGATGAAGAATGTTCATGCTAAGATGAGGATGGTAATATTGATTATAATATTAAAATATATCAATGGGGAAACTAGATACACCAATGTATTTAAAAATTATATTTTAGATCTTTTAAGTAGATGATCCAACATCTTTAAAGTGGAAATTCTAGATTAGAACCCTCAAAATGACCATCTACTTTGATAATAATTATTTATTATGGATGGTTAATTACCATGGAATGATGAAATAGTGAGTTATTTAGAAAATTTACAAGTACAACGTCATCTAAAATCTTATAAAAGCAACAAAATCAAATGTGAAACTAGATTTTATATTTGGGAGGGTCCATTCGTTTGTAAAACGTTCAATTATCAAATCAAGAAAGGTTTTTATCTTCATGTGAAACTAAATCTATTTTCGAATTTTATAACATGTTTGTGAAGGCCATTTTTGACCTCAAAGTAAATATAATAAGGTTTTATAATCTATACTTTATTTTCCCACATTATTAAAATATGAACATGAATTATTTAATAAATAAGATAAATACTGGTTTTCTAGAAATATATCCCAAGTAAAAGAAATGCCTAAATACCCAATAGCATTTGGAAAATTTTTGATGTATAGGGAATGAAATTGATGGGACCATTTTACAATGTCATGTTGGAATTATTATATTGTTTTTAATATAGGTTTTGATTCAAAATGGGATGAAGTAAAATTCACCAATATTGATGATGCTAACATTGTTTGTGATTTTGTTAGGGCTAACAAATTATGATTTTTTTGAGTATTAAGAGTTAATATCAATGACTAAGGTAAAAAAATTAATATAAAAATAGAGGAGTTTCTATAAAATTACGTGGAATACTATAAAAAATTATCACCATACCATATAAAAACTACTATCCAATTAGAAGTTTCCAATAGATAAATTAAATGAAATTTAGAAAAGAAATTCAAACCAAATAAGAAGGATTGTAGACAATGGAAGGAAGATACATTATGGGCTTATTGGACCGCCTAAAAGACACCCATATGAATGATACCCAAATGAATAACTTATCAGAAATGATATAACCTCAATATGAAAATGGAACACAAAGCATACTTGGTGGTTGGAGAGATAAACCAGGCCCTTGAAAAATATGGAAAAGAGGGGAGATTACAGCTGCAAGAGTTAAATAAAATTATGAGAGAGTATTTTTTAAATTAAAATATCTTTAAATAGAGAATTAGTATATCCCATGATTATATTATTAAACCAATAACCTTCCACTATTGAGATCAAGTGTTTTTATACAACTGTATATACAAACTAATTATATAGTCTTTATTCTAGGTGGGAATGACATTTTATTATTACTCACATATACCCTTTTGGTGTTGTATAGATTGAAAAATTAGGAGAAGAAAAATCATTCAATATTTATGGGAATAGTATGGAGAAGTAAAATGGGACCATACCTCATGAACCAATGGATAATATTACACTCTTTAACTCTATTTATAAATAAATACCCACTAGGTTGTAATTTTCCTTAACATTTGATTATATGTGGTACTCTATTTTAAATATTCTAACCTAAATAATCAACATGATGGATTGTGGAAATTGTTTCAATTAAGTGTGGGGGAGGGAAAATAATAATTGGGACATTTATACTAGTATTTTTTTCATTATTGGTTTGAACTAATGATGTTAATAAAATGATATTCCAGTAGGAAACCTAAGCCATTTCCTAATTTTACTCTTCCCTTACCATTTTAAGCATAATTGAAGAGGATTGAAATTTCACTTTTTTTTATTTTTAATTATATGACCCTCAACATGGAATAATACAACATTGATAAATTAAAGAAACTATATAATATCCACACTGTAAAAGGGATGTTCACTGTATTGAATTGAAAAGTTAGAAATAAAATTCTACTATTGATTTAATTAAATATCTTATTATGTATTATGGTTATAGATAAAAATACACATATTTGGTTTTATATCCTATTATATTTAAATTAATATTAGGCATTTTTATAACAAATAATATATCCATTGAACAATGATCATATGATTAGTATAAATATAGGGGTTTAACAAATCCCATTGACACAAAGAATGTAAATAATGGCCTCAACCAGTAGGATGATACCCTATGAAGACCATTTATTAGATCTTATATGGAGACAAAATAACTAGTATTTTCGCTTGGCCAAGACCAAGTTTAGATCCAACAAATTAAGCCTGAGTGAAATCGTTTATAGGAGAAGTTCATGCTCATCTAGATTAGAGACGAAACAATGTTCTGCTTACCACACCATGAAAGAATCTACACCACTCACCTTACCCATATGAAGTTTGATAGTGTATTAAAGGGACATGTATGAAGACTATATAAATATGTGTGTTTAAATTAATATTTATAAATTAAGGAATATATTTTCATCTTATTATTGTTAATTTATAAATGTTTATTAATTTTATAAAATAAAAAAATTACATTTTTGGGTATTATTCAAATTTAATTAAGGAATATATTTTGATAAATTAATGTAATTTGGAAATAAATAATATTTTAACAAAATATTATTATTAATTTTTTTTATTAAATATAAATTATCATATTTTTTTTAAAAGTAACATGTAATTTTTATAAGGGTTCAAAAACTGTTTTTGTCAAAAAACCCAACATTTCTTAATAAATGTGAATTATTATTTTATAAGATAAAATTAACATATTTATAAATTTTTTTGGATGAAATGAATATTATTTTCGCATTTATAAAACCAAAATTATCAAAAGGTTATTTTTCATAATTTTTTGAGACAATCACATTTTCGAGTAAAAATTAAATACCATATAAACACATGGTATGAATTATGACATCATAATGACCCAAAAGTGATGTAATAAATACTATATAGGGTATCCAAGACCAAATAGATGTTTCAAAATTACAAAAATGTGATTTTATGTTTATTTGATTCATTTTATAATTCCTCTGTGAATCCTCCAAATAAATTTATATATTTTAAGTTATTAAAATCATTTCATTAAGAGCATGACTCACTTCCACATAAGTAAGGCTATTATTTTATTATATTCGTCACTTGAAATTATAAATTAATTTAATAAACTCCCATTTCATAGAAGCTATGGGAAAAACCATGTTAAGGTCTGTGGTTTTGGTTATTTTATTATATAGAGTTAGAACCATATGTTTGATAAATATTAAATAAATCCCCACTCATTTCCTATATAAACCTATCCAAGATCCCATTTATCTTCACTCAAAATGCTTCATGAATTTCGTTAATCTTCCCTCCACTCTCTAGAGTCCTCCCAATGCAGTCCCAAGATCTCATGAAGCTCCTCAAAGGAATTTGGAGTCACACACTCATGTAAGTAATTCATTCATTCTCCCATTTATTAATGTTTATTTATTATCTTATTACTAATATTTTCCAATTCCTAATGTTATGATATGTCATTCCATGTTCATATTAATTCCAATTTGATTAAAAAATGATTAGATACCCCTTGTCCTTCTCATCAACCCATTTTATGATTTTTATGTGACGTCATTAGGCTATAGAAATTAAACCACCATTTTTCATGCCAAAAACATTATTTAGTGATTACAATACCCATTTCATATCAAGGGTGGTAACCTATATAGACCTATAATTTCATGACATGGGAATTATATATTTTTATTCCACATTACATGACTGTAGAATAAAATATTATTATGAATGAATTTATGTTCTATGATATATGTGGCACACATAAGCATGATAATGAAATGAATGTGATGGGTCCACCCAGAATTACATAGCTCTTTAATGCATTGGGTAATGTTTAGTAAAATGAGACTTCATGTTGGGAAAGGGAGTGAACCTAATTCATTTATGGTACATTTTCCATCATTATTTCTTGGAATTTAGTCTTGGAATATGTTTATTATGTTGCGTTCTAATATGTTTCCACATTTCCCATGTTATCTTGCTATATCATGTCATATTATTCATGTTTTTGATTCTCAGTCATTTTATGATCCATTAATGTGACTATTGTTTACGATTTATTATTCTCATCATATTATTACAGTTTTTTTTAACTTACTGGGCTTTATAGCTAACCCATTTCTCACGTATTCCTCTAGTGTATCTCATGCAATTTTAAGTTCGAGCATGCTAAGGAAGTTTTCAATAATGATGTTATTTTTCTTATTTTAAATTGTTATGTGATTTACTTAATTCCAAAAGAAACTATAATTCATGATGTTATGAGATGTATTAAGTGTAATCTTATTTAGTAAATTTTATATTAGAGTATAACAAATAAAAGGGTTTTTATAGTTGAAATCAAAGGAAATGGTTTTCTATTTTTGGGTTTAGTATTAGAAAACTCTAGAGAAATACTTATGGATAATTATAAGTATAATAAAACAACCATAAATATTGGTAAGTACATATTATGTTTTTATCAAGAAAATAAATCTATTTCTAGGAAATAAATCTATATGTGGCTTTTGAAGATATGTATATAGGGGTAAAACCCAAAAACACCTTATTGAGCTAGACCCAGCTGAGAACTATTGCATGAAAATGGGCATTTATGCACACCTAGTTTTACACTCCCTAAAGATATAATTTAGTAAATTTTAAATCTTATTAAGAAAAATTATTAATGGAAAACAATTACAATAAGAGTATATGTTTGGAAATAGATAACAAGTTACATAGATTAGTGTATAGAAACTTATATGTTTAAAAATACATGTAATTTATAAGTTATCCATTTAATTCCATTAGATATGCAATTTATGTGCTTAATAGTTTAAAAATACACATCCTTAATTATACTTTTATTCTAACCAAAGGATGGAAAATTGAGGAATTGGGGAAACATTGAATATGACGAGCAATGTGATGAATTCCCCAACAAGATACCCAACCCAATGTGTGCAGGAATCACAAAAATTATGATGATACTATCTCAACTGACTTAGGTATTGAATAGAAAACTGGATCCGGATGAGCATCCAAATCCCCATAATATAGAAAAAATGTGATTAATACCTTTAGGTGATAAAGGAATCTAACTATTAGTGGATAATATGATCCCTTAATCGAGGAACAATTGGTCAACTCCATTGAGAAGATCTGATCTATCTTTCAATGTTCTGAACAAGATAATTTTCTATAGTTTGTTTATCATATGGGGAGGGGGAGAATAAGATCAATGATTTAAATTAATCATAAATTTGATTCTTGATGATGAGATCAAATCACTATGGTTGAAGGAATTTTATAATTTTTTCAATATTTTCCTCGTACTCACTCACTTAAAATGTAAAGGGATTTCCTTGACCACAAGTAGAATGTAGATGAATCTATTAGGGAATATAATAGAAAAATTACAAGAGTTTCAATATACGTCTCAATATTTTTCATTACACTAGAATTCAATGTTGAGTACTTATTTAGTGGGATGAAACCCAGTCTACAAAAATCAATAGTAATTCAATAGTTCAATAGCTATGAGAAAATTGTTCGATGTTCCCTCATATTCAAAATGAAGATCAATGAATCTCAATGGTATCATGGGGGTATGTAACAAAAAGTGGAGTTCCATTATGGTGTTCCGATGGAGGAATATAATGGTTCCAAGAAATTTTATCATCCAACTTGTCAAAATTGTGGAAAGAAGCACCTATGAAATTACCAAAGGGGAATTAGAAGATGGTTTAGGTGCGGGAAGGAAGGACACCTATCTTGTGATTGCGGATAGGGGAAAAACACTAATGAAAAAGAGGAAAGGAATTCTCCATTCAACCCTAAATGAATTATTCAATTATTCAACTATAAGGAACTAGATCACTTTACATGACAATACACCAAGACAACCGTTTTTTAGAGACAACCAAAAACCTCCAAGGCAGCAAGGGTGATTTTTTCCATCACAACTACTAAGGTGGATCCCAAAAAAGAAGTGGTGATTTGTACACAAGTAATTCATTAAAGAATATCCAGAAAACGTTTTGATTATAGTTCTTCTCATTCATTAATATCATAGATGTTTTTTAGAACTATTCAAACACCTATAAAAATCATGGATGTTGATCTGTCGGTGGAAATGCAAAATTCGACAATTATTCTATCCCACATATAAAACTCCTCCCCTATCAGAATTTATGGGAAGAACTTCACAAAAAACCAAGTGGTACTCCCTTGGGTGGAATTTGATGCAATTTTGGGTATGGATTGGATTTACCTATATAGGGATAACATAAATTTCCATGAGAAGGAAATCACTCTCTATATCACAAATCATCGTCTGATTCTATACAAGTGGAAAGAGAAGGAAAAATATTACTTAGAAACAACATCTCAATAATGGATATTATTTTCCAACAAGAAAACATATTTAGATTAAATAATTGAGTCTAAGGGATGAATCATCCTTGAATAAATTCCCATTATGAGGGAATACTATGACAAGTTTACTGAGGAATTTACTAGTCTTCCTCCTAGATGAGAGGTTGAATTTTAAATTGATCTTATATCTAGGGCATTACCATTATCCAAGAATCCATATAAAATGACTATTGTAGAGTGTGATGAGATATAGAAACTACTGTAGTAGAATAATTATAAAGGGTTCATATGCCCATGTGATTTAACATGGGGTTCACCAGTCCTCTTCATCAAGAAGAAAGATTGGTCAAAGCACCATTACATTGATTATCGTGATCTTAACAAGATAACAATAAAGATCATGTATACTATAAGAGAAATTAATTACTTGTTCGACTTGATAGGTGGAGAATAATACTTCTCCGAGGTGGATCTTCAGTCAAGATATTACCATATTAGGGTGAAAAAGGAGGATATCCCCTATAATACTTTTCGAATAAGGTACGAGCACTATGAGTTCATAGTAATTCCATTCGAACTCACTAATTCTCCATCAATATTCATGGAATTGGTGAATTTAGAACTAGAGAATACTTGAAAAATTTGTGGAAGTATTTATAAATGATATTATAATATACTCCAAAAGAAATTAGGAACATGAGGATCATCTATGCGCTGTGATAAATACATTACAAAAGGAGAAGGTTTTTGAAAAGTATTGTAAATGAGAGTTTTGGTTGAAAGAATTCAAATTATTGGGGAATATCATCCTAATAAATTTTTTATATCTAGAATCTTCAAAGGTAGAAGCAATTGTAGGATTTCCAAGATCAACATTTGTTACAGATATCCAAAGTTTCTTTCAATTAGATGAGTAATATAGTCTATTTGTGATAAATTTATCATTATTTTAAAACTATGTAAACAAGATAAATCGAAAGTGTGTCAAAATTTATTAGAATGATGAATGTGAAGAGATCTTCAAGGAGTTGATAATGAGGCTAATCACTACACCTATACTCACACTACCCACAAGTGGAGAACTTTTTGTGCTATATAATGATGCTTAAAAGAAGGGATTATTCCATGTGTTAATATAGAATAGAAAATTAATAACCTATGATTAAAGGTAGTTTAAGTTCACAAACTAAACTACACAATATAAGATCTAGGGTTTTCTGAAGTGATATTTTATTTGAAAATATGATGGAATTATCTCTTTAGGGAGAAGTTTGAAATATATATAGATCACAAAATGCTTAAGTATATATTCACCTAGAATTAAATGAATATATTCCAATGGAAATGGTTAAAGTTGATCAAGTACTTTAACTACTCAATCCACAACCATCCTGGGAAATCAAACAACATTGTAGATGATCTTAGTAGAAAGGATATATTAATTCAATCATTGATGAGAATTTATAAGGATCCGACCTTATTAGATTTAAAAAGGATGGACATGAGAATCGTAAAGGAAGGAATGCTGCCAATATTTTGACAAACTATTTCTCAATCGACTATTCTATAGATGATAAAGGATGATCAATGAGATAATATGAGAATTCAAAAGAAACTATAAGCTATTAGAAAAGATAAAACCTCTTAGTTTAAAATTTAAGAAGAGGGAGTGGTAATATTTGGGTCACTACTCTATGTACAATCGAATCATGAGTTAAAGAGATAGCTTTTGAATGATGCACATAACTAAACATTCTTTATTCACCCATGGAGCACAACGATTTACAATGTTCTATGAGATAAATATTGTTAAGACAAAATAAATAATGATATTGATGAATATACATCAAATTTACGGGCATGTCAGTGAGTGAGAGATGAAAGGAAAAAGTCTAAGGTGATGATGAAACCATTACCAACCCCAACATGAAAAAAAACATCACTTTATAATTTTTCACAAGACTTTTGAAGACATATAGAGGAAACAAAGATATACATGTTGATATGGACCATCTTTGAAATACATATCACTTTATTACAATTTGAGAGGACTTATCACTCGAACAACTTTCACAAATATGCACTAAAAAAGTGGTGAGGCTGCATGGAGTTCCATTATTAGTTCTCTCCGATTGATATATTATATTTACATCCATGTTTTAGAAAAGAATCTAAAATTTTCTAATATCTAAGATGAACTTCAATAAAACCTATACTCTTCAAAGTGATAGCTTGTTTGAGTTGACAATTTAGAAACAAGGAGAAATGTTGAGAGCATTCTCAATTGATTTAAAAAGGGTATGGGACCAACATCTAACTCTAGTAGAGTTATCTTACAACAATAGTTTCCACTCAAGAATCCAAATAGCTCCCTATGAAACCCTTTTTGGGAAAATGTGAATAACACATTCATGATGGGATGAAGTTAGGGAATGAAAACATATAGGTCCTGGAATGGTAGAGGAAATAGTGGAAAAGGATAACACCATTCAACAACACATCAACAGTTCTTAGATTCGATAGAAGAGATATGATTAAAATCATCAATGGAACCTAGAGTATAATGTCTGAGACAAATTATTACTCCACATATCGCTATGGAAGAAAGTTATGAGGGTTTTGAAGAAGGGAAAGCTTAGTCTAAGATACATCAGCCCCTTTGAGATCATTGATCGCTTCAGAGTGGTGGTGTACTGACTAGAACTCACACAAAATCTATCTCAAGTACATGATTTATTCCTTGTATCCCTCTTCAGAAAGTAAAAACATTAAACCTCACATGTACTCAATCCAATGGTGGTACCATTGGAGAATTATCTCTCATATAAGGAGAATCCTTATATGATATTATATCGTAAAGAAAACGTTTTATGAAATAAGACAATTTTTCTTTTCAAACTGCTGTGGAGAAACCAAAAGTTTGAAGAAGAAATGTGTGAACTAGAGGAAGTGATGAAACAAAATTACCCTTATATTTTTCATTGTGTGTACTAATAAGTTTTTGGAAAAAATTTCTAATGGGGGGAAGATTTTAATGACCCAAACTCTTCTAAATAAAATTCCCCTTTTTATTTAATTAAATGTATTATTATGTATTATATTTATATAAAATGCATGAAATTCTTTGGTTTTATATCTTATCAGATTAAAAAGATAATTAATGATATTTTTTTTAAAAATAATGCTATTCAATTATGAACACATGATTAGTATAAATATAGGGTTTTAACAAATCAGATTGACACATAAAAAATAATTGATGACCTCATCTAGTAGGATCGTACCCTATGAATCCCATTTAATGGATATTCCAAGGAAGATTTTATCACTGTGATTTTCCCTTGACTAATCCCAAGATAATATCCAATAACTTAATTATGAGAGAAACCTTTTATGGGAGAATTTCAAGTCCATCTAGTTCACAATCCAAATCATGTTTATCGAAACACCCCGTGAAGGTCACACCATTTCACACCATACCCTAAGGGATTTTTCTAGTGTATTAAAGGGATATGTATCAAGAGAATAGAAATATGAGTATTTAGTTTTTTATATAATAATGAATATATTGTCATCTTATTATTGTTACTTTAATTTTTTTTATTTTAAAACAATAAAGCCCAAATTGTAATTTTGGGGGATATTCAATTTCAATTAAGGAATTAATTTTGATAAATTAATATATTTGTATAATAAATAATATTTTTATAAAATATTATTATTAAATTATTTTTATTAAATATAAATGATCATATAAGGTTTATGGAGTCAAATGTAATTTTATAAGGGTTCTAAAACTGTTATTTTTAACAAACCCTACCTTTCTCAATAAATGTCGATTCTTATTTTAAAAGGTAAAATGAATATACATAGAAACATATTTGGATAAAATGAATACTTTTTTTGGAATCATAATTTCAAAATATTTAAACAATGATGTTTTTCATAATTTTTTATGACAGTCAATTTTTTTTGGAAAAAACTAAATACCGTATAAATATACATTGTGTATTATGACATAATAATGTCATAAAATGATGTAATAAATACTATTAATGGTATCGAAAAATAAATAAATATTTTATTTTTAATATAATGTGATTTTAAATTTATTTTATTAATTTTATAATGACATTTTGAATCCTATAATACCATTAATACATTTTAAGGTTTTAAAATCATTTTTTTAAGAGTATGATTCACTTACACATAATAAAGGGTGTTATTTTATTAAATTAGGTCCATAGACATATAAAATAGTTATAACCTCTCCAATTTGGTAGAAACCATGGGAAAATCAAAGGAATAATTTTTGGTTTTTTGTTATTTTATTATCTAGACTATAAAACCTATGTTAGAGAAATATTAATGAAATCTACACTCATTTCCTATAAAAACCCACACAAGATCCCATTTTTATTCACTAATAATCCATGGAGAACATCCTTAATCTTCCCTAACTTCCATATAGTTCTCCCAAGGTTCCCCCAATCTCTCAAGAATCCCCTCCCATAAATTTGGAGTCACACACTCATGTAAGAGATCCTCTCATTCTCCTCTTTATTAAAGTTTATTTAATATAATATGCCTTATAATTTTCCAATCCATAATACATGGATATGCCTTTACTTATCCCTATTACTACTAATTTTATGTAAACATTATTAAAGATTTATTTCTATCTCTTCAACCCAGTTTATGAATTTTAATGAGACATCATTAGGTTGTCAAAATTTCACCGTAATTTTCCATGCGAAAATAGTTGCATAGTGAATACCATACCCATTTACTATCAATGGTGTTCACTATTATACACCTATACATCATTGAATTTGTATGTACATTTATTTATTATACACTCCATGATCATGGAATAAAATATGATTATTAATGAGTACATGTTCTATGATCTATGTGGAACACTTAAGAATGAGAATGAAATGAATGTGATGGGTGCACCCATAATTATGCAGTGTTTTAATGCATTGGGTAATGTGTAGTATCATTAGAAATAATGTTGGGGTAGTGTGTGAACCTGATTCCATTTTGGGACTTTTTCCATCATTATGTATTGACAATTATCCTTGACCTATCCTTATGATGCAATGTTTTTGTATATTTCCACATTTCCCACGTTATATTTCTATATCATGTCTTATTTTTCATGTTTATGATTATGAAACCTTTTATGGACCATTGATATTCCCATCATATAAAATTTATTATTATCATAATTTTATGCCTTGATTATATTTCTTATTGGTCTTTATAGCTCACCCCCTTATTTTGTATGTCCCTAGTTTATCCCACACTGTTTTAAGTGAAAACATGTTAAGGAAGATTTCAATAAATAAGTTTTTTTTCATATATTAAATTGTTATTCAGTGTACCTAATTCAAAAGTAAAGTAAGCTTATAATAATTCCATGTTTTATAATGGGTCATACTATGTAATAAATCATATATTAAATTTTAATAAAGGGTAGGGTTGTTATATTCACAATATGAGATACTGCAAACCAAACCTATACAAAGAGAAATTCCATGTTTTTAAGCATAAAATTGTAAATCATGACAAAAGGGGAGAATATTTCATTTATTTATTTATTTTTACATCCATAAATTATATGGAATATATCTTGATTATTTTTCATTAGAAAAATACATTCCCCACTTTCAACTCTTCAAATATATTATCGATCTAGGAGGCATACTTTTCTTAGGATAATAATTATGCCTCATTTTAAAATTTCATTATTGGTATAATTAAATGAGTGAAATGAATAATGAATGAATTAAGCTAAGCACGTGAGGATGAATTTAACAAATATTTATTTTTTTAAATTATTTGACTCATGTAGATGCAATTATTCTTTGATTTTTCAAGTATTGAATTTCAAAAACTAATATTTATTAATTAATTGTTTTTGTGTATTTTATGATGAAATTGTCCCAATCATATATTCTGATCTGAGAAAGGATCTATGAATTTTTTTTATGATTATTTTAATAATATATTTATTAAGATGATGGGGCTTGTTTTCTTTTAGAACATTCTTAGCATCTTATCGAACCTATGTTTGAACTGTTTCAATTTTAATATGATTGAAAATTTTTATTTTTTAACCCTTTATCACTGGTTCAACCATATCATTAAATCATACATTTATGTATAAAAGACATGAATGAAATTTTTAGTAAAAGAGCCAAATTTCAAGCATATTATATACTTTCTTACCCTTCTCTTAGTGTGCTTCATGATTTTCAAAAGATTAAAAGTGTGGGAGAGGTTTTCCATGATGAATGGGGATGTACTTTAGTTATGAAAATTTTCTGGAGGTTTTCTTGTGATTTGGATATGGGCCATGTTATCATTCATTTTACATTATTATTCATATCTATTTCAACAAAACACAAGAAAATAGAAGTATAAAAAATTAGTTTGTTGATTTAAAGTATAAAAATAAAAATTTCCATATATTTTATATTTTTATCCTATGGGGTTAGTTAGTGGATGTGAGATTTTAATTAAGAATTAAATTTTTAAAGAGAAAAAATAGAAGAAAAAAATAAACAGATGGTGATTAATTCATTATTACTATTCATATAATTTTCCAACATTGAGATTTAGTGAGTTGGGAGATGACATATTTATAATTATAGATGTATTTCATTAGACATATCTTTTGATATCATTCATTATGATTTAGATTCAAAACACTTTTTCATTCATATTTTATTTATTACTCACCCACCTTATGCATTAGAGACATTTTAAACATGATGTAAACTTTTCCTGATGGGTTTGGATCTATATATTTACATGGTGGAGAAGCTATATTCCATGAAATAATATGGTAAGTGATATGTACTTTACATTTTGGCACAACTCCATTACATTTGTTACACTGAGTGATGATTGAAAGGAGTAAAATTTTATATATATTTAAAGTGTCATGAACATTAAATATGATTTATTAAATACAATTTAATGAAAATAGGATGTGTTTTTATTGAAAATGAGGAAAAATTAAAAAACATGATTTTTTTGTTTCATTGAAGTGTGAGAATTTGGATGGATAATTTTTTGTGAAATTTAGAAGTTTTTTCTATTATAAAGAACTTAATTTTCTTTCTATTGAAATTTATTTTTTAAAAATGAAATTACCTTTTGTTTTTTGAGATTACATAAATGATACTTATAGGTTTTTTGTGTGAGGGAATTGATAGAACAAATGCATGCATTATTATTTTGATGAAAAATAAATTGTTTTTTCAACATAATTGATTAATATTGTAGGTATTTTTTTTGATTTATGGTAGGATAGAATAATTGGATGAAAATGAGATAAAATGGATAATTGGATCAAGATTTAATTTGAAATTTGACTTTACTCAACATGGGGGTTTCCATGACTTCTTTACAAAAATCCTATATGAATAATCATGTAGAAACTGACTTAACATCACTTAAATATTTTTATTCACATCATGTATATCTTATTATTTATTTGGTAATTGATGAGAATTACGGATGTGAATATTATAGGTGAGAAAACAATCTAGGGTGGAAGAAAAAAATTCATTGTGTGACACTATGTGTCACACTTTAAATCAAAATGATAAAGAATATTGTTCCTGAAATCTAATCAAATTTTGATGGAATAAATTTCTTTATGACATGGTACCCCCATTAATCCAAATCATTATCCCAAAATGAAGCAATTAATTCATTTATGTTTTATTAAATAAAAAAAAATCATTATTTATGCCTATAAATACAAGGGTTTTGGTGGGTGGGGGATTAAAGAACCAATCTTACTGAGGGTAAGTATTGGAAGAGGAAAATCTACTACTATTTTTCTTTTTAATTTTCAGTATTTAAATTAATTCTTATAATTTTTCATTATACCCTATCCTCATGATTAACCATTAAATGTAGGGGTAAATTATCTACATGACCGAGGAAGGGGAGACAAGATGAATTTTTTTACGTGACTTATTTTTATTAATTTCATAAAATTATTTCTTTCTTAAACCAAACTAGTTTCAATTCTCAATTTTTAATTTTAATTATCAATTTTGATTGTAATTGATATTTAATTCAAATAATGTTTATTTCATTGGTTGATGATCCAGTTTATCTCTCCACTCAAATCTAGTCTGTATGTGATGGAAAATTCTAAGGTTAGGTAGTAG
Organism: Viscum album; assembly: GCA_963277665.1. Classification (NCBI taxonomy): domain Eukaryota; kingdom Viridiplantae; phylum Streptophyta; class Magnoliopsida; order Santalales; family Viscaceae; genus Viscum; species Viscum album. The sequence continues at coordinate 1,775,569,172 of OY728153.1, read as the reverse complement.
AGTGATCAACAATCATTAGAAAAAGTGTGAAGTTTTGTTTGAAAGTATTGGTTGTTTTGGAATAAATAAACCAGACTAGTGATTACCCAATTAATTCAAGTGGACTAGATGAAATGATCATACACATAGGAAGGATGTTATACTAACATGAGAGATGTTTTATGGATATTCTCACCATAAAGATTTGGATAACAAAGAGAGAGAAAATAATCTTGGAATCACTATTTTATCATCCCAATAGAATAAGAATGGTAAAATTATAAACTATGATAGTACTGAAATAGGTTTTCTTGAGCCTGAATAGATCACCATTTAGTCAATTGTTCGTAATCAGCAAATTTAAATTAATTTCTAAATTTTAAATTCTCAAAAAAAACCAAAATCAATAACAATAAAGTTGAAACAATTCCATGTGAAGTCCTCTGTGGGAGACAAAACAAGTTTTCCCTTCAATATATTTCAATAATAAATTGTTTTTTATTATCCCCAAGATAAGATGTCAATTTTTTTTCTCAATGAATACATCATTCTGAAACTATCCATTGAGGAAGGAAAATGTAACTACCCTATTAAAAATCATGTATTACCTTTGGGATGAAATAATAAGAAATATTTTAATGGTATCAAGACTTAAAACATGACAAAGGGTCTCATCGAACTCTAATCCTTCAAAAAATGAAAATACATTGCACAATAATGTTGCATTATATCTCATTACATCACCTTTTTTATTTAATTATTTTCAGAACACCCACCTTATCTCGATGAAAATTTTCACTTTAGGATTGGGTTCTAACTCCCAAATATTATTCTTATTAATATTTTCCAATTATTCATTCATAGAATCATCTCACTATTTATGCTTGAATTATTTTTTGATATATTTAGGTTAAAATTGAGAAAAAATGAAGTATGAGTTGCTGTACTCAATGTTATATGGGTTTAAATTTTATTTCATTGATCTCTAATGATGTTTTATACCTAAGAATGCATGATCAACCTTATCTTATATGTATAATATTGTTCTTTATCACATCAAATATCTGAATCCTCTTCTTTAACCACTAATATTTATAAGTTTCATCCTTTTCTATAATTTATTCAGCATATTTAACAAAAAAGGAATCACTATCACTTCTATAACAACTTCATCTTATATAACTAGCTTTTTTGAATATTTCTAGACTTTTATTTTTTTTTTATCAATAATAATTCCACTTTTTATTGTATTTGTGGCCTCTATTTACAAGATATCCTTGGAGGATCCCATTAACTCATCGTTTTTAATCTTCCCATGATTTTAAATTTTTATGTTGACAATACAAGGGATTCCTAATACATGAAAAAAATTTAAACATGGATACTTCTTGTAATGAATCTCATATGGAGAAATATCTAAATTTGGAATATGAAAATAATGGTATTGAACATGAATCTCTTCACTAATATCTTGAATTAAAAAATATTGAGACATTTCACAATCAAATAAATTTTCCTGATCCATCTCCACCGAACATCTATTCTTCTATTAAGCCAGACCGTTTTTATATAGTGTGTAGGATTCACTGAGTTGATTTTATATTCAATGTTTTTCCAAGTAATATTAAAACTTCCCATTTTTAAACTCAAGTCCATTGTATGTTTGAGTCTTATTGTGGGAAAAACCATAACCTTTTCCTACATTTATACAAAAACATTTAAACATTTTAATTCTGTAGACTTGTGTTTTATAAACATAAAAAAGTAATGTGAGTCAATTAATCAATAATAGAAGAAAAATACTAATATATATTGATTAATTTCTACCGTATGGACCACACACATATAACTGAATGAGCTCAAAAGGATGACTAGATTGAACATACACCTTCTTGTGTAAAGAATTAAAAATCATTCCATTTTGGAAGGATGAAAAAATAAAATCTCTGTCTTTTTAGTAATGAAAAATGATGAACATTTTATCATTATGTGATTATGATTATATTATTTTTTCCAATATTTCCAATCATTTGATTCCACAGTTTATTCTCTTCTTTCAAGTTTCGATAACAAGAATTTCCATCATCACTCATTTGAAATAATTTCATCTAATCCACTTTCCTCTTTTCATCCCTATTCTAGATTAATAGTTCTTAACCAAAAACCTTAATATATAAAAACCAATTCATTCTACCATCATAAATATGATAAAAATTTAATAGATTATGTTTCAATCTATCAGTATAAATATTTTCTTGGGATTTGAATTTTTTTGATAAAAGTTGAACCGAAAACTTTATCCTTTAGAAGCCTATTTTTTCGAAATGTTATTGATCCACCATTGATATTATGAGAAATATTTCATATGTTTTAAGTCTCCCACCATTTGAGAGTAACATTAATTATCCCTAATCCTAAGAATTTACACATTAGATTCTTTGAGTGAAGCTTCAACAATGAATGATTTCTCCTTCTCTTTTGTATTCTACCCATAGGATTATTGACTTCAGAAATAAATTTTTTATATGATGATATAATGATGATGGATTAATTTTCATAGTGACTGAAATTATCACATATTCCATAATCTTCATGAAGTGAATCAACATTTTTTTGATTAAACTATCTATAATTTTTTAAAAAATTATTTTTTACCCCAATCAGGGGATTGACTCCCCCGAAAACCACTCCACTAGAGAATCCTAGGGATGTTATGGGATTTTTAATATACCTAAAACATCTTAGAAATATTTTCAATGACTCCATAGTAACAATTATATCCCTAGATAACATATTTTCCATTTTATACATCATGTTGTATAATATATAGTACATGAGTTTATTCAAACAAACCCACAAATATTGGTTAATTATTTTGAATTAAAATTATTTTGAACTCTTGAAATATTGATATTTATATGTAATTTTCCATCCTTTTTAGATTCAATAGTTTTAGTAGTTTTTAACTCTGAATGTTCATCCTAGATTTATTATCTTTTTTAGTATCACTTGATTTTTCTAGAAATTTGGTCCCCATAAGTTGCCTCTCTATCATTTACACTTAAATAATATTTTTTGAAATGTATTTCCTTTTATGATGTTTTTGGGTTATATTGAGGATCACTAGTATTTACACTATGAAAACACAGACTCATGTTACCCAAATTCATTGTCAACTTTATTAAATTGTAATTAATAAAAGGGTTAAAATATAGAAGGACTAATCAGTTTAGTTGTCTGGTAGAGCCATATAGTTATATGATACCTATTTTATATTATAAATAAAATATAAATCATAGTAATGGAAAACATTAAACCTCCATAAACCAAGTAAAAAAATTATTTATTATATCTTAGAGAAAGCGAAAAAATAAGGGTGAGCTCAAATTCTCATAAGGGGTTATGTAAAATGGAATTTATCCTATGTAAATAAGCCAACGGGCCTGTACCCTAGTGGTACAGGATCCTACTTGGAATCCAAAAGACTCAGGATCAAATATGGATAGGGGTGAATTTATGGGGTACTGTAGCAGTACTGTAGGGGGGCACTATTGCAGTACTATAGCAGCGGTGGAACTGTAGCTACGACAACACTGTAGCGGAGGAGGGATTGTAGCAGGTACTGTTGCGGCGGCTGTATTATAGAAGGTATTGTAGCAGTGTAGTTATTGTAGCAGTACTGTTCACCGAGAGGTATTTGGGCCAAAAAATAGGCTTTCATGCCTTGTATTCAAGCCACTTGGCCTTGGGCCTTCAGGATTTGTAATTGGTCTCCCTCTACCCATTTTAAAGAGGTCTTTTATTTAAATAATAAATTTAGGCTTCATCCCCAAACTTTAAAAAAACATAAATCACGTGTTTATATCATGGGTACACCTTGTATTCAAAGTATAATTAGTCCATAAGATGAAGCCACAACCGCAGACCGGTGATAAACCACGGAATACTAACTCCAAACCTCGATCCTTCGCATATGTCATTACTGGAAGATCCATCAAGCCTACTAAGCATCCCAGTTCTGGTGGTATCATAGATAACAACTTATGAATTGAACTTAAGATTTTTTGACACAGAGGTCACCCCACGATTTCCTTCTTAGCTAACAAGGTTCAATCTCTTTCTTCTGATTTACAATTCGTGCTTTTTGGAAAATTCATGAAGCATAGACCTCCTTTTAATTTCTTAAGGAAGTCCCTTTAAGAAATTGGATTTAATGGATTTCATATTGGATTTATGAACTATTCAAATATTGTTATTCAATTGTATTCTGAAAATGAGTATTATAGGCTTTGGGTGAGGCTTTCATGGGTTTTTGGGGGTTGTTATATGAAAGTTTTAAAGTGGACAGCAGATTTTGATCCTTATGGAGAATCTCCTATTGTTACTGTCTATCTTGGCTTCCCTGGACTTCCACTTCACCTATTCAAAAAAATTGCACTATTTTCAATTGCCAGCCTTATTGGCCATCCATTAAAGCATGACTTGGGAATGATGAATCTCTCAAGACCCTCATTTTCTAGGGTTTGCACTGAGTTTGACATTTCACAAGGAGTTCCATCCCAAATCTGGATACAGAATGAAAATTATGGTTTCTTTCAGGAAGTGGTATGTGAAAACCTACCGAATTACTGTAGTGATTGTCTTAAGAATGGGCACACTACTAAGGATTGTGGCAGTAGGGCAGTACGTCCTCAGGCTTGTAAACTGGCATGGGTTAAAAAAAGGTAAGAAAAATATGGGTCAAGAAGAATGTAATGATACACTTACAGTTGTTGCTGGCCCTTCTGGAGTTCATGATCATCCTGGAGGACTGAATGAAGCTGATGGCAGGCCTGATGAGTTTAAGAATCAAGATGTGGTCAAAGACAAGAGTGACACTATTGAGGTTGAAGTCCTCTTAGGTTTTATAGATGTTGTTCATATTGCACTAGGAGACACCACTGATTTCCCCACCTCGGTGGAAGATAAGGAGGAGCCTAGTGAATCTTTTAAAACCCATTAAGATGTACATGACAAAGCATGTCACGTTGAAGAAATCTTCTTACATTCGAGTGCTAAAAAAGGAAAAAAACCATTGGTGGACCCAGATGGGTTCATAAACCCTTGTTATAAGAAGACAAGGAAGAGGAATGATTATTCTAAATTAGATAGAAGCATTGTCACTAGATAAAATGGGAGATACACTGAGAAAATGAACCCTCCTCTGCAGGTTCATTTTATCAAGGAGCCCCCCCACTCTTTGATGATGAAAACCTGGATGATACTCGTAAGCTATAAAATCATTACAGGATTGTAAAGTAGGGCCTTATGGAATAGATTTAACCTTGGGTCAAAGAGAATGACACTCTGACCTTCCAATGACATCAAAAGGAGGAGATAACTGCTCATGAATATTTGAAAATTAGAGAGCCAATGCTTTCTAAAATTGCGTTGAGATTTTAACTGGATCTCAACTATGTCTAACTCCATATTTCTTGGGATTAGATTATGTTTCAGCAATGTGATAAACTTATATGGAGTTTATTTTTCAGTTCACACTTAGATAACTCCCATTTTTCTAATTCTATAATGGTTGCTAGTCCTGGTGTTGAGGAGTTTGGTTGCTGCATGGTGTTTTTTGGATCACTATTCCAGGAGGGGGTTGATGCTGATAGGATACTTTTTATAATTTTTTCCCAAAATGTCACACTATCTTTCATGAGGTTTCCTGCTAAATGTTTTTAATATCATGCTATAAAAATCAATAGCGGTAGTGAGTGATGTGAAACTGTATTTTATCTCACTAAAGGATGTTCTCATGTGACTCGTAGATCGAATTGAAGTTATTTAGTTTTATGCTTGATTGGGAATCTATTATTTCACATATGGGATACTATGCTATTTCCAAAAATTTCTGCATGCTTGAGATAGCACTTTTATGTCAAGTTTCTTCATGATCACATTTTCGGTGATGATGAGGGTTAACGTCCTTGATGATTCTCTGAAGATCAGGTACATTGGTAAGAAGAAGGGTTAGCTATCAGGCCTTCCTCAAGGAGTAAGAATATGGGTGGAAAAGAGCTCCAAGGGTGCATGGAGGATAATGATTTCAGTCTCTCTTCACACAAGGGGATGGCTACATCATCAATGCCTTCTTTTAGACGCTGGAATGGTGTACCAGCAGCGGGTGCTAACTGGAAATCTTCAGTTAGGGATATTTCACTAACGTATGATGTTTGTTTTTCCCTTTAATTTCTAGTTGGTATAAGCTCATTACACCTCATGTGTACACTGTTATTATTATTTTTTCTTTAATAAATTTTTTGGTGATATGTGTTGGGTGACCAGATCATGTCTCAGATCATTTCGGTATCCTAAGTAAATAATGAATAATCAATATGGAAAGATGAATAACTGAAAATACATGTCTTTTAATCACTAACCTGATCATGAAATAAATGCATGGATAATGTCAATGTAATAATATCATGGATAATAATAATAAAAATTAAATTGTCAATTATGGAAAGTAGTAATATTGGACATCATGATCACATACATCATGATATCCAAACCATCATGACATTATGCCAATCTATTTTAATCGATGAGTTGGTGTACACCAAAAACCCATTTAATTTGGCCAACCGATACATCTCATGAGACATGAAGATGCATTAATGGGATACATAATTATGAGCCCCACCCATTACAATATGTTCAATGATTTCCTCTTATATTCAATGACTAATTTAAGTCATAAATAATATTCTTTGTTGTAATGTGTAAAGAATATGGAATTTTCAAAAAAGTTCCCAATTAATCAGATAAAATTATTAGTAAAACACCGAATGTAAAAATGGTTTATGGTATAGGAAATAATCATATCCATGATAAATATAATATATTTAGTTAACAAAAATGTAATTTATAATGATCAAGAAGAATGGGAATTTTTCAATAGAATGTTAATGACCAAAAAATTAAATATAGATAAGAGATTACCATCAGGTCATCAGAAATATAATTTTCATAAAAAAATTATATACTTTATAAAAATAAATAAAATTTAAGTGAAATATTAAAATAATAATCCTTTAAATAGTTTTTTTTGTAAATGTTTTTAACATGTATAGTAAGTTAAATATAATAAACCAACAATAAGAGATGTGAAGTACTTTAACACTATATAAGTTAAAAAACTATTCCTTTTTAATTTCTATAAAAAAAATTTAAAATAAAACTTTTAAAAACACATTAGATATTAATTTAATTTTTTTAAAATTAAATGATAACATTAAACTCACTTAATAAATAATTTTAGAAATAAAAATAAATTTTGTAAAACAATTATGAAAAATAGGTACATGGAAGAAAAATGAACCCGATCAAAAAAATAAATATGATTGGGAATTCTATTAAAAATTTCCCCACCTAAATAATTTAAAAAATATGGGAATAATTGGAAGTAAATATGTATAATACTTAAATATCCATATGTTAATAAAATAATTGGATCTTATTAAGTAAAAACTATAGTATTTTTGTAACAAAATATAACCATTCCTAATAGAAAGTGAGTTTGAAAAATAAATTTTTATCACATTGGTAAATCTTAAATTTTAAACAATTTAAAGAATAAAAATTAATTGAATAAATAATCATCATAAATAAAAAGTTATGCATGTAAAATATATCAATGGGTAAGTATATACACCACATAAAAATAAATAGGTCTATAAGAAGAAATACGTCTCAATGGAGTGTAAACTGAGATGAAATCTCTTACCTTACAAATCCGTTTAATTGAACATGATTTAAAATCATATATAATAGTTTTAAACATGTAATTAATGTATTAAAATACTATATTAGTATTTATAATATCATATTGGATCGTGTTATAATATATTTTCACCCAATCACTGATAATTATTCATTATTACCACTGTTTTCTCTATTTACTGCTTTATTTTCTCATGCATGTTTTTTCATGGAAGTATTGATTATTATGTAACATATTTATGAAAATAATATATGGAATGATATTGAAGTTATAAATATTATATCTATTCATTATATACATTTTATAATCATTATCTTAATTTTTACATGGAAAATAAACCGCATCACTAGTTGTATGTGGTAGGATTTATCTTTGCACAAGAGAAAATAAAATATCATTAATCAGTGATGTAGTAAAAAGAATATTATATATTAAATTTAATTTATAAATATTATTCAATAGGTATCATATATATTTATGTGTTCTATCCTTATGACTATCTATGTGATTTGGTGATGGAAAAATACATCTTTTTGTGAGGCGGAAGTCTACCGTATACATGAGAAATGGGTTTGTTTTCCATTATATAGATAAAGTGATAGATAAATTTTATGAAATAAATATAATAAAATATATATATATTTTAGATACTGGTGTTCTTATATTGGAAATATTAATACATAATTGATGTTTATAAAAGAATAACTTAAAAGAAAGGGCTTGGTGATGATGATTAGCATCACTCAAATAAACCTCCTTTGGATATCTTATTAAGAAACCAAGGGTTAGTTTTTAGGAAGAACCGAAGATATATAGAATGAATAAATAAGTTGGTAAGAGATTTTGTTATGGTTTTTTTCTAGTTAAATAGTTCTAGTACTGTTAAAAGGTGAGGGAAGAGGTTCCATATTATTATTTAGGAGGGTTTCATAGTTTTATTTTTGCAATGTTTTACAGTGATGTCATGTCCCTTTCTTATACACATGGATACATAATATCTCATATTCGAAGGTTATAGAATTAAAGAATAAAAAATATGAATAAATAGTTTTTAATAATGTTTTGAGGCTATTTATACCCTAATATTTATTGATTAACCTCCAATAATCACATTATGACCTTAGCCATTGCAATTAATTTTTACTTTTTTAATATTCATTCAAGTAAAAAAATTAAGTTGAAAATATTACCCAATAATAATTAGTTAGAATCAAAATATGAATTTCATTTTATCATATTCAATTCATAGAAGTTGTATAATTTAATTGAAAAATTAACTCACAAAACATGTTGAAAAAAAGGTTTTCAAGAAATGCATTTTTCATGCATAAGATGATCTTACATAAACTATACGAATATTAATCATCATTATATGGACTTAAATCCATATATTTATGTATATAATCTAGAAATATAATTTAAATCATTCTTCATTGAATATTATTTTATTTAATTAAAATGGAAAGACCTTATTCCTTAAAAAATGTTTCTTAATGAAATCACTTAATGATATTAAAATTATTTATATCAAATTTATAGTCAATAAATTTTTACTTATATATATTATAATTAATAATTATAAGTAAAATTTATAAGTGTTAAATACTATTTTCTTTATTATTCATAACATTTTATTTCTAAAGGAAAATTTAAAAATTTTAATTTAGGGTTATTTTGGAATAAAACATTTTAAATTTATATTCATCCTATAAAATTATAATTCTTGTTCCATGAAATGTTAAGAATGAATTTTATAATAGAATTATAAAAAATGAATGTTTACCTACTATAATTTAGGCTCAGGCGTTATATTCTTCCCTCTTAACAAAATTTCATCCCCGAAATTCTCGAGGATATTACTTTCTAAACAAATGAGGGTGGTTATTTATAATAATAAAATCCACTTCCCATGTTACTTCCTCCATTTCATGATTTCTCAAAAGAAATATTACTATTTGAGTCATATAATTCCTCAATAATTTATCTATAGTGTTAAGAACTAGGTTGGTCTCTTCATAGAATGATAGATCATTTTCAAACTACATTTCATCAGTTGTGGGAACATACATCAGGTCTGATATGCACTTACACAACAATGACATATGGAACAGATCACGTACTTTAGTTATACTTGGTAGAATTTCAAATTTATAAGACATAAATAAAAATATTACCATAATTTCAAAAGTTTATATGTACCCAAGGCTCAATTTACCTTTATAATCAAACCTTGTAACACTTTTCCATGGAGTTACTTTAAAAAAAACATGACCTCCCACATAAAATATCAATTCATTCCATCAGTTATTAGTGTAACTCTTTTTCTTAAATTGATCTTATTTGATAAGAGTTTTAATGGTATATACCTTTTTAATTTTATCCAATATATTTTATGGGCCTAAAAGTATATTTTAACCAACTTCATCATAATATGTTTGAGTAAAAAATCCCTTCCATATAATTCTTCACGAATATACATTTAAATACTTGAATGGAAACATTTGTTTATAGGAAAACACTATCAAAGGTAAATAATGACCCCAAACACATCCCATCATATTTAGGATAGTAATATATGATCAAATGAATCTTATTATTGGGATCCATATGAAGAAGTTTCCGTAATTTCAATGTAAATAGTGTATTGTTATCAGAAAAAAAATTAAATTGGTGCACCATGAAGTCTTAGAAATTCAATAATATATGGTATTTCATGGAAATTAAGTTCTAAATCTTATCTTAAATCAAGGAAATATTTAGATTTGGTTAAGAGATCAACAATATCACATATTGTATCATTATTTTGTGGAGTCTTTAGTAATCTAGTGAAAAAGTCCACAACAATATCATTTAATTTCAGCATTAGAATATGTAATGGTTTCATGAATATACTAGTATAATTTCTCTTAGCCATTACCTATTTATAGTTAAGGCATCATGATACTTAATGACCATGTTCACAATTTATATTATCTCACAAAAATGTCCCTTTAAATCCTTATACCTCTTTATGCTACCCGGGTGTATATTGAAGGTTGATATATGAGTATAATCCAAAAATTCCATTTTCGACTCTATTATATATCTTTTCAAATTTAAAAATAACATCTTCACAAATTATATCATCTAATTTCCCTATTATTCACAACTGTATTTTTTTTTAAATTCTCGTCAACACATTTTGAACATTTTATCTTTTCTAATAAATATATTTTCACAATCATTTGAAAGAGTGGTGATGTCTCCCCTTACTTAATAATTCCCATATTAATATTTACTATATCCATGAATATATGATCCCTTTCAATCCACATATTAGTTAGAACTCCATGATATTTCATCCTAAATGCATCTGTTGCCTTATTTTCCTTTCCTGGGTGGTATTATATTGATAAATCATAATCCTTGAGTATTCTGAGCCATCTCCTTTATATTATATTGAATTATTTATATGAAAAGATGTATTTTAGGCTCTTATGGTCTATGTATATATCACATCATTCATTATAGAGAAAATGTATCTATATCGACAAAGAAATGATTACACCATCCAAGTCAAGATCATGGGTTAGATAATAATATTCATGAGTCTTTAACTACATTGATTTATATTTAATAGCATTATTATTCTATATATAGAAACAACAAAGTCCATTCATATATTCATAGATATATATCACAAATACATCATTATCTAATGGTAGAGTCAAAATCAGAACATTGATTAATTTTCTCTTATATTCCTCAAAACATTCTTCACAATAATTTTTCTGTATGAACATAAGAACCTTATGTTTAAGATTGGTCATTTTGTTAGCAAACCAGGAATTTTTTTGAACAAATTTCTGATTGTATCATGCCAAAAAAGGGTAGAGGCCTATGTTATGTTATTTGGTGTATTCCATTTTTTGAATGCCTTTGTACTTATAGGATAAACATATATTCCATCATTGGAGACAATGTGGTCATGAAGATAGAATTCACACTTGAAAAATATCCTATATATCTATTTTCCTCTAAGCATCTTAAAAATTATCTACAATTGATTATCAATTTCCATTTAGATTTTGGAATACACCGAGATATTATCAATTAACACTTCAACTATGTCTCAAGATATTACATGAATAATATGTTCATTAGATCCAAAAAAATGGATGGTTTATTTTTCAATCCAAATTGTATTATTTTATACTCCCAATGTCTATACCTCAATTGAAATGATATCATTGGAACATATGCATTCATTACTCGTGATTTAGGAAACACAGAATAATGGTTAATCTTTGAGAAGTATTGAAATTCACTAATTTCATCAAACAATTCATGAGTGTGATACATATGATTCTTATTCTTTATCTTGATAGCATTGATTTCCCTATAATCAACGCATAGAATAATGGATCCATATTTCTTCTTAAAAATAAGAATAGGGTATTCCCATGGTGAATCACTATGGGGTATAAATCCCTTATCACAAAATTCCTTTAGTAATATCTTAAAATTCACTAAATCCAAAGTGGATATACTTTAGGGAGTATTTGATACAGGTCTTTCATCATGGATTAAATCAATTTAAAACATAACTTGAAATTCTGGTGGATATCCATGTAATTCCTTATAAAATACAATAATGTATTCCCATATAAAAGGTAAATACATAATTTGATGATTACATTATCCATCCATAGTTTTTATTTGATCATAATCCCTAAGAATATCATTTAAAAGATATAGTGGGTGTGGATCTTGACATGACTCAAATGATGAAGTATCCCATATAAAGATAAGAAATTTTATATCTTCATCAACAACTGTAATTGAGATATATTTGGAATAAAAACTTTCATCATATTTTGAAATCTATTACATATAAAGGATTATATTAAATTTAACCGTATGTATAATAATGAAGTCATTAAATATATCACATTTTTCGTGTCATAATGGGAACTGCCTAACACATCCTTATTGAAGTGGGAATCCAACTAAAAGTTTTATTTCCTACGACTTTCTTAAATTGAGAATTAAATATTTAATTTTACAATAAATTATAGAAGATATAAAATGGTGAATTGAAATAAGGTCAAATAAATCATTATAATAATTTGAAGTTATGATTAAATTACTTTACCCTGTATATTTTGTAACTTCCACCTCATAACTTTTGATCACATAAGCTCGACCTTCACTCATTGGCCTCTTCTATGGTGTATTCTCAGGAAACATGGAAAATTGGATTGAATAATTAAAATGTAATTAATGTTTAAGTACAATATAGTACTTACATATTTTGTTTCCTCACATTCATTAGCTATATGGTTATTATCTTCACAATGTAATAGAATCAAATTCCCTTCAAAAATCACGAAGGATGCTTTTTTTTCACAATTTTCATATAATGGAAATTCATTTATTTCCTTATTATACTTCAATGTGCTAGATTTTTCATATTGTTTAACCAAACTCTGATTTTATCGATTCTCCTCAAATATATAGGATCTAGAAAACCCATTCCTTATTTTGGCGGTGTATAATACTATTTCACCATATGATAAAAATGTTTGAGAAACCACTTCCCATTAGAGACGTGGCTTATGCCCTTAAATTAAATGGTCAATATTGAATTTTGTATTATGTTTATAATCTGTAGAATAATTGGATATTCTTGTAAAGGTATCCTCAAACTATATAAAACATTCTTCTTACTTTTTATTTATCCTGATGAACTTTGTCTTTATTTTAGTTCATTTCTCAAGAGTTTTTTTTAAAGAATTAATTTTTAAAATATCTCTATTCCAGGTGTTCTATTTCATATTACACCCTATTATTATAGATAAATGACTACCATTTATCGATATCTCCTTTGAGACAATATACCAAAAGTATAAACTTTTCAATTTAATTTCTTCCCATGTCCATAACTATCTTTTCAAGGGACTTAATTCATTTCTCAGATACCACTAGATTAGTTGTTCCACTAAAACATAAAGGCATCTATCAAATGAAACGATTTAATATGGGTGTATCATTCCATATAACATCATTTTTCTCTATATTTTAAGGTTACTAGTCATAACCTAGGTTAACTACCCTAATATAGCTACGATTTTCATCGCTTCAACACCAGTTCTATTGGATTGATCAGGTGGGAAATTTCAACATTTTCCATGATCATTGATACCATTCATTATTCAAGGGCCCATTTCAAAAAACTATCTTATAATCTATTAGATCATGATACTAGGATATTCAAATAATAATTTATTATTCGAAATATGATTTTATACTTAACATAAAAATAAAATTTATTCATTGTTAATCTCATAATTATAAACGCGGTTTCATTGTGAATATCCTTAAATCATAAAAAATATTTAAGATATTTGAAAATGGGTTTTAAAATAAATATTTATTATCCCAATCATATCCCAAATGAGTTTTAAACTAGTTTCATAGTAAATTACCATTCGAAATATAAGAGAATGAATGATGAGCTATACTCAAACAAACACCTTTTGAGGTTATTACCCAAATATGAATATATTAGAAAACCTTTTCTATTTGTATTAAATAGGAATGAATTCATTTTAATGAAAAACCATATAATATATACCTTAAAAAAATTAGTATATTATTAAAAAATTAGATATATTCTCAAATAATATCACAGGGTTATGTTCCCTAATCTATCTTGTCCTTAATCTCGTTCCCAAGGTTTCTACAAAACATGCCCTGATACCAACTGTAACAATGAATACTATAGAAATGTGGAGTCATTGTAAATATTATTACACTTTTAGATATACATGTGTTATAATCTGGAAACAATGATCATTTTTTAGTCTTGGAGATCTAGAAACATATTGTAGCACCCCAAGACTTTCCCATATTTTCCTTTTAGAATAAATTTAATTTTCTTGATAGATTAAAAAAATGTAATAACAAGTTAGTTCGGAATGTATGAAACATTTATTACTTACATGAAACATGAAATTTATTTTTATATAAAAGGAACACTGAGGTTAGATTACATTACATGAAACAATGACTTTCTTCAAAGTCTTGCGTTATACACGGGGATGAGTTTCAACGAACAAAAATATATTATTAAAATACTACTATATAATATTATAAGATATAACCTAGATGATAAGATTGAAGTTATGAATAATATTAAATAACTTAAAAACTTATTTGGTTGAATTCATTGGTTAAAAATTAATTATAAATGTATATAAGAACCAATTGAATGTATAGAGAATGATTTTATAAAGAAAAAATTATTCTCACAAAAGCATTTAATAATAACAAATTAAATTAACTAATATTCATGCATGATATAAATTAAATATATATATTATATATTAAATCAAATATTTTTCATATTCATCAAATTTGGTTTATAACTATAAGATAAGAACAAACCTAATTATACACATAAAACTAATATTTTTATAAAGGTTGTTTTACTGCCTTTTAATGGTGCACCAAATTTAAATCTAATTTTTTTATACATTTATAAATTTAATATGAAAAAATAATATTAATTTTATAAATAGGAACATCAAAATTATCTTATGGTTTATCGTTGGTATTTTAAGTGACGTTTCATTTTTTGATTAATAGTGAATCTTTTTGAATTTTAATTTAAAACTAAATTTTCATGTAAATAAATTATAGTGATAAATTATATTTTAAATAGGATTTAAAGATTATTTAGTTATATTATACATAAATTAAAACAATTAAGGTTATTAATATTAATATAAAATTGATATTAGATATAAAAACATTTTTACATTAAAAACCCTCTTTGTCGTCCTGTCTATGAGATTAAATTTAAAATAATTTCTTCCAATAATGTGATTGAAATTTGGAAAAATGGAATCCATATATTTATTAATAAAAATTTATAATTTATAAAAATGGAAAAATTAAATTTTGACTAAATGTATTAGTGAATGTAGTTAAAAATAATTACACAGTTTAATGTAAAATTAAACATAATAAGGGACTAAACAATAAAATTAAGGGACAACATGACCTTAAAACTACTCCAAAATCCATTTATGGAAATATTTTGATCTTATAATCCTAGTTTATATTTTTTTCATTATTTTAGATGCTCTAAATGCAAAAAAGGTTGTTGCAATTCCCTCTTTAAAAAATTTATAAGAATGTGACACCCCCTCTACAAGAAAAAGGCACTCACCCATCCAATATATTTACACCTTTTAAGTCCTTTGTATCCTCCAAAACATACCCCATGAAGCTACAAAAATACCTCAACTCATCCTATAATTCTCATATTGGTCATATATCAATCCATGGAATAATTTTTGTATAAAACAAAATGAGTTTCTCGAATAAGAGGTAACCTTATTCAATGACCCCCTTTGTTTCATTTACTTCTACACCCCATCAATTATTTTTATATCATAATTATATAATAACCATGGTAAATTAAATTTACTAATGTATTTCTTATTATTATATTTATACCCACACTTTCACAAACGTCCATCAAATGGGATACACAATCAGCATTCGTGTGTATGACGACCTACCGCCTCGTTAACCGATGTCATTCGTTCTTCCATTACCAACTATAATTCTTGGAATAATGATGGATTTATAGTTTTTATTTTCTATATATGATATTTAAAATTTATTTATTTTTCTATCACTTTTATATAACAAATAACTTTATACTTTCCATTTTTTGGGAGTATGATAACATCATTTGTGGATATGTGGACTACCACCTCCTCATAGTGATGTGATTAATTCACTCTATACATGTAATGTATTAAAGATTCTTTTTATAAACACATGTTAAATAGATGGAATAAATATTATACTAGAATTATAATATAAATATATACTATTATCTTTTCATTATTTTAAATACATCAAATAAATGGAATTGAAGTTCATGCGTATGTACGACTTACCATCTCCAGGAACGGTGCATTTAATTTCTTATATATATGTTTTATGGATTATTATAAATAAATATATATTGAATATATATATGATACTAAAATCAGGTATTAATCTCTATATATTATGAAATCATGATTTACGTAATAACAAAAAAACAAGTTAAAACATACTCGAAAATATAGGATATTAACACAAGAAATAGTAAAAATAATGAAATATTGTTAAAAAAAGTTATAAGATATTATAAGAAGATAAAAAATGATATCATAAATATTATTATGGTTCCAGTATAAGGTAATAAGATTATTAAAATAATAATACAAGAGGTTAAAGGATGTTTACCCAAATTAAAATGCAAGGTAAGGGATTTTGTATCAATTTATAATCCATTGAGGATTAACTTTTTTTATATTCCAAATCACATTAATGTGGTGTATATACTACCAATTTCTAATTTAATATAATTATTCACTCATAATTCATGATATTTTAATATTCAGTTTGAATTATCTCACCTAGTGGTTTATCATGAAATTTACCAAGAGGAAAAAGTTATCTTTGCAATCTCACTATGTTTTGTGATTGTTAACTTTCTCTTAAAAAAATAAGTTTATTTTATCATTTTACATTAGAAATTTTCTCAAATATCCCGATTTTTGGGTAATGGATATTTTTATTTTTAAACTATACACAATTTTTACATTACATTTTTACTTTGAATATAATTTGATTTTCTAGGGAAATATTTATAAATCCATATTTTTATTTAATATGGATATTTAATAAAGAATATTTTAATAAATCAATTACTCGATATGAGTAATGATTTGGGATGTATTTGATGGGTGGATCTTGGAAATTATATTTCCCCTTGATGAATCAACAATTTCTCATGGAACAAATCCATTGAACAAATTAAAGAGATTTATACCCATAGTATTAAACCATATTATGAAATGTCTTGATAGTATAGGTTTTCTTATGTCTCAGACATGACGTCAAAAAATTAAACATTACGTTTATATATATTTTAGCTATTATTGTCACTATCCATGATAGTTTCATATGATAAAAGATATGGATGCATTTTATTATCAGTTTTCTGATTAAATGGCATGTGTTTCAGTTATTTACCATGCCCTATTCATTATCCATTATTGAGTTATTCAATTGAAATGAGTTTTGAGTTATTTACCTTTTAATATTTATTTATCATTATTGATTCATTATTTATTTTTCTCTACTTACCCTTTTAAATAATTTTATCTCATCCTTATAATGCTTTGTTTCTCCATGTTATGAATATGAATCCATTGAACGAGTTTCAAGAATGATAATATTTTACTTATATTATGATTTATTTTCATTCCCAATGTATTATGGGTCCCATATATGTATCTAGTTTCCAAAACATCTTCACCATTAAGTAATTCTGGACTTCATTACTCGTAATCATGACAATGTAATAAAGTATGGCACTAACTCTAGTCTTTTGGGGTGACGGAGTTTTAGTTGGTATCATATGAAGTTTAGTAGAAACCTGGGAAACTAGATTTCAAAAACATAGTTTTGGGAACATATACCTAAGATAAAATTTGAATAAAATTATAGAATAACCCCATAAAATTTTGATAGGAAAAATATTATGTGGGACTTCCAAGAAATATGTCACTGTCTGGATACTACAAGTAGACATTATTTTGGAATAGAAATACATAGGGGTAAAAAATATGAAAAGATGAATTAGGCCTAACTTGAGAATAACCTGGTATATATAAAATAGACTTACTACAGACATGGTTTTATCCTCATTAGGGATATTATTAGGATAATTCACATTTTCTTTACAATCCAATATGAAGGATTTTAATGTTAATATATCGCCAAAGAAACCATGTTTATGATTATGAGATTAGATGCACATATTTTCTCAATTTATATTATGTATTTAACTATTTTTGGGATTATAAATAATGTTACATAATATTATAATCTAATCCATTATATTCCCTTTTTTAGAAATGGTTCAAGGAAGGGTGAATAGTATCAATACTATTGTACAATGTAGAGGTTCCCTATTGAGAAAGCCTATATAGATGGTATTTTAATGGATAATGTTATTAATATATTAGGGAAGCCTAATTAGGTTATGGCAGATAACCTTACCAAGATGGAGCAACTTATTCCACAATAATATTCTCCTATCTTGGATCAATTTATGCGATAAAGGCCCCCATCATTTATTGAGTCCACTAATCTAATGGAGACTGAGTAATGGATTAATTATTTGGAGAAGATATCCCTGGCATTGAGATATGGAAAAATTAAAAGGTTACAATTGCAATTTATCCTATTAATGGTGATCCTGGTCAATGGAGCTCATAGATAAAGAATACTAGGGAGGAATAGGAAATAGAACACATGGATTGGAAATCTATTAATGGAATATTTTTTACAAATATTTCTCCCATGAGAAATAAATTGAGAAGAATAGAAAGTTCAATAGTTTAATGAAAAAGGAGAAATGAAGTGTTATAGATTATAAAGATTACTTTACAGGGATATCCAGGTTTGCTACTAATTACATATGAAATATGTAGTGCACGATTGGCCACTTATTTGAAGGTCTTAATCCAAATATCCGTTGGGGGATGATTTATCATAATTTTTCATTATATAAAGAGATAGTTTTATGTTCCATGAATGAAAAGAAGGAATTATCAAGATTATACATATTCAATGGAAGATAAGAGAAAAATTGATCTTCTAAACACCATGAATATGGGAATGAATTGTATAAGAGGAAGGGAAAAAAGTATTTTACAACATGTAATAACTATGGAAAGAATCACCCAGGGAAATTTTTGAATGGTTTAGAAATTTGTTATATGTGCAGAGAACAATGTTTCCAGAAAAAATAATGCAAAGGAAAAAAGTAAAATTCTACTCTTAAGTGATACAACATCAAGGAGATGGGGCAATACCCAACAGAATTCCCCAATCATCAACAAAATATACCTCAGAAGAAGCTAATGGACTAAGGTCGAGCTTGTGTTATTGTCACTATATAAGTGGATTGATTAATATTCTTATGTATATGGATATATAAAATACATTGTAAAAATATATTTTTTATGATTTTATCATCGAAATATTTATGAAATATATAGTGATAGTAATACAATAGTTTTTTATTAAAAATTTAAGATGATCTATTGAATGATACCAAGAAAGGTGATTTGGTTGCAAGTTATTTTTTATAAAACACATGGTTTAAAGAAATATAACCCTTAATATGGTCATGAAATTGAGACAATTATGTTTGGGTAAAAAGATTATTGATATTTATAAAGTAAATTGGATACTACTAACTACAATATAAATTATTATAATGTTCTTGAACATACTCTTTTGAAAAGGTTAACCATTTTGGCAATGGTTTAAGTTGAACATTGGATATGTTTTTACATATTGATATATTAATTTAACCTCTGATAAAACTTATGCTAAGAGACGATTTAGAAATATTTCATGGAAAAAGATAATATTGTGATTATTAAATATAAACACATCAAGTAATTATATTTCCTTACATTATTATAGTGTAAAATAATTCCTTAACTATAGGAAAATGGTATTGAAAAAGTAGTTGTCCTATTGTAACCATTTTTGATGATATCAATGAATTTTATTCAAAAAATATGGTTTATGGTTTTTTGGAAGAAAAATTTTTCATGAACTTGTTCTCTATCACTCTCTATTATAACATTATAGTTAGAATTCTCTTCCATATCCATGTTTTCACTAATGTACTTTTTTCGAATGCCTAGTTTTGTGGTGAAATTCACATTTCCTCTTCCATCTTATTAATAAGATGTGTTATTAAACCTATTTGCGATGTTTGGTTTTAAAAACAAGTATTTGAAAATATCAAAACTCTTGATTTCTGAGATTAGGTCTAAATTTGAAGGACATAATTTAATTAAGATAGGGGGAATATATCACCCCAATAATTTACCATATTTTTTTAGAATAAAGTTAATTTTTTTTATTGATGGAAAAAAATGAAATAATACAAAAGTTTGTAATGATTGAATCATTGAGAATTTATGTACAAAATAATTTTATACTTTCTCTAATAGGAACACTGAGGTTATATTACGTTACATGCAATAATGAATTTCATTAAATCCATGTGTTATAGCAAGGATGAGTTTCACAAAAAAAAAATATATATTATGAAAATATAATTATTTAAAATAATAATATATAACCTATACATGAAGTGAGTGATTATTATTAATATTAAAAAACTTATGAAAATATATATTTGAACTCCTTGTTTACAAATTAATTATAAATGAATTTAATAACCAATTTAATATAAAGGGAATGTTTTTATAGAAAACTATTTTTATTCTTACAAATGAATTTTATCCTAATAAATTAAATTAAATATTATTATTTCCTGATCTTAATGAAATATATATATTATATATTCAATAAAATATTTTAGATATTAGTATAATATATTTGTTAAGTATAAGGTAATAATGAAAAAAATTTACACATAAAAACCTATATTTTCATAAAAAAAGTTTTACTGATTTTTAATAGAAGAATTTTATAAATTTAATATTAAAAAATAAACATCATTTTTTTAAATATTTATGTAAAAATTATCTTAGGTTAATTTTTTTGTAATTTTTTGAGAAGTTTCATTTTTAGATGAATAGTGATAATACTAAATTTTAATTGAAATATTGTTTTTCATATAAAACATTTATTGTGATAAATTATATTTTAAATTGGTTTTAATGTTTAATTATTTTAATTATATATCAATTAATCCAATTTACGTAATTGGAATAAATTTCTTCTTGAAATTATTTATAAAAAAAATTCAAACAATTGAAAAAGTTTACATAAAAAAACCGCTTTGTTGTCCTGTATATGGGGTTAAATTTAAATTAATTTCTACCAATTATGAGATTTTAATATGGAATAAAGGATTCCATATTTTTTATAATCATAATATATGGTTTCTAATAAGGTCAACTTAGTTTTTTACCAAAAATATAAGTGATTGTTGTTAAAATTAGTTACAACAGTTAATGTAAAAGTAATCTTAACAAGGCACTAAAACATAAACTTAACGTCCAAAATGACCTAGGAAATTTTATAAAATAATTTTTTGGCAATATTTATTCCTTATACTCAATTTTATTTAATTTTTCTCATTATTGGTTCTAATTTACAGGGAAAAAAAGTCGGTGGAAATACCTCATTCAATAATTTTAAAGAATTTCACTCCTCCTCCACTAAAAAAAGGCTCTCTCTGCTTGAATTAATTAACAAAAATAAATATATTTTTCTCAGTAAAATAATAATCTAATAATCTCCCAACATCCCCAAAAAAATACTAGAACTATAACTTTGTGAATAAATAAAACCAAGGATGCATTTTGGTAAAAACCAAAAGGAGTTACCTGAATAAGAGGTAACAACTTTCAATAATCACTTTTGTTTCATTTACTTATCCACCAATTATTTTTTTTATATCATGGTTATATAATTAAATAATTATAAAAAATATCATGAGATTTTTATGCTAATATTTATACCTACACTGTCACAAAAATCTATCAAATGGGACAAACAATCATCATTCGTGTGTAGGGTGGACTACTATCTCATGAATCAATGTCTTTCATTCTTCAGTTGACTAATTTAAATGTTGGAATAATGTTGGATATATAGTTAATATATTATATATATTATATATCTTATTTATTTATTCCTTTTAAATTAATATATAACAAAACATTTATACTCTTCATTTTTTCGGAATACGATAACATCATTTGTGGACATGTAGAGTACCCCCTCCTCAAAGCTTTGTGTTTATCTAACAATATAAATAGAATTTATTAAGGTAATTTTAATAAATATATGTGAAATATATGAAATAAATATAACACTCTAATAATATATATATACATATATACTATTTACTTTTCTTCCGTTATAATAAAATAATTAAATGGAAGTAGCGTTCATTTGTTTGTACGACCTACCATCTCCATGAACAATGCATTTCATTTTCCATGTTTAGATTTTATGGATTATTATAAATACATATATAATGAATATATATGATACTTATTCATTATTTAAATCTTTTATCTTATGAAATCACAATATTCATAAGAAGAAAAAATATTACAAGTCAAAACAAACCTGAAAAACAATGCAATCAACACCTCCAATAGTGAAAATAATGAAAGATTGTTAAAAAATAGGTAATAAGATATTATAATAATATAATATATGATATTATAAAAAAATTATGGTTTTTATAAGATAATATCATGCTTAAGACCATGTTTCCGACGCTTTCACCGGGGCGTGCGCATCCATCTGCGGAGGACGTGCTGTGCTTGTTGCCCCGCATTCCCGCTTTCCAAAGGCGGGCGACATTCACTCCTTATTCAGAGATGTCTACTCCTTGATCGAAACGAGATGATGGGATGTCGGTTCTTCCTTCTGTGGATTCCTCCTCAGAACTAATCACCTAGTCCGGGTCTCCCTCATAGATTTAATACGTTGTTCGTGAAACTCTTCCCAGTGCCATGTTTCCATGGACGCCGGTTAATTACACTACTTCTGTCGGGACATTCCAAAGGGTCCGGTCAGGGCAACAACCTTCAGTCGGGGGAGTAGTCAGGTTGAGGCATCAGTAGCGTGTCTGGATGCTGGGGAACCTAGCATGTCTGTCTATTATCCCTGGTCACAGGGCTACTCGAGGGCGTGGAAGCCCGAGGCATCCCACATCGAGTGCGGGGGAATTCTATGTCATAGACACATATATGAGGTTTTCCTCAGCTTCCCGTGTTTAACACAGGGTACGCCACGGGATTAACATCCAGATGAGACGGATCAGCCCGATCAGAGCATTAGCTAGAATAGATCGGATCGAGGGATTTCCCTTGAAGGGATTCCGATACCGGGGCCAGCCCATGGGCGGCTGTGAGGAGGAGCGTACCGACATGGTCTCACCGGGATATGACGGTCCGGACGAGGATCGGGGTGGATGGTGGATGGATGAATGAAGTGAAGGGTGGAATGGCAAGGAACCATCGCAAGGGAAACTGTGAAGTTGGGATTGAGCCTTAAAGGGGCTTTCGACGTATCCCCGTGGCCGGGAATCAAAGTCCACGTAGTTCAAAATGGTGTCGGTGAACCGGCATGAGGGTGGACCTTGGTCCGATGGGCATCGTCAGTGAACCGACGTGAAGGTGGACCTTGGTCCGACGAGCATCGTCAGTGAACCGATGTGAAGGTGGACCTTAGTCCGATGAGATATGGGCTTGAACCTCAAGGAGTCTTCCTATGTACCATGTCGTGACACGGATCAAAGACCACGTAGTTCAGAGGGGCTTCGTCGGCGAACTGACGTGAAAGTGGACCTAAGTCCAATGGATGTCGTTAGCAAACCGACGTGAAGGTGGACCTTGGCCTGATGGATGTCATCAGCGAACCGACGTGAAGGTGGACCTTGGTCCGATGGATGTCGTCAGCGAACCGACGTTAAGGTGGACCTTGGTCCGATGGATTTCATCAGCGAACCGACATGAAGGTGGACCTTGGTCTGATGGATGTCGTCAGCAAACCGACGTGAAGGTGGACCTTGGTCCGATGAGGGATGTTGTCAGCGAACCGACGTGAAGGTGGACCTTGGTCTGATGAGAAATGGGCTTGAACCTCAAGGAGGCTTCCTACGTACCATTCCTTGACATAGATCAAAGACCTCATAGTTCAAGGGGTTTCATCGGTGAACTGACGTGAAAGTAGACCCGTGGGTCCACTAGTGGTGGTCTTGAACCTTGGGAAGGTTTCCTATATACCATGCCTTGACATGGATCAAAGTCCTCGTAGTTCAAAGGGTTTCATCGGTGAACCGACGCGAAAGTAGACCCGTGGGTCCACTAGTGGTGGGCTTGAACCTTGGGAAGGTTTCTTACGTACCATGCTTTGACATGGATCAATGTCCTCATAGTTCAAAGGATTGATGGAATACAGTTCAACGTCATGCGGGATGGTAGTGAACCCTGACGTGATTGAACGACGGGTGGTGGGTGTCGGCGAACCGATGTAAATGATGGACCTTGGTCCAATGGGAGATGGTCTTGAACCTCTGGGAGGCTTCCTACGTACCATGCCTTGACATAGATCAAATTCCTCGTAGATCGGGTGAAAATGGGGGGGGGGGGTCCTGGAACACCGACAAGGAGACGGTCTGGGCCAAAGATTGTTGAGCCTAAACCTCGGGGTGGCTTCCTACGTACCATGCCTTGACACGGATCAAAGTCCTCGTAGATCGGGTCGGTCGCAACGGCTGGCCGTCGGACTGGAATACAGTTTAAAGTCATGTGGACGAAGGTAGAACTCGATGTGAATTGGATGATGAGTGGGCTTGAACCTCATAGAGGATTCCTACGTACCATGCCTTGACATGGAACAAAGACCTCGTAGTTCAGATGGGTGTGCAGTTTAATGTCATGCTGGATGAGGGGCATACTGTTTAACGTCATGCTGGACGAGGGTGTGCAGTTTAACGTCATGCTGGACAAGGGTGTGCAGTTTAGCATCATGTTGGACTAAGACATGCAGTTTATCATCATGATGGACGGGGACATGCAGTTTATCGTCATGCTGGACGAGGGAGAAACTCGACGCGAATGGACGACCGAGTAATGTGGCTTGAACCTCATAGAGGCTTTCTACGTACCATGCCTTGACATGGATCAAAGTCCTCATAGTTCGCTGAGGGTGGGGGTCAGGGTCGGTTCTCACTCTAAGCCCATGTGAGTCATGCTCGGTGTGAGAAACAAGAGGTTGTAAGGCCCTGACGATCACGTCGCGAAGGATGCGTCCATGAGAAGCGAAGAGGGGCTTACGCATTAGGCGGCCCATGGTGTTGGGACTTACTCCACGATGGAGCCCCAAGGTGCGGCAAAGCGCAGCGAAAGAGGGATTTGGGACCAATGATGGGGGGTGCCTCATTCCCTATCACGCCCTCCACTGACCTTGGTAGTGGGGAAGTACGGAGATGCAGGGGTGCGACCATCCGTTGGGTAACTAGGGTTTCCCTTCTCCCATGAACATACGCCACTCCAATAAGGAGGATATCATCCCTTGAGGATGGGTGATTCCATTCCTGTGGAGACGAGTGGTGTAAAGAATGTTTGAGATGGGGGGATCCTTTGTGAGAGGCACGAGGTCGGGTCACAGTTTAACGTCATGTGTTGAGGACGTGATGCTTGGCAGTTTAACGTCCTGCAGCTCGGATGAGGTGGGTTTACTCCGCACCCCTAGGAATTACATAACCGGTACCCTCTGGTCCTTGGGGAAGGGAAGGTACCAGTAAGGCCGTGGTCAAGGGGGGTTGTAGAGCGAACCATCGAGGGGTCCACATTAGCATGGCTATCTGAAGAAGAAATAGCCGTTAGCGTGCCTATGCGAAGAAGCATTAGGCGAAGCAATGCTACGAGTGGTATTGTCCATGGGACATTGAAATCACATCGTGCAAACCTGTAGGGTCGCACAGGAAGAGGAATTTCCAAGCAAAGGAGTGTGCTTCGCGAAGAAAAGTGCCTTGGCCTTAGCACAAGGAATAGGTGTGAGTGGAGGGTGCTTCGCGAAGTGGAACAGTACCCCCGGATTACTACCTCGCGAAGAAGGGGTGCCTTGCGAAGCAGGGTGCTGTGAAGCAGTGTGCTTCGCGATGTGTAGAGATCCTACCTTCGCATAGGGATCACTAGTATGGGTTGGGTGTTTCGCGAAGCGTAAACTCTCCACGGCTGCCCGGGTTCCCTTGGGAATCTCCTTCCTTTGAGAATGCCCTTGAGCTTCGCGAAGGGCATCCCTCTCGGAAGAGGGGGTCAAAACGAGACCAAGCAAAGGCGTCTCGCGAAGCAGAAGTACCTCGCGGAGCTCATGATTCCTGGGGGAAAAGGGTGCTTCACGATTCGGGAGAGGAGAAACCGAAAATTCGGATTGTCCATCCCCTGGACTCAGGGGGAGCCTGGTATTTATAGGAAAGGGGCGTCGCGGAGCAGAATTCGCGCGCCGCCTCAGGTGCTTCGCGGAGGGCTCGAGAATGTCAAATGAGTTCGCGGAGAGTTACCGCCTATGGAGCTTCGTGGCGGGCTCACAAACTTCAAATGCGTTCACAGAGAGTTACCGCCTCTGGAGCTTCGCGAGACTGCGATGCTCGGGGCGCTTCGTGACAGTGCTTCGCGATGGTGCTTCGCGAGGCAGCATGCCAGCCTTCTTTTTCGTCCATTCCTTTCGTGCAATATTTTGGTGCCAACAAATGACCCCCCTCAGACTTGGAGCCGCGGAGGGTCAAGGGTCGAAGTCTGAGGGAAAATCGCCAAAATTGTCAGCAGTTTGCGATGCGGCTTCGTGAAGGGGGCCCGCGGTGCTGACCGGGGCCACGGATCCGAACGCGCCGCAATGCTCCGCGTGGGTGTGGCGCGCCGCGATGTTCTAGGGTCGCCACCTATAAATAGGGGGGTCGACCTCTTTTTTCTTCACACGACTTCCTTTTCTTTTTGTGCTCTCGACTTCGTGAAGCTCCCCGTACTCCGCGACATCCCTCCACGAATCGAGCTTCGCGGCGAATCGCGGGTCTCCGACTCCGCGCCAAGATAACTTTTGCTTGTCGGCCTAGGCCAGACGTCGCGGCTTGGTCTCGCGACCGACCTTCGGGATCTAGATTCACGATCCAGCTTCATGATCCATCTTCGCGATCCATTATGAAAAAATTCTTTTCTGAGGGCCGGAATCGAAATGGCCCATGAAGAGGCTGTATTGGGGGTGCTTGCAGATGCTGCCCGTCGGAATGAGATGGACAACTGTCCAGGCCTTGGGGAGATGATCTGAAGCCATTCGGGCCATGCTTCTTTGACAGATCTGCTATCGGAGTGTCAGAAGGATTATCCGCAGTGCAAGAAGCTTCCACTGTACGGCTTCGGGTTGAGGGATGACGTCTTCATCCCTGAGGCGAGTAGGGACGAACCAGCTTGCTGGTTCAGGAGCACACCATGCCAGCACCAATGGTTCAGGGTGGCCGATGGTCATGCACAGGAGAACTTACACCCGTCACCGCTGACTGTCTCTACAACCATGTGAACAATATTGATGGGAGGCCACTGCAACTGGAGACGCCCCCTCCTCTCTACCGTACCATGCTGATGGCGGTTTTGCAGGATTCGAAGAAGGGATGGTCTGATGAGTGGAACCTACGCCAGGATGGAAAATTCACTGATGACTGGGCCTGGGCCTACTGGGTAGGTGCCTCATGCGAGGAGTTCGGGGCCGAGCTGAGGAGAGTGGGGTTGTATGAGGCGACATGGGCCTCCCAATTCCACATTTACCAACCAAAGAAACTGATGCCGGAATTGCTGAGCAGATGGTCGTCTAGGACCAATACCTTTCACCTGCATCATGGGGAGGTGGGCATCAGCCTGTGGGATGTCCACCAGATTTCTGGGGTTCCGATCTTGGGGGCCATGTATGATGAGTTCCTCCCCATCATCAGCGCGTGGGAGGATACAGAGCAAATGTCGTGACTGGCATCAACGCTGATGGCACTCGTCCCTAGAGAGGACAAGGAGGCAGTGAGGGATGTCAACTTTAGGAGATGGTTCAAATGCTCCTTGAATTTCCCAGAGAATCGACAGTTCCCACCGAGGCCTCGAACTTGTCCGAGGGCGGCCCAAAGGGGCAAGGGGCACTCTTATTGGCGGGTCTTGGAGGACAGCCAATGGAAGACTTGGGGTTTCAGTGTCAGCACTGAACAACAGCCAATAGTTAGGCTGGAAGCATTCATCGCGGCTCTCATATGCGGTTGGATCCTACCGGTGAGGGATACAAGCATGGGGGTGCGACCCAGCACGTTTATTATGGCGTCCATGTTGGCCATGGGGCATCAGATCAATCTGAGGATTCCAATGCTCGCCAAACTGTACACAATGCTTCAGCACATTAGCAAGGGCAAAAAGCTGCCGAGGATATGCGGGCCCTTCCACATCCTATATAGGTGGATCGCAGCGCACATCGGGGGGATTTACGAGTATCCAAACCCCATTTAGCTGTCGAGATCGAACTTCCACCCCTCCATCCTGAACGCAGTCGGGAGATTCCCATTCAAACTAGCTGTGCCGATGGTGCTGAATCGGGTGTGGAGGGCGGATGAGTTTAATTTCCACCCCTTCCCATTGCCGACGGGGATACTTACTGATGACGGGCGGGGAAAGGAAGAACATCGGGCTTACCTCCTGTACTTTCGAGGTGGAGTTTTGGTTGCACGTATAGATCGTGAGCCACTCTGCGAACCGTACACCCCACATCGGTTTGCGAGGCAGTTCCGGTGCCTCCAGCGGCTGACCCCGCAGGTCTACTGGGAGGTGCATCACGAGGAGCACCCGTGTGTGATGAGGCAGTTGTGGCTCATGTTCACACGGGAATATGGGAAGATGCGAATTGCGTTGCCTCCATCCACCGCCGATTTCGGATTGGTGAGGGAGTATGCCATTAGTTGGGAGGCTGCTTACCCAGGGGAGATTCTGAAGTAACCCACTATTCGGGTCGGTGACGGTGGGCCTCCCCTATCCCGAGGTCGGGGTCGGAGGGCAGCTAGGGCCGCTCGCGGTAGCGGGGCTGCCATGGCGGCGAGACCTACACCGGTCGAGGGTATGGAAGCAGCGGTGGGTCTGGTGATTCCGAAAGTGCAAGGCCATCCAGAGGGGAATCCATCGAGGGGATTTCATAGGATATCCACTCAGGATCCGGGGAAGCGGCTGCGTCAAATCGACATGGCAGAGGATGCTTTGTTCCTGGAATCCCGGGACATTTGGGATGTCAACCGGTAATTCCTCAGCCCACCCGAGATATGGGTACACCTGAATCGCCTCGGGATGGAATTACCGGGCATAGGCCCAGTCCGAGCTGGATTCGTGGCATCTCCGACGGAGGAAGAGAAATACCTGGACAAGCTGGAGGATTACGTTCACTCCAGTGGTGTCCCTCTCCCAATGACAGACCGGGTGAGGGTACTGCTGAATCGAATGGTCCCCCCACAGTTATCGGCTGCTGATATGAGGGAGCGCTTCCCCCTACTGGAAGAATCATAGGACTCCTCTCAGGAGGATGAGGCTGGAGGAGGGAGCCCGTCGGAGGAAGGCGAGGTCGGAGATCAAGGATCAGATTCCGACGATTTCGCGAAGGCTCTCGAGGTAGAATTCCGATCTTCTTTCCTTACGAGAAGTTCTTGGGTCACTATGGACTTCTCATCGATGTTTGAGCCATGCAGGAGGAACTTGTTCGCAGGCCTCGTTCTCGCCCCTTGGCGGGTGATGATGCGGGACCTTCAGAACCCGCGCCTATGGCTGCGTCCAGTTCCGCGTCTAGTGGGACCATAGCACCCGAGGTGGCTCCTACGGAATCTCCATAAATTCCAATGGTATACGGAGGGCCTCGCCTCGGGGTCACGTCAGTACCATCTCAAGAGCATCGCCAGGAGGTCAATCTCCATAAT
Organism: Viscum album; assembly: GCA_963277665.1. Classification (NCBI taxonomy): domain Eukaryota; kingdom Viridiplantae; phylum Streptophyta; class Magnoliopsida; order Santalales; family Viscaceae; genus Viscum; species Viscum album. Next base: position 1,775,538,873 of record OY728153.1, on the reverse strand, counting down.
TCTCCTCTACCGGTTCCTCTGTCTTCATATGTAGACTATGCCTGCCAACTAACATTTATGTCCCTCTCTGTCGTGCAGTTCTCCGACTGGCGTGGGCTGCTACGGAAAGACTGGTCGGGATGTCTGGTGGCGTCCCTCCTAGGGTCATGCTGGTGATGGTGGTGATAGTCCCCCCATCTCCTCATGCTGCGATGCACATCATCACTGGCGGGACCTCCAGCAGGGTCGCACCCGAAGTCATTGAGGTGGACTCTGAGGAAGAGGATCAGCCGGTCGGTCCCAGTCTTGTCACACCTGCTTCGGCGCCAGGTGTCGTACTAGATTCAACGCCATATGTTGATCCTGCTGAGGATTTCCTGTGGATGTATCCCGTGTACGAGCCTGCCAATCGCACAGACTGGGACGAAACGGTCTCCGACGAGGAAGACAACAACATAGTCTGCCGCCGGTCGTGGAAGTTGATCACACTCTTTATCAAGGACACCCACCAAGCGCAATGGATGGCCAAAATGGATAAACTCCGCTCGCGGTTACACGAACTGTGCACTGGGGGAGTGGATTCCCAACGTCCTCATGCACTCATCCGAGATCTTATGGCTGAGAAGATCTGGGATCATGATCGTGGTCTCAACGTGGGCTAGCAGCGGAGGAAGGCGACCAACATCAAGAAGCTCCAGGAGGCTAAAGGCAATGTCCAACAGATGTAGACCCGTGCAGATGAGCTTTCAGCCTCTCTAAATGCACAATCTGAGCTGATCTCACGGTTGAAGGCCCAGCTGGAAGAGGCAGAAGAGCGTATGAGGCATGCCTCTGGAAAGATGGCTGCCATTCAAGTTGGTGTAGAGAGGGCCAAAGCCAAGGCTAACGAATTGCGCCCCGTCGCTGCTGAGGAGGAACGAGAGATGAGTCAGCGGCAGCAAGCCTTGGACGCCACAAGCCAGCGAGTGGCGGAGCTGTAAAGCTCGTTTGATGGGGTCAACCCGTCCATGGGAGAGGTCGACCCCCAGGTATTGTAACAAACCAAAAAAAATTTGTTGGTAATTTCGTGCTTCAATTTTTTTTCTTTGTTTTGAATGTCGTAGCGTGCACAATTTCCACTGTTTGAATCGCCTTGTTACATGCCTACAGTGTTTACGGGACGTTCGACGACAATTCCCGAAGCCCACGTGGTTCGATCCCGATGTGAGAAACAAGAGATAGTTGCCCTCTTATCCCACCTAACATAAGAGTGGGGACCATGCTCCGGGCATCCGGGATTCGGATTACCAGTCCGGATTTCTAAAAGACGGGAGATGCTTGATCGGAGAAGGAACTTTCAAGATTGCCGAATTGCCATTTTTTCAGCATGCTCTTATGCACGAATGGGGAAACGCCAGGGGCGCTGAAATCAGTCCAAACAGATGAAAATGGGAAGTGTGAATCATGATACCCAAGATTCAGAACACTGTGGGGATGGCGTGACAATATGGGACAACCGTTAACCTTAGAGGAGAAGCGGTATCCTTTCTGCGTTAGCCTGTAATGGGGTCAACAAATGAGGGTTGACCATTGACCATGTTCAAAACACGTGACCATGTCACATATGTTTTCAATCAATCCTTCAGGACGTTGGCCCAGGACAGTTGGCGGACCATAGGTCAAACATCCATACTGTTAGGGGGTCCTTCCAAACATGACAAGTCTTCCAGAATGTTGGCCCAGGATGGTAGGTGAGCCAATGCGGCATGAGACCAGGCCATTAGGGGGTTCCTTTATACAAGAAAGAGGACGAGGGTCCGAATAAGGGGCACAAAAAGCGTGGAATATGGAGTGATGGTTTGTCTGAACAGAATCCAACACTTATGTAATTACACCACCGTGGTGGGAGTACGCCATATGGGCACATTGGTCTGATCATGGATCATTCCTTATTTAGGACAGGGCCTCTCTGGAGAGGGGGCCTGCTGCTTCCCAATGGGATCTTGGGGAATCCTGAACTTTTTCAGGGAAAAATTGCAGCTATATAGTTTCCCCCGAGCGGTTAGTACAGAGGGCCGGAAATGGGGAGGAACAGGATTTTGCGATTCCTGGGGCTGGACCTGAGGCGAAATTCCTGGGTGTCTCTACGTATGCCATAAGGATGGGAATCATGCATTGAGGACACATAGACTCCTGTAGTTTAACGTCATACGATAGAACATGGAATAAAAGGGAAGATCCCAGGGAGCGTGTGATGCGGTAGATATGAAAATGACGTGAAGGAGGAAGTAGTCCCACATCACACCACGTACCCCTGGAGGAAACTCTTCAGGTCGAGGGACCAAGAGTGAGGATTAGGATGGGCCCAAAGCAGAGTGGTCGGGCGTTCCTACGTACCCTATGAGGATGGGAATCAAGACATACGTAGTTCTAAAAGAACAATTTAACGTCATGCGGGATGAGGAGCAGCCTGACTGTGTTGGTACACATCCCACCAAAACTACTAAGCCCACGTGAGTCGTGCTCGGTGTGGGAAACAAGCAGTAGTGGTGGGAATTTCCCGACACAAAAAGGGGCAGGTTAGGGAAAAGGGACGCTCGGTGAATACCGGCCCAATAACACTAACACGATCATTTAGCACACCTAGATGCACGAAGAGAAAGAGCTGAGTATGATGGAATTCCACTTGAACATGAGGAAGTGTAAATGTGTGAATCATGGCACTCGAGATTCAGATCACGATAATGGCGGCGTGACGATGGAGGATAACTATTGACCGTGGCGGAAAACTCAGTATCCATATCGCATTATCCTAGAATGGGGACAAACAAACTAGTGTTGACCGTTGACCATGTTCGAAACACAGGACCATGTCACAAATGTTGTCAAATATCCATAGAGACGTTGGCCCGAAACGATTGGAGGGCCCTCAGGTCCAGCATTCATGGAGAGCCCTTAAGCCTAGTATTCATGTCGTCCGAGGGTCCTTTTGGATGTGGAGGAGGATGAGGATCCAAATAGTGAGCTCATAAAGCTTGGTCATGGGACGAGGGGAATGTCCCTATGAAAATCCCACACTTCGGGCTCTTTGTCGAAACACATCTGAATACGACAACGAGACGTATTAGATAGGAGGAGCAGATTCCTTTCCCATAGGGAGATCTTAGTTTAGGGTCATAGAATTCGGAACATGGATGGGTAAGGGGAGAATGTGATACATGGCAAGGCGGTTACAAAACCCGACGTGAATGAGGACCTAAGCCCTACTTACCATGCATTCTCTGGGGAAATGCTCGAGTCGAGGGACCGAACACGAAGGTTAGGCTGGGCCCGCGGGAAAGTTCCCGGGAGCTCTTACGTATCTCATGAGGATGAGAATCAAGCCACATGTAGTTCTTGATGGTGACATGGTAAGATACCAGTGCCAGGGGAAAAGGGGAGTGCAGTTGTGGCCCTTGCACTAAAAGAAGCCGAATTTGATAAATATTGTATTTCCTTAAAGGTGAGTGGTTTTTTTTTGTGAAGTGACATGCCTAGAGTAGTGGGCCGTGGTGTCTCCACAAGGATCAATCCATGATGGGCGTTGACAAATGGCATGGCACGTGACCAATACCCAACGTGATGTCCTCTACAACGAGGTCACCACAATGCAGTGCCATTTTCCGTCGTGCGACCAGGATGATAATGTCACAGTTTAGGGTCGTATGATAGGACCAAGCATGCATTTATCATCATGCACCGCAGACGTAGCAGAGACGATGCATGGTGGGGAACGTGCGTAGTGTTATAAAACACAATTGATGGAGACATGATCTCACATCACATTGTACGCCATTCGGAGAGGGAGACCTTAGGCCGAGGGGCCTATATAGAGGTAAGAGGTGAAACATGGGGAGAGACTGGCTCCCTAAATGGGATGTACCCGAAGACAGGGCGTCCGGGCGGTCCTACGTATCCCATGAGGATGGGAATCAAGCCACACGCACTTCTAAATGGTGCCTTTTAATGTCATGTTGGACATGGAATAAGAGGGAAAACCCTCAGAACGGGGGTGTGTGTGGTGCAGATATTGCAAACCCGACGTGAATGAGGACATAATCCCCCACTACGCCACGTGGTCCCGTAGTCGGGGTCCTGAAGGTAGGACCAGAGAGGTGAATTTTCTGAACTCAAGCTAGACCCAAAGACAAGGGGTCTGGGAATTCCTACGTATCCCATTAAGATGGGAATCAAGCTGAACGTAGTTCCAGATGAGAATCTTAGTTTATGGTCTTAGATCTTAGACCGTGGATGGTGACAACTTCCCGAGTAAGCACATATGTCAACCCGATCCCTAAGGCCACGTGAGTTAAACTCGGTGTGGGAAACAAGGGGAGAAATACTTATCGCAATACTTGGGGCATCCATCAAAGGGGAGTCGGCAGAGAGCACCAAAGGACACCTTTGACGTGGCTTGTTCCCCCAACGTGTGAACGTGCACGGAGGAAAAGTACCAAGAGTTCCGAGACTCTACTTGGACATGATGAAGTGATGAAGGGTGTGAATTGTGTACCTGACATTTTGGGCTTAATGGGTTGGCATGGAAATAGAGGAAAATAGTTAACCATGGTGGAAACGCAGCGTCTATATCGCGTTAGCCTGAGGTGGGAACAAAAAACGAGCATCGACCACTGACCATATTCGCAAAGCAGGATTTTATCGATTTGTTGTCCAAAACCCTCGGGGGCGTTGTCCCGTAATGGTAGGAGAGCCCTTGGGCATAGTATCCAGGCCATTCTTGGGGGTCCCTCCGGGTGTAAAAGATGATGGAAGCCCTGATGCAGGGATACACAAAGCCTGGAAAGCGGGTGCGGACGTGTCCGAGTAAAGCTTGGCATTCTGGGTAATAAACTAGAGTACTCTTAGGCACATTGGTGAACTGCTGAAGAGGGGTTGACGAAACTACTTCGGAAGGAGAGATACATGGTGCGGTCACTACGAGACTGACGTGAATGAAAAAATAACCTCATGCCACACCATACACTCATATAAGAGAGTACCTAGGCTGGGGCCCGGAAAGGCCAAGGGCCCTGATGGTTAGGCATTCGTCAGGAAGGCCTGACCTGCTTGCAGTTTATGGTCTTGCAGTGAGGACGAGGGTCGGGGACCCGAGGAGGCCAAGGGGCCTAAGGTCAGGCATCAGTCAGGAAGTCCTGACTGATCTATAGTTTAACGTCTTACATGAGGATGGGGGCCGGGGGACTCGAGGAGGCCAAGGGGCCTAAGGCTGGGCCTCGTAAGGGGAGGCATACGGTGTGGTACATTATCCTGATGTGAATGAGGACGTAGTCCCACACCACACTGTACACCCCTATGGGGAATCAGGGCCTTGGGCCCGATCGCTAGCACCACCCGGGAAGAAATTTGTCACCTCAGGATGGGGTAGAATGAATCACTGCACTCGATGTCTGGGATATCTCTAGGTGGACTCGAAGATCCAGGGGGGGGTTTTGACCATGTTCGAAACACAGAGTTCCCATGGTGACCCGATATGGGAGCAAAAAATGAGCGTCAAACACTGTCCAAATTCGAAACGTGAAACTTGTATCGGCTTGTTGCTTGAAAACCCTCGGAGGAGTTGGCCCGTATCTGTAGGAGAGCCCTTGGGTGTAGTATCCAGGCTATTCTTGGGGGTCCCTCCGGGTGTTAAAAATGATGGAATCCCAGTCATGGAGTGGGTGAAGCTTAGCTATATCCATCCACGAAAGTGGCAAACATCTCCAGGGGGGATGTGCAGCCAGGTCGAGGCTTGCTCGATGTTAGTTGGGGCAAAAGTGTGCACCCTGCCATGTCTTGACTCGAGGGGAAGATTTTGGCTTTTGGGCTGGGCCAATGGACGAAATGTCCGGGCGTTCCTAAGTATCCCATTAGGATAGGAATCAAGCCATACCTAGTTCTTGAAGGCCATGCAGTTTATCATCATGCGGTGAGGACGTGGGAGGATAGAAGAACGGGAGTGGGCACATGGTGTGATCCTAACAATCCTTGTGTGAGCGGGGTTGTATGAGCGGGGCTAAGAAAGCCTACTCTATGCTACACAAAGATCCTCCAAGGAAACTATTCCTAGGGGGGGATAGTGGAGGAGAAAAGCTTGGGGCTGGGCTCAAGACGAGGCGTCTGAGCGTTCCTACATATCCCATCAAAATGGGAATCAAGCCACACGTTGTTCTTGAAATGCAGTTTAACGTCATGCGGGACGAGGAGGCATCTCATTTGGGGATATGTGAGGTACGGAAAGTAATCCGACATGAATGAGGAAATAACCTCACATCATACCGTACAATCCTGCAAGAGGGTTAGTCGGGGAAAACCAAGGGGCCTGAGGCCGGACCGCGGTCAGGGAGACCTGACCAGCTTGCAGTTTTACGTCTCGTGGTGAAGATTGGGGGCCATGGGCCCAAGGAGGCCAAGGGGCCTGAGGATGAGCCTCGGTCAGGAAGGCTTGATTGACTTGTAGTTTAACGGCTTGTAGTAAGGACGGGGGGAGATCTTAGTTTAAAGTCATAGAGCTCAGACCATTTTGTAGTTTATCGTCTTGCAGGACGAAGATGCAGTTTAAGTTCGTGCGGGAACATAACTTGCAGTTTAAAGTCATGCGGGACCTTTTCACAGTTTAGGGTCATGCAGGACCCTTTTTCCCTATTCAAAGTATCACTTGAGGAATTTGGCATTGGTGGGAGGGTTTATACGCTCTCCATCCGTGGTCACCAAGGAGTATGCTCCATTGGGGTAAAACTTATGGATGATATAAAGCCCATCCCATATGGGTTCTAATTTGGGCGGTTTACTACCGGGAATCATTGGCGCTCGAAGGGCCAGTACCAGGTCGCCCTGTAGAAAATAGCGGAGACGAACCTTCTTGTTGAAGGCCCTCTCTATCTTATCCTAATGCCTTTCCAGATTGTGCAGGGCATGAAGCCGGTTCTCCTCCAGTGCTTCTAATTTAGCTAGACGGATTTTGGCTACCACATCTGATGTATGGTGATCATAAACTACAGTGCGCAATGATGACAGTTGGATATCAATGGGTAGGACGGCCTCAGCTCCATACACCAAGGAATATGGGGTCACCTGGGTAGAGTTGTGGGTCGTCGTCTGATAAGCCCAGAGGGTGTTGGGGAGCCTGTTCGGCCAAATTTTCTTATTCTAACCAACCATCTTCTGCTGAATGTTAGAGAGGGTTTTGTTGAACGCCTCGATCTGTCCGTTTGCCTGCACGTGGTAGCCGGAGGTATGGTTCGAACGGATGTCGTACTTGGCGTACAATTTCTTCAACTCAGCCGCTCGGAAGTTGGTGCCGTTATCGGTGAGGACGGGGTGAGGGACCCAAAACCGGTGGATAATATTGGATCTCACAAAGTCAACAATGGAATGGGCCTTGAACTCTTTGAGTGGAACTGCCTCTGCCCACTTGGAGAAGAAATCTGTAGCAGTCAGTATGAACCTATACTGGCGGGCTGTTGCTGGTGGATACGGTCCCACTACATCAAGTCCCCATACCGCAAATTGCCAAGAGTACTTGGTGGGGTGGAGGGGCTCTGGTGGCCAATGCAGGAAGATGGAGTGAACTTGGAACACGTGGCATCTCTTGGCATACCCAATACAATCGCAGATCATAGAGGGCCAGAAGTACCCCAACCTCCGGATTTGATGGGACAGCTTCGGCCCATATTGATGGGTGCCACAGGAACTGGTGTGAACCTCTTGCATAACTTGAAGAATCTCTACTCCTTGGATGCAACAGAGGAGGATACCTTCGAAAATCCACTTATAAAGGATCTGTTCAAGACTGGGGCCGCTCTGGAGGGTAAATTGCAGCGCGCGGCGTCAAATTCGCTCGCGCTCGACCCAGTCGTCCGGGAGGTGACCATTTTGGAGATACTCGACAAAAGGTGCCCTCCAGTCGGGAGTGTCTTCAATCTCTGCGTATGACGAACCCGGGACCCCTGACGTGGAGGGTCCGGTGGTGAGATGACTTACCCGCAGGCCATCATTGTCCTCTTGGGTGACCGGGGGCAATGACTCTCCGGTGTGCCACATGTATGATCAAATCATCTTGCTCGGGTTCTGAGAGCGACGCAGCTAAGCCAGCCAATGCGTCTGCTTGACCATTCTGCGACTATGGGACATGGGTAACCTCTGGTCGAGAAGAGAACTGGGCCATTAGGCGGAGGGTGTACTCTAGCAACGGTACATGTTCCGACTTCCTGACGACGCAGTCTCCATTAACCTATTTTATTACTAGCTCGTAATCTCATTTCACATGTAGATGGGGCACATGGATCTCAAGGGCCAACTCGAGGCCGGTGATGAGAGCCTGGTACTCTACCTCGTTGTTCGTAAAGCCTTCTGACAACAGGAATGAGTATGGAAGGACGACTTGCACCGGGGTAATGAAGACAATACCCAGACCCACTCTGTTGAGCTTGGGATCGTTGAGCCGCCTACCGGTGGGGCTCCGGGAGGTGCCGTCGAAATGAATTTTCCAACACGGGCCGACATGATCGACTGAGAGGATTGTCCCATCAAGAAAATCTAGGTCCAGGGATTGATTTTTGGAGGTTGGATGGGCAGCTAAAAAGACTGCCAACTCCTGTCCCTTAATGGCCTTCTGAGGTACAAACCTGATATCAAACTTCTAGAGAATCACCGCCCAACGTGTTAGTCGTCCAGTCAGTATGGGGCGGTTCAGGATATACTTCAGTGGGTCTACCCAGGAGACCAATTGCACCTCATGGTGATGCAGGTAATGTCGCAACTTCTGCACGGTGAATAAGAGCGCAAGGCAGCTCTTTTTGATAGGGGAGTATCTGACCTCCATATTGAGAAGCATGCGACTGAGATAGTAGAGACTATTCATAGTACCCTCGTTATTCTTCTGGGCGAGCAATGCACCGAGGGATCTTTCCAGGGCAGTCACGTAAAGGACCAGCGGCTTTTTGGAGATAGGTGGCATCAAAACCAGAGGTTGGAGTAGATACTACTTTATTTCCTCGAAGGCGGTCCGACACTCCTCATCCCATTCGTAGGCGGTGCCCTTCTTCATGAGCCGGGAAAAGGGATTACACTTGCTGGCCAGATTCGCGATGAATCGGTGTATATAGGCTATGTGGCCTTGGAGGCCTCGAAGCTCCCGAATGTTGGTTGGGGGAGGCATTTGGCTGATGGCCTTGATCTTCTCCGGGTCGATCTCGATACCTCGGTATCTGGAAACAAAGCCCAGAAACTTCCCAGAGGTGACCCCGAAGGCACACTTCAACGGGTTCATCTTTAGGTGACGGGATCTGAGGAAACCAAACACTTTCTCGAGGTCTTTGAGATGGTCCTGGCACTGACATGATTTGACTACGAGGTCATCCACGTAGCATTCCACTAATGTCCCGAGAATCGGCTTGAATATGCGATGCATGGCCCTCTGATAAGTGGCACCTGCAATTTTCAAACCGAATGGCATAACCTGGTAGCAAAAGGTACCTTGGTGAGCCCTGAAGGCAGTGGACTCCTCGTCTTCAGGGGCCATCCTGATCTGGTTGTACCCGGAATACCCGTACATGAAAGAAAGAGCTTGGAACCCGGCCGTGGCGTCAATCAATAACTCCGTCACTGGGAGTGGGAAGTCATCCTTAGGGCAGTGGAAATTACGATCGTGGAAGTCGATGCAGACTCTGATCTGCCCATTCTTCTTCCTGACTGGCACAATGTTGGCATGCCACTTGGGGTACTGGACATCCTTAACGAAGTTGTCTTTGATAAGATTATCAACATCGGCCTCAACAATAGCACCATGAGAAGGGTTCATCTTCCTGGGAGGCTACTTAAACCCACGATGTTTTGCTGGGAGGCCCAGACGGTGAACGGCTACCTAGGGATCTAGTTCTGGCATCTTGTTGTAACTCCAAGAAAACACATCACGGTGTTGTTTGAGGAAGTCTACGTACTGCTTTCGCTCCTCGGGGGACATGGATGCACTGATCAATGTGGGTTTCGGATCTGCCTCGCTACCAAGGTTCACCTATACCAGTTCATCAACCGTGGTAGAGACGCCTTCCTCAAAGGCAGGGGGAGCATCCTCCAGGTCTTCCTCTCCACCCGTGTGGGGGTTTCCCGCGACAGGAGATAATTCTGGGCTATCAAAGCCTAAGGGGAAGCTAGTGCCGGCTCGGGGAGCAGTGGTCATCATATCAGGAGACTCACTCGCCATCGAGACCATAACAATGAAGGCAATCAACCCTATCCCATCTGGCCTTCGGCCTAAGGGGCCACGTTTGATGATATCGAAGCAGTGGGGACGTGTCGGTATGAGTCGGTTAATTCCAGCCCGGCGGAAGAGACACGTATGGCGCACCGCCGTTGTCATAAGCTTGACATTCCGGTACCGTACAGGGGTAGGAGGTTCCAGGATCACCTAAGCCTGGTTGATGTAGGAGTACAAGGTGATTTTCCGCCGTCGCTTAGACACGGGAACATGCCTTCCTTGTGTACCCGAAACAACAAAACATTGCCCCATGTTGGGGGTCGTGTCCTCCAATCGGTGGATCAGGAGGATGTAGGCATCATCCATGATTTCCCATGGATCACTTGTGACCAGGGTGGGTTCACCCTCACATACTAGGATTTGCTTATCCTTACTTTTGTAATAACCCGCATCCAGATAGAGGGCCTCACAAGAAGCGAAAGGGGACACATCTCCTTGGAGCATGCCTACTCGACCGTTGAGTGAGTATTTGAGGCACTGGTGATACGAAGAAGGGAACTCTGCATGCAGATGGAGCCATGGCCCACCCATCAACGCGTTGTAGGCAGTGTCCTGAGAGACGACCATGAACTCGGTGCTGGCAATTAAGCCACCGAACTGAGTCTTCAGGCAGATCTTGCCGGCTGGGGTTTGCTCGGTCCTGTTGTACCCCTGGATTCTGAGTTCAGAGGGAGTTAAATCACCTTCATACAGACCCAGCTTTCGCAACATCCGAGTCGGAATTAGATTGATTCTGGAACCCGTGTCAATGAGGCAGCGGCGGACTTCCACGCCATTGAAGTGGTCAGTGATGTACAGTGGGAGAACGTGCCCCTACAGAGGAGGGTCCTCATCTTCACTGGAGAATGAGATAACCGCATGACATTCGGTGTTTTTAATTGTCTCGGTATTGAAGGCTTCTGCAGCTACTACCTCTGTCTCAAACTGGAGGGGGCTCCTTAGGGCCTCGGCAAGTGCCTCACACATTTCGGATGACAGCCGAAGGGCCTCAAGGATAGAAAGCCTTGCTGGAATGCCAGCCAAGTGCTTCAGAACATCATACTTTCGTGCCAAACGTGAACCTCTGCCTACAGAAGGTGGTTCGACATTTAGAGGCATAGCGGGTCCTGTTGGTTGAACCGGCGATTGGCTAGTACTGGGTACATCTTGCTGCCTACTAGTAGAAGCATGTAGAGTAGTCGTCAGACTAGGATTGGGAAGAGGATGCTGGCCTGTAGCTGGGAAAGACTGACTGTGATACGAACAAGGCAGCTCTCCCTGATCTAGTAGCATGAACGATGGTGGAGGTAGAGATGAGGCCGTTAGATGGGGTTGCGCATGCTAAGTTCTGCACTGAGCCTGTTGTCTGGTCTCAGTAGCATGCACGACTTGGCTGAAAGAGCCTGCTGACGTACTGTTTCGGTGCGGATGTGCGTCGGGGTACGCTGTTCCGCCAGGACGCGTTCGCGCGTGCACCCGTCAACCCGAGGAGATGGGCGCGCAGCTTGTGGTCCCGCAGTCCCGCTTTCCAAGGGCGGGCGGCATTCGTCCCTTATTCAGGGGTGTCTGCTCCTTGATCGAAATCGGGATGATGGGATGTCGGCTCCTCCTTCCTTGGACGTCTCCTCGGAACTCGTCGCCTAATCCGGGTCTCCCTCATAGACTTAAGAATGTTCGTGAATCTCGTTCCCGGCGCCATATCTTCATGGACACCGGTTAATTACGCTGCTTCCGCCCGGACGCTCCAAGGAGTCTGGGCGGGGCAGCAACCTGCGGTGAGAAGGCTGGGTGGCTCTGGGTGCTGGGGGCGTGTCGTAACACTGCGGCTCTGCACGTCTGTCTTCCGTCCCTAATAGGTCTTCTCGAAGGCATGATGGCCTGAGGCATCCCGTACTGGGTGCGGGGAACTGTGTCACCTGAGGTTTTCCTCAGCTTCCCATGTTTAACACGGGGTATGCCGCGAGTTTAACGTCCAGCGGGGACGGCATCGGACCGATCAACACGAAAAGTGGATCAGATGACAGAACCCCTTGCGGGGAACCTCCGACGCTGGGGCCAGCACATGGGCGGCTTCCCAAATGATGTGGAGTGGAGTGAAGTGGCATGACCCCACCGGGATGTGGCGGCCCGGGTAAGGATCAGGATGGATGATGGAGTGAAGAGCTTGGACCCCGTAGGGGCTTCCTACGTACCGCGCGTTAGCACGGATCAAAGTCAACGTAGTTCGGGTATACAGTTTAACGTCATGCTGGACGTCGGCAAGCCGACTCATGAAGAGGTCGAGGCCGCCGGGCGGAGGATTGAACCGAACCACCTCGCACAGAGGGGGGTGGAACGGCCGGGTGGATCACAGTTTCACGTCATGCTGGACGATAAAAGGAGAAATGGAAAAAGGGGCTGTGGGGAGGCACAGTGGAGATACACATGGGCAGTCTCCCACAGGGGCGGATTCATAGGTGAATCGACGCAAGCGTGAACCCTGGAGGGGTCCACTGATGGACGAACCGACGTAAATACGACCGGGACGACCAGGTGGCGGGCTTGAACCTCAGGGAGGCTTCCTACGTACCCTGTATAGAAGACAGGGATCAAAGTCCACGTAGTTCATTCTGTCAGGACTTACGCACTTGAGACAGCCCGGGTGGCAAAACTCAGTTGGAAGGGACTTGGACCGAAAGCAGAAGACACCTCGATCCCAGTCATACCCTCTACTGGCTTCGGCCGTGGGGAGGCGCAATGGAGATACACATGTGCAGCCTCCCACGAGAAACTAGGGGTTTGTGATACCCTGCCCCCGTAGGGAAAAGCCGCTCCCATTAAATCGTCCCAAAAGGGGGACAATCCCGACATCCCTGCAGAGACGAGCGGGTGGGGGCCACATCCAAACCGGGGGAGACCCTGCGTGCGAGGCACGGGATCGAATGATGCGGACGGTTTAGCGTCTTGCCAGACGAAGTACAGTTTAACGTCGTGTGTTGAGGACGAGGCGGACGGTTTAACGTCTTGCCGGACGAAGTACAGTTTAACGTCGTGTGTTGAGGACGAAGCACTTGGCAGTTTAACGTCTTGCAGCGCGGACGATGGGGGCTAGGCAGTTTAGCATCGTGCAGCTTGGACGTATGCTGAACAGTTTAACGTCTTGTAGCTCGGACGAGGTACAGTTTAACGTCGTGCAGGACGTATATGCAGTTTAACGTCATGCTGGACGAATATGCAGTTTAACGTCATGCTGGACGTATATGCAGTTTAACGTCATGCTGGACGTACGTGCGTGTCACTTCGCGCAAGCCTGGAGGGCCGCACGGGAATACAACGCACGGTGCGGGCACCCAGGATGAGGATCATCGGGCGCCACGCAGGCGGGTACCCTCGGGGGGTCAAGGGAGGCGACCCTGGCGGAATGCGCGCAAAAGAGGAGCTTTGCGCGCAAAACCACGGGTCGGCGCGCAAAATGGCGGGCTGGCGCGCAATTGGGCCAGCGCTTCGCGCGCGGATGGTTGGGATTGCGCGCACCGGGCTTCGGATAGCGCGCGGGGGCAACGGCTCATTCTCTAACGAATGGCCACTTTGAAAATGGGGGGTGCGCGCAATCGGGCTGGATTGCGCGCACCCGGGGGCAATTGCGCGCAAGAGGCTTCTTTTGCGCGCAAAGGCCTTCGGGTTGAAATTTATTCAAAGGAAATGAGCCAAGGGGATTGCGCGCGAAGGCGGACCCCAAGGCTCTATTGCGCGAAAGAAAGGAGGTTACCTGAAGATCGGCATTGCGCGCGGAAGGGGTTGGATTGCGCGAATGAGCGACGCTTCGGATTCTGGCAACCTTCAAAACGTCGGGGGTCGCCTTATATTTATAGGCAACCCCGGGCGCGGAATCCGGTCTCGGGCGCGCAATTCGGTCCGCGAGCGCGGAATCAGGACCCAGCGCGCAAAGGGCGCCGCGCAGGCCGCGGGCGCGCAAAATAGCGCGCCGGCCCAGCGCATTGCGCGCATCCCGGGAGGATTGCGCGCCGCGACTCAACTTTGCGCGCGGGCCTCTGAAATTTCGCGCAAGTCCTCCGGGCCCTCCGGAACGTGCCTCTGACTCCAAATATCACTTCGCTTTCCGCATCCGGAGCTTCGTTTGGGAACAACGGACTTTTCCGGCGTCTACAAAAGCCCCCCCTCGGAATCTGATCGGCGAGGGGTCGCAACGATCGGGTTCCGAGGGAGACGCCGGAATGCCGAAGTCCTGGGCGGCGCGGGACTTAGGCGCGCGAAAAGGGGCGCCGGGCGCGAAATTCGCCGCTGCGGTCGCGCAAAGCGCTTTCCGCGCAGCGCGGACCCCGGCCTCGCCTATAAATAGGGGCGCTGGGTCCCGCGTTCCGTACTCCGGCCTTCCGCGCGATAAGCTCCAAAGCTCTCGTGCGCGAAATTGCCTCTTCCGGTCGCGAAATTCGCCCGATCGGCGCGCAAAACCATCCGGATTTCGCCTGTCTTTGCGCGAAAACCCGGGACTTTGCGCGACATTCTTCCCAATTGCGCGCCGTCCACTTGGATTGCGCGCCAACCTTCAAACTTCTCTACCAGCCTCGTCCGATCCCGCACGCTTCATCCCTTAACCCGCACGACTCCCGAAACTTCTGAGATGGCCGCGCACAGAGGAAATGAGGGGGATGCCGCCACTCGCAGGGCTGAGATGGCGACGAACGAGGAGGTTTACGGAGCCAAGGAGATTGTTTCCAACAATCAATCCTTGTTCGACTTACTGACGCCGGCCCAGAAGACATATCCACTGTCGGACAACCTGCCGCTCTGGAACTTCGGCATCCTAGATGAGGTTCCGGTGCCAGGGTTCGAGATTGATGCGCCGCGGACCTGGGTGACCCGGGAGGACGAGCTTCTTCGCTATAACATCACCAACAATGGGCATCCTGCCAGGGAGACCAGACACTTGGATGTCTATGTCCTGAACCCGAGGACGCGAACCATTGATGGGGGTGAGCCTACTGCGGAGAATTCTCCAGCCCTCTACTCGAGCATATATCGCCAGAGCGTCACGGACGACACCAAGGGCTGGCTGAAGGACTGGGACTTGCGGTCTGGGGGCAACTTCACCAGTGAGTGGGCCTGGGCGTTCTGGGTACGCCACACTTGCGATCACTTCGCAGAGGAGCTGCGGTACATCGGCCTGTTCGAGGCGGTGTGGACGTCGCAGTTCCACTTCTACCAGCAGTCCGAGCTCGGGCCGGAGCTGTTCACCCGATGGTCTCCGGATACCAACACCTTCCATCTTCACCATGGGGAGGTCGGCATCGGCCTCTGGGACATCCACTGCATCGGAGGTATCCCGCTGGAGGGCTACCAATACGATGAGTTCCTGCCACCGAAGAACATCTGGGAGGACAGGTCACGGACTCCCATCCTGACCTGGCATCTGCTTGACCTGGCTACGCAGCGGCTTGGGATCAAAGACTTCCAGAAGGACATAGCCTACAAGGAATGGTTCGGCCAGTTCTTGGAGCATGACCCGGCGGTCAAGATGCCAGGCAGGGGGAAGCGGTGCCCGACCGCAGCTCAGAGGAGCCGGAACGGGTCGTACTGGCGGGTCCTGGAGACGGGTGACTACCGCTCATGGGGGTACCGTGTCATCGAGGCCCGGGACCCAAATGTCCGGTACGCGGCGTTCCTGGCCGCCTTTCTGAGTGGGTGGCTCCTGCCAGTGCGGGACGCGAGAATGGGCGTTCGCCCGGCGACACTGGCGATGGCGGGCGCTATGGCCGCCAACAAGAGATACAACCTCGGGGTCCCAGTGCTGGCGAGGCTGTATGCCATCCTGGGACGCATCTCACGAGGGGGGTCGCCACGAAGGATCTGTGGGCCCTTTCAGTTCTTCCACGGCTGGGTGGCTGCTCACCTCGGTGGGTACACGTTTCCGAACGCCATCATTCCTCCGGGCAACGGCCTGCGACCCTCCCTGCTGAACATCGCGGGGGTCGCTCCGATGACCCTAAGTGAGGAGGGCGTGCGGATCCGGATTGGCAATCATGCCAACTTCAACTTCAGTCCGTTCCCCACTCCCGTCGGCCAGATGATCGACAATGGGCAGGGTCCGCTGGAGCAGCATGAATACTTCCTGAACATGCGGGGCGGGGTGCTCATGGCTCGGATCGACGGGAAGGTGATCTGCGAGCCTTACGTGCCGACCCGGTTCGCCAGGCAGTTCGGGTGCCTTCAACGGATGCCGAAGAGGGTATTCACTGCTGTCCGGGAGGAGACGAACCCTGGCGTCCTTCGCCAGATGTGGCTGATGTTTGCCGCTTTCGGCTCTGGCGACGTCATCACTCTCCCTCCTACCGGAGTTGACGCAGGCTTGGCAACCGAGTACGCCGAACACTGGGCCATCGCGTACCCCGAGGGGCTCTTGCGGAAGCTAGTTCGGCGGCTCGAGGCTACCCGTGCGGAGACCGGGCGTCATGGAAGGAGGCGAGGCGCCGCCACACGGGGGAGAATGGAGGCGCGCCAAACAGCGGAGCCGGCGCGGGCAGGGACTTCGGCGGCGGGCACATCGCAGGCTGCCGCTACGACCTCGGCGCCCAGAGAGGGGGCACATGCGGCGGTCGAAGAGCGGCCCGGGAAGCAGGTGAGACGTCTGCTCGAACCCTCCCACGATGCAGTCTTCCCGGCGCTGTGGTCGGCCTGGATGACCCTGCGGCAGTCATTGGGGACCGACGCCATCTGGCGAAAGATTCTCAGAGAAGGAATCCATCTGCCAGAGGTCGGGCGCCTCCACATTGCCGACAGGGTGGACTTCAACCGGCAGTATGCGTATCTGACGGCCATGGACGAGTACGCGCGCCAACGTGGTCAGCGCGCGGAGCCATCCCTTCTGGTGAAGGTGATGCTCGGTCTCGAGCCCGCTCCGGAACAGATGCCGCCGGAAGAAGACGACAGTAGCAACGACTCCGAATAAGAGGAGGAAATGGGGGAGGATGAAGGCTCCGAGGGAAGATCCCATCAGGGGAGCCCATGGGAGAGCGGCGAGGTGGCCGGCTCTGACAACGTTGATGTCACTGAGCTCCTCGAGGTCCGCTTCTATCCCTACTCAATCTGCTTCATCCACTCTCTTATGCAGCTTCTAACCCATTTCTCCATCTTTCTCAAGAGCGCACGGATGTTGGTCAGGCGTCCTCAGCGGGAGTAGGAGGGGCGCCAGCAGGACAAGGCGGGGGCCAGACACCTATCATTGAATTGACAAGCGCTAAGGGGTCCCCTGCTGCAACTGTTCCTGCGGCGACCGGGGTAGCGGAAGATGACGCTCCGAACTCCCGTAAGTCTCCCTACTTTACTGCTGGTGCTTGCCGTTGACGATCCGTGACTAACCATGGCATGCCCCGCACAATGATCTCAACATTGGAGGCTCGTCGGGTTGCCGAACCCGGGCCATCTACGAGTGGACCAGTGGTGGACATGCCGCCTGCTCCGGAACAGACTTCCCAAACCGAGCCGGCCCCACCAACTGCTGATCAAGGGGCTCCGGACATCGGCGGTGCTGACATCGGAGAGAGGTTGGGGGCTGACGAGGGTGTCAGCGCCACTGGGGAGAGAGAAGAAGGTCGCCCGGATGTTGGGGAACCTATCCCTCGTGAGGACCTCCCAGGGGCGGACCCTGCAGCAGACCTGCTGGCTGCCTTCCCTGCCTACCGGCCTGCCGATCCCGAGGAGATGGACGACTCAGACACGGAGGCGGTCGAGGAGAGCCGGATAACGCGCCGTAGGGGGTGGAAGTGCATCCAGCGCTTCCTCAAGCGAGACCCATCGGAGTGGCTGGGGCACATGGGATCACTTCAGACCTGGCTGCGCTTCCTGTGTGCCGGGGGAGCTGATGCTCAACGCCTCCATCTAACGGTCCATGATTTCATGGCCGAAAAGATGCGCGAGAGCTGCCGGCGTGCCGACGTCACACGAAGTCGGGACATGTCGGAGAGCACGCGGGCGCTCCTCGCGGCGGAGCAGGAAGTCCGGCGCCTCGAAGGGCAGGCGGCAGAGAAGGAGGCCTTCGTCGCAACGTGTACCGAGCTTGTGGAGCAACTAGCAGCCCAGCTGGTTGACGCCCAGGTACAGCTGACGGAGGCAGGCCAACAGATGGTCACAATTCAGGTCGAGCGGGAGCATGCACAGGCCAGAATCGACGAACTGTGTGCTGCGACCGCCGACGAAGAGAGGACACGCAGAGAGCGAGAAGCAGCTCTGGAGGCCACCAGCCAAAGGGTAGCGGCATTAGAAAGACTCATTCAGCACGCTAATCCCTAAGGGCTTTGTTTTGCCATTCCCAAAACATTTTCTTCCGCTACTTTGATCCATCTGTATGAATCAATATATTTATCTGCATCTTTTGGTTTAACATGCTCAACCACAATTCACTGTCTTGCGGGAGTGTTAACCAAGCATCAGGCATCCATAATTGGGCCTGGATTTCTGGAGAAAAGAGGGAGGTCATTCCTAGGAAAGGAGACCTCAGACCTAATCAATGTACCATTCCCCCAACCTGTTCCAACACACGAGCGGGACAATGCTAGGGGCGTTGAGATTTTATCCGAACATAGGGAAATGAGAAAGGGTGAATCGCGTGTCCCGAATCCAGACATCCACAACGGTCGGCCTTCCAGGAAATGCCCAAGACGGTAGGCGGACAGTGGATCGACCATAACAACTGCAATAGACGGACCGAAAAAGGCCATCATTCATATTGCAGGAGGCGGACCACATGTCATCATGAATACCGCTTTGGGGTTCCTTCAGACACAAGGGTGGAAAATCCAGATCAACAGGGCATGCGAAGCGTGGGGCAAAGTGACGATTTGTTCGGACAGAATCCAACGCTCTCAAAATTGCGCCACCGTGGGGAAAACGTATTAGGCGGATGCACTAATCTGGCCGTGAGTCACCTCAATTCTCAGACAGCACCTCTCTGACGAGGAAACCGTCGCTTCCCACCATTGCAGTGGGGCATCCTGAGCTGAATCGGGGAGAATATCACAACTGCACCACTCTACCCGAAGTCAGGCCAGACGGCCGGCGACGAGGAGGGGCGGGACTTAACGATCCCTGAGGCTGGACCCGAGTCGGAATGCCCGGGCGTTCCTACGTACTCCATCAGGCTGGAGATCAAGCCACACGTAGTTCTGAGAGTGCAGTTTAACGTCATGCAGGACGTAGAATCCCGTTTAGGGAGATCTTAGTTTAGGGTCGTAGAGCTCGGACCGTAGGGGTAGATCTTAGTTTAAGGTCTTAGAGCTCGGACCATAAGGGCTAGATCTTAGTTTAAGGTCTTAGAGCTCGGACCATAAGGGCTAGATCTTAGTTTAAGGTCTTAGAGCTCGGACCATAAGGGGAGATCTTAGTTTAAGGTCTTAGAGCTCAGACCATAAGGACTAGATCTTAGTTTAAGGTCTTAGAGCTCGGACCATAAGGACCTCAAATTACGCCGCATCGTGGTCCCATCCCCCGGGTATGCAAAGATGCACTGAGGGATAGTGTCGAGAGTGCCGAGGTTTCGCCTGGTCAGAATGGGAGGTGGGAAATGTGAATCATGCGGCCATTCACTCAAGGACTGGGGGCACCGGGGTAACGATATGGGAGTACTGCCGACCGTGGCGGAAAAGCAGCATCAGTATCGCACTAACCGTTGGTGGAATGAGGCAGCAAACGAGCATCGACCGCTCAATCGCAGGATTCATATCGATTTGCTGCCCGAGGCCATTGGGGGTACCGGCCCGAGTCGGTGGGAGAGCACTGAGGCATTGTGTCCGAACCGTTCACGGGGGCTCCACCCAGGGCGTAGACGATGGGTCCGAATGAAAGGGAGCACGAAGCCTGAAAAGCGGAGGAAACCTGACCAAGCGGATCCTGACCCTCCTGGCAATAAACCAGAGTACTCTTGACACCGGTGGACCACTGCAAGGGGTCGGGGAACACGCCTTGAGGGTGACCTGAAGGCGGCGGATTCCCCAGAGAAGGGGGAATCTCTAAGAGGTGGGGGGCTGGACCCGAAGTTTCAAACATCCGGGTGTTCCTACATATCCCATAAGGATGGGAATCAAGCCACACGTAGTTCTTGAAGCGCGGCGCAACACAATCGGGCACCAGCGCGGGGAAGAGTGCGGGTCTGACCCTCGCACACAAAAGGAGCGGCATTTGATATTTCTTGTTTGTCCTTAGAGATGAATGGTTTTTCTTTGTGCGGCGACATGCCTGTGATTGAGAAATCTCTGGCGTCGCCACAATAATCAAGCCATGGAAGGCATTGATGAATGGCGTGGTCATTAACCAGCGCCCAACATGAGTGTCCCCCGAGGGGAACATCACGATGCAGTGCCGTTTTCTCGTCGGGCGGCCAAGACGATCACAGTTTACGGTCGTGTGGTAGGACCAGACAACACAGTTTAAGGTCGTGTGGTTCGGACCATGGAGGAATCCGCTTACTGCGGTACGGCGGACACGGCGGAGGTGGGAGCATACCCAGCCCTGCGGTCACACACGATTCTAGGAGAAGAGTCTTGGGATGGGGGTCTGCGTATGTCCATCACCCGAGGGGCAGAGATGCTAGCCTCCAGACATACTGGGCTCAGAACGCGATTGTTCGAGCGACTCCTCCCTCCTTATGGGGACGAGGGTCCAGCTACGCATGGCCCTTGGGGAGAACATCCGCATATATCCTTGGTGCTCAGATCATGGGAGCCTCGAACGACATCATTACCTTGGTTGGTCTGCCTAACGTGTAAAGGTGTACTGAAGGTCAGTATGAAAAGAGTGTCCAGATTCCACTACAACGCATAAAGGCGGAGTGTGATGAGGACTGCGCAACCAATGTTCAGAGCCTGAAGGAGCTGACATGGTGATCAAGGATGTTGCTGACGCATTCGCAACACAACATCCGATCGCGTCAGCCTAAGACGGGGCAAGCAAACGAGCATCAACCGCTCAATCGCAGGATTCATATCGATTTGCGGCCCAAGACCCGCCGGTAAATCGACCCGGAGCGGTGGGAGAGCACTGAGGCATCGTACCCAAACCGCTAACGAGGATCCCTTTGAGTGAAGGCCCGAATAAGAGGAAGCGCGAGGCCTGACAAGCAACACAGGACTTGTCGGGATTGAATCTGATACTACGAGTCATAGACCGAAGTACCCAAAACATGTTAACAGATCTCCGGAAAGGGTCGGAGGACTCACCCTGAGAGCAACCAAAAGAGGGCAGATTCCCGTGATCAACCAAGGGACGGGGCTGGACCTGAAACACAAGCGTTCAGGCGGTCCTACGTATCCCATAGGGATGGGAATCAAGCCATACGTAGTTCTTGAGAGGCAGTTTAACGTCATGCAGGACGATGAGAGGTGTGAGGTGGTCCCACACACGGGGGAGGCGTACGGCGCGGCCAGTAGACCGACGTGAATGAGGACATAATCCCCCGCTTACGCGATACGCCTCGCACAAAAAGGAGGGGAACTGGGGCCAGAGGCCCAACGCGGGATAGAGATTCCCGGGAAATGGGGCTGGGCCTGAAACATGAATGTCCAGGCGGTCCTACGTATCCCATAAGGATGGGAATCAAGCCATACGTAGTTCTTGAAGTGCAGTTTAACGTCATGCAGGACGATGAGGGGAAAAGAAGGGGGGAGCAGAAGGCATCCCCAAACGTGGGGGGGGGGGGGCGTACAGCGTGACGAGCAAACCGACGTGAATGAGGGCATAGCCCCGCACTCACACCATACGCCGCACACCCGGGGGCAACTGGGCCAAGGGCCCAGGATGAGATGGAAATTCCCGAAGGATGGGGCTGGGCCTGAAACATGAATGTTCAGGCGGTCCTACGTATCCCATAAGGATGGGAATCAAGCCGCACGTAGTTCTTGAGGGGCGGTTTTACGTCATGCAGGACGATGTACAGTTTAACGTCATGTTGGACGGAGCACTTGGCAGTTTAACGTCTTGCAGCGCGGACGATACGCTGGGCAGTTTAACGTCGTGCAGCTTGGACGTATGCAGTTTAACGTCGTGCAGGACGTGGTGCAGTTTAACGTCATGCAGGACGAATGTGCAGTTTAACGTCATGCTGGACGTATGAACACTCAGGCAAAGTATTGCTTGAGGAACCTAGCGTTGGTGGGAGGAGTGACACGCTCACTATCCATAGTCGCTAGGGAGTATGCGCCATTGGGATAGACCTTGTGGACAACAAACGGTCCCTCCCACTTGGGCTCCAACTTGGGTGGCTTCCTGCCGGGGATCATCGGCGCTCTTAGGGCTAGCACTAGATCACCCTGAAGGAAGGAGCGGAGGCGAACCTTCTTATTGAAAGCTCGAGCCATTCTGCTTTGATGCCTCTCCAAGTTGTGCAAAGCGCGAAGTCTATTCTCATCCAGTGCTTCCAACTCGACTAGACGGGCTTCAGCAACTCTGTCCGGCGCTTGCTGGTCGTAGACCGCAGTGCGCAAGGACGGTAACTGGATCTCGATGGGCAGGACGGCCTCAGCTCCATACACCAGGGAATAAGGGGTCATCTGGGTGGAATTGCGAGTCGTCGTCCGATAAGCCCAGAGGGCGTTGGGGAGCTTGTCCGGCCAACTCTTCTTGTTCTGACCAACCATCTTTTGCAGAATGTTAGAGAGGGTTTTGTTAAACGCCTCGATCTGTCCATTCGCCTGCGCATGATAGCGAGATGTATGGTTCGAGCGAATGTTATACTTGGCGTACAACTTCTTCAACTCGGCTGCTCGGAAATTGGTTCCGTTATCCGTGAGGATAGCGTGAGGCACTCCAAATCGATGGACGATGTTGGAGGTCACGAAGTCAGCGATCGAACAGGATTTGACCTCTCTGAGCGGAATCGCCTCTGCCCATTTGGAGAAGAAGTCCGTAGCGGTCAGAATGAACCGGCACTAGCGAGCTGTCGCCGGTGGGTAAGGTCCCACAACGTCCAGTCCCCAGACTGCAAAGGGCCAGGAATACCTTGTGGTATGGAGAGGCTCCGGCGGCCGATGCACAAAGTTCGCATGAACCTGGCACGCATGGCACCTCCTGGCATACTCGATGCAGTCATGGATCATGGAGGGCTAGAAGTATCCTAACCTCCGAATCTGGTGGGACAGCTTCGGCCCAGTCTGGTGGGCGCCGCATGAACCAGCATGAACCTCTTGCATGACTCGTGGGATCTCGACTCCCTGAAGGCAACGGAGGAGAACACCATCAAATCCGCGTTTGTAGAGGATCTGCTCCAGACCGGGACTGCTCTGGAGGACGAACTGCGATGCGCGGCGTCGAACTCGCTCGCGCTCGGCCCGCTCCGATGGAAGAATGCCATGTTGGAGGTACTCAACCAAAGGCGTCCTCCAATCAGGGGCTGATCCGACTGTCATATCTGGGGTACTCGGGGCTCCGGGCATAGGAGCAACCGTGGTGAGGTTACTTACCAACGGGCCGCGATCTTCTTCCGGGATAACGGGAGCGATGAGCCTGCGGCGCGTCACGCGGACGATCAGGTTGTCCTGTTCAGGCTCTGCAAGTGACGCAGCGAGGCTGGCCAAAGCATCTGCTCGACCGTTCTGCGACCGGGGAACATGGACAATTTCCGTCCGAGAAGGGAACCGAGCCATCAGAAGGAGGGTGCACTCCAACAATGGCACAAGTTCCGGCTTCCTGACAACGTAGTCGCCATTGATCTGCTTAACGACCAGCTCGGAGTCCCCTTTCACGCACAGACGGGGCACGTCGATCTCGAGAGCCAACTCGAGGCCGGTGATGAGGGCATGGTATTCCGCCTCATTGTTGGTACAGCCCTCTGACAACAGGAAAGAGTATGGCAGCACGGCTCGCTCCGGGGTAATGAAGACGATGCCCAAGCCCACTCTGTTGAGCTTAGGATTATCGAGTCTTCTACCGGTGGGGCTCCGGGAGGCACCGTCAAAGTGCATCTGCCAGCATGGATCGGCTCGATCAACCGAGAGAATGGTCTCATCAGGAAAGCCTAGATCCAGCGGCTGATCCGCGGAGGTCGGGTGAGCTGCCAGAAAGTCTGCCAATGCTTGCCCTTTGATGGCCTTCTGAGACACATACCTGATGTCAAACTGCTGGAGAATCACAGCCCACCGCGCTAGACGGCCAGTCAACATAGGTCGGCTCAGGATATATTTCAACGGGTCTACCCGAGAAACCAACTGTACCTCATGGTGCTGCAAGTAGTGTCGTAATTTCTGTACGGCAAATACGAGCGCCAGGCAGCTCTTCTCGATGGGGGAATACCTAACTTCCGCATCGAGGAGCATGCGACTGAGGTAATAGAGGCTATTCTCCGTTCCCTCGTTGTTCTTCTGGGCGAGAAGGGCACCCAGGGACCGTTCCAGGGCGGTCACATAGAGGACCAGCGGCTTCCCGGATACAGGCGGCATCAGAACCGGAGGTTGAAGCAGGTACTGCTTGATTTCCTCGAAAGCGGTCTGACACTCTTTATCCCATACATAGGTGGCACCTTTCTTCATGAGCCGAGAAAAGGGCTTACACTTGCTGGCCAGATTCGCGATGAATCGGCGTATATAGGCTAAGTGGCCTTGGAACCCTTGCAGTTCCCGGATGGTACCTGGGGGAGGCATCTGGCTAATCGCCCTGATTTTCTCTGGGTCGATCTCAATACCCCGGTATCTTACCACAAATCCAAGGAACTTTCCGGAGGTGACCCCAAAGGCACACTTCAACGGGTTCATCTTCAGGCAGCGAGACCGGAGGAAGCTGAACACTTTCTCAAGATCTTTGAGATGGTCCTGACGCTGGCGCGATTTGACCACCAAGTCGTCGACGTAGCATTCCACCAGTGTGCCGAGGATTGGCTTGAATATGCGGTGCATCGCCCGTTGATAGGTGGCACCTGCATTCTTCAGGCCGAAAGGCATGACCCGGTAGAAAAAGGTACCTTGGGGGGCCCTGAAGGCAGTGAACCCCTCATCCTCAGGGGCCATCCGAATTTGGTTGTATCCGGAGTATCCATCCATGAAGGAGAGGGCTTGGAACCCTGTCGTGGAATCAATCAACAGCTCTGTCACTGGAAGGGGAAAATCATCCTTCGGGCAGTGGCGGTTGAGATCGCGGAAGTCGATGCAGACTCTGATCTGCCCGTTCTTCTTCCTGACCGGCACAATGTTGGCCATCCATTTGGGGTACTGAACTTCCCTCACGAAGTTGGCT
Organism: Viscum album; assembly: GCA_963277665.1. NCBI lineage: Eukaryota > Viridiplantae > Streptophyta > Magnoliopsida > Santalales > Viscaceae > Viscum > Viscum album. The sequence goes on along the minus strand of OY728153.1, from coordinate 1,775,513,432 downwards.
TTGATAAGCTTGTCAACTTCGGCCTCAACCATGGCACCGTGGGATGGGTGCATCTTCCTGGGAGGCTGCTTGAACCCGCGATGGTTCGCCGGGAGACCAAGGCGGTGGACGGCTACCTGAGGATCTAGCCCCGGCATCTCATCATAGCCCCAAGCGAACACATCACGGTGCTGCCTGAGAAAGTCCACGTACTGCTGCCGCTCCTCAGAGGGCAGGGCGGCACTAACCAATGTGGGTCTTGGATCGGCCTCGGTTCCAAGGTTCACCTGTATTAACTCATCGACCGTGGCGGGGACGCCCTCCTCAAAGGCTGGGGGTGCGTCTTCCATATCCTCTCCGCTCGGGGAGGGATCGTCCACGGGAGAGACTGCGTTGGAAACTGCATTGGGGCTACCAGATCCTGATGGGCCACTGGTGCTGGCGCGGGCGGTCGCGGCCATCTCATCAGGAGACTCGCGGACCGTCAAGACCATGGCGACGTCCAGCCGGTGAATCGGGAGGACGTAAGCGTCATCCAGACTTGCCCAGGGATCGCTTGCAACAGCGACAGGCTCAACCTCACCTGCCAGGATCTGCTTATCCTTGCTCTTGTAATAGTCCGCGTCCAGATAGCGGGCTTCACACGTGGCAAAAGGAGAGGCATCTCCTTGAAGCACGCCCACTCGACCATTAAGGGAGTATTTGAGGCACTGGTGGTATGACGAGGGAACCGCCGCGTGAAGGTGAAGCCATGGCCTGCCCATCAATGCGTTATACGCAGTGTCCTGAGAGACTACCATGAATTCGGTGTTGGCAACCAAGTCACCGAACTGGGTCTTCAAACGTATCTTGCCGACCGGGGTTTGCTCGGTGCGGTCGTACCCCTGGATCCTGAGGTCGGAGGGAATCAAGTCATCCTCAGACAACCCCAATCTCCGGAGCGTCCGAGTTGGAATCAGGTTAATCCCGGACCCCGTGTCGACAAGACAGCGCCGGACTTCAAGGCCATTGAACTGGCCAGTGACATACAGTGGACGAATGTGTCCCTGTATAGGAGGGTCCTCATCCTTACCAGAGAACGAGATAACTGCCTGACATTCGGCGTCCTCGATCGTTTCGGCGTGAAAGGCCTCTGCAGCCGCAACCTCTGTCTCAAACTGGAGGGGGATTTTCAGGGCTTCAGCGAGTGCCTCGCGCATCTCAGATGACATGCGCAGAGCCTCAAGGATGGAGAGCCTTGCTGGGATGTCGGCCAAGTGCTTCAGGACATCATTCTTTTTGGCCAAGCGCGAGCCCCTGGTTGCAGGAGGTTGCTCTGCGGTTGGTGGCATGACGGGCCTTGCCGGTTGGATCGGCGGCCGACTGGTACTTGGCGCATCTCGCTGTTCACTGGTCACAGTCTGGGAAATGGTCACCGTACTGGAGTCAGGAGGCCGGGATGGACTTGTGGCAGGGCGGAGCTGGTCGCGACGCGGCTGAGGCGGTTCTGCCTGGTCCCACACCACAAACAGTGGGGGAGGCGAATCCGTCATCCCCGGATGGGGGGGCTGCGCGCGCTGAGCTCGATTTTGAGCCTGCTGCCTAGTCTCAGTGGCGTGCACGGCCTGGCTGGAGGTACCAACGGCTGTGCCCCGGCGACTCCTGTTGCTGCGGTTCTTCCGACGGTGGCGACGACCGGGGACACTAGGGAGGTCCACCTGGTGTTCTTCAACGTCGGGAACCGAAAAGGGATTTACCAGCTCGACGGTGTTAACCGAAGCGTACCCAATACCGTCATCGGACGAATCATCCATCACCGGGCGGATCCGAGGAGGGACCCCCATCTCCGGGGGCATGAAATCGCCGAGAGTGCGGGATAGTGGCGGAACCGGCGGGGCGCGCTCTTCCTTCTTGCGCTGCCGCCGTTTGCTCCTCTTGGAAGAGGCAGACTGGGACGACGATGCCGAAGCAGCACCCGCAGGTTCTGGGGGCTCAGGCTGATTCAAGCGCGCACGGATGATTCCATGGGCGCGAATGGTCGTCTTGCGGGCCATCCAGTTATTGTACTTCTGGGGTCCGCGGTTGGAGACCAGCTGCCATTCGTCCTCGTTGCCACTATCGTCATCTGATCCCACGAATACGCCCGCCACTTGTGCCGGAGCTGGGCCCAACCTGATTACATTGTTGTTAATCTGGTCTTGGAGCCAGTCCTTAAACACATAGCACCGCTGGATGGTGTGCCCCAGGGCCCGGTGGTAGGGGCAGTAGCGGGGGTTATTCGTAAGATGTGCCTCCTCTGGCTTCCAACACTCAGGCAGTCGCACAATCCTCTGCTCCAGGGCGCTCCGGAAATAACCGGGGACCTGATCCTCATGGAATGAGTAAGTCAGGTGTCGCGGGCCCCTGGGAGCATGGTCTTGACGAGGGGCTGGAGGGGCCTGCTGAGGAGGTGGACCCTGATTATCTCGCCTGGGTTGTGGCGGTACATTACGCGGAGGGGTCGGCCGGTTCTGAGGCTGCCGCTGCTGGGCCGGGAACTGAGCCCGTGGAGGCGGATTCCTGTGAGGCTGTGGAGCTGGCCTCGCCGGCAGCAGCTCCAACGGCCTGGGGGCCTCTATCTGGGCAACAGCAGCGGGCTCAGCCCTACTGACTCTCCTTGCAAGGATCATAGGAGGCAGCGGGTGTGCCTGGCTGGCCTGTTGCAGGGCTTCCTCAAGACGTTGAGCTTTGTCTGAGAAGTCCCTGAACCCTCCGGGGTAATTTTGAGTGATCAGGGAAGGGACCAGCTCGGTCTTGACGTTCCCGACGCACATTGTCAGCAACTGCTCCTGAGTCAATGGCATGTCAAGGGAATACGTGAGACCCTTCCATCGGGCGACAAAGTCCGCGACTCGCTCATCAGGCCTCTGCTTGCACTTGAAGAGGTCTGCGATACTTGTCTTCCGGGTCGTGGAACTGAACTGGTAGAGGAACTGTCTACGGAGGTCCTCCCAGCTGGTTACCGACCCGACGGGGAGCTGGCTGTACCAGACAAATGCTGGCCCTTCCAGTGTCTGAACAAAGCAGCGAAGCTTAGCGGCCTCTTGCTGCGCCGGAGTCCCCAACATAGGCCCGCACCTCGAGTTGAAGTGGGCTAAATGCTGTGGCGGATCTCCAGTCCCGTTGAAGGGGGAAAAAGTGGGATTCCCGAATCCCGGAGGCGCCGGCATGTCATCCACCCATGCTGGGTAGGGCTTGCCGTCCGGTGGGATCGCCACCTGCCGAGTCTCCAAGGCTTCCAAGCGGGCAATGAGTGCCGCCATCGGATCGTCCGGACATGGGTTCCAGTCCTGGCGAGGATCTCTAACCACGAGCGCATTGCATGGCCCTTCAATCGGGTCGTCGACCGGGTCGTCGAACTCGGCAGCTCGTGGGATGGCGGGCGGAGCGGCCCTTGGGGCAGCGGGAGGAATCCGAGCGGGATCTCTCAGGTAGTCACGCCGCTCGGGAGGGTGTGGTGAAACATACCGCGCCCTCTTGCCATAGGCAATGGCCTCTCTCCTGTCGGCGAACACGGCGTAATCACGGTTGCCCGGGAGAGTCTCGTCGAGGAGCGATTGTTCCGGTCCCTGCTGTCCTGGCCTAGGATCACCGTAGTCAGGCCGCCGTTCTGCAGCGCGCTCGGCGAGGAGCTGGTCAACCAGCTTCTTCTGTTCAGCGAGCTGCTGACGTAGCGTAGCCTTCTCGGGATCCTCCTCTGCCCTCTGCATGGAGGCAGATGGGTCGGCGGGCCTTATAGCCTCGCTGTGCTCTTTTCCTTTGCTGACGTTTCGGCTCAACGTCAGTGCTTCAGTGGGTGCGGGGAGCCCCAGGAGGTTTCTCTGATGACGAGTAACTCTCACTGATGGATCTGACGACGGCTTGTCTTCGGGGGGGAAGCCCCCGTCGAGAAGTTCCAAGTCGTTCCCCTCTCCCGACAGGTCAGCCATATTGACCGTTCCTGTCCCTGGGGATATACCCTCAGGGCCACCCAGCGAATCGGGCTATCGGCGGATCACACTGAAGCGTAGGGCAGCGTACTTCCCCCATCCACGGATATACACGTGGGGAGTGGCTTCCTCGATAACTTTGCGGAGTACTTGAAAGCACTCAACGCATCCTTGTTGGAGGGCCTCGTGGTGCTCAAATGACCCGGGGTGCCGAACCGCGGGGAGCATGGCCAGGTCAATTTGACGGCACTGCTCACCAATATCCTCCAGGTGCGCTTGACTCCCGGGGTATGGCATTTGTAGGCGGTGAAGACAGGAGCGAGTCTCCCGGAGAGTTCGGCGGAAGCATTCGAACTCATCCGGGGTGAGCGATTCGGGTGCATCAAAGCCCGGTCCTGCGACTGGCCAAAACTTCTCAGGGAAGTGGCCCTCTGCAAGGACGGTCCAGAAGCTCCACGACTCAAACTCGGGACCCAGATCTCCTTGGTCCTCTTCCATGGCTGGGAACGGACGGGGAACTGGTAGTGGTGCCGAGGCGGGCCGCCGGGCCGACGGGCTGGCCGACGGTGAATACGGCGAACAGGCCGATTGGCCTCCATATCCCGGGCCGCCCTCTGAGGGTGGCGGTGCCCTGGCTACCACATCACGATAGGACGGGCCGGCGAGCGAACATCCTACCGTAGCATCGGTGCTCGCCGAGGGTGCACCAGATCGTGGTTCGACCGTCGATCCCCAGAAAAAGTCTCCGGCTTCTCCGATCGAGGCGGAAGGCACTTCCGGAGGGGCCGGTACCAACCGCAAGCTTGATCCTTGGGGGTCTACGAGGCCCTCGTTACTCCGGATATACCTTCGGAGAGAAGCGGGGATCACATCGATCTCGCTCTCGGGGAGCACGAGGCTGACGTGCCGCATTCCTACCCCTGCCCTTGACTGGTGGGATTGGGGAAGGGGCTCTGTCGCCGAATCGTACTCCGCCTCTGAGTCAGAGAAGCAAACCGGTCGGATCTCCGTCCGGAATTCCGTAACATTCTTCCCTCGGCGTCGACGCCTTGCCTTCCTGCCCCTGGGTGGTTCTTCGGGGTAGGGCTGATCTCTGTCCTGGCGTCCTCCGGCCGCACTGGTGCTGGGGCCGAGAGGACTGGGAACCGAGGTGCGAAGGGCACCGGGACAGATATCAAAGGGGACGCGGGGAGAGATGATTCCGGGCAGGACTCCGGGCCGGGATCGGAAGGTGGGATGACCCATGCCTCCTGGATCGGCCACACAGAGTAGATCCTGCCGGTGAATAGCGCTACCGCGAGGTGGTCCGCGGTGGCTACTGCCAGTGCCAGCAACCGGGAGAGTCGACCCAACCTGCCTTTGGGGCGGTCGGGGCCTCGATCCAGGTCGGGCATAGGAGTTCCCCTGCTCAGGATGCGCAGAGGCCTGGCGACTGGAGCCAGCAGTGGCTTGGGCCAATGCGGCCGCTGTTGCTAGAGCCCCAAGGTGGGCATCCTCTTCCGCTCGTGCCCGACGTTGGCGTCGAGACAGACGAGTCGGGATGAGCGGCGCGGGCAGGTGGAGAGCCCGCTCTTCGACTGGAGAGGCCTGGCGGTGGTGTCGCCATGGCCTGGCGGGAGTCCTTACCGTAGATCCCTGGAGCGAATCCCGGATAGGGTGATCCCGGGCCTCTTCCACCTCATCCGCGTAGGGAAGGGAACTGTCAGAGCGCTCCAGGGATAAGCTCCCGAAGCGGTTGGACGTTGAGGTAGGAAGCGGTGCCTCCCTGCGCGGCCCTCGGGGGCGGCGGTGGTGGCAAGGCGCAGCCTCCTCAAGGTCTAGGCGAGCCATTTCCCTAGTGGGGATGACTCCCTCTTCCTCGTATCTCCGCACCAGGGTGTTGATCACCCTTCTCTGGATGACCTCCGAGGGGGAGAGAGGGCGTGGTCGTCCCGCAATTGCGGCTGCTGGGACGGCTGTGGAACGGGCGGGACCGCGCGGAGTAGCCGCGTCGGTGTTTCCCCTGTCCCTGCGCCAGTGGGCGGGTGGCGATCGGGCACTGGATCGGGCGACCTGATTTCAGAAAGCAGGGAGAATGACCCATTAACACTGACAGGAAAAAGGAATCGACAACCAACCATTAGCGCCACGACGCCTTCCGTGGGGGGAACCCAGGCCCTCGACGTTGCGAGACGGAGTGCCCGATGTCCCTTCCCCAGCCCCTGGCGGGTAAGACTGAATGCTTGGCCGGGCAACACGCCGGTCTTCCAACACCTCTGAAAGCCATCGGTCTTCGTATCGAGGAGAAGAGATTCACGTCGGGTTCACCATTTTTCTGTTTCGGTGCGGATGTGCGTCGGGTTACGCTGTTCTGCCAGGACGCGTTCGCGCGTGCACCCGTCAACCCGAGGGGATGGGCGCGCGGCTTGTGGTCCCGCAGTCCCGCTTTCCAAGGGCGGGCGGCATTCGTCCCTTATTCAGGGGCGTCTGCTCCTTGATCGAAACCGGGATGATGGGATGTCGGCTCCTCCTTCCTTGGACGTCTCCTCGGAACTCGTCGCCTAATCCGGGTCTCCCTCATAGACTTAAGAATGTTCGTGAATCTCGTTCCCGGCGCCATATCTTCATGGACACCAGTTAATTACGCTGCTTCCGCCCGGACGCTCCAAGGAGTCTGGGCGGGGCAGCAACCTGCGGTGAGAAGGCCGGGTGGCTCTGGGTGCTGGGGGCGTGTCGTAACACTGCGGCTCTGCACGTCTGTCTTCCGTCCCTAATAGGGCTTCTCGAAGGCATGATGGCCTGAGGCATCCCGTACTGGGTGCGGGGAACTGTGTCACCTGAGGTTTTCCTCAGCTTCCCATGTTTAACACGGGGTATGCCGCGAGTTTAACGTCCAGCGGGGACAGCATCGGACCGATCAACACGAAAAGTGGATCAGATGACAGAACCCCTTGCGGGGAACCTCCGACGCTGGGGCCAGCACATGGGCGGCTTCCCAAATGATGTGGAGTGGAGTGAAGTGGCATGACCCCACCGGGATGTGGCGGCCCGGGTAAGGATCAGGATGGATGATGGAGTGAAGAGCTTGGACCCCGTAGGGGCTTCCTACGTACCGCGCGTTAGCACGGATCAAAGTCAACGTAGTTCGGGTATACAGTTTAACGTCATGCTGGACGTCGGCAAGCCGACTCACGAAGAGGTCGAGGCCGCCGGGCGGAGGATTGAACCGAACCACCTCGCACAGAGGGGGGTGGAACGGCCGGGTGGATCACAGTTTCACGTCCTGCTGGACGATAAAAGGAGAAATGGAAAAAGGGGCTGTGGGGAGGCACAGTGGAGATACACACGGGCAGTCTCCCACAGGGGCGGATTCATAGGTGAATCGACGCAAGCGTGAACCCTGGAGGGGTCCACTGATGGACGAACCGACGTAAATACGACCGGGACGACCAGGTGTCGGGCTTGAACCTCAGGGAGGCTTCCTACGTACCCTGTATAGAAGACAGGGATCAAAGTCTACGTAGTTCATTCTGTCAGGACTTACGCACTTGAGACAGCCCGGGTGGAAAAACTCAGTTGGAAGGGACTTGGACCGAAAGCAGAAGACACCTCGATCCCAGTCATACCCTCTACTGGCTTCGGCCGTGGGGAGGCGCAATGGAGATACACATGTGCAGCCTCCCACGAGAAACTAGGGGTTTGTGATACCCTGCCCCCGTAGGGAAAAGCCGCTCCCATTAAATCGTCCCAAAAGGGGGACAATCCCGACATCCCTGCAGAGACGAGCGGGTGGGGGCCACATCCAAACCGGGGGAGACCCTGCGTGCGAGGCACGAGATCGAATGATGCGGACGGTTTAGCGTCTTGCCAGACGAAGTACAGTTTAACGTCGTGTGTTGAGGACGAGGCGGACGGTTTAACGTCTTGCCGGACGAAGTACAGTTTAACGTCGTGTGTTGAGGACGAAGCACTTGGCAGTTTAACGTCTTGCAGCGCGGACGATGGGGGCTAGGCAGTTTAGCGTCGTGCAGCTTGGACGTATGCTGAACAGTTTAACGTCTTGTAGCTCGGACGAGGTACAGTTTAACGTCGTGCAGGACGTATATGCAGTTTAACGTCATGCTGGACGAATATGCAGTTTAACGTCATGCTGGACGTATATGCAGTTTAACGTCATGCTGGACGTACGTGCGTGTCACTTCGCGCAAGCCTGGAGGGCCGCACGGGAAGACAACGCACAGTGCGGGCACCCAGGATGAGGATCATCGGGCGCAACGCAGGCGGGTACCCTCGGGGGGTCAAGGGAGGCGACCCTGGCGGATTGCGCGCAAAAGAGGAGCTTTGCGCGCAAAACCGCGGGTCGGCGCACAAAATGGCGGGCTGGCGCGCAATTGGGCCAGCGCTTCGCGCGCGGATGGTTGGGATTGCGCGCACCGGGCTTCGGATAGCGCGCGGGGGCAACGGCTCATTCTCTAACGAATGGCCACTTTGAAAATGGGGGGTGCGCGCAATCGGGCTGGATTGCGCGCACCCGGGGGCAATTGCGCGCAAGAGGCTTCTTTTGCTCGCAAAGGCCTTCGGGTTGAAATTTATTCAAAGGAAATGAGCCAAGGGGATTGCGCGCGAAGGCGGACCCCAAGGCTCTATTGCGCGAAAGAAAGGAGGTTACCTGAAGATCGGCATTGCGCGCGGAAGGGGTTGGATTGCGCGAACGAGCGACGCTTCGGATTCTGGCAACCTTCAAAACGTCGGGGGTCGCCTTATATTTATAGGCAACCCCGGGCGCGGAATCCGGTCTCGGGCGCGCAATTCGGTCCGCGAGCGCGGAATCAGGACCCAGCGCGCAAAGGGCGCCGCGCAGGCCGCGGGCGCGCAAAATAGCGCGCCGGCCCAGCGCATTGCGCGCATCCCGGGAGGATTGCGCGCCGCGACTCAACTTTGCGCGCGGGCCTCTGAAATTTCGCGCAAGTCCTCCGGGCCCTCCGGAACGTGCCTCTGACTCCAAATATCACTTCGCTTTCCGCATCCGGAGCTTCGTTTGGGAACAACGGACTTTTCCGGCGTCTACACGTACCTCGATGACCGGAGCAGTTGCGATTCCGCTGATGTTGACGTCGACTGGAAACGTTGGGGAGGTTCTCCTGGCACTCCCCCTCATCGGGAGTCATATAGGGCTTTACCATCTCCACAGTGTTAACCGAAGCATACCCCTTGCTGTCGATCGAGGATTCATCCATTACTGGGCGGATTTTGGGAGGAATACCCATTTTAGGGGGAATAAAGTCGCCAAGAATGTGGGATGATGGCGGCAACGACGGTGCGCGTTGCTTCTTCTTGCGTCGCCGCTGCTTGCCCTTTTGGGAAGAGGTCGACTGTGAAGACGATGCGGAGGTACCAGCTACTTCTTCGGAAGGTTCCTTCTGCTTTAGGTGCACCTGGATGATACCATGGGCACGGACGACAGTTTTTGGAGCCATCCAGTCGTCGTATTTCCAGGATCCACGGTTTGGAACCTCCTGCCACTCGCCTTCTCTGTCGCTACCGATCTCTGACCCTGCAAAGACACCCGCCACTTGCCCTGGTGCCAGGCCCAACTTGACTATGTTGTTATTGACCTGGTCTTGAAGCCAGTCTTTAAACACATAGCATTACTTGAGGGTGTGCCCCAGAATCCGATGGTAAGGGCAGTAGTTGGGGTGATCGGTGAGATTCACCTCTGCCGGCCTTCTGCAGTCGGGCAGATGCACAATCCCTTTCTCTAGAGCACTTCAGAAGTAGCCAGGGACCTAATTTTCATTGAACGAATAAGTATGGTGCCTTATTTCCGGATAGGGGGCCCTGGGGGCCTGACCCTGACGAGGGGCTGGAGGGGCCTGCCGAGGAGGTGGTGCCTGATTGTCTCGCCTTGGTGGTGGTGGCGCATTGCGCGGGGGAACCTGTCGATTCTGAGGTGGTCGCTGGTGGGCAGGAGCATGTTATTGAGGTGGAGGACCTCTATGGGGTTGCAGGGATGGTGCCGCTGGCAGAAATTCAAGCTTCCTAGGGGCTTCTATTTGGGCCACTGCGGTGGGTTTAGCCCTGGCGGTCCTCCTGGCTGGGATCATAGGGGGAAACAAACGTGCCTGACTAGCCTGTTTCAGGGCTTCCTCAAGGCGCTGAGCCTTATCTAAGAAATCTCTGAACCCTCCAGGGTAGTTCTAGTTAATTATGTAGGGTACCAACTCTGTCTTGACGTTCCCCACACACATCGTCAGTAATTGCTCCTGAGTCAGTGGCATGTCGAAGGAATACGTAAGTCCCTTCCACCAGGCGATGATATCTGTGACTCGCTAATCAGGCCTTTGCTTGCACTTGAAGAGGTCTGTAATGCTAGTCATCCGCGTGGTGGAGCTGAACTGGTATAGGAACTTCCGGCGGAGATCCTCCCAACCGGTCACCTATCCGATAGGGAGTTGGCTGTACCAGACGAATACTGGGCCTTCCAATGTCTGTACGAAACATTGGAGCATGGCGGCTTCTTGCTGAGCCGGGGTCCCCAGCATGGGGCCACACTTGGAAGAAAAATGAGCCAAGTGCTGTTGTGGGTCCCCTGTCCCGTTGAAAGGCGAGAAAGTGGGGTTCCCAAAACCCGGGGGTGCAGGCATATCATCTACCCACGCGGGATACGGCTTGCCATCCAGTGGGACCGCTACCTGCCGCATTTTCAATGCTTCGAGGTGGGTTGTGAGCGCTGCTATAAGATCATCCGGGTGGGTGTCCCTCTCTTGACGGGGATCCCTAACCACAAGTGCGTTGCCAGGTTCCTCAACACGGTAGATGGCTTCGGCAGCTCGTGGATCAACTGGTGGAACAACCTGCGGGGCGACTGGGAGAACCCGGACTGGATTCTATAGATTTCCCTGTCACTCGGGGGGGTTTGGAAAGACGTATCATGCCCTCTTACCGTAAGTTCCGGCTTCTGCCCTGTCTGTGGAAGTAGCATGATCAGGGTTTCCCGGAGGCATCTCACCGGGGGGGAATTGTTCCTGCCCCTACTGCCCCAGCCTGGGATTACCATAGTCGGGTCGCAGCTTTGCGGCGTGCTCAGGTAAGAGTTCTTCAACCAGACTCTTCTTCTCAGCATGCTGCTGGCGTAACATGGTTTTCTTGGGATCTTTGTCAGTTTTCTGCACAGAGGCAGATGGGTCGGAGTGCTTGACAGATTCGACATTCTCCTTAACCTTGCCGGTATTTCAACCGAGTACCAGTGACTCGGTGGGTACGGGGAGGCCTAGCAGGTTCCTCTACTGACGGGTAACCCTCCCTGATGGGTCCAGCAGTGGCGGTACGCCCTCGGGGGGTAAGTCTCCATCAAGGAACTCAATCTCGTCTTCCTTGTCCACGACGTCAGCCATGTGTACTGTGACCCCTCTCGAGGGCATGTCCTTGATGTCGCATAACGAATCAGGCTGCCATCGGATAGGGTCGAAGAGGAGAGCAGCATAGTGTCCCCAACCACAGACTTTCACATGGGGGGTAGCTTCCCTGACGATTCTGCGGAGTGCTTTGAAACTCTGAACACATTTCTGTTGAAGGGCGCTCTGGCGGCCTAGCGACTCAGGGTGCTGGGCCACAAGGATTGCGGCCGAATCGATCAGGTGGCATTGCTCGCCGATTTCTTCGAAGTGATCTCGACTCCTGGGTTATTCCAATCGCTCGTAACGAAGGCGGAAGTGTGTCGCCCATAGGGTTAGACAAAAACACCCCACTTCTTGAGGGGTGAGGGACTTTGGTGCGCGAAAATTCAGCGCCACCATCAGCCAGAACTTCTCCGGGAAGTAATTCGCTGCAAGAATAATCCATAAGCTCCTGTGCATGGACTCGGGGTCTGGTCCTATATTGACCCACTTGTCAACCGGGGGCGGCTGGGGGACTGTTAGAGGTACCGAGGTGGACCTCTAGGATAGTAAACTCGGCGACGGAGAATACGGCGAACGAGCTGACTGGCTGCCGAATTCTGGGGCATCCTCTGAAGAGTAAGGTGACCTAGCCACGATGTCACGATATGATGGGCTGATAGCCACAGCTTCCAGCATAGGAGTCGTGGCTACCGGCGACAGGTTGTGTCGTCGCTCTACCGCCGTTGGCCCCAAAAATAGCTCTCCATGATCTCTGGTAGAGGTAGAGGGCTCTTCTGGTGACGATGGCGGTGATTGCGCGGTCGAGACCTGCGGAATTCCCAAGATTTCTTCCTCCTGGATATACCTGCAGAGAGAGATGGGAATCTGGTGGACCTCATATTCCGAGAGAATGAGGCTAACGCGTCTGGTTCCTGCCCCAGTCCCTGATACGGAGGAGCGGGGAGAAGGTTCCATCGCTGAGTCGCATTCTGCTGCAGAGTCGGAGAAGCGGGCAGGTTGGATCTCCACCTGGGCTTTTCCAGGACTCTTCTTGTGGCGGCGACGACCTGCTCTAATAGCCCGGGGTGGCACTTTGGGACAGGGTTGATCCCTATCATGTAGTCTTGGGGCGGCACTGGCACCGTGGCGGAGAGGACCCCCACTCGAGATGGCCGAGGTGCGAGGGGCACCGGGGAAAATGTGGAAGGGTACATGGGGAGGACCTCCATGGACAACACCCATGTGGGCAGAGCCTCTGTTGGATTCGACAAGAGCATGGGGAGGACCTCCATGGTCTATGCGGGCGGAGCAAGGCTGGACTTCACTCCTCATGTTGCTGGGGTGAGGAGGACCTTCTCCCGTTGTAGAGAGGACGTAGGGAGGGCCCCCACGTTGGAGAAGGACCGGATGGACAGTGCCTTCAGATCGACGGTCGGGGGTAGGATGGAATCCATACCCTGTATAGTGGGCGCGGGACAGGTTTTCGCGTCGAGCGTCACTGCCGCTGGGCAGGTCTTCCTTCGGGATGGGGGTAGCACGAGGCATACCTCCATAACAAGCTTCAGAGCAGGGAAGGTCCACGCTCTGTGGAGTAGTGGTATGGGGAGGGCCTTCCGTACGGGGTGACATCACCACGGGTTAGTTCGCGACGATCACCACTCGGGCCTGCAACCCAGAGAGTCAACCCAGCCTACCCGTGGCGCAATTGGGGTCTCGATCCTGGTTGGGTGAAGGAGTGCCCCTGCTCAGCGTATGCTGGGACTTAATGATGCACGCCGGCAGTGGCTCGGGCCACTATAACTGCTGACATTGACGCACCTGGGCGGGCGTTCTCAGTCCGGGCCCGGTGCTGATGTCTGGTCAGGTGAGCTGGTGCAGGTGGTGCAGGGGCATAGCCTGCCTGCTCTTCCTGTGGAGTCAGACGGTGGCGCTGACGCGCCCGGGTGGGAGCTCTTGGCTGGAGCCCTTGGGTCGGGACCCTGAGCGGGCTGAGCCGGATGGCGCCCGCCTCATCAGCGTAAGGCGATGAGTCATCAAGGTGTTCCGGGGACAGGCTCCCGAAACAGTTGAACGTTGGGGTGGGGAGCAGGGGCTCCCTGCGCGGCCTGTTAGGGTGGCATTGACGGCGGGGCCTGGAGGCCTCCAGGTCCAAGCAGGCCATATCCCTAGTTGGGATGACCCCTTCCTCCTCGTACATGCGCACGAGGTTGTTGATCACCCTTCGCTGGATGACCTCTGATGGGGAAAGGGGACATGGGCGCCCCGTATTCCGTGATGTGGCGGTCGTTGTGGCGGTAACGGCGCCATGTGGGGTGGTTGTGGCGGAGTTTCCCCTGCCCCTGCGTAGGTGGGTGGGCGGTGACCGTGTCTCTAAAACAGCAACCTGGTTCCTGAGAAATGAAGGGATCAACTCATCAGCACTGAGAGGAAAAGAATCAACAACCAGTGCCCCAACATCCTTCCATTCTCCAAATCTATAAGAAGGATCCACGCCAACACGCTGCAGAACGGAGTACCCCTCGTTCTACTGCCCCGACTTCCGGTAAGTTTCATGACAGGCCCACTATTTGCTTGGCGATACCAGGCATCGGATATCTGGATCCGGTGAAACGTCAATCTACTGGTGTCTCGAACGCTACTAATCTATATATTAAGGAGAAGAAATTCACGTCGTGTTCACCATTTCTGTTTCCGATGCTTTCGCCGGGGCGCGCGCATCCGTCTGCGGAGGACGTGCTGCACTTTTTTCCCCGCATTCCCGCTTTCCAAAGGCGGGCGACATTCACTCCTTATTCAGGGATGTCTGCTCCTTGATCGAAACAGGATGATGGGATGTTGGTTCTTCCTTCTGTGGATTCCTCCTCAGAACTCATCACCTAGTCCGGGTCTCCCTCATAGATTTAATACATAGTTCGTGAAACTCTTCCCAGTGCCATGTTTCCATTGACGCCAGTTAATTACACTGCTTCTATCGGGACATTACAAAGGGTCCGGTCAGGGTAGCAACCTTCAGTCGGGGGAGTAGTCACGTTGAGGCATCAGTAGCGTGTCTGGATGCTGGGGAACCTGGCATGTCTGTCTATTATCCCTGGTCACAGGGATTCTCGAGGGCATGGAAGCCTGAGGCATCCCACATCGAGAGCGGGGAATTATATGTCATAGACACATATATGAGGTTTTCCTCAGCTTCTTGTGTTTAACAAAGGGTACGCCGCGGGTTTAACGTCCAGCAGAGACGGATCATCCCGATCAGAGCATTAGCTAGAATAGATCGGATCGAGGGATTTCCCTTGAAGGGATGCCGATACCGGGGCCAGCCCATGGGCGGCTGTGAGGAGGAGCGTACCGACATGGTCTCACCGGGATATGACAATCCAGACGAGGATTGGGGTGGATGGTGGATGGATGAATGAAGTGGAGGGTAGAATGGAAAGGAACCATCGCAAGGGAAACGGTGAAGTTGGGCTCGAGCCTTAAAGTGGCTTCCTACATATCCCTGTGGTAGGGAATCAAAGTCCGTGTAGTTCAAGATGGTGCCGGTGAACCGACATGAAGGTGGACCTTGGTCCGATGGGCATCGTCAGCGAACCGACGTGAAGGTGGATCTTGGTCCGATTGGCATCGTCAGTGAACCGACGTGAAGGTGGACCTTCGTCCAATGAGAGATGGGCTTGAACCTCAGGGAGGTTTCCTATGTACCATGTCGTGACACGGATCAAAGACCACGTAGTTCAGAGGGGCTTCATCGGTGCACCGATGTGAAAGTGGACCTTGGTCCGATGGATGTCGTCAGAAAACCGACGTGAAGGTGGACCTTAGCCCGATGGATGTCGTCAGCGAACCGACGTGAAGGTGGACCTTTCTCCGATGGATGTCGTCAGCGAACCGACGTGAAGGTGGACGTTGCTCTGATGGATGTCGTCAGTGAACCGACGTGAAGGTGGACCTTGGTCCGATGGATGTCGTCAACGAACCGACGTGAAGGTGGACCTTGGTCCGATGAGGGATGTCATCACCGAACTGACGTGAAGGTGGACCTTGGTCCGATGAGAAATGGGCTTGAACCTCGGGGAGGCTTCCTACGTACCATGCCTTGACATGGATCAAAGACCTAGTAGTTCAAGGGGTTTCATCGGTGAACTGATGTGAAAGTAGACCCGTGGGTCCACTAGTGGTGGGCTTGAACCTTGGGAAGATTTCCTACGTACCATGCCTTGACATGGATCAAAGTTCTCGTAGTTCAAAGGGTTTCATTGGTGAACCGACGTGAAAGTAGTCCCGTGGGTCCACTAGTGGTGGGCTTGAACCTTGGGAAGGTTTCATATATACCATGCCTTGACATGGATCAAAGTACTCATAGTTCAAAGGATTGATGGAATATAGTTTAACGTCATGTGGGACAGTAGTGAACCCTGACGTGAATGAACGACGGGCGGTGGGTGTCGGCGAACTGACGTAAATGATGGACCTTGGTCCGATGGGAGATGGGCTTGAACCTCTAGGAGGCTTCCTACGTACCATGCCTTGACATAGATCAAAGTCCTCGTAGTTCGGGAGAAAATGGGGGGGGGGGGGGGGCTTGGCACACCGACAAGGAGACCGTCTGGGCCAAAGATTGTTGGACCTGAACCTCTGGGAGGCTTCCTACATACCATGCCTTGACACGGATCAAAGTCCTCATAGTTCGGGTCGATCGCAACGGCTGGCCGTCGGAATGGAATGCAGTTTAATGTCATGCTGGACGCAGGTAGAACTCGACGTGAATTTGATGATGAGTGGGCTTGAACCTCGTGGAGGCTTCCTACGTACCATGCATTGACATGGATCAAAGACCTCGTAGTTCAGATGGGTGTGTAGTTTAATGTCATGCTAGATGAGGGGCATACATTTTAACGTCATGCTTGAAGAGGGTGTGCAGTTTAACGTCATGCTGGACGAGGGTGTGCAGTTTAGCGTCATGTTGGACGAAGACATGAAGTTTATCATCATGCTAGACGGGGACATGCAGTTTATCGTCATGCTGGACGAGGGAGAAACTCGACGCGAATGGATGACCGAGTAATGTGGATTGAACCTCATAGAGTCTTCCTACATACCATTCCTTGACATGGATCAAAGTCCTCATAGTTCACTGAGGGTGGGGGTCAGGGTCGGTGCTCACTGTAAGCCCACGTGAGTCATGCTCGGTGTGAGAAACATGAGGTTGCAAGGCCCTGGCAATAATGTCGCAAAGGATGCGTCCATGAGAAGTGAAGAGGGGTTTACGCATTAGGCAGCCCATGGTGCTGGGACTTACTCTAGGATGGAGGCCCGAGGTGTGGCAAAGCGCATCGAAAGAGGGATTTGGGACCAATGATGGGTGGTGCCTCATTCCCTATCACTCCCTCCACCGGCCTTGGTAGTGGGGAAGTACAGAGATGCAGGGGTGCAACCATCCGTTGGGGAACTAGGGTCGCCCTTATCCTATGAACATACGCCACTCCAATAAGGAGGATATCATCCCTTATGGATGGGTGATTCCATTCCTGTGGAGATGAGTGGTGTAAAGAATGTTTGATCTGGGGGGACCCTTCGTGAGAGGCACGAGGTCGGGTCACCGTTTAACATCATGTGTTGAGGACGTGATGCTTGGCAGTTTAACATCCTGAAACTCGGACGAGGTGGGTTCACTCCGCACCCCTAGGATATACATAACCGGTACCCTCTAGTCCTTGGGGAAGGGAAGGTACCAGTAAGGCCATGGTCAAGGGGGGTTGTAGAGTTAACCATCGAGGATTCCACGTTAGCGTGGCTATGCGAAGAAGCAATATCCGTTAGAGTGCCTATGCGAAGAAGCATTAGGTGAAGCAACGCTACAAGTGGTATTGTCCATGGGACATTGAAATCACATCATGCAAACCTGGAGGGTCGCACGGGAAGAGGAATTACCAAGAAAAGGAGTGTGCTTCGCGAAGCAAAGTTCCTTGGCCTTAGCACAGGGAATAGGTGTGAGTGGAGGGTGCTTCGCGAAGTGGAAAAGTACCCACAGAGTACTGCCTCATGAATAAGGGGTGCCTCGCGAAGCAGGGTGCTGCGAAGCAGTGTGCTTCGCGATATGTAGAGATCCTGCCTCAGCATAGGGATCACTAGTATGGGTTGGGTGTTTCGCGAAGCATAAACGCTCCGCGGCTTCCTGAGTTCCCTTGGGAATACCTTTCCTTCGTGAATTCCCTTGAGCTTCACGAAGGACATCCCTCTAGGAAGAGGGGGTCAAAACGAGACCATGTAAAGGCGTCTCGCGAAGTAGAAGTACCTCGAGGAGCTCATGATTACCGGGGGAAAAGGATGCTTCGCGATTCGGGAGAGGAGAAGCCGAAAGGTCAGATTGTCCGTCCCTTAGACTCAGGGGGAGCTCGGTATTTATTGGCAAGGGGCGCCGCGAAGCAGAACTCGCGCGCCGCCTCAGGTTCTTCACGGCGCACTCGCGAACGTCAACGACATCCGCGGAGAGTTACCGCCTCTAGAGCTTCGCGACGGGCTAACAAACGTCAAATGCTTTCACGGAGAGTTACCGCCTTTGGAGCTTCGCGGAGGGCTCGCAAACGTCAAATGCATTCGTGGAGAGTTACCACCTCTAGAGCTTTGCGGCCAACTCGCAAACATCAAATGCGTTCACTGAGAGTTACCGCCTCTAGAGCTTCGCGGCGGGCTCGCAAACGTCAAATGCGTTCACGGAGAGTTACCGCCTCTAGAGCTTCATGAGACCGCGATGCTCGGGGTGCTTCGCGCCTGTGCTTCGTGACGGTGCTTCGCGAGGCAGCGTACCATCCTTCTTTTTCATCCCTTCCTTTCGTGCAATATTTTGGCACCAACAGACCATTATACAGGATGTTAAAGGTAATTCACCAAAAGGAAACACAATGTAATGTATGTCATCTTAATTCACAATCCACTAAGACTTATATATTTTTATGCACCAATTCAATTTAATTTTGTTTATATACTTATCATTTATCATTTAATATCCTTATTCACTCAAAATTCATAGACTTTTATGTTTAAATTTGATTTTTTATTTCCCAGGGGGTTTAGTTTGAATATTACTAAGTGGTAAAAGATATCTTTGCAATCTCACTTTCTTTTGTGATTGTTATCTTTATCATGAAACAATCACTTTATTGTAATAATTTTTCATTTAAAATTTCCATAAATATACACATTAATTGATTATGGATATTATTATTTCCTAAACCATATATATTTTTTACATACTTTGTTTACATTGAGAGTTATTTTATTTTATGGGGAAATATTCATAAATATATATTTTTTATTCAATACGGATACTATATAAGAAATATTGTTTCTTAATAAATTAAAAGATATGATTAATGATTTGGATTGGATGTTAATTATGGGGCCTAAAATTTATATATCCCCTCTATGATTTGACAGGTTTTAATGGGAAAATCTATTGGACAAATTAAACTGGTTTCTACCATTAGTTTTTAACCGCCTTGTGAAAGGTCTTGACGATATATGTTTTCTTGTGCCTCAGACATGATTTCCAATAATTAATCAATTTCTTAATAGATATTTCATTTATTATTGTGATTATAAATGTGATTTAAATATGATAAAATATATGGATAGATTTAATTCTCAATTTATTCATTAAATGAATGAGTTTCAGTTATTTACCTTGCATATTGATTATGCCTTATCCAGTTAGTTAAATGGCATGTGTTCTACGTTATTTACCTTTCCATATTGATTTATTATTATTGATTCATTATTAATTCCTCTTTATATTCCCTTAATAATAATTTTATCTCACCCTTATTTTGTTTCTTTTAATTGGGTTATGAAGAGGAATCTTTAGAATGAAATTCAAGGATGCTAATATTTTAATTATGTTATGCTTTATTTTATTTTCCCAATGTATTTTGGTTGTTATGTATGTATCTAGTTTCCAAAACTTCTAAATTGATCTTTCCTTCAAGATTTTATTCCTTATAATCATTCTAATTTCATAAAGTAAGGCACCGACTTCAGTCTTATGGGGTTAGGGTGTTATACATATAAGAGACCCATTTTACATTGGGAACACAATATAAAGAATAATCACGGAAATAATTAAACCCCATTGAAGTCAATAAAATAATTTTTCTTCATATCCTGGGAAAATAAAATAAAATAAGGGTGATCCTAAATTCATAATAAGTGTTAAATATACTGGAAGGTATCATGATTAAAAATGGAATAATTAATATTTTAAGGCATATAAGAAATGACATATTCATTTAATCATTAAACGTGATAAAAAATAAATATTTGGATAATATCATTGAAATAATAGAATGAATTATAATAAATGAATTCTTAATAAAGGAAATGATTAATATTGAATGTCATTATCTTTGACATCATGATAAATATTACATAAAGTCGTTATCCAAGGAGAATATAATCGATTGGTATGTGTACACTAGGAACACATTTAATTCTTCTAAATTATTTTTTCTCATGAACCATATAAATGCATTAAAGGATTATATAATTCATATCATTAAATATTAGTATTGAGTAAATAATTTAGATTTATCAATAATGTCTCTAGTCAATGAAAGAATTTTCATAGTAAATCACCATAAATATAAATGGTATAATGTTTAAGAAATAATCATATATATTATACATATAATATATATATTTGTGATAAATATTTCAGGATAATTTTAATGCACACAAAATTAATAGGAGATAATAGATGACTATCTGTTCATTGGAAATATAGGTTTTGTAATAAAACCGTGTCATTTAAAAGAATAAATAAAATAAAAGTGAAATATTAAAATAATATTTAATTAAATATTTATCCTTGTAAATAAATTAAAATGTTTAGAAGAAGATAAATATCATTAAATAGATATGTTGGTTGGGAATTCCATTAATACCGTATATATCAAAAAACATTCCTTTGGATGTTTTATAAAAAAATTTATAAATGAACCTTTTAGAAAAAAGTATAAATATTCTTTAAAAAGAATTTAAAAATTAAATAATAATGTAAAATTTCTTTAATAAATCATTTGAGTAATAAAAAGGACTTTTTAAACAAATTTGAAATATATAGACATGGAAGAAAAATTTACCCAATCAACAAGAGAAATAAGTTCAATTTTTTTTAAATAATTTCTTCGTTCTATTTTCAAGTAATGGAAAATTTGGTAGAAAAGGGGAGAAAATTAAGTATATAGAGGATAATAAAATTATTATATTTTATGAATTATTAATTACAAGATTTATTCAATGAAAATATAAGCAATCTCAAAAGAAAGTGATATTATGAAATAAATTCTTACATCTTTGGTATGTTTTAAAATGAAACCCCTTGAGAGAATAAATTTGAATTGAAGATTTAATCATCAATAGTAAAATGGTATTTAAGTTAAATATATTAATGGTGTATTATATACACCACATAAAATTTAATAGTTGCACAATAACAAATACACCTCAATTGGGTATACTTTTAGATGAAATACCCTATCTCATGCTTATATTTAGTTTAAAATTATTTAAAATCTAGTATAATGGTTTTAAAAATGTTATTATTTTATACTAGAACTATATTTATATTTATAATATAATATAAGATTTTCTTATAACATCTTATCCCTAGTTCGTTAATAATGTTTCAATATTACCATTATTTCATCTTTTAACTACTTCATTTTCTCTTGCATGTTTTCTCATAGAAGTTATAGTCACTTTCATTGGATAGAGTTCTATAATATCCAGAACTATATTAATGTTAAAAATACCATATTTTTTTTAATTATATACCTTTTTATAATCATTCAAGAAATTTTGATATGGAAAATGAATCACATTATTTCATGGAGACAATATGTCGTACATAAGCATGAGCAATGTTATTAGTTCCTAAATGGGTGAAAGGTTATGAAATGAAATGATATATTAAATGTAAACAAAAAATATTATTTTATAGGTATCATATATATTCACTGGTTCCATGATTATTACTATCTATGTGATTTGGATATGGAAAAAAAATTACATCAGTTCACTATACACACAAGTGATGACTTTCTTTCCCATTTAATGGATAAGGAGAAGGATAAATATTATGATATAAAAACAATAAAATCTTAGTATATGGTAGATAATTGTGTTTCTATGTTATAATTATTAATAAATAATTTAAAAGTTAATAAAGAAAATGTTTGGTAAAGACAATACCATCTCTTAGAAAAAAACATTTAGATAACTAATTAAGGAACCTCAGGTTGGTATTTAGAGAGAACCAAAAGATTTATAAAATAGATAAGGTTATTGGAGAAATATTTTTTCATTATTTTTTTGAGGTAAATTTATTTATAGGTGTTAAACATTTAGGGGAGTTTGTGCATTTTTATAATTGATATGAGCCTCAAACTTGTAAATTGTGAAAGTTATACAATAATTTCATGTCACTTTTTTGAAAATCTGACTCCAAAATTGATCATAATAAAATAGGATATGGTTAAGTCCAAAATAAAACCAACCAATGGTGTATAAATATTTTAATTGGTCAGTATAACTAGGATCTTCAAAATCAACCAACAATTAACTTGTTTTGATCATAACCATAGTAATTAATTTTTTCGTATTTTTACTATTAATTATGAAAATAGTAGGTAGAAACTATTACCTCATAATAATTAGGTTGAATATAAATAGGTAATATATTTTATCAAATTGATTTCATATAAGTTTCATAATTTAGTTGAAAAATAAACCAACAAAATGTATTGAAAAATAAATTTTCAAGAAATTCATTTCTCATAAAAAATATGATCTTACATTAACTATTTGAATTTTAATCATAAATATATGGATTTAAATTCATATAGTTTGGAATATAATATATAAATTTAATTTAAATCATTCATCATTAAATATTATTTTTATTAATTCAAATGGAAATTAATTATGCCCTAGAAAAACAGTTTTCTGAAAAATATCCCTTTTTACATCCAAATAATATTATATTTATTTATATCATACTGATAGTCAATAAAATTTTAATTTAAAATATTATAAAAATTTATTATTAATAAAATTAGTAATATTTGAATACAACAATTTCAATTATTCATAAAATCATTTTTCAAATTGAAAATTTTAAAAAATTTATTCGAAGTTATTTTTGACATATTAAGTTCAAAATCGAGATTCATCTTATAAAATCGGAATTTTTATGACTTGAAATACTATAATGTAAATTATATTATATATTTATTAAAATATAATTTTCACATTCTATAAATTAATCATCGGTGTTACATTAACATTCTCTATATTCTAAAATAGAAATTTCAATGTTAGATATGCTCTTGTTTAAATCATCTTATGTTCTCGCAAATATTTATTGAATTTGGTCTATATAATTCATTTTTCATTTAATTATTTTACATATTGATGTTATAAGTCTTCTCATCATAAAAAATAATCTTGAAATTATAAATATATATTTATAATTTGGATTGTTATTAGGAAAAATATAGATTTATTGGAATTGGAGGGTAATTCATTCTTCTTTACACTTTGTGATTTCGTTCTCCATTTTTGAGGCCTTTAAGAGATATTATTTTAATTATATCAATAAAATAACATCCTTTTTATTCTAATATTCATCACTTTTATAACGAATTTCTTCACATAAATATTTTTTATCATTAACTTTCTCAATATTTTTATTCATCATCTTCATCACCAGATGAGAAATCATTATAATTATATTCACTCCATTCACATTCTATAGACAATAATTTTCTCCTTTGACATATTTATAATTTATTACCCTTATATTTTTAATATTTTATTTATTTTATTTTTCTTATTGAATATTCAAGGAATTTGTTTCTTCCTTATCACTGTATTCATTAACTTTTTATTTTGGGCAGTTCACTATGAAATTACAAATAGATTAACACCTAAAACAATTTAATGGTATATTTTCCATATATATTAAATTCCCTATTCTAATTTTTATTGATATTTGGTATATTAATTCATTAAAATTTTTATTAAAATCATTATTTGAATATTTAACTCTTTATCTCATTTTTTAACTATAATTTTCTCAGACTTATCATGTTTTGAGGCTTTAGAAGAAATTTAGTTTTAATATTTTCCATTATTCTTGAAAACCTTATCTTTATCATTTTATAATATATTAAAATACTATTTAATTCCATAGGAGGGATCTCACCTATACATTTATCATCCATAGTAAATACTTTATCATCTATATTTTCTGGTAATATGCATGAGATCATTTCAATTATAGAAGAATCTTATAATTTTTAACAAAACCTCCCATCACGATCATAAGATTATTTACCCTTTTGAATAAGCATAAAATGGAAAAATTATCATGAATATCTAGATATTCATACTTATTTATATAAATATAAAACTTATTATGATTTAATTTGGTATTTTATTCATAGATATTCTCAATTTCCCCCTAATTTTATTATTTTGACTCCCCTGAATTTTATGAAATCACTCTCTAAAAGTGAATATGTAATAACACCTATATCATGACCATAATGTTCTATATTTATCTTATCTTTAACAGTTATGGTAGAAAAATTAGTATGATGGTCGAGGAGATCAATCCGTTTAAGCTTCTAATACATCATAACTGATAGAAAGAAGGTTTGAAAACATTCCTTACTTAAACACATGAAAAACTTTCCCATAAAATAAAGGAACCATTTTAGTATTGAAAAAATTTAAATTTTCCACTATATAAAATAGAAATAACTATTTTTTATTCCTTATAGAGTCTTCAGAACAAAAATTACAAAAACGCAGTCATAAATGAATGGAATACGACTTTAATACCACTTTTGTAACAACCTATAATGTTACACCTGCCATTTCATTTTAGAGTTTATTAAATATAATTTTATGTTATTGGGTATTATTTCTTTTCACCAAGAATTTCCATCTTGATAATCATAAAATATAATATCTTTTCTTTTGTAGACTATTTTAACACAAAGTTTAGGGGAAACCTTGTGGTTATCCTTACACGGATTAATTTTAAGTTCATTTTGTTCTCTAAATGCTTGATATACCTAGGTAGCAAACGTTTCTATTTGAACTGTGTAAAATCTAGGAGAAACAAAATAATAACTTTGGTGAATATGGTTATTGGAACATGGTTAATGAGGATGGGTCATTGAATATCCTATAAAATTAAATATTTAATTCACAATTTAAACTAGTGAAGTTAGCGGGCAGGGTTAAATCAAGGGTAATTAAAGGTGAAGTGTGTGTTAAAGAAGTTAAACTAAAAAAAATAGAAACACTAAAAAACTATGAATAATTGAATATATAAGTGAGTAACCATGAGTAATGAAAAGTGGATTAAAGGGATAAGTTAATGGAATAAAAATTATAGAGATAAAACAAGGAAAATGTTATGGGTTTGGGTACCAAATAGTTTTGAATTGATTAAACTTCATTTTGTCATTTCCTCTATAAAATTTTAATGAATCTAATTCTATAAAGAAAATGTGTTAAACCCCAGTTTTTAACTTGGGAAAAAACAACGTCCAGTTATCTCTATGAAGAATATATCTATTTATGAAGACATATGAGTTGAATAGTTATTTTATGTAAAAAAGAACCATTACCCTTTTCAAATTTTCATTAATTTAGTTGACGTTCAAACATTAATATTCTATTAACTTTACCCACTGTTACATAGAGTAGTGTAAAAATGAAATTAATAAATCATGAAAATAAGAATATAGGACAAAAGATTTTATTGAAAATAATTATGAAATAATTAGTAGAACATACTGAATAATTAAATTCGTAATGGCTTGATTCCACAAATATACTTCGCTATTGCTAATAGTAGTAACAATAAATATTATTCAATTAAATTATCTCAATAATGTTATTAAGGATTAATTTTATAAGTGAAATGGAAGCTTCTCTAAATATATAATCTCATTTATCTATATATATCTCATGAGTGCTTACCATGAGTTCTTTATAAAAGCCTCTGGTACATATTCCCTCATTCTTCTAACTCTCTTTGGATGTGTCAATCATCAGTATCCTAAATTTTTATAAATTCAATATAGAAATTTAATCACATGATGTAATAAATTTTCTATGTATTAATAACTTATCTAAGGTTCATATTTATTTTTTATGACCAACATGTGATGGAAAACTTCCCTTATAACTTATCAATTCCATGAACATTCATCCATATCATCATGAACTAAGAAACACTGATGGTATTAGTTCACAATCCACATTCCTCAAAAAAGAATAATAAATACATTCAAGAAGATTCCATCATATACTCTACCAATGACACCTGATTTTTAAAAATGTACAATATTAAATTCAACTTATGAAATTTCAATAGTATAGTCCAAGATATCTTCATTTTTGTCAAAATTTTCAATCGAAATACTCATCCACTAACTTGGTCTACATAGTTCTTAAAAAATCAAGAATTGTTCTACTAATAAAAACATGATTAAATTATTTATCTAGATATAGGTATAAAATTATTAATATTATTTTTTAATTCATCATGAAACCAATTTTTATCTTCATCACAACTCAATGTAACCTCACTATCATGATCAGTTCCCCAAACATGAGTTTTTATCCTAATTAAGCCTCATCATCAAGTTCCAACTTGTGCATATATATCTAAAAATTAAATTGAAAACCCATTGAACATATCATTTATTTTTTATCTATTTGAATCTAGTATATCCTTATATACATCCAATCCAATCACAATCCACAATGATCAAATTCTATCAAGTAGTCTTTAATATAGTTTTAGAAATGTATAAATAGAATTAGATTCAAAATGGAAAATTTCATCAAAAAAATCATATGTGAAAACTTACAATCATGATACCAAAAACATTAGTAGCAAGAGGTCCATCAGTATTAATATAAATGACTAAAAATGGAAAAAAATGATATTCTCCATGCATGACATGAACACAAACACACATAGTATATAATACCAATATCCATCATCCGAAAAAGAAATCTGTAACCAATAATTCTAATCATGTTTCAACATTAGTGTCATGAATTAGATGAGATTATATTTAGTTATTAATAAAATATTGATCATGGTTAGGGATTTTGTATCAATTAGTAGTATTTTTGGATCATGGATTCATCTTTTTTCTAGACACACTCATACAGACAGATTTATTGCATAAAAATAAAATGTTTCGACTTCATCTTCTTTGATGAGATTACATTTGTGTATATTTAATTTTTTCTACTAATTTTTTTTATTTAAAATAAATACATATAAATTATTCATTAGTGAATAGGTTCATCTTCCTTCGAGTATGGACATGGTTTGGTCATTATCTTCATCCTCAAGAAATCTCACCTCACATTAACTTATTCAAAGAATATCCAACTAACAGATCACTAGGGACATAGTCCTCATCTTCAACACATGATCCCATATGTTGTTTTTGATTCATTCCATGAAATGTTTATCAATCCCTAAATTATTTTGAAATGTGATTAAAAAATACTCGTAAAATGTACAGAACGTTCACTGAATCCCATCAAATGAGTTTCTCATCTAGTTGATTCCCTTGATAGGATCAGGTTCATCAGTTTCAATGGCATGGTTGGATTGTTGTGAATGATTTAGAATTGAATATTTATCCTTCACACAATAGATTTTTCCTGGAAGGAAAATTGATTTAATATAAAATATTTCCGCTCTACATGATAGAATAACCACAGTAGAATTGGGACTTTTGACTATAGATCAGCGGTGAAGGAGGCATCCCCTCACATGTTCTTTTAAGGGAATTTTTAATCTTATGTGTCATATTTGCATGATTATGTTAGATAAATATTTAATGTGGTGGATCAACATCCTAGGAAGGTTGCTCTATTTGTGTTCACATAATGCTAAGCTTGATTGGTTAGCCATGATATAGAAGGTTGGAGCAAAAGGCTTAGTATGAAGGACATGATTGCCTAGGACTTGGAAAATTCCCCACATGCAGTCACTTAATAGAAAGAAGTGGTCAATACCTTATTAAATTATCATGGAAAATATGAACTTTATGTGTTATGTTGTGATAGTTAGTAGAATAATTTTGAGTAAACACTGCTTAAAAATTATTGAACAATGGAAATTTCTCTATTTCAAATGAAAAATAAAAATTAAAAAAAATTAAAATGATAAACATTATGATTTAAAATAAAATTATATACCATAAAATTTATTTTCCAGGTGAAAAAATTAGAATATTGAAAAAATAATTTTAGGAAAACCAAAATATCAAAATCAAAATAAAATTATTTCTTCAATGAATGTTTCATTATTAATGTCCAATGAAATGCCTTGAAATATATGGAAAATTAAAGCATCAAGAATTTGATCATTAAAATTCCCGAAACATATATTTTTATTATGATAAAAAACTAACAGTTTCATCATCAAATCATCTAAAATTAAATATTTTCAAATTAAAGGAACATTTTTTAATTTAAATCCTAATTATCACAAACATAATATGTGAAAAAATATTAACTATAAATAGCCACATCAAATTCCTCTAAACATAGGATTTTACTTTTCATCAATAAAATAATTATTAAAATTAAAATGAATAAAATTTATTTTAATATAGAAAAATTGAAACAACACAAATAATTTATATTCGTAAGTATTTATCCCATGAACCCTCTAAAGAAGTTAGATGATTATTATTAAAAAATAAATTGGTTTATGTGATTTTTTTTATATATTTAGATAAAATTATTGAAATTAATTTTTTTGAAAAGAGTTAAATATTATTCAATTTTCAACCAAATGAAATTCCAAACTTCTCTCTACCTCCAGGATAAAATACTCACATTATGTTGGAAGTGATAATAAATAGACACACAATCAGAAGATGTGGAGTGAAAATTTATTAGGGGAACAGATAACCCATCCGACAATGAAAGAATAATGAATAAAAAAAATTCAACTGTATTAGGTTTTTTATTTTGTAATTAATTTGGATAGATATCTTATAAGTTCAATTAAAATAAAAATGTTCAAAGACGGGGATTATTGTAATAAATACTTCTAAAATTTACCTAAAACATGTTTTTTAAAGTTGAAAATTAAATTATGTTCACAATTAAATCTAGGGGTTAATATAGATCAACCACCTAAGACATAAAATTTATTTTATTAAACTTGAAGAAACCAAAGAATATATGGAAATAGAACCCTTAAGGAGGTCGAAAGTGCTGTAAACAAAAGAAGTATCCTTGGACACAATGGCACTCCTCACCTCATTTTCTTCTTTCTCAAGCTCATTTCTCTTCCCCCTCCTTGAATAGATCTATAGCTCGTGAGGATGCTGGTCGACTCTCATCACCCCTCTTTCCAACAATCCCATATTCATCATACCTCCACTTGGTTCTGTGTGATAGAGCTTTAGATGGCTTGGGATGGTGTCAGTGATGTTGTATGGTACTCTTATTCTCCTCCTCTTCCCCTGAAAACCTACCCATCAAACTCGACCCCACATTGGTCGGCCTCGATGTAGGTCTTAGGTACTCGTATGATGGTGTTGGAGGGGGGTTGGTGGTAGTCTCGATCTTGTTCTTCATCTTTGTCAGACTCCTTATCTCCTCGCCTTAGTTCTTTCATATATTATTATTCAGTTTTGATTTCTGACCATGGGTTTCGGTTTTTGTTAGGTTGGTTGTTCGTTTTTTATGCTACCGATCAGATGTATAATGTTGTGAAATATTTTGATTTTGATTTGGATTTTCTGGGATTATTCAAGGTGAAGGGGTTGAATCTCTGTGGAGGTATAAGCCTCTTAACTCTGCCCTGGCCTCAAGTCCCACTGCACACCCCCAGGTTGGTCTAGTGTAGTGGTTCATCAGGGATTTGGGAAGTGGTATTTGGGTGGCCAATATTTTTCCATGAGGTAGATGAGGTTGATGTCCGTGCTGGACTATGCAGTCAATTTATGGGGAAAAGATGCAGAAAAGATATTTGCAAGGTTGAAACATTTGATTCAATAATTTTTTTCTGGTTTTTATTTTTTGTCTCTTAATAGTTGTTGTGGAGTGAAGTTGCTCGAATCCGGTGGAAGACAATATATGGCATACTGATGTGGCGATTATCAAAAACAAGGATGACAGTGTTAGGTCGACGTTAATGAGCGGTGAGACAGAAACATGGCCATAGATGATGGCCTTGGTGGAAGGTCTCACTGTTATGATACAGATGTGCGATGTCAAGGTTCTCAACTCAATGTAATTGTGTGAAATGTAGTGGACGTGTGGGGTGCGACGTTGGTTTGGTAATGATTTTGCTTGATGTTTGAAAATTTTAAATTTGAATTTCAATATGGAAGGTTGAGGTATCACCCTATGGATCTATTTTTTTTGGAATTTGGACATTTTTTTGTATGGTTACTGGTCATCCTTAAAACATATTTTTAGAAAATTGAAAGAATCGCTTTGGTGGAAGGAAGTCTCCTTGTATTAAAAAATTATACTTTGATGGATGTGAAACCAAGTTATCGTAAATTACATGCTCCTCCTCTAGCATACCCATACGAGCAAGAGAGTCCACCACAAAGTTATCCTCCCTCCAAATATGATGAACATTATGATCCAGATTAGTCTCTTCCATACATCTTCGAACTAAATTTATCAGATTGCATGGAACCTCTTGATGACCCTGGATATACTTCATCAAAACTTCAAAATAAAACTCTATCTCTACCATTGGAGTCCCAAACCTCCTAAAAATTTACACACCAGATATAAGGGAGTACACCTCCACACCTAATGAGGTTCCCAATCTATAGAAAGTGCTGAAATCCATGAGAAATGTACCCCGTGAGTTGAAAAACACCCACCAACTCTGATCAACCCCTCCATAAAAGAACCACCCACATTCAGTTTCAAGATTCAAATGGGTGGAATCCACTTTATACACCATCCCTCCATCCTGTTAACCATACATGGACTATTGAAAAAATTACATATCATATCTGAGGTCTGATTCCCCTTTAAAAGTGGAACCAAATAGAATATCAAGGACTTTAACCTCATTTTCAAGAAAAAAAGTATCTCTTGAAACCCAGAAGGACATTATTATGTGCCTCCCATATGGTCTAGAATATCGACATATGTATCATAATGAAAACCTTATGTTCCACAACCCGTCCCTCCATACCATGAATCTAGGGCACCAAGAAACCATGAAATTATGTTTGCTAACCATTGGTACATGGATGCGGGTAAAACCAAGACCCGAGGTATTTAACCTAATTTCTCTAGAAGAAGAGATGGAGAATATATTTTTCCATCCGGAACTCAAAATAGAAACAATGTGACACCGGTGGGATCCATTTCTTTTAAAGTTTCTCATCCATTGGAAGAGACTTTTCCATAATACGCCAAGTGAGAAATTTAAATTTTATAAGAATATACTCACACCATAACATGATATCCCACTGGGCATGAAGCCTATCTTCATGCAACAACCTCATGTAGTCCCGAGTGAAAAACCTACCCGAAGCCAATCCCATGAGGAAACATTTATCTAGTTCATCATTCATGAAAATACCTTCAGACATATTCACCTGAGTAGAGTCAGGATGTAATGAATGAAGTCAAGGTGTGCACTTACCTCCTTAAATGAGATGCCTAGGTGTGGGCATCCTGGGATGTCCAACATCTCACATGACCAATTGAACATCTTGAAATTGACATCTCCTTTCTTAATGATCAACTGAGATGATCCAGTGAGTACGTTAAGATGAGAAAACATGCACTGTTCTAGGAAAGATATCCGAGAGACGTGTACACCATATCCCTCATGTTGGTATCCACATGACACCCTAAAGAACAAATCCCATAGGGATTGACCCATAATAATATCCCACTCTAGTTGACCTTACATTCCTTGAATGGTTTTCCAAATGTTACGAAGTCTGACTCTGCCCTTGTCCACCATCTTGGACATATGAGACCATAAGGCGCAATGGCTAAAACCCACTTGATTAGAATCCCACACAAACGAGGTGATGATTTTTTCCATCCACTAGATGGTCTCTTTGGGAGGCTTGTGTAGTGAAAAAACATGAATAAGAATAGAAGTTAGAATGTAGTTAATCCGCATCAACCTCCCCCTAAATATAAAAGACTGTTTTTCAGTTTATAATTTTCCCAAGCATCCAATTGATGATTTCCTCAAAATGATGTTTCATAATTCATCCATATGAAATTAGGAAACCTAGGTATAACAATGGAATCTACCTCTGTTGGCAACCCAAAATGTCCTGTATGCCCCTACGGTGTCTTCTAGATCACCTGTTGGAGATGAAAACATGGATCTTTATTTTGTTGAAAACCTGCCACTAAGGTGCCCATATGTAGACAACATCTCCATGAGATTAATTAAATATCTATGCCTTATTTTAGTAATGATTAAGATATCATCCAAAAAAATTAAATGCAATATTATTTTGAAACCACAACTACTATGATATAGAGATAACCCTCTATTATCCACACCTCTGCTCAGGTTCTATGATATAGCATGTTCAGTAAGGATGAAAAGGCATAGAGATAAAGGGTATCCATGATGAACCCCATGAACTAAATTAAAAAATCCAAAGCACCTCCCCATAAGAGATAGTGAAATCCAAGGTTAAGAGAAGCACATGAATAAAAGATAAAGGAATTTAAGAATCCTTCCCCATAGATAAAACAAAATATTTTCCCCAATGTTTAATACTAAGGTGAAAGAAACATTCTAGAATGTATGGTTTCCAAGAAAGATTTACAATTCAACAGCGAAAACCTTGTTAGGGGTTTACTATAAAATTAAATAAAATTTTAAATTGAATATAAGTCTTATATTGGATACTACATAAAAAACTAAGAGCAAAACAAAATTTTTGAATAGTTCCCATGTAATGAGTGAGTTACAAATTATTTCCAAGAAGGCATAAAAATTTGAATTATAAGAAATGATGCCAAAAAGTAATGATTTTATGATATATAAATAATGATCAATATTTTTTAAATCAATTGTATCACAAAAAAGTATATTTAAAAAAATTTAAAAGGAAGAAATTTCCCAACCAAAATTTAAGAATTAAACTATGTTGGGAATAATTGATAGTGCGTAGTTTAAAATAGCAACTCCCCTGATATAGAATATTTATCAACTAAGTACATTAAATAATTATCAACATAAATATATGATATAGGTTCCTATAGAGACTATTTTTTATTTCTAGTAAATTTGAAATAGAATAATATTAGAATTATGAATTTAAAGTTAAATAATATTATAGCAAAAGATTTAGTTTAGGGGAATATATTCTATATTTTCTCAACATTCTAGAAATTATTGATTATAAAAAAATACTTTTTATTCTTCCAAGTTTGATTAAACCCATTTTTATAATCCATAAAATTGTTTTAAGGTCTATTTCCCACCAAAGTATTTCTCCCTCTCCCCTATAATGTGAATGTTTCCTTCTATAGAAATGTTTCATAAAAATATATAAAAACATGAATAAGTGAGAGATATTTATTTGAAAATAAAAAATATATAAAAACTATGGAATGTCTCACACGAGGAAGTTGTCTTAAAGTCACTATATAGATATATCACCTTAAATTTGAATCCATGATCATTTAGTGGGTATGAGTTATTAATGATTCTGTTGTCACTATTTTTATAGAAGTTATATTATATACTATAATGATCTTTATAACACTAAAAAATTATATAAAATTTTCAAAATATTCCGAGCTCTTAATTTATAGTTTTTTATTCTATTTTGAGACAATTACTAAAATCTAAAAAACATTACCCATAATTAAATAAATCAGGTTATTATTTTCACCAAATGGATTTTCAGTACATCCCAAATCCTCCCACAAACTTGAAAAATTCAACAGTTCATAATTGTTTGAAATAGTTAGTACAAACATCTCACATTCATCTAGCAAATGATACAGAAAGGAAATTTCCTTATGTGACACAGAGGAAGAGTACACCCACTCACCTATGAACTTCTTAAGGGTGGGGATACTAAATGGATCATCTATGAAACTTAAATTAGCAGTGAAATTATTCTTTTCCATTCATGAAATCTTTATAGGAACTCATTTTTGACACTCCCATCATGATTTAAATTTAAATTTTTAAATTTTAAGTAGGATGATCTAATATTATACATTACTTCAACATTAAAACTCCAATTTATATGTGAAATACACACTAAAATAGACTCACTATGCTAAAAAACATTGATGGATTGATCTAAAAATAAATTGGGTGATAGGAATGGTTGTGAATGGTGTTCAACAACATGATGTGAACTCTAAAAATGGATTGGATTAGGATGGAACAATTCATGATCCATAGAAATTTATTTCCTATGTTGGCTCTCAAGTATCCATATTCATTCTTTTTCTTATGGGGATTCTGATTCAACATAAGAGACTCTAAAATTACCATTGACTGATTCTTTCATTATGTTATAAGAATGGTTATGGGTTTACTTCATAACCTTAGGTACAATAACATATTAAAAAAAATATATATGTTGTCAACTTACCAGAAGTGGAGGCTCATTGAAAAAATGGTACTCTTATTATTAATCACCAATATTCATGGTTATTTTACCCATTGAAACATTAGTGAAAACCCCACCAATATATAGGATAGTTCAACCAATAATGATAGGTACATTCTTATTACAAACCATTTTAAGAATAAATAAATAAGTGGGAATATTAAACACCCCTATGTGGAATAAATGGAAATATACCCTTCAATATGTATAAATAAAGAACCCATCAGCTAGCTATAGAGATAAATATGTTGGTTTTAGCTCTCTAAGACACAAATTTTGAAATAATTATAGGTCATAAGATTTATGTAAGATACTAAGTCACAAAAAACAATTCTCCATAATTTATCATATTCTATAGGAAATTAAAAATCTTTCAAGGTCTTTTATCATTGAATGTGACATCTTTTTAAGGAAAAAAACTACAATTATAAATAAAATTGATGTTGGTGAATTATACCCAATCCATTTATTAAGAAACAAACTATTTAGAAATGTTATATATGAAGTTATTTTGTTCATGGATTTATAAAAGGAATATAGATGCTAAATTTTCTAAACATATAGCTGTATTTCAAGTAATACAATTTATCTTCATTTTAGAATCCTTAGAGAAAACCAATGAGAGTGGAAAAATTATTCAAAATAGTTTAATTACTCACTTTATTATCAAACCCAACTTTATTCTTACCTTATTTTATTATTTACCATTTCATTTTCTATTTTTTCTTATCTTTTTCATGTCAAGGTTCATAAATTTGGCTATTTTGGACCTCGATATTTATATTTAAATATTTAATGTCTTCTAGATTAGTATTTCCAGTTTTAGTTAAATTATTGATCAAATATTATATATGCTAAAACATAACATTTTCTGGGTTCTAGAAGCATGTTCTAGTTGTTAATGTAGTGAAACATTTTCTTGGATTGAGTTCATTTAGGTTTTTTAGATTTCCATTATCCTTAAAAATATGTCTCTTGAAAATTGAAACATTTATAACTATAGATTATGAATCATAAAGGATATATCTTTCTTCAAATAACCAATTTCACCCAGAATTTTTAGTATCAGAACCTTTAATTCCCCTAGACACACTGTAGGCGTAGTCATATTTTTGTATTGAAATCGAGATCATGGATATTGTTGAAAACACGGGGTGATATTCTATTAGATTACTACTTTATCCTTCCATGATAAATTTGGGTGATTCCTAAATCGATGGTTGTTTTGGTCTAAAAATTATCATTTTTTACCATACTTCTTAGCCCTATAATCCAAAAATTAAACACTACCATTATGTTAGAAAATAAGGCCATAGTTAAGACAATAGTTATTAGTGTGACCATACAACCCACAGTGACTACACTATTCTCTATGTAATGTTTCAGAAAATAAAATAATAACATGTGTTTTTCATCACCCCTATTATTTAGCCTCTTCTTAGTATATTTTTATTGTGAAATTTGATAAATATTTATAGAAAAATAGTTCATGTTATAATAGTTTCATTACAGAAAAGTCAACATCAAGGAACTGTCTATGATGTTTTGATGTTAAGGTGTGTGGCCATTATAAAAACTTCATATAAGTATATGGGTAGAAATATGATTGTTTTTAAATTTCCTGATAAACCCACTAAATTATTCCAATGTTTCATAAATGTTCTATCCCTCATTATAGAAAATCATAATTATTTTGTTCCTCAATACATTGGTAGAGTTATTAGGATAAAATATTCTAATAAATGAATTGAGAAGATGGTCCCAAGAATAAAATATTTTCTCATCTATGTTTTAGAACCATATTGAAGAATTATTCTTAAATAAAAAGGAAAACACATTTAACATAGGTTGGTCCTCACTAAATGTATGCAAAGGTAGTCATTTGAAAATATTATAAAATTATATAATGAATTCAAATGAATCTTAATTTGTATTTCCATTAAAATATGGTAACATTATGTGGTATTCATTCTTATTCTCAAAATTTCTTGATCGATGGAGCAGAATTATATATGAAGGATTGATTGAAATGTTTAGAATATAGAAATTCATAAGTATATAACTCTCAAAATTCTTATTCCGAAAATTGTGTTAGAACAAAATTGTGATTCACACTCATAGATCTCTGAATTTTTAGATTATCCATTTCATATTAATTTTTACTATGGAATTACAATTTTGTTAAATTTCATGTAGGAAAGAAAAAATTTCTATTGTAGTATCCATAAAATTCATGTAAGTTTATTTTAATCAGTTTCAATGTTATAATCAGAATAATAAAACATGAGGACTCCTTGAAATTTAATTATGAAAAAATTATTATATTTTCAAATTATTTTATAGATTTGTTTTGAAAATAGATTGTTTTTTTGTATTTGTTATTGTTCAATCCAATCTTCCCTAGAAACAAATCCAAAATTAGAATGATGTGAATTGATTTATTTTCCTGTCAAAATAATTATTTAATTCAAAAATTGAGCTAGTAATGGTATTGGGTAGGGTCAAAACCTAGGGAAGAGAAATGTGAAGTGTGTAAACAACATAAACTAAAAAAATAAAAACTAATAGCAATTAAAAAAACACTATAAGGAATAAAAATAAATATGTGAAAAAAAAATAAACATGGATGACATGGACAAGTAAACAGATAAAAAATGAGAGAGAGATTAATAATATAGAATAAGTGGTGTAGTAAAGAACTAGAAAATTTTGAAATGATTAAAAATATATTTTTCTTACCACAAGGGAATCACAATAAATCCAATGTTTTCAAGAAAATGTGTTGAACAGAAAACTATAACTTGGTGACCGACACAATTAAGTGAACTCTCCCAAGAAATGTTTTTTAATAAATATTCGTGAAATTAATATTTTCTTGATGGGGAAAAAATAAAAAAAATTCAATTTTTTTACTTCACTTGATATTCAATATTACTTTTTCCAATACCTTCAACTGATGGTATATATATAAGTAAAAAGTGAAGCTCATAATAAATTAAAATAAGAACACTAAATGAATTTTTTTATTAAAAATAATTGTCAATTGAAGAGAATAACATATAGAAGAATTTAATTCTTAATTATTTTATTCCCCTAATAGAATTAGATAACCATACTAAAACTAATAACAAATATTATACAATGAAATGATATCAATATAGTGATTTATGGATAAAAAAAAGATAATTGTAATCTTCTCTAAAGTTATTATTTTCATCCTCTAGAACTTGTTTTTAAGTAATTTTTCCATGTTCTCATTTCAAGATTCTCATAACACTTATTTTATTCATTCATTTATATTTTTGTGTGTCAATCAATGATATCCCACCTTTTATGAAAATAATCCTATAAATTTAAACATAGTTTCTCACAAATTTTTTGTCTTCTTAATTGTCTACATGGTCAAATATCCTATGATGATCAAATGTATTTCATATAACAACCATTTGAAAATAAATTTACCCTGTAACTAATTAATTACATGCATGTTAATCCTACTCAACATGGACCTAGAAAAGTTGATGGTTTTCATTCACTCACACTTTACTTCTAAAAAACTAAATAACAATAAAAATACAAGAATATTACATCTTAAGATCCATCACTGACAAGTGACTTTGATATATGTCCACCATTCAATTCAGCTTATGTGTTTTCAATAATTTAGTCCAAGATCACCCATGTTAGCCATGATGTTTAATCAAAATTATCACCCTTAGATTCATTATTATTTAATGATAACAACTTGATTTCGATTATTTCAATGAATCCATGATCTACTTCCTCCTCACAATATATGTTAGAAAACAAAAAATTTCATCATAATTCATATCATCCTCACAACTTATAAAATCCTCACTCTCACAATAAATTACTTAAAATCGAGTTTTACTCCTAATTAAACCTTATCCTCATATTCCTACCACTACATGTATATCTCAATATTAAATAGTAATAATATTAGATTGAGATTCTACCCATTTACTTCCCATACAATCATAATCCACAATGATCATTGTCATGTGATTTGTATTCACTTTAGTTGGAGCTCAATTTCAAAGAAATCATATTCTTGATGGAGTGTTTCCATAAAAAATGTCGCATGTAGAAGATTGAGATCATAAATATGTGATATTTAGGAGATATAGTTCTATCCCTCATCATGTAACGGACCAAATCAGGGGAAAATGAAATTTATATTCTTAACAACAAATCACAAAAGATCTAAACTCAAAATATATCAATTGGAATAAAAATTGTGACCAAGAATTCTGATCATGTTTAGGCATCTTTATTGTTATAGAGATGATCTTCTCTTCAGTTTTCTTAAAAAGTATACATAATTTCAAGAATTGGGTTAAACGAGTAGTAGTTATGGATTGTATCATCATAGTTTTCTATAAATAGTCACGTGCACCTCATTATTAAATACAACTAAACTAGTAAAACACTATATTCTTCAATGATCTTGTTTTCTGGGCCTATTATGGTTTATCTTCTTAACCAAGAATTCATTTTAAAATAAAATTCATCATGGTTGTTCATCAGTAAATGAATTAATAATTGGTTGATCATGGAGCTGGTTCATCCATCATCCATAGCTTGGGTGTATCTGATCACACATTATCTTATTCAAAGAAATGTTGGATAATATATCCTCATGGACCTTTTCCTCATCATCATCACATGATCCCAACCCTAGTTTGAGTATTTTTACATGAAACATTATCAATCCTTGACTCAATTTGGTTTCAATTTTTTTGAAACAATACTCTTATAGTCCACAATAATTTCATTGAATCCTTTTGTTTGAGTGTATTATTCTTTTTTATCCACTTAGGAGGATCATATTCATCATTTTAAATGGAATATATTTATGGCCATAAAATCTTGTTCTTTGATGATTTAGTCTCCAGATGATATATTTTCCATGAAAGGAAACTTGATTCAATATAGTGTATTTCCCATATGTATAGTGTTATAACCATGGTAGAATGCGTACTAATTTTAATAGTTCAATTTTGAAAGCACCACCTACTAATGTAAGCTCCATAGGGTAGTTTGAACCACATGTGGAGGCTTTCCATACTTATAGTTGGTAGATCCTTCATGTGTCTAATCAACATCATTGAATGGTTGGGATATTGGAAGGCACCTGATGGATAGAACAACTAGTTTTCCCTGACATAGAAGGTTTGAGGAAAGATCATGATGGGAAGGCCATAATATCATTGGGAGTGTAAAGTTCCCAACACGAGATCCCTCGATGGAATCAAACAATCCCTTCCTTGTTTCATTATATATATAAGTCCAAAAAACATACGGTTTGTTGACATGCCTAGTGGACCCATCAAGAGTAAAAAGTTTATAAACATTAATTAATTTTCAACATGTATTAATTTAAAATGGAAAATAAAAATTTCAAATTGATTTAAAATGATGAAATTCAATATATAAATTATTTTTTTCCAATAATTGATTATCAAGTTGAAGATAATAGAATATTGGAAAACTAATTGAAATAAAACAAAACTTTATAATGAATTTAAAATGATTTACTTAATAAAAATTCAATTATTATGTTCCTATGAAATTTGTTTCTTGAAATATACTGAAAAATTAAAGCATTGAACATTTTATCATTACAACCCCCAAAATTCACATTTTTTATTTTGATAAACAAATAATAAATGTTTAATCATAAAATTAAAATGAATTTAATATTTATATACTAAAAGAACAAATTTTCATTTAAATCTCAATTACTAAAGACTCGATATGTGAATGAATGTATCCATAAAAGGCCACATCACACAACTAGCATACAGTTAGATAATATATATGAGAATTGCGTGATATGGGTATACAATTTGATATTTCCATTTTTAACGGTTAACATATAGTTTTTTCAAACATATAAATTACCCCATAATACCTATGTGAGTTGAGTATGCCTTGGTAGTGACTCCAGTATGGTATACACACAATATAGAAACACCATATTACAAATCTATGCAGTCTTTCAACTCCCATAAAATTTTGGAAATAACCCAAATTCCCTTTGCAAATTTATGTCCATTAAGTCCCCTGCATATCACCTCACTCTCAATAGACCCTCTTTGGTGTGTGGGGAACTCCCCCTTATCCTTCATATTATTTTTTGTTCTATTTCACTATTCAAGATATTTTCTTAAGGTAATCACCATATCTTCCAATCATATTATCTCCTTTTAATCGTCACTCTTTGTTGTTATTTCTCCCGTAAACCCTAGAATCCATGGGCCATAAAATGAGGATTGGGGTAAATTTAAATATTGGGGGTTTTGATTATTATGGATTGAGAATGACCTACTATGTCATGGATATGTGTTTTACATTAAATGTGACAAGTTATGTTTTTAGTTCCATTTAACCAATTTAGTCATTTTTTCCACTTTTTATTAAATTCCATCAAATTCATTAGTGATTTAATATGATCCCATTATCATATTATGCCTATGTATGTGTCCTATTAGGTAATAATAATTATTTACAATTTTTTTACCCTAGGAATATAATGGGTTCGATGATATGTTTTTAAAAAAATTACCTAGTTGATTTCATTATTTAAAAATAGTTCTAAAAGTCATGGTGAGCATCAGTTTGAGGTTTTTAAAGGGGTGCATCACATGAATTGGGTTGTAAAAACTATTTTGGGGTATCTAAAATGATTTTTAGTGTTTTATATTGGATGTTTTACTTGAAGGGGATTTTAAATACATAAATGCAAATTTTTTAAAATTATTAATTATATTGAATGATATCAAAGGTGGTTTAAAGGGATGTGTGAATTAGAAAAACGTGTTTTAAGAATAATTTAATAAAATTGTTCTCAAGAGTGGATTGAGGAGAGATTGGGAATTTTGTGAGTTGGATTTATATTCCAATCATGTCTTAAAAAAATGTTTATCTCT
Source organism: Viscum album (assembly GCA_963277665.1). Taxonomy (NCBI): domain Eukaryota; kingdom Viridiplantae; phylum Streptophyta; class Magnoliopsida; order Santalales; family Viscaceae; genus Viscum; species Viscum album. The sequence continues at coordinate 1,775,472,486 of OY728153.1, read as the reverse complement.
TAATGGAAGAGGGTTTTAAATGAATAAATTATGAGACTCTATTTGTGTTCCCCTTATTATTATTCCCTTTTATGGGTGGCGCTTCATGTACGTGTAGACTGTGTGATGATATATGAGACTATTTGATGTACGGTTATTATAATAAATGTGAGATTTATTGATAATGAATTGAATTTATTGTTTTATTCATCATGTGGTTTATTATTTTCTTACCTCCTTAATTTGATGCCATAGGTATCCAGGGAAGATAGTATATGACCAATCCGATTGCAAGAACTTGTGTAGAGTATAATACCTTTTTATAGACTCAGTTAGACTGAGTGAGTTGACGGGATGTTCTATAGTATTATAATATAGTGTAAAAGACCAATGTGTATTTTTATCCCCTAAAAATTATAGATCCTAGTTAGTTCTATAGTAAAACCAATACATGACTTGTCTAGTAGAATAGGCCTAGTCTCCTCATCACCAGTGCAGGTATTTGTTACTAGATTCCTAGGTTGTTTTTTCTGGTACTATTATTTTATTTAGGATCATTTTTGTAAATAACTATTTTTTATAATACATATAAACCCTAATTATTATGTGATTTCAGGGAACATTTTTATTGGATGATTTTGTTTACGTTCTTATTGATCCCCTAGTGCCTATTTTTGATTGTTTCACATTTTAGTTGTCATTTTCATACATTTTGAAAACAATTTCAAATTGGGTTTAAATGGTTTCATTATTTGAAAAATTAAATGGTGTATATATTTTTAAATTTAGTGGAAAATGTTTTTTTAATAAAATGGGAATGAAATTATTTGGATTTTGAAATTATAGTCAGTGAATTTTATACTTTATTTTTAGGAAAATGTGACGGGTTTATTTTTATAGTGGTTACCATTTTTTTAAAACCATTTGGATTTGAAAACTGTATTGTGATATTTTCATGGTGAATTTTGAAAAGAATGGGGGGGGGGGGTTGAGTTCATTTTTAAGTGGAGCATTAAAACCATGGTTTTGTAAAAAAGGCTTTAGTTGGGAAATTTTGTTTTCTAAGAGATTGTTTTTATTTAATAAATATTTGAAAAATAGAGATTTAATATGAATATTATGTGTTTTTAGTTTTTTATTTCAGTTAATTTTGGATAATTTATATCCTTTTTATGTTTTTCAAACTAAGATGTATTTAATTTTACATGTAAGAAAATTCATATATTTGGTGGGTGGCGGCCTACAAAGAAATATATATCATAGTTGTTTTCATGATAGGTTCTAGGAACTATACCACTTAAATTGTTTTGTTTTGTTTGAATGATGTTGGTGGGGATTTGGAGTGAATCCGTTGGTTTCAAGGAGGTGTTAAAATGTTTTGGATTATGGTTTGTTTTATTTTTGGGTTATCGATGTATCAGTCATGGTGAACATTATTTATTATGTATTTTGTTTCATTTGATGTATCATGTTATGTTTTTACTATGGATAATATTATGTGTTTTAATAAATGTGTCGAATTATTATTTTTATAATGACTCATTTTCCACATTAGTTTATTATTTATATTTATTTACATTTTGAAGGGATGTCCATGTTATGGATGGACCGAGCCCAATATTTGGTACATGATAATCTATTTTGATAACTATTATTTAAGGAAGGTATAATTACCAAGGTGCTTCCATAATGAAAATGAAATTGTTTCTATCCTATGGGGTTTGGACATTACCTTCATGTTAGTGGTGGGCCGGGTCAAGTGCTGGTTTAGGTTTAAGAATGTGAATGTTGAATAAAAATTATTTCATATCCTAAGCTCATTAATATGTATTTCATGCATTCTCACATAAAATATTCTCTTGTTTTTTGATATGTGTCTCATTAGTAATGATTAGGGCTATCAGAACACAAGTGGAATATGTGTGGAGTGTAGAGACCCGAAGCTTATCGTACATGGACATTACATTACATTTGCGGAATACTTAGTACATAACAAAAACACACACACAAGGATCGTAATAGTTTAGTGTCTTTGGAAACTCGGAGTATAATATTCTAATCGTGGTGGAAGATTTTAAATATCTCCCATAAAGATCTTCTTTTTTTTCTACCTAAAACCTTTCTTTATATCCTGGGGAAAAGGAAACATAAAAGGGTGAGCTCAAATTCTCAGTAAGGGTAAACAAAAGAAATATCAATCACATAATTTTCATAAGAACATAACATTTTTGGAAATCTTAACCTGCAAAAGAGAGCATAATTTCATAACATGGGATAAATCATAGTAGTGAAATGAAATCATAACTTAAAACATTACTCATTGTGTCATACACACATAATCATAGAGAATCATTTCTTGTTAGTCAAGACTCATTGCCAAGACTATCTTAGTGGACAAAGTCCCTTTCTGAATCGAGTAATCCTCGCTTCAGTCCTGTTTCACTGAACCGGTATAACCTACCATTCCAGCCATGTCTATCTCATGAGATATAAAATCTTTACCCAATGCATTGGAGGGAGATATAGGTCCCACCCATCTCATAATGATACCATTCTTATGTGTGCCACAAAATCATAAATCATACATCATTGCATAACCCATGTAATAAAAATGGGATTCATAAACAACATGACATCATAAAACCATTCATATAAGATAAAGGAATTCATGAAAATAATTCCATCACAACATAGTCAAATCAATGTAAAAATATGGATAGAAACAGAACCCTTTATTATCTTAGATGGAAAATAATTTTGATAAAACACTTGAAATGAATTCTTGAGGAAAATATCCTTTCTTCTTCAAAATCAATTTCTTTTCACAAAACATCATACAATTTTAAAAGAAAGATATTTTGTTAAAAATAGTCATGAAATATTTTGGAGGAAGGTTCATGAAAATAAGGCTTTATAAAACCGTAAAAATCCGTTTGTGCTGTATAAGTTAAAAAAAACATTCTTCGTACTTTTGTCGGAAAAGTCAAAAAGTACCTCGTACGAAAAACGACAAAAGATTCCTTTCATTTCTTTTACTAAAAACTCACCGAAGGGTAAAAATGGATTTAAACAATTGTAGGTGGATAGAAATAATATTACATATCTATGAAACATGGATGTGGATGATAAAATACACCCCAGTAAATACTTACGAATAAACAATCTCGGATAAAAATGAGATTGTGATATTTCCCTTACCTTAGGTCCGACTTGCTTTGTAAGTGTCCGAACCTCATGTATAATGATTTAAATCATGTTATTGACTTATTAAAGAATCATATTCATTGTTATGATATCATATATGGTTCACTTATGACATTATATTACCCGTTCTTTTGTAAATTCCATGTTAAAGAAGCGTTTTGGGTAAAATCGTTTCATTTATCGTAGGTGTTTTGACTTTTTGTTATTGACATCATTATTACTTATATCATGATTTAATCACTTCCAGAATATAAAATATGATTTATATATCATATATATTCAGTATATATATATATAATAGGTAGATAAATAAAATGAAAAACACCGTTCATGGAGACGGTAGTCCGTACGTACGCATGAACGTTGTTTTCCTTTCCTTATTGTCTTGAAATGGAAGTAAGTAGATGACATACATATGTATATATATACATAAATCCCGTATCTTTATAATGTCATATATTTCATTATTATTTCTTATATATACATTATAATCATTCTTAAATGGTTAACATGGAGAATGAATCTCATCGCGTCGTGGAGACGGTATTCCGTACGTACGCACGAGCGATGATATCATTTCTATAAATATTGAATTGAATTGGAGTGGATTATACAATATATCAGAATCAATATTATGTTGTAATAACTATGTATAGTTATTCTTTACACCATTATACCCATCCATGTAAGGTGGTGGTGGAAAATAGATTACACCACGGCGTGGAGACGGTATTCCGTACGTACGCACGCGCGGTGATTTCTTTTTCCGTAGGATGGATAGATGGTGAAATAGGGTTGTTTCATACTTATAATAACATATCAGTATATGAGTGATACTGATGTTATTACTTCATAATGAAACAACCTAAGAAGAAGAAGTGGAAGAAGAAATAAAGATGAAAGAATTGGTAATGGTAATTACCTCTTCTTTGAAGTGCCTCTTTGAGACCTCCTCTTAGGGAAATAAAATTGGTCTTTGAGGAAGACCATAACCTCTAGGATGTTTCTAGGGAAGTGGAGAAGAGATTATGGCAGGGTTTGGCCGAGCTTGAAGGCTCAAAGTTGTGTGAGGAGGAGGGGGAGGAGGTGCCCTTTTATAAGGGAGGAGAGGGGCACCTTAGGAATATCTCAAAATATTATTTTATATTAAAGTCAAAATCGGTTTATAATGGCTCCAAAGGGTCTTATTTCGAAGATAAGGTGGGGATGGGTCGAAATCCTATCAACCAATAAGATTTAGACAAGTTTAGGGTATTATTGTAACCTTATCAATTAGATTTAACTCTAAGTTAAATAATTTAACTTTTACCATGTCTTTTTGTTTTCTTTCACTATATGGTTAATAAACTTACTATAACATGCCAAACGAACCCCAAATTGTTTATTATTAATATATATATCCTTATCTAAGTCATTTGGCCGAAACATAGATTTTTAGGAATAAAATAACAATTAATAATATAATATTTGATTTAAAAACTATTTTGTGTCAATTTTGACACTATTTGATATATGATTTTTGTGAAAGTCATAACAGAATTATATGTTCGAACCAAGTTGATTAAATCAACATTAATATATCATATTAACCTATAAAATTAGTGGAATTCATAAAAAGTCTTAAATTACATTTATTTTGGTGTTTATATTATCAATTATGTCAATATTTCATTAATAAGATAATTACTGCATCATCATTGTGTCATAAATAAATTAAAATATTTGATGTCTAAAAATTAAAAATAAAATAACATCATGTAGGAAATCGTTTTAGCTTTCTAATGAATATTTACAATTGAATTTATCTTATGTATAAACCCATATTATAAATGATTTACTTATTAAACATTGATTTTAACTATTTTAACCCTTCTTTAAATAAATTAATAATAAATGTCCTAATCTAATCCAAGAGGGCCTAAATGGTCATATTTTATTCCTAAGTTTGTTTTTGGTCGAATTACACTTGTCCAATAGAATTAGGACATGTGTTAGGGTAATATTAATATCATATTTACCCTTAGTTACCCAATTTACTATTAACCGCGGTAAAAAAAAGTAAAAAGTTACTATTCACCAAAAAATTATTTTCATCTCATTGAACCACATTTTAGTCCTTGATATTAACCGTGTCTCTCGGATTTTCGAAATTCCATTCACAGAAGCGGTAAAAATAAGTTTTATGCAAAATTCAGTTTTTAACCTACCACTTAGTGGTTTCACTATTCATCAAAAATTGAAAGTTTTCAGAAAAATACCAAAATTTCACCCTAGGCTAATTTCGATATTCTGAGTCCAAAAATGAAGTCCATTTTGAAAAATAAAATTTATAAAATTTCAAAAAGTGATTATTACTATTCATAACGGCTAGTTTTAATAGCATATCATTGTTTAGTGAAACTCGGTATTACGTATTACACACGCTATCGAGGAAGGTCGTGATTGCGTGTAATGCAAGGCAAGTCAAGGATGCGTGTTGTGCAAGCTCCTTTTGGTGTAACGTACAACACAAGACTTTAATAAAATTAAAAAGAATATTTTTTTATAAAATCTTGGGTTGTTACATTCTACCCCCCTTAAAATGAAATTCGCCCTCGAAATTCGTCGGGGTTATAAATGGTTTACTATTCGAAAGTTTCTTTAATAGAAACCCACATCGTAAAAAGGAATATCAAAACCAATCTTTAAAAACAAAAGTATGAAATGTAACGGTTACCCAAATAAACTAATCATTGGGTTTCCATATAGGTGAAAATATGGATATGGAAGAGAAATCTAACCATCATGTTCTGATGGAGAGTGGTAGAGAACATGGCTATGGAAAAGCCAGTAATCACAAAGCCATAAATTTGTGACGATCTAGGGTACCATCTGATTCATCGGATATAAGGGCACTAGGACAACATTTTTGGTTTTCAAGATCATTTCCCTAAAGTTGAAGAATTTGAATTAGAATAAATACTTACTTTATTTTGGTACAATCTCACTATTGTTCGTGCCTTGAACAATTTCCACTTCATCTCTTATATAAATGAAGTTTAATTTGTTATTCGTGAAGTGTTAGCAGATCATGTGATAGAATGACGGGTCATTCCATCTGTCTCGAACAAAAGGTTAGCAAAAATTATATACATAAGTCGATCTATAGTGAGATTAATCATATATGGTTCCTAAAATGGACTTATACTTCATATATCATACTGCTTAATATAATAAAACTAGTTTCTACTAAACAGGGACTTCCTGTAGGTCAGTGGTAGGCGATAAAGGCCAGTCGCACTTCGGTTGTGGGTTCGATTCCCACAGCCTTGTCCGAAGCGATGGGTTGTCGCCCGTCCTGCAGGTTGTCCTTTTTATAAAACTATATTACTATAACATCCCATCAATAATATCGAAAAAACTTCTATCCTTAAACAATACTAACTTATGTCCAACATAATCCATTCCAATCTTTAGGCTTATCCATAATACTGCAGTCCATTCTCATAACATAGTGAAAACGATTACCAGAGATTTAATACCATCGTTGATCCCCATATATCATAAGATATATCTTGTTGGTCACATTCCAAACATTCAAAGGCCTTAATCTTGTACTCTCTTGAATACCCATTGAACCTTAGTGAAAACTTGAATGCAGTTAAAAGTTAACACTTTCCACATACCAAAATCCTCAAAATTCTATATACTCAAACCATGATATCACTTAGTCCTTATATCAATCATGAGCTCATGAATACTGTAAAATATTTCATTTTCTCGTTTTCCCTTCATTATGCGCATATCATTCTTTTTCCAAAAATATCTCAATCACTTTCCATGGTTATTGGTACCATAAAATTATTGAAAACCATAAATATTCCAATACTCCATGATACAACATTATTTTGGAATCCTATTACATAAACAATTATTCATTCCACCACATCGTTGTCATATTCAACATCGCCAATAGTGATCGCATGTGACTTCCCTTTGTCCTTTGCCTTAAGCGGTTGCTCATGTCGATCATCACTAACCCTTGGATTAGGGCATTTATTAGAATAATGCCCCATTTCCTTGCACTTGAAGCATTGAAGTGTTGGTGATGTGTTCTCTGCAATGTTTGCTTTATTCACATCATTAGAATCCCTTTTTCCATTACTTCGACACTCAGCTACTCGATGACCTTCTTTTCCACACTTAAAGCATTTTCTAGTCCCTTTAAGACAATCTCCACCATACTTCTTTCCACACTTTGTGCATAAGGAAACATTCATCTTCTTTTCACCATTATTCTGAGATTTCTCCTTGAATTACATCTTTCGTTTCTTGTCAAAACCATGAGATGGATATGTAACACCAACTTCCATTTCTACCTTGACAGCACAACGCACAATTTCTTCATAGCTACTGAAGTCTCTTATAGCTAATGCCCTTCGAAGACTTGGTTTTAAGCCACTGAAAAATCGATCAACTTTACTTTCAGGTTGGATAATAATGCCAGATGCATACCTTGCAAGTCTTGTAAAATTTTCTTCGTATATACCAACAGATTCATCATCCTTCTGCTTCAGTTCAAGAAACTCCTTTTCCATCTTTGTTCGAAGAATATGAGGGAAGTACTTACTGAAAAACAAGTTCTTGAACTCGTCCCATTCCATGGACTCAATTTCATCTCTTTGCCTCGTATTCTTGATAAGATTCCACCATTGATCAGCTTCACCTTCCAAACGATATACTGCTAAGATGACTTTATCATGTTCAGAACATTTAAGAACTGAAAATATCTTTTCAGTGGTACTGATCCATTGTTCACCAACAAGTGGATCGGTAGTCCCACTGAAAGAAGGTGGACGTTGCCTCATGAAGGACTCAATAGAATATTGTTCCCTTCTCTGCTCATTTGGAAGTCCAGAATGATTCATAGCTTGTGTAAGTATAGCAATAAGTTTTTTACTCCATCTCCCATAACATTTGTTTTTTCAGGAGGGCAATCATTGCATTGTCCATTGCAATGATCAACACGGTTCCTTCGGGTTCCATCCATCGTCTAAAACCCAAAAAGAATAGTGTGAGAGGCAAAAATCATGCTAGGGAAAACAACATAATAAAGGGGGAGTACCTTCAATATCCAACATCTTAGGTTTAATTCTATGATCGTTAGCGTAATTCTATTACTATAACCTATACGTATACTTATCCCTAGGGACATCCCTAGACATACCTTAGAAATATCTCTAGGGATCTCACTAATGTTTTCGCATCCTAGTTTCCAAAGGTTGACTAAACCTTTCCTCTGATACCAACTGTAGAGACCCGAAGCTTATCGTACATGGACATTACATTACATTTGCGGAATACTTAGTACATAACAAAAACACACACACAAGGATCGTAATAGTTTAGTGTCTTTGGAAACTCGGAGTATAATCTTCTAATCGTGGTGAAAGATCTTCAATATCTCCCATAAAGATCTTCTTTTTTTTTTCTACCTAAAACCTTTCTTTATATCCTGGGGAAAAGGAAACATAAAAGGGTGAGATCAAATGCTCAGTAAGGGTAAACAAAAGAAATATCAATCACATAATTTTCATAAGAACATAACATTTTTGGAAATCTTAACCTGCAAAAGAGAGCATAATTTCATAACATGGGATAAATCATAGTAGTGAAATGAAATCATAACTTAAAACATTACTCATTGTGGCATACACACATAATCATAGAGAATCATTTCTTGTTAGTCAAGACTCATTGCCAAGACTATCTTAGTGGACAAAGTCCCTTTCTGAATCGAGTAATCCTCGCTTCAGTCCTGTTTCACTGAACCGGTATAACCTACCATTCCATCCATGTCTATCTCATGAGATATAAAATCTTTACCCAATGCATTGGAGGGAGATATAGGTCCCACCCATCTCATAATGATACCATTCTTATGTGTGCCACAAAATCATAAATCATACATCATTGCATAACCCATGTAATAAAAATGGGATTCATAAACAACATGACATCATAAAACCATTCATATAAGATAAATGAATTCATGAACATAATTCCATCACAACATAGTCAAATCAATGTAAAAATATGGATAGAAACAGAACCCTTTATTATCTTAGATGGAAAATAATTTTGATAAAACACTTGAAATGAATTCTTGAGGAAAATATCCTTTCTTCTTCAAAATCAATTTCTTTTCACAAAACATCATACAATTTTAAAAGAAAGAGATTTTGTTAAAAATATTCATGAAATATTTTTGAGGAAGGTTCATGAAAATAAGGCTTTATAAAACCGTAAAAATCCGTTCGTGCCGTATAAGTTAAAAAAAACATTCTTCGTACTTTTGTCGGAAAAGTCAAAAAGTACCTCGTACGAAAAACGACAAAAGATTCCGTTCATTTCTTTTACTAAAAACTCACCGAAGGGTAAAAATGGATTTAAACAATTTTAGGTGGATAGAAATAATATTACATATCTATGAAACATGGATGTGGATGATAAAATACACCCCAGTAAATACTTACAAATAAACAATCTCGGATAAAAATGAGATTGTGATATTTCCCTTACCTTAGGTCCGACTTGCTTTGTAAGTGTCCGAACCTCCTGTATAATGATTTAAATCATGTTATTGACTTATTACAGAATCATATTCATTGTTATGATATCATATATGGTTCACTTATGACATTATATTACCCGTTCTTTTGTAAATTCCATGTTAAAGAAGCGTTTTGGGTAAAATCGTTTCATTTATTGTAGGTGTTTTGACTTTTTGTTCTTGACATCATTATTACTTATATCATGATTTACTAACTTCCAGAATATAAAATATGATTTATATATCATATATATTCAGTATATATATATATATATAATAGGTAGATAAATAAAATGAAAAACACCGTTCATGGAGACGGTAGTCCGTACGTACGCATGAACGCTGTTTTCCTTTCCTTATTGTCTTGAAATGGAAGTAAGTAGATGACATACATATGTATATATATATACATAAATCCAGTAGCTTTATAATGTCATATATTTCATTATTATTTCTTATATATACATTATAATCATTCTTAAATGGTTAACATGGAGAATGAATCTCATCACGTCGTGGAGACGGTATTCCGTACGTACGCACGAGCGATGATATCATTTCTATAAATATTGAATTGAATTGGAGTGGATTATACAATATATCAGAATCAATATGATGTTTTAATAACTATGTATAGTTATTCTTTACACCATTATACCCATCCATGTAATGTGGTGGTGGAAAATAGATTACACCACGGCGTGGAGACGGTATTCCGTACGTACGCACGCGCGGTGATTTCTTTTTCCGTAGGATGGATAGATGGTGAAATAGGGTTGTTTCATACTTATAATAACATATCAGTATATGAGTGATACTGATGTTATTACTTCATAATGAAACAACCTAAGAATAAGAAGTGGAAGAAGAAATAAAGATGAAAGAATTGGTAACGGTAATTACCTCTTCTTTGAAGTGCCTCTTTGAGACCTCCTCTTAGGGAAATAAAATTGGTCTTTGAGGAAGACCAGAACCTCTAGGATGTTTCTAGGGAAGTGGAGAAGAGATTATGGCAGGGTTTGGCCGAGCTTTAAGGCTCAAAGTTGTGTGAGGAGGAGGGGGAGGAGGTGCCCTTTTATAAGGGAGGAGAGGGGCACCTTAGGAATATCTCAAAATATTATTTTATATTAAAGTCAAAATCGGTTTATAATGGCTCCAAAGGGTCTTATTTCGAATCTAAGGTGGGGATGGGTCGAAATCCTATCAACCAATAAGATTTAGACAAGTTTAGGGTATTATTTTTACCTTATCAATTAGATTTAACTCTAAGTTAAATAATTTAACTTTTACCATGTCTTTTTGTTTTCTTTCACTATATGGTTAATAAACTTACTATAACATGCCAAACGAACCCAAAATTGTTTATTATTAATATATATATCCTTATCTAAGTCATTTGGCCGAACCTTCGATTTTTAGGAATAAAATAACAATTAATAATATAATATTTGATTTAAAAACTATTTTGTGTCAATTTTGACACTATTTGATATATGATTTTTGTGAAAGTCATAACAGAATTATATGTTCGAACCAAGTTGATTAAATCAACATTAATATATCATAGTAACCTAGAAAATTAGTGGAATTCATAAAAAGGCTTAAATTACATTTATTTTGGTGTTTATATTATCAATTATGTCAATATTTCATTAATAAGATAATTACTGCATCATCTTTGTGTCATAAATAAATTAAATAATTTGATGTCTAAAAATTAAAAATAAAATACCATCATGTAGGAAATCCTTTTAGATTTCTAATGAATATTTAAAATCGAATTTATCTTATGTATAACCCCATATTATAAATGATTTACTTATTAAACTTTGATTTTAACTATTTTAACCCTTCTTTAAATAAATTAATAATAAATGTCCTAATCTAATCCAAGTGGGCCTAAATGGTCATATTTTATTCCTAAGTTTGTTTTTGGTCTAATTACACTTGTCCAATAGAATTAGGACATGTGTTAGGGTAATATTAATATCATATTTACCCTTAGTTACCCAATTTACTATTAACCGCGGTAAAAAAAAGTAAAAAGTTACTATTCACCAAAAAATTATTTTCATCTCATTGAACCACATTTTAGTCCTTGATATTAACCGTGTCTCTCGGATTTTTGAAATTCCATTCACAGAAGCGGTAAAATTAAGTTTTATGCAAAATTCAGTTTTTAACCTACCACTTAGTGGTTTCACTATTCATCAAAAATTGAAAGTTTTCAGAAAAATACCAAAATTTCACCCTAGGCTAATTTCGATATTCTGAGTCCAAAAATGAAGTCCATTTTGAAAAATAAAATTTATAAAATTTCAAAAAGTGATTATTACTATTCATAGAGGCTAGTTTTAATAGCATATCATTGTTTAGTGAAACTCGGTATTGCGTATTACACACGCTATCAAGGAAGGTCGTGATTGCGTGTAATGAAAGGCAAGTCAAGGATGCGTGTTGTGCAAGCTCCTTTTGGTGTAACGTACAACACAAGACTTTAATAAAATTAAAAAGAATATTTTTTTATAAAATCTTGGGCTGTTACATGGAGAGTCTCATGTGGACATTTGTTTTCCTGAGACTTGATTTTCCACATGCATTTTGAATTTTCATATTATTTTGGATTTCAATTTAATGGAAATACTAGATTATGATTTGTTGGATATGGTGATAGTTCTTCGTCCTCATTGTCATCGATTCAGTTCTTGTAGGGGTTTTATTTGTTTTTTTTGGATGAAAATTAAAAATCAACCCAAGGAATATGGTATTCTTGTAGTTCTTGATAAACCATGTGGAAATAAAATGCTTGATACCAGAAATGTTCAAGGGAATATTTCATGATTAACTCATGGCCATCAACCATGTGGCCAAGTCAATCATAGTTCCACTTCCTAGTTAGTTTTTTAATTTATAATCATTATCACTTGGATTTACACGTATGATTAGGTTTTGGAAAAATATTTAAGGTTGGTCTTGTGGTGTGTTGGATTTGATTGACTAGATTTTGGTGAAGGATCTTGTTATTCTATTATTATGTGATTTGGGTGTTAAAAGAATATTTCACAAGAAAAATATATATTTGTTAAAATCGATCCTTAGTGATTGTTTGTAAAATGAGTTTTTTCATGATTTTTTGAAGTGGGGATTTAATTATAAACCCATTAATGTGTTTTAAATTATTTAAATTGTTGTGGAAATTTGAAAAAAATATGAGTTCTAAAAGGAGTGGGATCAAACTCTAAAAGAAGCGTGTGATTTTTTAAAGTAGTTTTTTTTGGGATTTTCAGTGGTTTTTCCCTTATGATGTTTTTGAAAACGGTGGATAATTTGAAAATTTCTAGAAATATTATTGATTTCATTTTTTATAAAATTAATATGTAATTATATATTTAAAATTAATTGGTTTTATTTTTGTATTAGATTTATAAATTTTATTTATTGACCAATTCATGTTTGGGCTTGTGGTTGAGATTGTAAAATTAATTTCATTCACTTTCTCAAATAATATAATGTGTTTTAAATGGATGAGTTTATCTTATAAGTGTGTTTTGTTTTGAGATAAGTTTTGAGAATATTTTATATGGAGTATAAGGGTTTAAAGAGGCATGTTATGAAAGAGTTGTGATTGATTTAATGAAATGTGTGACTACATTTGTCCCTTGTTTTATTCTAATAATTCATGATGTAGTTTTTTTGGAAATTCCCATGTAAGGATTTTTTTTATAATGATGTTTAAAGTAAGCCTCCCAAAAAATTGTAGTGTAAAGGGTTGGATGATTTTCATTGGGTGTATAACTTCAAATATTTTTATCACTTACCAGGATTTGAGTAGAGTGGAAGTTATTATTTTTTCCTCTTTATTAAATGTCTTTAATTTACCCAAGGAATTGTTTTATAGTTTCTCTGTTTGGGGGCCATAAAGGTCGAGTGGTTTAGGTCATATGCCTCGGATTGATAATTGGGCCTAATAGGATCAGTTTTACTAGAGACATATATATGGTCTATAGTTTTTGATTTCTGTTGTATTATTCTTGGATATATATAAAATTGATGAAGTGGTCACCATTTAATGTTTACTTTGGGTGTTTGGTTGTGTATATTTTAGATGAAGATCTATTTTGGGATTTATTATTGATTATTTTGGATTACTTTTGGCTTGAGGAAATCCATTTCTGATGTCTTTCTAAGGTACCATTTTGACCTCTTCTTATGTGTGGTGGTTCTTAAGAGAAATGTTCATTCCCATTTACTTTTTGAGCATTTTATATAGTATTTTACTGATTATAGCTTGTGTAGTGGTATAAACATGAGGTTTAGATGTTTTTTTTGGATATGGGAAAATCAAGGGTATGAACATGAAAAAATGGGGGTGTATTTCTGTTTCTAGTTAGACCATGGGTGTTGTTAAGCTATGTTTCCTTTCATAATCACAATGGGAAGGTATTTCATAGGTTTAGACCTAAAACAAAAGTATTTAACTTATGAATATTTGGTTATAAACTTTTTTTTTAATGATTCATTCTTCTATTTTTTATTCTCCTCGTTTTTAGGATACCATGGATTTGGGGATCCTATATTTTAATACCTCAATATGTTTCGTAATTTAGTGTACTAATTATGGATTTTGAGGAAATTTTAATAATTCTTTATCTGGTTTTTTAGTGAGATGATGTCATAGGATATTTGTGACTCCCTTTGGTGATGTTTGGGATTGTGTTTTCTTGGTAATGGGATCTCATTATGGTAAAAGGTAATTAGATATTCCCCTATAATAGAACAGTTGTAAATTTTGCGGAGACTTATGATAGATCTCTATATCTCGAGTGTTTCTAATTGGATGGTTATAAATTTGATCTTGGTTGAGGATATATCATCTTGTTTGAGGATCAAATTTTTTTTGAGTATTTTTTTGATTGTTGGTTTTTCCTTTAGAGATTAGTCTTAGACACCCTTGGTGTTTCACTTTACTTTGACCTCTACATTGAGATATGACTTTTTGGGGGGTAGAAAGTGGAATATTGGGGATCCTTTTAACACTAAAAAAGTCAATATTGAATTTATTATATACTATTTTATAATATTGAAGGTGTTTTTGAGTTTTTGAGATGTTTTTGGCTCAAAATTATAGAAAATATATAAATTTTCCTTATGCTCATGATTTTCATGCACACCTTAGGGTAAACAGTGTGGCTATACTTACAAAATTGACATGTTAGTTCATTTTTATTCTAGTCATGGAAGATTTTCGTGGGAAAAAAATAGTTTGATCCATACCATGAATAACATCAGATTAAATATGATAGACATTTTTTACATAAGGGCAATAGAGCAAGATTTTCCCACAGTTTGGTAAAATGTGTGATAATATTTTGAGATGGGGCTTTAATTTAATAGTTGTATTTTTCACAGTTGGAATTTTTTTCAAAATGATTAATGTACCTAGAAGTTTCCATACGTGCTGGGTTGGCCTCCACTTTATCTCTAAAATAGATGGTGTGTGGTTTTGAAAACCATGCAAAAAAAGCATGATATATACCTGATTATTTAATAATTATAATGTTACACAAATTAATTTTCAAATTTAAGGATTTGGAGAAATTTATTCCTTCCCTCACTCTCTCCTAACAATCCTTTAAAGGTGGGTTGTCGTCCCCTTTCTCCAGCATTATTTGTTTAGTTCTCTTCCTCCATTAAAGAGAGTCTCTTATAGAAATATACTTATCTTACATTGATATTATCTCTTATTTTTTCCCATGAACCCAAGAAAACAAGTGGATTGAAATTAGTGTAATGGTGGAATTAATATAGGGGATTGTTTTTGTTCGGGCCTGAGAAGGTCCTCTTCCAAATTGATTTACTGTTTTTCATCAAAGTTGACAACTTCTATATTTATTTTTAAATTGTTTTAACCCTTAGCATGGAACATGTTTCATGCTATGTTTTAGTAAAAATTCCCAAATGGAGATAAAAGTTTTAAATTGTTTTAATAATGGATTTCAAAATTATTTTTAGGATTTTATGTTTTTTATTAACATAAATTGGATTTAAAAAATAGTATTTGGGGTTCCTAAAAAGGTTTAATGTATTTAATATTATTTTTTCTTGAAATTTGTGTGTTAACCCTTTTGGATATCCTTTTTAAACTTTTGGATAGTGCTAAGATATTTCAAAGGTGGTATAATAGGAAAGGTAACATACTAAATGGGTATTATGAAAATTATTAAAAACAATTACCTTAATAGTGGATTGATATAGGACTGAAAATAGTGTAATTTTTCTAAGCATCCTAAGAACATTTAAAAAATTCCCATTTGGTCATTTATGGAATTTTTTTTAAGGAAAACCTTATGTGATCCCTTTTGTGTTTCTATTTTAGTTATTCCCTTTAATGAGTGGTGGTTCATGTATCTTGGAAGCTTGGTGATGATCTAAGATATTGTTTTATGTAAATGTGTTTTAGGTGAGTATATATTTATTTATAATTATTTTAATTGATACTTTTTGTTCATCATGTGTTTGATTTTTTTTCACCTCCTATATTTGATTCCACAAGTATCCAATGAATATATTAGGTGAACTATCAATGTGAAATCTCAATTACAGATTATACTTCCCAATGATGGATCAAGTTAGACTTAGTGAGTTGATGGGATGTTATAATGGTCTCTGAATGTAGTGGATGTTCCCAAGGTTTCTTTAGAGCCCATAATAATTATAAAACCTAGTTAGTTCTATAATATTATTGGGACATGAAAGGTTTATTAGTGCCAATAATGGCTCCCCATCTCTAGTTTAAGTCTTAAGTACAAAAGTCCAAGAGAGTTTCCCATAACATTTAGAACATATTTATGACCATTTTATGAGTTTTTTTTTATTTTCAAGTACTTTTATCCCATTTTTTATTATATGATTACATAAAATACTTTTATTGGTGGATTTATCATAACTTCTTGTTGATCCCATTGTGCCTATCAATAACTATTTCCCATTTCGGGTGATATTATGATACTTTTCCAAAATTTCATTGGAATTTGATTGAAGGGGTTAATTTATTAAAGAATGAAATGATGTATATTTTTTAAAAAGGGATTTCAGAATTTTTTTTGAATGAGAAAGAGAGGTAAATGGTTTCTATTTTTAAACTCTATGAATTGAGTTTTAGAGTTGTTTTTAGGCTAAAAAGAATAGTTCATTTTATAAATAAGTTTTTATATATTTTAAAAAACCACATCAATTTAAAATGATTATTTTTTTGGATTTTGAAGGATTATTTTAAAAATAAATTAGGGTTCAAATGAGATTTTTTTATGTTTAGATTTAAAATTGTGTTTTGAAAATAATGGTTCCTATGGGAAAAGGTGTTTTCTATGTGATTTTGTTTATTTAATAAAGTGTAGAAAAAGAAAATCTAAAGAGGAATCTTGTGATTTGATAGTTTTTTCTTGAAAATAATTTTGATAAATGTATAAATTTTTATGTATTTAAAACTATCATATATGGAATGTGATATGTAAGTGTCTGCATAGATTTTGTGGGTGGAGGCATACTTGTCTATATGGATCATTCACATTTACATGAGATGTTCTAGGTTTTATACCAGTTTAGCTATTCCTTTTAGGCTGGTGATGGTGGTGGGGATGTCGAATTAAGTTTTGGGGAGTGTGGAGGTGTTTGGTTTGTTTAGGTTAGGTTTTTTTGGGGTTATCGATGTATCAACCATTGAAACCACTATTTTTTATTAATATTAATTATATGTAGCATATTAGTTTTCTAATTGGATGATATTTTTTGTTTATATAAATGGATTGAATATTTTTTTTGATTATTTATCAATTTTATTATTTTTTATTATTTGTCTATTTTTTTACCATTGTAATAAAAGCTATGGATTGACCATTCTATAATATTGATACATGATCTGGACTTATGAGAACTAAAATTTTAGGGGAAAATATATCCCGAATGTTCTTCCATGATACATAGGTAGTAGTTACCATACCATATGAATCAGGAAAACCCTTCAAGCCAGTGATGGGCTGGCTTGGGTGTTGGTATAGGTGGCATATTGGGTTTGATCATTACATGTAATATCCATGAAAGAACATTTATTGTTGGGGGGGATCTTGTATATTTTTTTTATCTTTTTAAATTTTTCCTAAAATAAACATTACCAATTTTTAGGGTGTAGTGATTTTTGTTATATAATAACATAAATTCATACCAATATAAGGGAACGTGAAACATTTTATATGTTCACCTCTCAATTTTAGAATGATAATCCTGGGTGTGATATAAGTTTTTTCAAGATCACTGTACCCAAAAGAATAATTCAGTGAGTATGATATAACCCTGATACTAAATTTTTCATTTCTCTAAACTATTATTTAGTGGTTCTTATACTCAAAGGATCTCACACCTTATAATGATTAATAATTTAGATAAGAACAAATATATCATCCTCCTATAGAAAAGTATCAATTTGTTTTGATTTTTAGAGTTTTTATTCATATTATATTCATATATTGATTCAAGAATTCTCTTCTGTTTTCATGTACATAACTAATGGACTATCTCTAGTCACTATCTGCATAATTTTCATGAAATAGGTTCTTCCAAATATATGGAATTAACAATTTAGTCTATCTATCTTACTTGTGTGAAATTCATTTCCAACTCACTTGATCTTATTCAAAATATTATCTCTTGAATTCTATAGGGTTCATTAATGAGCTTATTCACTCATTTATCTATCTCTCATAGTTATTAATCTTCAGTGAATATATATTTTCATAGATACACATGAAAAATACCCCATGAATATTCTAATTGTTTTTTGATTTACTCTCTTAATAAGTGTTAGAGATAATTTGATTTTGATTTCAATAAATATAAAAGTCCTTATTACCCATGATAATAAAACTACAACACCCTTCTCTCTCCACTTGTAATAACTAAAGTGAATGATACATAGAAACATATTGTATATTTATAGTTAATATAATATAATCATGGATTTTGTTATTACGATACCAATATTTTGATGATATTTCTATTCATACATCTTTTTGAAAATTTTCACCAGTATAGGTGTTTCCCTTCTTCTAGCATGCATCATGAATTTTATTCAATATTTTTTATTCATAAAAAATATATTTAGGATAAACTGAGTTAAAATGTTTTGAATAATAAAATTCACTATGTGTAAGTTTTCTAACAAATAGAAATATCTTATGGGATCATTTTATTACATGAGATCTAGATTTCATGACCCAAATTAAATATCTTACATATAACTGATTTTCTTTCTTGGAATGTATCAAATAGGCTTAGAATATCATAAATATAACATAAATATCTTACACATAATAAAAATATCAAATTTTCTAGCCCAAGCATCTTATGTGGGTAGATATATCTTATTAATATAATATCTTACATAAAAATATACTATACTTATTCATTTTTCCTTCATGAAATCTAATGAAAAATATTAAGGAAATATGATTTGAGATTTATTCCAAACACCTTAAAAATGATTCCAACCAACATAAAATGTTCAAAAAGCATTAATTAACCTAAATATTTATGATTCAATATTATTTATTAATTGATAATGAACATAAGCATAATACTCATACCCACATAAACCTTTTCCAATATTTGTTCTTTATAAGAACACCACATTCTGATGGAACTTCCTTAACATCAAATCATTGAATCTTCTTCTCACACCTTCAACAACACCCATGATTATATTTTCCTCCAAATTTCCATAAAATAAGTCATGGTCTCAAAAAAAATTCATGGAAATATAATTTTTATCCATTCCTATAGTTTTGTGATACTTTTAAACCACTAGATCTTATTTATTGTGATTAATGTAATTTGAATCATTGTAATAAAATTACTATTCAATCCAGGGTATTGGATTTGAGGTATTACACAAGGCTCTCATTCCATATACTGTACCCCTCTTCTATAGTTAGGAAGAAATTATTATTATTTATTCTTATCTAATAAAATTTCTTATTCATTATGTATCCTTCTATAAGGGAGTTTCTAATCATTCCTTTGATATTTCATCTTTTCCATTGAATGAAACTTTCAATATTGTATCTTGTGACTAAATTAAAGGTAAGAAATTGTGTCAAAGTCCATCTGCATATAGAAAATTAGTATCCTTTAATTCATACATAGATTATAATCTCTTAACACACTATTTATTATTTAGAGATCTATAATTTTAAAACCAAACCATTCCATCAACTCTTTATTTCACATTCTTGGGAGAATTAATTTTACCCATTATGTAGAATGATAGTCCACTATCAAGAATCTAATTTATTTTTTTATTCATACCTTTAAATTCAAATTCAGTAAGAAAACATTATTCCTTAATTTTTAGCTTCATTTATTTACATGAAACTCTTGAATGATTTGATTAACATGTCAATCTCTTCTCATTTTCATCATCATAAGAAATCAAGTCATATTCAACATCCTTAAATGGGTAATTTCCTTTATCAGAGGAATTTAATTGGATTGAATTGAATCCATACCATATAAAAAATTCACACTTCTATTCCTACATTAAATAATTTTTTAACAAAGTTAGATAAATTGAACTAATATATATTGAATGAATATATATTTTTAAAGGAAGGATATATTTTTATTCTCTTTTAATGACTTCAAATTACATTTAATTCCAATAAAATTTCAGTTTGAGCATAATAAAACAATTTATGGCCTATGTAGCCTAAAAAGTATTACTTTATTAGATGGAATATCTTATTGATTTATTTTTCATCATACATCATATAATTAATAAAATATCCTTAATTTTTTAAATTTCTCTATTATTATGAAGTTTCTCTTTTATTTATCTTCGATTTTCTATTTATAATATATATCATTTGAATATACCACATTGTTTATGGATTCTATGTTTTTTCAATTGATTGAAATTTGTTTCAATGGTGATAAATGATATAAGAATATCTCATTATAGTCATTATGATAATATAGTTCCAAAGTTAACGGAGCTTGTATAATATCCTAAAGAATTTATAATTCAAGCCTTATATTGATTAATGAGATAATAATATCTCATTATAGTCAATATGATAAAGTAGTTTCAAAGTTAATGTATATTTGATAATTTCCTCAAGTGTTGATAATTCAAGAAACCTCATTTGAAGACGTTGAGTTTCAAGGAGATTCTTGAAGAATTGTAATGGATTGAAGGTGATGCTTGTAGAATTTTTAGGGATTCATTTGATGACATATGATTTATTTGTATAATAATTATCTTCATAAAATATGATGATTCTTAGATATTTTTTTTATCCCCAAAAATCATAAGTATGTTGTAAAACTTGTGATGCTAGACTAATAAAAAAAGGGGAGAAGAAGTGCAGATAATTATATCGAGAATCTGGTTAGAAGAAAATAGGTGATTCCAATCATATTTATGTCTGATTATAAAGATATATATTACTATAAGACAAGGAAGATACAATACTTTCCTTGGAAAATCAGACTATTCTAATTCTAATCCATCAAAGGTTAAATATCATGAAATATGGGGTTCATGATGAAATAAACTGAGTGGTTTTGGAATGAAGTGAATTTTGGTATAAGTTTGTTGAATATTTAATGATTTTTTAGTTTTTGTTTGTTGAAAAAGTCACATGACTCCAAATTGGTATGGTTAATGTTGTCGAAGCATATTTTTATTGAGGAATTGTTTCCTAGTGTTTTCAAAATTTTTGGGGCTCAAAATTAGGAGTTTGATTTATTTAAAAGGAAGGTTTTACACAAACAAGTCAATAAAAAATAGTTTTTGGATTACATTGGAGGTACACCAAATCATGAAGGAAAACCAGTAGAGGAATATTTCTTTATAGAAGTACAATACGGACCACAAATAGTGCTATGTGGACCACATAAGGAAAATGGTTCATTGGAGGCTAGAATTTTTTGGGAGACTCATTGTATTTGAGTGGTTAAATGTTTATTAGAGGCATGTTTTTTGCGGAATTTATGGGTTATTTAGGCTACTGCAAAGGGTAATTGTTTTTAGAAGACATTAGCTGCCGCAATGGAGAAATACTCAATGCAGACAATATAAAAGTTTATGGTAAAGGATGTACTGAATCGATTCTTTATAGAAATAATATTATAATTTTTTTGAATATATTTTTATATATATTGACTCATAATTAGATCATTTAGAGTTTGGAATTTTATTAGAAGAGATCATCGCTACTCATAGAATTTAGGTAAATCTGAAAAATTCCTGAGGGAGAATTCTGCGAAGGAGATGAAGTTCACGCGGAAGAATTCCCCAATGGATAATAATTTTTAGAGAAAAGATTCCATAATGGAGGATGTTTTCCATTGAAGGAGTTTATAGGGCATGATAGGTCATAAAGAAAAAGGGGTCACGAAACATCAATTGTTTGTGGAGGCATCATCCATCTGTGAAGAAGATGCAGTCTGTGGATGGGAAGGAAATTCATTAAAGGTTAATTTTTTCATTAAAGGGAAGGATTTCCATGAAGAACTACCCCATGCAGCGAAATGAAATTTTCATAGGATACATGAATGTTATCATAGGATAAAAACTATGTACATTTGATAGGTACTTATACCATCATTTTACTTTGTGAAGTAGATGACCCGTGGACACTCGACACATGTTAAGTTCACAAACTTGTAATGATTCTCGAATAATGGTTCTGTGAACCAGTTCTTGGGAATAATACCCCCACTATGTTTTTCAAATGTAAAAATTTGTGTATTCCCATGTGATACAGAACATAAATAGAAGATAAAACACATATAATTTTGTGTGTGTGTAGAATAACTAGACATACACGTAAGATCATATTTGAAAAAGGAAGAAGATAAGTAAACTGATACAATCATGTTTTAATATTTAGTGTATATGAAAGAGAATATGACAACACTACTTAATTTCATATTATTATTTTTCAAATATATATATAATGTTCCCTCTTAAATAATGTTTATTATTTATAGAAGATTTATTGTGATGATGATGTGTTGAGATGATCAATATTATTTTAAAAATAATAAAGGATATTTGTGATTATAACATTTTTGGAAGAAGGTGATTTAGTGTTTTTGGTTTTTCATTGAAGAAATAAGAGAGATCAATATACAACTATACATTATTTCATATATTTGAGTTTCATTGATTTAACAGAGAAGAGGAAGTTGCTGGCCAAATTAATATCAGTTGGTCATTACATAGTTATAGATAATATATTTCATATATCTAAAAAACTCATATTATTGTGAATAAAAGAAGAAGAAGATAGTAAAACTATTAGGTTTAATACTGGGAATAGATAAAAAGAGTTTATTTTATACTTTTGTGCAAGTGAAAAAGTGAAGAAGAAATCTATGGATGAACAAATAAGAACTGTGACATTCGACAGGACTCAACGAGTGGAGGAATTTTTTGGTGTTACAAACCCTCATCAATAATGAGATGACTATATTGAGAGTTTGTATAAAGATCCATCCAAGTGCTGTAAAACATGAACTATTGTATTAGTTACATAGTTTTGGAAGAGAGTAATGGATTTTCCTACTCATTTTATTCCACAGAAAAGGATTTTATTTCTAGTGGATTGTATTTTACATGATTATTTCTACAAGATACAAAGGATGTAGATACTCTTGTTGAGTAGAAAACCTTATAAAATATCATTTTTTATATTTACTTCTTTCATATACTTGCATGCGACATGGAATATATAATAGTATAATCATGATCCTAATAGGTCTAAGAGGTAGATGGATAAACATTGGTAATTGTATTAAAAAGTACCCAATACTGATTCACCCCCCTAAATGTTAGGCATACCCCAAACTGGTCCTTTCATTATAGTATTTAATGTTTTATTAATTAATCTAAGATAAATTTAACATAAAATAATGTGACTTTGACCACAAAAAACATTATATAATTTTATTGTTCCTTATTCGAAACTTTTCTTAAATACTTCATCTAATAAACTTTTAAAATATATTTTTTTCATTGAGAAATATAATTTTATTTTAGAATAAATTTTCTTTCTAAAATTAAAACCGTTATTTCTATTTTTCATTCGTACTAGTTTTCTTTTTGATGGAATTATTAAGATAATAATTAACTATACTATTTTCTTCCAAATTTAACCCATATTTCACTACTTCTTCATAATTTTTCACAGGGATCAATTTTTTCATTGTTATAATCAATATAACATAATAAATCTTTCAAAAATATTCCAATATTCTTGTTCTTATTACTTTGATAGTCAAGAACATCAAGAGCCCCTTACAATTCTATTTTGAGATCAATATCTCCCTTTGGTTGATCATCCTCATTCACTATAGATTTTGATTTATTAATTTTAGATGTTGTTTCATATTATATATAATGACCTAGGATTTTCATATATGGATATTACATATTTTTAGATGAATATGGAATAAATTACACAAACACATGCATAAAGACCATAATATTTTTGTTTATTTGGTTATTAGGTACACACTCTTCTAATTTCATGATGAATATTCAATATCTACAATAAATATCTCACCCTTCACTACACTCCAAAAACATGCCCTACCTTATAACCATTCATCATAACATGGGGAAAATTAACATAATAATGGATGAGTTTCAATGCTCACTAAAGAAAATAAATTGAGATATCAGTGATCAAATAAGAATTTAATGAGCATAAGGGTTTGAGAACGTGATCATAACATTTAAAAAACACAAGATTTATATCAAAGATAATACTCTTGATTCATGGAATAACAATTTATAGTTCATAATACATGAATCATAAGGAGATAAAAACCAACTTACATGGGAGAAAAAAATTGGCTTAATAAATATAATGGTCGAACATAGATAATAATAGAAAACCATATCCATAGTAGTCAAAGACTATTTCCAAAACTATCATAGTGAAATGAGTTCACTCCCCAATCCACAATTTTAGTCAAGGTTCACTCCCAAAACCATCATAGAAAATAAATTCCATTACTCAACTAGATTCACTCCCCATTCGAGTCACATCTATCTCATGAGATATAAATCTCTACCCAAGGAACATGATGAAGATATAAGTCCCACCCAATACATATGGAAAATCATAAATATGTGTTTCAAAAGATATTAAAACATTAATCCAATAAAAAACCATGAAATGAGATGGGTTTCATGAATATTTCATTATATCACAACCCATTATAAAGAGATAGGTTTTATAATCATTTAATCATTTCACCATAACACAACCCTTGAAAATAATTGGGTTTCATAATAATTTTATCATGGTATAATCCCTGGAAAATAAAAAGGTTTTAAAAACATCATTCAATCACAAACGTCAAACATTCAAAGAAATAATAAGATTTTTATACTTGGATCCTATACCTAGTAAATGATAAATAGCCTCAAAGGATATTATCATATATAGAAAATTATTTTTAATGAACACTTGGATCATTTATTGATGAAAATAATTTATTTAAATTGGATTTTTAAAATTAAAAATTAAAAAATTCTTTTAGAAATCCTTTTATTTGAAACTGATCTTAGAAACATAAAAAGGATGTTTTAAAAATTAATTAAACCATTTTTTGATGAAAATATACTTTCAACATTAATTTTTTAAAAAAATAATACATTTTAAAAACCATTTAATTGAAAAAAACATAAAAATTTATGAAGGTAGATTAAAATAAAACAAATTGTCTTGGTAGCTGAAAATTTCATTTATACTGTACAAATTAATGTAAATATTCCATTTAAATTCTTGGTAAAATCCAAATAGTCATTATTTGGAAAACACCCACAATATTCCTTTCAAATAAAAATCTAAATTGAAATACATGGGTTAAAATTTCTTTAAGAACTCATTTAATAATGTTAAAAAATATAATTTCTTAGAAAACATGGTTTCAAATGAAAATGGTTTTAGATAGAAGAGAGAAGTAAAGATAGTTTTTGGAAAAAAATTTATTTTTTACTCTTGATTCCATAAAGAGAGTTAAATGATGGAATCAATGTATTCTCATGAAATAACCATATGAGAATAAAATTCAATATTTTCTTGAGTGATTGATCACAATATTTCATCATTGGATGCATAATCATAAAAAATCTTGATTAAAGATGAGATTGTATTATAGAAATCTTACCACATTGTTATATTTAAATCGCAAGACCCATGAAAGAATAACATTAAATGAAACTTATTATATCATGAGAAAAAATAAATTAATGATTTTATATTTCCAGGGGTCTGTATAGGAGCCTTATAAAATATGATATGTGAATAACATAATATATGTCTCAAAAAAATGAAAATTTAGAAAAAAACCAATTACTGCATTGGTCAATTTTTATAATAAATCACATGACTGAGAAATAGAAAAAAGGATATGTAAATCCCAATAATTTTCAATATAATAATCCTAAAATACTAATAAGGATAATTTATATATACAATTTTCTATCAAATTTTTATTTCTTTTCATTAAATTACATGATAATGCACCGGTATGTGTCTAATTTTTAAGGAAAAATAGCTTCACAGGTTTCCAAGGAAGAAAGTTAGAAAAGTTGAAAAACAGGACAAGTACACATCTTGATCTACCTGTACAAGTTATGTACCTGAAGATGATAACATTCCCCAGGACGGAAATCCAAGCCATTACCATTCCATGAAGCTTGACCAAAAAATCTGCTACACACCATGAATGATCCTCTCACATCATGATGAAATTAAAATACCGAGACAAGAAATCTGAAGAGAATCTATGGAAAAAGAAGATAGAGATGAGTTACACATCCTGAATGACCCTATCACGTCGTGTACCTGGTGAAACCTATTAAATTCACAAGAGACCCATGCGCCACACTTGAGGACCAAAATTTTCACAAACTAACATAGATCAAGGCTAAATATTGTGTACCATTGGTACACATCATGAAAAAATAATCTTATATAATAAATGTAGAAGCAAATCATTTCAGACAATTCACAGACGTGCTTCTCTCCCCCTTTTATATCCATTTTTAATTGTTTCTCCCTTTACCCTCTCAAGCTCGAAAACTCTTAGTATTTTTGTATTTTTATTAATCCAAGAGCTATGGATCCTCCATTGTTTATCCCATTAAATTTAAGCCATCACATTTATATTCAATCTCCATTTCTCTTTCTCAAATTAATATATTATTTATAACTATGATTTACATAGTTTTTTGATAAAACACAGTTTTATTTAATATTTTATAGATAATAAATTAATATAATTACCTCACATTGTGATAAATATGATTATTTATAGAATATTTTAGATTATATCATTTTTTGGAAATGTGATTGAAATTTCAGTTTTACCCTTTTAATGTCACCTATAGTATTTTAGGCATAAATTTTTTTATGCAAATTATTTTGAATTAAAATTTTTAACTGTGTTCCTAACATAAAGGGATACAAATTCTATTCAGGAAATGGGTGCTGGATCATGAATTTGAGTGGTCTAAATGGGCCATGATGTCAAAGATATAATGGATTCACCAGATTGGGTATTACTTCGGTTTTGGGGTCGTATCTTCTTCATCCTTGATTGGGTTGGAATCAAATTTGGATGGATTATATAAGGCCCAATTACTCAAAATTTAAAACGACTATAAGTATAAATAATTCATGCGGCTTAGAGGTCAAAGATGTATTGAAATTGGGATTGAAATATTTTTCTGAATTTTACTTTAACACTTAAAAATATATTTGTAACCCTATCCCTCCCAAACAGTATTTGGATGATATTTTCAGGCTTTAGGATGGATTTTATAGGATTTGGGAAGGTGTGGCCAAATCTTTGTATCTTGGGAGCATCTAAAACCTATTGTATGTACTAAGGACTTGGAAAAAGAACTCTTTCAAGAAGGCTCTCCTCTCCCACCTCCACTTTGTGTTTCTTTGTTTTTATGCTTGTAAGGTGAAATTTTTCAATAAATATTATGTATTTTTCAATTTTAATATTTATATTTGTCTTCTTGGTTCCGAAATATAAGAGTGGATAAGAGATTTTATTTTCCTCTTTCAATCCATTTCATATGAAAAACGTCTCAACGATGACAACTCCACCCATGGAAGAGTGATTTCATTCATAGATGATCTAATCCCAAATACATTCATTTAATTATCCTGAATCCATAAAGATAATGTAATTGATAAATTGGGATCAATTAATTATGTTTTGATTTCTATATTATTCGATCTAATTTCACATGACCATGCAGGTATGCTTGTGTAAATCGTGTAAGTGAAACCTTAATCACAAAATCTAATCAACTTCATATAGAATTGTAAGGTTCAAGTCTCATAAAAAAACACAATTCATTATCACATCTAGGGAGGAGATTCTTCCCTAACTGATCATTGACCATAATTTTGTATTTGGATCAAAATCAAAAAAGGGTGATGTGATTGGAAGTCCCAAAGTTGAGATAAGGCTAATTTTTTCAATATTTAAGTTCGTGTTAATTTTCATAGTGTTTGATGGATGAATAGGTTAGGGGATCATAATTGATATAATTATAATAATTTGGGATAATGATAAATGAACAATGAAGGGGTAGATTAGATCGACTACATCTTCTCTTATAATTGTTTTTAATGAAATGGTGTCATTGATTGTTCATTCTTTTTTATTGTTTATTCTATTTTATGAAAGTCACTAAACCAAACCCACCCATCATGTGTTTCATTTTTTTTCAATTATTTTCTCATTTCATTAAATCTTATTAATGGTTGTTTAATTCACTTCCTCTTTAAGAGAATGACCTATATCAGCCACTATTCTGCACTTAGTAAAATCACAAATATTTATTGAGAGCATGCATGAAAATGATCATCAAATTTGCACCATTGCTGAGGAGGAAATTAATTTATTCAAACAATTAGAGGTATTTATTTTATTTTTCATTTTATTATTTTATTCTTCTCATTCTTTCTTCTTTTCCATTTCTCAAGTTTATTTGTCTCTTCTTTTATTTTCATAAGGCCAACTCAAACAACTTTTCTTTTTATTATAGTCCACTTTTCCTCTTTTCATATTTATTTGATTTATGAAAAGAATGAAAACTAAATATATCTTAGATCATGACCCTATGATTGAACATTTCATTTCAGATAGAATCATATACTCATAATCTACATGATCTTTCAATATTCATCTATTTGTGGAATTCCTCTATTCTGGTATCAATAAAATGGGAAATAATTTTGAATAAAACATAAAACTAGAACCAATGGATAAAATCAATAATAATTCACATAAAAGAACCATTTGAGAATTGGATACACTAGATATTAACAATCAACCAAATTTTACACCATACACAAATTTCAAATCAGACATTGAACTAAAATCTGGGTTAATACACCTTCTTCCAAATTTCATGGATTCTATGGTGAGGATCCCAAAAAACATTTAATAGAATTTAATGTGGTTTTATAAACCTTAAAACTATGAAATGCATATGAGGATAAAATAAAACTAAGACCATTACCATTCTATATTTATGGTACTACAAAAATTGGAAGTTTTACATACAACCTGAAGATGTAAAATGTTGTAATGATTTGAAATGTATTTTCTTACAGATAGTTTTTCTAGCATCAAGGACCACTTCCAATCGAAAATAGATATCATGTTTCCAGAAATCACAAGGGGAGTTAAGGTATGAGTTCTGAGAGAAATTCAAGAAGTTGTGCGCAAGATGACCACATCACCAAATCTGTGAGAAACTACTAATTCAACACTTATATGAAGGACTCACAAATATAGAGAGAAGTAGGGTGGATGTTGTAGATGTAGGGGGCATTCGTCGAAAAAATAAAATTTGTTTTACATGCATTGATTGATAAAATGGCACAAAACGCCCAACAAGTTAGAGATCGAGGTACACCACGTGTTAGAGAAGTACACCAGAAAAGCAATTCCTCTCTTAAAAATAATTTTATTGATACTAAGTTGGAATAATTGACCCCTATGGTGAGGCATATTTCTTTGGATCAAAATACCTCTGAATCGACTCTTATGAGGAATGAGGTATTTTCACTTAAACAGACAACCCAAATGAGTATTTCCCTCCAATTAAAAGAGTCAGGGGATTTTGCAGTAGTATTTTCTGGGAGACCATTTAGTAACAACAACAAAAACATCCCCATAAAAAGTATGTTTCTTTTATATCAACACACAACCAAGGGTGGAAGGATAAATAGGACATGAGGTATGGCTCTAGACAACAACAGAGGCCTCCTTTACTACAAAACCTCTAACATCATCCACCTTACCAATTGGATTTCCAACAACACCAAAAGAATATTTGAATCCCAAGAATCAATAATCCAACAACAAGGGAATCCCCTACCCATGGTAGATTGTAACATGGATATCCTTTTGAAACAAATGGTTATTAATAAACAGAATGGGATGAAGAGTCAAGGTTTAGAGTTGAGAAATTAAAAGTCTCAAATGAGACAGATTTCCACTACCCTCCGTAAACTGGTAAGTAAAAATTCTGGAAATCAACCTTCCAAACATACTCCAAATTCCAATGGGAATATCAGTGCCATCACATTGAGAAGTGGGAAGAAAACAACTGATACATCTACATCTGTCATTCCACCAGGATTCACCTCAACTATATAGAATCTCCATTCTATACCAGCTGAAGAGAAACCAAATGAGAATGGAAAAAGTAAGAAATATATTGATGATGTTCATCATAGACCACATCCCCTTCCAAATACAGTTGTTCAAAACAAAAATATAGCTAAAGCAGTGATTCAAAAATAGGTTTTGGACAAATTCAATCATGTGGAGACCAAAATACCTTTACATGAAGTCATCAAGAAAATCCCAAAGAATGTGAAATTATTAAAAGAACTTGGTACCAATCAACATCGGCTCAAGGGAAATGAGGGGATAAATCGTGGAGATAAAGGGTAACCACCCATTACACCAACTCTAGTAATGCCAACAAAGTGAAACGATCTTGGGACATTCACCACCCCATTCACCTTAGGAAAGTTACACTTTTATGATGCTTTATGTGATTTGGAAGCTTTCATAAATGTGATTCCTCACTCTCTATTCTCTTATTTACAAGTTTGGGAGTTGAGTTCGATGAGAGTAGTGGTGCAGTTGACAAAAATAGCTATGGAATAACCAGTAGGAGTCTTTGAGGTTGTACTTATTTGGTTAAGATACATGATCGTTCTAGTAAATTTATATGTGCTTAACATTTAGGATGATCAAGTAAGTTCTCATGATACCATTATCTTAGGTATGACCTTCCTGAAAACTACAAAAACAATCATAAATGTCTATGATGGTGCAAATTCCATGGAGTTTGGTGACGATGTTTTGATATTTAATGTTATGGACTCCATGAAGTGCCCCTTAGATGACCACTCTAATTTTATTATCTCCAAATTTAAACCCCAAAATAAAAACCCCATTTAATTTTGTTGTCTTATTCTAAGGGAGATTATGATAATTTGATCAATTTTGATGTCTAATATCACTTCCAAACTAGTTTCTAATGCACAAACCTCTCTTAGATTGGATTTTGAAATGGATTCATATTATGATTTTGATCTTGTAAACTCTGATTATGACATGGTTTTTGAGTATGATGATGTACTTCAGGATTTATTCATTCATTTTGATAGTGTATATTCTAATACTGATGTTCATTGTACACATATTTTAGTTCCTTCAGTGTCTCCATCCATACTACACCCCCTTCATTGGAACTCAATACATTTCCACCTAATTTAAAATACTCATACTTATTATGTGGTGAGAAATTACATGTTATAATTTCTAATAATCACTCTTCTGAACATGAAGAAAATATTTTGAATCAATTTACGGAGAAAATTAGGGCAATTTGGCTGACCTTGGATGACATATCGGGTATTATCCCCTGTATATTCATGTATATGATTATTTTACCGGATGGGGATAAACTGTTTTGGTAGCCACAAAGGAGACTGAATCCAACTCTTATAGATGTTGTTAAAAAAGAAGTGGAAAATTAGTCAAGGTAGGTATAATCTATCCCATTTCAGCTTCCTAGTGGGTGAGTTATGATAGCCCTGCTCTTTATTACACACTTAAACATGATTTATTACATAAAAATCACTTGATACAACATAGAATATTGAGAGGTATAGTGTATTTT
This sequence comes from Viscum album, assembly GCA_963277665.1. NCBI lineage: Eukaryota > Viridiplantae > Streptophyta > Magnoliopsida > Santalales > Viscaceae > Viscum > Viscum album. Next base: position 1,775,440,405 of record OY728153.1, on the reverse strand, counting down.
GGGATTAGGATCATTGCATAACAACTTAAAACATAAAACACACAACATCTTTAATGAAAACATCCTTTATATGACCAATACATTCCCACATACTTATCATTGCAAAGGATAACCTGAAGACATGCGTAAGAAAAGGGTGAGCTATAAATACCAGTAAAAGAATAAACATGGAATAACATGAGGAAGACAATAATAGTTAGAAAATAGGCATATGAATATAGCAATAGAGAAACATGAACATAAATGCATGATAATTCATGATAATCATAACATGGAAAAGTGGCAACAACACTTAACATGGAATTAGCATGATCCAAGACTCATTCCACATGGAGCATGAGAAAACCCTCATTGCACATGAAGCATGAGTAAATATTTGCTGAAATTGAATTATCACATGTAAACACCCATATCACATTATTTTTCATGATACTATACTTTACCCAATGAATTAGGGCGCTATTAGGGCGCACCCTTCTTAAATATTTCATTTCATGCTTAAGTGTTCCACATGGATCATGAAACATGGATTCATAAAACATCATCATTTATTCCATGATAAAGGAATGTGGAATTCATACATGAAACTTTATAATCAATATGTAAATGTGAATAATGGTGAATACCCTTTATTGAGAAATGGGCTTGGTATTCCCTACACAATGACATTGGCTTGGAAAATCAGTGCAATTTCGGCAGTGTAACAACATGATGTAAGAATTCATAAAAATGGTTGATGAGAGAGAAAGGGGTGTCTCATCACATTTACATAAAATTGACAGTATGGGGGTCATAAATAAACATTTCCCAACAAACGTAATGTAATTTAGATTCATAATAGAAAATAATTATATGGATGTAAAAGAAGAGAGAGAAATCCCTCACAGAATTTTGGCATGGTAACGAGTGTACATGGGAGGAATTAATGAGAGATAAAGGGTTATCCCATCATCCAAACCTAAAAAGGGCAGTATGGGGGAGGTAGTAAATCATACCCCATCATTTTTTAATTCAAATGAAATGGGAAAAACAACTTACTGAAAATTGGACAAAAATGAGAAAAGAAGAAAAAACCCTTACTAGGATGTGTGATCCCGAAGGCTTGGGAGAGGCTTGAGAGAGGATTCTTGGTAGCTTGGGGCTCCTTTTGAGGATTCTAGAGAGATGAGGGCAGAGGTTGGACGAACTCCAAAGGCTTTTTTTGAATAGTGAGTGGGATATTGGGTGGGATTATATAAGAAACAAGAAGTAATTATTTATTATTTAGGTTTGGGACACCTCATATTAATCTAATAAAAACCACAAAGAAGGCCAGGGTTTTTGCCCATGGTTTTTACCAAAGGGGATTGGAAAATAATATTTTATTTGTCCAAAGTACAAAATTTTTAAAATAATAGGGTTGCTTATGTGGAGGTGAGTCACACTCTCAAGGAAAACAATTTAAAAAGACAAAATGTTTTATAAGTCATGGATGGTTCACTAAGGAATCATAAATTTAATCAAACAAATAAAAAATAACAATATTTTAAGGGTAAAACATATATTTTCCGGAAATATCATTTACAGTATTTTATTACATCATTTTTGTGTCATTATGATGTCATAAAACACATTATATATTTAATCGGTATTTAATTTTTACCCAAAAATTAGAGTGTCTCAGAAAATTATGAAACATTCACCATTAGATAATTTCGATGTCCTGATTCCAAAAATAATATTCATTTTATATAAATAAATTTCTAAATATGTGAATTTTTACTTTTAAAATAAAAACCGACATTTAACCAAAATTCATGGGTTTTGACAAAAATAGCTTTCAAACATTAATAAAAATTACAGTTTCATGCATAAAATTATATGATAATTTTCATTTAATAAAAATTAATTTAATAATAATAATAATATTTCATTAAAATATTATTTAATTCAAAAATCCATTAATTCATCAAAACAGATTTCTTAGTTGAATATTAACTAAAAATACTATTTTCTTCTTTAAAAAATATTTACAAAGTAACAATACAATGAATAAACATTATTTATACAAAAATAATGTACATAGTTATAGTGCTAGGGTCTTATTACATAATCCCTTGTAACACCTGAATAAGACCGAAGGTTACAGTGTATGATTGTGAAAGACTCTTGGGGTGGCTCGGATAACATCGCTCGGGTGGTAATCTCTATTAACTTCTACCTCTCCCATAATCAGTTCCGCTCAAGCTTAACGTGTTAAATCTCAGCTTGGGACTTGTCAGGAGCGAAGCCCAATGATGCCACCTCCTTTCTGAACTTCGACAAATGGTCTTCGTATGGGGATAATCTACTGGATGAGGCCATAACTTTCTTTGTCTGAGTTAATTGGATTTGTTAAAGCCCTATATTTATACTAACCATCTATTCACTATTCAATGACTACATTAGCAATGGTAACAATTCTTAAACATATTTTAAATTCCAGAAAAATTAAACCAATGAAGTTCACATTTTATATAACCATAAAAAGACATTTAATTAGATCAAGAAGAATTTTCATTAATGAAAGTTTGGGTCGTTAAAATCTTCCCCCCTTTAAGAAATATTACCCTCAAAATTTCATTTTACATTCTAAGCCTTAAATAATTGTGGGTACATTTCTTTCATTTGTTCGACGACATCTTCATTCTTTCCCATTATCATTGCCTTCATCTAGAAAGGGTTCATTCATCGCAATGGTACCTCATGATATTTTCAAAATCATATACTTCTTTATCCCAAAAACACCTCATGCGTCTTGTTTTATATCAATGGAAGCATCAATATGTCATTAAAAATATATTTCTTATATATAATTTTGAACTATATTCCATAACCTGTTTTTTATAAATACATCTTACTGATTCATCTTCAAATATTTTAAAATAGTTCTCTAGTAAATTAGTTTTTATATTTCCCTAGAGAAAAAATATATAATTTGATACATATAGGTAGCCCTAAGGTATCATTATTTTGCATCATCTATATAATATTTTAGGGCTTTAAAATTTTCAAATAAATAGAAGAATTTGAAAAGACCCGGATGTTACTTCCCATTATTATCATGGTAAGAAAGTTGAGAGCACAATATTTCCCAATAGACTTTACTTGATCCTTGAAAGAATATTACAATGGTAGAGGTGTTGGATGCCTATTAATTTTGATTGTAGGTAGCATGGATATTTGAAAATGTTTCAAAGCCATTTGAGCATGACTTCAGGATGATCTTTCAAAGTAATTCTTCAGGAAGAGAGAAGAGTTGTTCGAGATCTTCCTACTTCCATATTTTAACTATGAAAAAAATTAATACAATTAGGGGGTTTGAATAAATATATATTGAGCATAAAAATTAAATGTTGACCATAAATGGATAATGTTTTAAATGATAAGCATATCCAAACTTGTGACTCCTTAGGATTAAATCTTGGTTTTTGTTGATCTATTTCTTAACATATATTCTTATAGGATTTTTCCCTTAATAATGATTCATAATAAGATTGTCAATTTACCAAAGCATAACCCCATGGAGTGTCATTACCAAGAGTGCATCAAGGACCATTGTTATGCACCAGTTCCCGTTCGAGTCTAACTCAAAGCAGTGTTTTCGGGTTTTAACCTAGGATATATCTGTGCCAGAGCCGCCTCTACCTGCTCGTATCCAGATAGAGATGTATTTTCTGGATAAACCACTTTCTCAATACTCACCAATAAACAGGGTTTTATTTATTATACATAATCCTGTCTCTAAGTCTTAACTACGGTTTTCTATTCCTAATCCCAAAATAACTAAACCTATCCTCTGATACCAACTATGACAACCCTGCTCTTTATTACACACTTAAACATCATTTATTACCTAAACATAACATGATAAAACATGTAAGATCGAGAGGTATAATGTCTTTGGGGATTAGGATCATTACATAACAACATAAAACATAAAACATAAAACACACAACATCTTTATTGAAAACTTCTTTTACATGACCAATACATTCCCACAAACATAGCATTGCATAGGATAACCTGAGGACATGTATAAGAAAAGGGTGAGCTATAATGCCCAGTAAGGGAATAAACATGGAATAATATGAGTAAGAAAATACATGTTAGAAAATAGTCATATCAATATAACAAAATAGAAACATAAACGTAAAGGCACGATAAAGCATGATAATCATAACATGGAAATGTGGAAAAAACACTTTACATGGAATTAGCCTGAGCCAAGGCTCATTGCACATGGAGCATGAGTAAACCCTCATTGCACATGAAGCATGATTAAACCCTTGTTTAACTTGAATTTTCATGAGTAAACACCCATATCACATTATATAGCATGATACTATACTTTACCCAATGCATTGGAGTGGTATTAGGGCACACCCTTCTTAAACATTTCATTTCATGCATAAGTGTGCCACGTGGATCATAAAACATGGATTCATAAAACATCATCATTTATTATATGATATAGGAATGTGGAATTCATACATGAAAATTTATAATCAATAAGTAAATTCGCATAAAGGTGAATACCCTTGATACAGAAATGGTCATGGTATTCACTACCTAATGACATTGGGTTGGAAAATCGATGAAATTTTGGCAGCGTAACGGTGTGACGTAAGAATTAATAAAAATGGTTGATGAGAGAGAAAGGGGTGTCTCATTATATTTAAATAAAATTGAGAGTAAGGGGGTCATATACATACATGTCCCAACAAACGTAATATAATTTAGATGCATAATACAAACTAATTACATGGAAGTAAAAGAGGTGAGAGAAATCCCTCACAGAATTTAGGCATGGTAACAGGAGTACATGGGAGGAATTAATGAGAGAAAAAGGGGTATCCCTTCATCAAAACATAAAAAGGGCAGTATGGGGGAGGTGAAAAATCATACCCTAACATTTTTAATTGAAATGAAAATGGCATAACAACTTAATGAAAATTTGACAAAAATGAGAAAGGAAGAAAAAACTCTTACTTGGAAGTGTGATCCCAAAGGCTTGGGAGAGGCTTGAGAGAGGATTATTGGGAGGTAGGGGAACCTTTGGAGTATTCTAGAGAGAGGAGGGCAGAGGTGTGAAGAACTCCAAAGTCTTTTAGTGAAGAGGAAGTAGGATATTGGGTGGGATTATATAGGAAACGAGAAGGAATTATTTATTATTTAGGTTTGGGAATCCTCACATTTAACTAATAAAAACCATAAACCAGCACATGGTTTTTGAAAAAGGGGATTGGGAAAAAATATTTTATATGTCGAAATTCCAAAATTCTTAAAATAATGGGGTTTCTTATGTGGAGGTGATTCTTACTCTCAAGGAAAACAATTTAAAAAGACAAAATGTTTTATAAGCAATGAAGGGTCCACTAAGGCATCATAAAATTAATCAAACAAATAAAAAATAACATTATTTTAATTATAAAACATATATTTTCATAAAATATCATTTATATTATTTTATTACATCACCATTGTGTCATTATGATGTCATAAAACACATTATATATTTAAACGATATTTAATTTTCACCCAAAAATTTGACTATCTCAGAAAATTATGAAAAATTCACCATTTGATAATTTCAACGTCCTGATTCCAAAAATAATATTCATTTTATCTAAATAATTTTCAAAATATGTGAATTTTTACTTTTAAAATACTAACCAACATTTATCAAAAATTCATGGTTTTTGACAAAAAAAACTTTCAAACATTAATAAAAATTACAATTATATTCATAAAATTATAGGATAATTTATATTTAATAAAATGTAATTTAATAATAATAATATTTTATTTAAATATTATTTAATTCAAAAATCCATTAATTCATCAAAATATATTTCTTAGTTTAATACTAACTAAAAATACTATTTGTGCTTTACAAACTATTTACAAAGTAACAATATAATGAATAAACATTCTTTATAAAAAATAATGTACATAGTCATAGTACTAGGGTCTTATTACATAACCCCTTATAACACCCACATAAGATCGAAGGGTAAGGTGTACGATTGGGAAAGACTCTTGGGGTGGCTTAGATAACCTCGCCGGTTGGTAATATCTATTAACTTCCACTTCTCCCGTAGTCTGTTCCGCTCAAGCTTGACATGTTCAAGCTCAACTTGGGTTTGGTCAAGATATAATCCCATTGATTCCACCTCCTTTTAGAGCTTCGACAAATGGGCTTCGTACGGGGCAAGTCTACTGGATGAGGTCATCCCTTATATTGTCTGAGTTAATTGGATTTGTTAAGGCCCTATATTTATACTAATCATCTAATAATTATTCAATGACTATATTAGCAATGGTCACAATTCATAACGGTATTTTATAATAAAGAAACATAAAAACAATGATGTTCACATTTCATACAACCATAATAAGACATTTAATTAGATAAATATGAATTTCCATTATTGAATGTGTGGGTCATTACAATCTTCTCCCCTTGATAAATTTCACCCTTGAAACTTCATTTTACATTATAATCCATTAAAAGGTGTGTGTATTTTTCATTAATTTTCTCAATTACATATTCATTCTTTCCTATTATCATTTCCTTCATGTAGAAAGGGTTCATTCATCACAACGGTACCTCATGATATTTTCAAAATCTTCTACTTACTTTTCCCAAAAACACCTCATGCATCATGGTTTATATCAATGGAAGCATCGACATGTCATTAAAAAATATATTTCTTATATATAATTTGGAACTATATTCTAGATATTGTTTTTTATAAAAACATCTAACTGATTCATCTTCAAAAATTTTAAAATAGGTATTTGGTATATTAGTTTTTTTATTTTCCAAAAGAAAAAAATCTATAATTTGATACATATAGGTTGCTCAATGGTCTCCCTCTTTTATAGCATCTTGAAAATATTTTATTGCTTCATAATTTTCAAATAAAGAGAAGAATTTGAAAAGACCTTGATGGTACATCCAATTCTTAGCATGTTAAGAAAGTTGAGAGTGCAATATTCCCCAATAGACTATACTTGATCCTTGAAATAATCTTACAATGATAGAGGTATTGGGTGCCTAATAAAGTTGTTTTCAGGTAACTCTGATATTTGAAAAAGATTCTAAGTCATTTGAGCATGACTTCAGGATGATGTTTCCAAGAAATTCTTCAGGAAGAGAGATAAGAGTTGTTCGTGATCTTCCACCTTCCATATTTTATCTATGAAAAAAATGAATACAATTATGGGGTTTTAATACTTAGACATTGAGCACAAAAATGAAACTTTGAACATAAAAGGACAATGTTTTAAAGGAAAAGTATATCCAAACTTGTGACTCCTTAGGATTAAATCTAGGTTTTCATTGATCTATTTCTTAACATATATTCTTTTGAGATTTTTACCTTAATAATGGTTCATAATAAGCTTGTGAATTTACCGAATCATATCCCTTGGGAGTTTCATAACCAAGAGTGTATCAAAGACCATTTTAGTGCACCAATTCCTGTTCGAGTCTAGCTCAAAGTGGTGTTTCCTAGTTTTACCCATATGATACATCTGTGCTAGAGCCGCCTCTACCTGCTCGTATCTAGACAGGGATGTATTTGATTGATAAAAAACATACTCAATACTCTCCAATACATAGGGATGTTTTTATTATACTTAATATTGTCTCTAAGTCTTAACTAGGGTTTTCTAATCCTAATCCCAAAAATAACTAAACCTGTCATCTAATACCATCTATGATAACCCTGATCTTTATTACACCCTTAAACATGGTTTATTACATAAATATTACTTGATACAACATGGGAGATCGATAGGTATAGTGTCATTAGGGATTATAATAATTACATAACAACATAAATCATAAAACATGCAACATATTTATTGAAAACATCCTTTACATGACCACAACATTCCCACGTACTTAGCATTGCATAGGATAACCTGAGGACAAACATAAGAAAACGGTGACCTATAAAGCCCAGTAAGGAAATAAAAATGGAATAACATGTGGAATACAATACATGTTAGACAATAGGAATATCAATATAGAAAAAGATAAACATGAACATAAAGGCATGATAAAGGAATGATAATCATAACATGAAAATGTGGCAACAACACTTATCATGGAATTATCATGATCCAATGCTCATTGCACATGAAGCATGAGTAAACCCTGATTGAACATGAAGCATGAGTAAAAACTCATTTCACTTGAATTATAATTAGTAAACACCCATTGTACATGACGTATCAGGGTACTATACCTCACCATATTCATTGGAGCGCTATCAGGCCACACCATTCTTAAACATTTCATTTATACCATAGTGTGCCACATGGATCATAAAACATGGATTCATAAAACATATTAATTTATTCAACGATAATGTAATAATGAATTAATACATGAAAATTTATAATCAATAAGTAAATGTTCCTAAAGGTGAATACCCTTGATATAGAAATGGGAATTGTATTCACTACACAATGATATTGTCTTGGAAAATCCACGCAATTTTGACAGCGTAACAACGTGACATATCAATTGATAAAATGGTTGATGAGAGAGAAAGGGGTTTCTCATAATATGTACATAAAATTTACATTAAGTGGGTCATATAGATACATGTCCCAACCAACTTAATGGAATTTAGATGCATAATACAAAATAATTACTTGGAAGTAAATGAGGAGAGAGAAATCCCTCACAGAATGTCAGCTTGGTAACAGGTGTACATGGGAGGTATCAATTAGAGGGAAATGGGTATCCCATCATCCAATAATAAATATGGAAGTATGGGAGATGTGAGAAATCATAACCTAACATTTTTAATTGAAAATAAAAGGCAATAACAACTTAAAGAACATTGGATAAAAATGAGAAAGGAAGAAAAAAACCCTTACTTGGAACTGTGATTCCAATGGCTTGGGAGAGTCTTGAGAGAGGATTGATGGGAGTTTGGGGCACCTTGGGAGGATTCTAGAGAGATGAGGATAGAGGATTGACGAACTCCAAAGGATTTTAGTGAAGAGGAAGTGGGTGCTTGGGTCGGTTTATATAGGGAAGAATAAGGAATTCTTCATTATTTTGGTTTGGGACACCTCACATTAAACTAATCAAAACCACAAACCAGCCGATGGTTTTTGCCCATGGTTTTTTCCAAAGGGGAGTGGAAAAAAATATTTTATAAGGAAAAATTCATAACATATTAAAATAATAGGGTTTCTTATGTGGAGGTGAGTCACACTGTCAAGGGAAAAAATTTAAAAAGACAAAATGTTTTATAAGTCATGGAGGGTCCACAAATGCATCATAAAATTAATAAACAAATCAAAAATAACACTATTTTAATGATAAAACATATATTTCCAGAAAATATCATTTATAATATTTTATTACATCACTATTGGGTCATTAGGATGTCATAAAACACATTATATATTTAAACGATATTTAAAATTTACCCAAAAATTCGATTGCCTCAGAAAATTATGAAAAATTCACCGTTTAAAAAATTTGACATCCTGATTCCAAAAATAATATTCACGTTTTCTAAATAATTCTCTAAATATGTGAATTTTTACATTTAAAATAAAAACCTAAATTTATTGAAATTTTTTGTGTTTTGACAAAAACAACTTTAAAACCATAATAAAAATTACAATTGCATTCATAAAATTATACTAAAATTTATATTTAATAAAAAATAATTCAATAATAATAATAATAATATTATTATTTTATTGAAATATTATTTAATTCAAAAATCCATTAATTCATCAAAATAGATTTCTTAGTTGAATATTAACTAAAAATACTATATGTGCTTTAGAAACTATTTACAAAGTAACAATAAAATAAATAAACACTCTTTATACCAAAATAATTTACATAGTCATAGTTCTAGGGTCTTATTACATAACCCCTTATAAAAATCTCATAAGATCGAAGGGTAAGGTCTGCGCTGGTGAGAGACTCTTGGGGTGACTCGGATAACATCGCTCGAGTGGTAATCTCTATTAACTTTCACTTCTCCTGTAGTCGGTTACGCTCTAGATTAACATGTTCAAAATCAGTTTGGTCATGGTCAAGAGCGAATCCCAATGACGCCACCTCCTTTCTGAGCTTCTAAAAATGGTCTTCTTATGTGTAAAGTCTACTTGATGAGGCCATCGCTTCCTTTGTCTGAGTAAATTGGATTTGTGAAAGCCCTATATTTATACTAATCACATGATCATTGCTCAATGACTATATTATCTACAGTAACAATTCTTAACGATATTTTAAAATCCAGAAACATAAAAACAATGAAGTTGAAATTTTATATCACCAAAATAATATATTTAATTAGATCAAGGGGAATTTTTATTAATGAATGTTTGGGTCATTACATGAGTTCTATTCAGTTTATTTCTGAGAAAATTTGTTTTACTACTGTTAGAAATGAGAGTGATGAGATAGTTATAATGAGGGTATAAAACAACTTCCATGTGTGTATTGATTATAAGAAACAAAATAAATCCACTCACAAGGACCATTTCCCCCTCTTATTTATTGATCACATGCTTGGGAGACTAGTTGGGAAGGTAGATTATTGTTTCATGGATTGCTTTTATAGATATTTTCAGCTTCCTATAGCCTTGAAGGACCAGAAGAAGGCAAAATTCACTTGTCCCTTCAACATATTTGCCTACCGGAGGATGCCATTTTGATATTCCAATTCCCCAGGTACCTTCTAGAGATGCATGATGAGTAATTTTTATGATTTTTAAAACCTGAATGGAGGTATTTATGGATTATTTTACAGTGTATAGGTCTTTATTTGATTATTGTATCTCTAGTTTAGGAAAGGTTTATAATTGGTGTATTGAGAATAATTTGGTCCTAAACATTGAATAGTGTCATTTTATGGTAGAGCATTGAATTTTCATAGGTAATGAAGTGTCAAGACATGGGATAGAGGTTGATAGATCTATTGTAGATATTATTTCATCCTTACCTTATCCTTCCTGTGTTTTTGATGTTAGATATTTCCTAGGGCATGTAGGATTTTATCAGCACTTCATCAAAGATTTTAGTAATATTTCTCATCCTATGTCACGATTACTTTCAAAGGATTCTGATTTTGTGTTTGATGGTTCTTATAATACTTCCTTTGAGGAGCTAATGTGGTTTCTAACCACTCCACCAATCAAACATCCACCACTATGGTAGATTCCTTTTGAGCTTCTGTGCGAAACCTCTAACTTCTTGGTCAGAGTTGTCTTATCTCAGAGGGTGGAGGGATGCTCACATGTGATTTCCTATGATTCAAGGACATTTAATTCATCACAATGAAACTAAAAAACCACATAAAAGGAGTTTCTTTCCATCATATTTTCTTAATATTAATTCTGTTCATATTTATTGGGATCTAAAGTTGTTTTTTTGCTGAAAATGCAGCTCTGAGGTACCTCTTGAAGAAGCCATATGAAAATCCCATACATATCTATTGTATGCTCATTCATTATGAATTCGATATTGAGTTAAAGGACAAGAACATTTTAGAGAACATAGTGGAATACCACATGAGTTGGCTTACTCATTCATTAGAGGCTGGCACCTTGGACTAGGTACCACTTCAGGACACTTTCCCTGATGGACATATATATTCCATCTCAGGTAACCATCCTTGCTATGCTAATTTACTTAACTACCTCATTTCCACTGAAATTATTAAAAATTTAAAGAAATATCAAGTCCAAAAGTTAATGAGTGAGTCGTGATTTTATGTTTGGGATGATCCATACCTCTGGTGCATGTGTAGTGATCAGGTTATTAGGAGTTGTGTTCATGATCATGAGTTTGAGTCTATTCTACATTTCTTCCATACACTTTAATGTAGAGGATACATTGGACCCCAAGGAACATAGTGGAAAGTCTTAAAAACTAAATTATATTATCCCAGCTTATTCCATGATGCCCATGTGTTTTGTAACTCATGCTCAAATTTTTAATACACTGAAAACATTTCTAAGAGACAAAAGATTCCCTAATAACCCATATTATTTTGTGAGATTTTTGATGTATGTGGCATTGATTTTATGGTACATTTTCCTAGTTCCTTTGGTTTCCTGTATATTTTAGTTTTTGTTGATTATGTGAGTAAATGGGTAGATGCTAAGGCCACCTGGATTGATGATTCTCATGTTGTGGTAGAGTTTTTACATACACATATTTTTTATTATTTTTGGAGTACCAAAGTCCATAATTAGTGATCAAGGTATACACTTTTACAATAGGAATTTGGATTCCTCATACAAAAGTATGGAGTGACACACAAAACATCAACACCATACCACCCCCATAAAAATGGATTGGATGAGGATTCAAATCAGGAGTTGAAGCTAATTTTGGAAATAACTGTGTAGATGAAAAAGAAGGATTGGATCAAGTGCTTGGATGATGCACTATGGTGTCATACTATAACATAAATTAAAACCATCAGTATGTCTCTATTTTGGAATGTCATTGGGAAATCCTATCATCTTCCTATGGATGTCGAGCATCGGTAATTTTGGGTAGTAAATAAATGCAACATGGATTTGGCCAAAGATGGAATCTAAATGAGGCTACAAATTAAAGATCTTTAGGAGATTCAATTTCCATCATATGAAAACTCAAGGCTCTAAAAAGAAATATCAATGTCATATCATGATATAAAGTTCTGACAAAGGGAGTTTCATTTTAGGAAAATAGTTCTTCTCTACAATTAATGATGGAAGATAATGCTTGGTAAGTTGGGTTCCAGATGCTAAGGTCCTTTTATTTTATAAAATTTATTTCCTTATGGTGCAGTGGAGATCACACAAGAGGAAACTAGAAGGAGTTTTACAGTCAATGTGAAATTCATGATTCAATACATTTTAGAAATTTCTATTGATGTAGTGGATTTCATCACACTACATGACCCCGTCATGACTCGACAATATCTGGCCATTCCAAACCATTTCACATTTATATTATTTTTACTATTTAAAATATTGTATTTCATTTCACATATCATCTAATGGGTTCTCATTGAATACAATGAAATATTTTTTGTGTGGGGGAGGGGATAATATTTTTCATTAGTTATTTTTGGTATTTTTCAATTTTTTTGTTTTCTATTAAGTTTTCTATAAATTTTTTTTAAAAATATATCGTGTATAATTCTCATGAGGAAATAATGAAAAATGAATCTTTTCAAAATTCATTGGTAGAATGATAAGGATGAGTAATATTTCATCATCAAGGGTTGATTTTTATAAAAACTGAAGTTGTCAATGATAAGATTGGTTGTGTCATTATAAAACCTTATAAATTTTGATATCATTATTTGTGATATTTTTTCATGGTAAATTGTGTTCGTGATTTCTCCAGAAAACTATTCACTCAACCAAGACTTGTGAACTTTTTAGTACTCAATTTATGGTATAGTCAAGTTATGTAAAAAATCATTGGATGATCCATAAGTCTGTTTCTCTTCCAATCAGTTTCATTACTATACCAAATTGACCTATGCGTGTGTACCTATTATCCGACTGTTGTACACCCTAAAAAAATTAAGAATATGGGTTGCGTCTTGGGTAGGTCAAAAACAACTCTTCCTCAACCTTTGATCTTTTTATAACTATTACAATTAGTGTCATGAGGATATCAAACATGGGTTGAAAGTGGTGTATGATATTTATTCCATGTGAAATTAAAAAAACCAAAAAATGAGGTGAGTGAATAAATGTACATCATATGGGGATATCTAGGTCGGGAACTTAAGGTTTTACTTCTAGGAATGCATAAGTTAGTGGGTATTTAATTTTGATTAAAAGGGAATGTAAAACATGTTTGGTGAATTAAACCAGGTAAGAAGAATTGTTTTCTTGACCTAAATATACTGAATAAAGGGTGGATTTATGTGCTTGGAATGGTTGGCACACACACAAACATGCAGAATTTGTTGAACAGTGGAACGATTACTTGTCTAACTATGATTAGTGTTATGAATTTCACTAGATTATTTTGACACAATATATGATAATTTGAATTTAAAATTTATTGATATTGACTCTTTATGGGATTCTTACATTTCTTATATTTTCACTTTGGATTTAGAAATATAAACATGAATATCATGTCAATTTTTTTTCGAATACATGATTTGAGGTTTTTATTAGGTGTGAAAAAGGTTATGTGTTGGGGAGATGATAAAACACAATTTTATTGAATATTTTATTTATAATAAATGAAATAATTTCTGCATATTGTGATACCTATTTTTATTTAAATATTATTTGGGATTAAACCATTCATTTGAAAATCTGATGGAAATTTTAGTTTTACCCTTTTAAATTTCTCTTTAGTATTTTGGTCATAATTATTTTCCTGTAAATTATTTTGACTTAAAAAATTTTAACTATATTTTTCTATTAATGGGATACAAATTATATTTATTACATTGTATATGGACCATGAATTTCAGTGGTCTAAATAGGATATGAATTCAATGATGGTCTGGATTCACCAGATTGGATATCACTTCAGTGTTTGGGCTGTATATTCTTCATCCTTACTTGGTTTGGGCCCAAATTTGGAGGGGATCTTGAATAACCAATTTTTCAGAAATCATCCGCCTCGAAGGATGGATAATTTATGAGTTTTGGATTTCAAAAGGTAGTGAAATTGTGATTAAAATATTTGGCCGAATTTCCCTTTCACACTTAAAAAACAAGATTTGTAATCCTAGCCCCCCAAACTATATTTAAATGATATTTTAACTCTTTGTTAGGAATGGTAGATTATTTTTAAGTGTGTTTCCTAAGGGTTGTTTTGTAGGAGCATCTCAACCCCTTTGGATAAAGAAATTACTTATTAAAGAACTCTTCTAAGAAGACTCTCCTCTCCCACCTCCAAATTGTGTTTCTTTATTTTTATGTTTCTAAGGCCAATTTTTATCAATAAACCGTTTCCATTCTTCTCTTTTAATCATTATATTTTTATTTTTGGTTCTGGAATATAAGTGTGGAGTCGATATTGGGTTTTCCCCATTCAATCTGTTGCTTATTCTAATCATCTCCATGATGACAACTCCGCCAATAGAAGAGTGATTTATTTTGTAGTTGATATAATTCCCACTCCCTTCATATATTTATTTTGAATCCATATAAATACTAAAATTTATAAATTGTGATCAATTAATTTAGTTTTAGTTTCTATGTTATTTGATCAACTTTCACATGATCGCGTGGGTAGGCTTGTGTAAATCATGTGAGTGAAACCTTAATCACGAAATCTAATCAACTTGGGATAGAATTTTAGGGTTCAAGTCTCATCAAAAAAGAAAATTAATTCTAAAATCATTTTATGAGATGCTTCCCTTTCTGACTATTGACTATAAGTTGTCTTCTTAATCACAATCAATGTAGGGTGCTTTAATTTGAAGTCCCAAAGTTTACCTAAGACTCATTATTTCAATATTTGTGGTTGTGTTAATTTTCATAGGGTTCAGGGGTCGACAAGGTTAGGAGATCATAATTTAAAGAATTATAATAATTTGAAATAAATATATATTAATGATTAAGGGGGTAGATTAGGTTGACTAAGTCTTCTCATAAATGATTTTTAAATAAACTGTTTCTTTGATTGTTCCTTCTCGTTTGTTGTTTAGTTTATTGTATGAAAGTCACTAAAAAAACCCCCGTCTCTTGTTTCAATTGTTTCCACTTAGTTTCTTACATCATTTATTCCTCTAAAGGGTTGTTTAATTCAAATCCTCATTGATATAATGACCAAGGTCAGCCACTGTGCTATACTTAGTAAAATCACAAATATTCTTTTGAGAGACTGTGTGATAATGATCATCATGCATGATTACTTATGTTAACATTCCTGAAACATTGCATGATTTTGAATCCATTAATATCATCAAATCTATCAATCAAGTTGTATTTAATTTATTTAATTGTGTCCTACCCCACCGAGAGTGGCTATATTTCTTAGGGGTAGGGATCAGGAAATGTATCTGAATAACTAAATATACCTTTAAATCTAAACATAAAAAGCCTCATTGAATTAGTAATTAGAATATGAGACCTCGGTCCTTCCCATTTGTGTGAACGATCCTACCCACATGAAATTCAAACAAAAAACCCTATCATAATGGGCGTAATATAAGCTACTTCCACTAGATCAAGAAACTTTTTACCTTAAAGAATCCAAACACCATGCACCAAGGTTGTCACTATCTCTCGACCATGGAGTAGATACTTCCTAGGTATAACTAGGAGGATAAGACCAAAGTCAACTAGTGATCCCAGTTTTCTTCACATACTAAGACATAGGATCTTTCCAAGGATTGAATTAAAGAACATACTTCACTCAGATACACAAATTTATCCCAACCCCTCATTCATTATTTAAAGTCATAAAAAATGGAACTTAGATCAAAATAGCAAACAAGTACTTCTAGAAAGGACTCCCCTATAGGTTTATGAATAAGATTTCTCCAACATCAAAATTGAAGTCTCCCTATGGATTTGACCCCGTACTAACACTACACTACGTCTCTGTAGTTATTAAATGTTTGGGACCAATTATAAATTCTAAATTTTATAATCACAGGAGGAAGTATTGGGACCACTGCACTGGAGCTGTCAAATTTACGACACACTTGTGGGAAGTTAACACTACTTTTGAAAATAAAAGAATTCAATTTTTTCTACACTAGGATAAAGATTCCCTCATCCCCTTTCTTCTTGACACCCTTGAATCTTCTTCATTCTTTTTACTATATATACCAAGGTCCCTTGACCCGATCATGGAACCTTGAAGCACACAAACCGTTGGCCTTTGATCCTGAGATAGAAAGGTATTTGTCTTCACTCATCCAGTCAAAAATAGCCAAGAAATATCACTATGTGGGACTGAACCCACAAAACCCAAAACAAATAGTGGAGCACCCGATTCAACCAGAGAAGACCATCATGGACCATGGCTTACCATCGATCCATGATGCAACAACTAGAATTATATGCCTGTCTATCCTAGAAAACACATTTGAAATTAAACCTAGAATCATTCATATGATCTAGAACATGGGGTAGTGTAGTGGTCTTCAAAGCAAGGAACCCCACAAACATATTTATAACTTCCTGGAATTCTGAAATAACTTTCGCAACTAGGTAATATCATCAGATACTATAAGAATTCGTTTCATCCAATTTTCACTTAGTGACCGACCAAAACATCGACTCAAAATACATACTACAGAG
The DNA here is from genome assembly GCA_963277665.1 of Viscum album. Classification (NCBI taxonomy): domain Eukaryota; kingdom Viridiplantae; phylum Streptophyta; class Magnoliopsida; order Santalales; family Viscaceae; genus Viscum; species Viscum album. The sequence goes on along the minus strand of OY728153.1, from coordinate 1,775,423,104 downwards.
TTAACTAAGATTTAGGATGAGTTCGTAAAAAAGATTCCTGATAAATACTTTCACTGATCTGGACATAGAAGCACTGGAACAAAGTTCATAAAATTTCCCAAATAGATGGAGAATCCACATGGGAAGCATGGGATCGATTCAAAGAACTAATTAAGAGGTGTCCACATTGCAGACTCGACACTTGGATTCAAAATAAAACCTTCTATAAAGGACTATAAAAAGAAATGTGAATAGTCATAGATGTTGTCATTATGGGAGGTTTGATGTTTAAAACACCCGACAAAGGAAGAGCTATTTTTGATGAAGTATCCCACAATTATAATCAATGGAAAAGTGAGTGTGGACCACCACGATGTGGAATCCACCAAGTTGATGAGACCACCCAGTTATATGCGCAAGTCTATGTGCTAACCAAAATGATGGAGTCATTTCAAATACCCACCACACAACCCCCTCCTACCCCAATAAAGGAGATTCAGTCATGAGAGATGTACGATGGAATACACTTGTTTCAAGATTTAAAAGAAGGATATGGAGATCCATAGTATTGTAAATATGTTAATTAAAATCAATAAAATCTACCATTTTAGCATCAACAACAAAAACCTTTTTATCACCAGAGGCCGGCTTAGTAGAAGTATTAGAATAATCAAGGATATTTTCATTAGCATAGTGGTCATGCTCAGTTTCGTAAACTGGGACCACCAGGGTATCCACCAATAATCCATATCCCAAGACTACAACAACAGACATATTCGCATTAAACCTTTCTGAGGCCCCAACATCAGTAATTTCCACCCACCCATCCAAGAACACAATAGCCACCTCCAACAATGCAATGTAAGTTGAAGAACCTCCTAACATATTTTGTTCAAAAGTCAGATCAAAGGATGACCACATAGGAGACAAAGATGAAAAAACAGTGAACAACTTTGAGAAACATGGAAATTCAAATGGGTCAGACCTCAAAAACCTTATCAAAAAGATTAATAAGAACTCTTCCTAGTAACACTGAGACTTTCCCACGATAGGAATCTAATACTATAGTTCTGGAAAGAAAAAAAGTGTAACAATCCCAACAACCAGTGGAAACATGGCCACAAGAAGAGCCCAAGCATCCACAAAAAGAAGTAGAGGAAATTATTCCCACAGTACCACAAGAAAAAATTCCAGTTGATAAGGACTGTGGCCCAAAAAAACAGAAGGAACCTATTTATGTAGCCTCACCTCCATACAAGCCACCTATTCCCTTTCTATAAATAGAGATGAAAGGTAGGAAGGATTCCTAGTTCAAAAAAATTCCCTTGAAATGTTCAAATGATTTCATATCAATATTTATTTTACAGAATTAGTCACCGAAATTCTTGTGTATGAAAAACTTATCATAGAAATTATATGAAATAAGATAAATATAGAAGATATAGGAGTCATCTCATCAGATAAAAAATTCTATGCTGTTGTACAATAGAAAATCCCACCAAATATTAGAGATCCATGAACGTTTTCAATCCCTTTTGCGATAGGAGAATGAAAATTTGAAAGGTCACTATATGATCTTGGATCCATAATTAACCTAATTTCAATTAGTTTTTCCCCAAGATAAGACTCCTAGATATTAAGACAACAAGTGTAGCATTGCAGTTATCTAATCGTTCAGTTAAAAACCCCTGTGGTGTTCTTGAAAATGTTCTGGTTAAAGTCAAAAAATTCATTTTCCTAGAAGTCTTTCTATTATTAGACTTGTAAGAGGAAGGAGATGTACCAATAATTCATGGAAGACCCTTCCTAGAGATAAGAAAGTCCTTGATTGATGTTACTCAACGATGTCTCACATGTAGAGTCGGAAAAGAAAAAGTAGTGCTCAACCTGATAAAGGCTACACAACATTCAGATGATACGGTGGACTAAAAAGCCATCTCTATCGCTCAACAAGTAGAGGAGTACATGGCTATTGTGGGAGAGACTGATGATTCATGTTCAGAAAGGTAATAATACTATGACTTTGAGGAGTTCAACTTTATTAATCCACTCGCTAGAGGCATCGTTCCACCATTTATCCAATCCGTCATTCGTACACCCTAGTTGGACTTGAAACCATTACATAGTACATTGAAATATTTCTATGTAGGAGATTCATTATCTTTACACATCATCATTAGTGTAGAACTATCCCAGAATTAAGAAGATAAAATAGTTGATATCCAAAAAAGACACAATCTATCAATTTCCTAGGGAGTAGCAGATATTATGGGAATAAATCCTTCATAATTCACCCACAAAATATTATTGGAAGAGGATGAAAAAAAGACATCCTCAGAGACAGATCATAAAACCAATGAAGGAGGTTATAAAGAAGAAATTACATAATCTTATGGATTCTAAAATAATATTTCTTATATTACACAGTGAATGGGTGAGTCCCCTCCTTAGTATTCCTAATAAAGTAATATTCATAGTAGAAAGTACAAATGATAATGAACTGATTCCACAACACACCATCATTAAATGGAGACTTTTCATGGACTACAGATTTTTGAATGAAGCAACAAGGAAAGATAAATTTACCTTACCATTTATGGATTAAATGATAGAGAGAGTAGCAGGGAATGATTTTTACTATTTCCTAGATGGCTATTCAGGATAAAATCATATCACAGTCGACCATGTTGACTTTTCCAAAAGCACATTCACCTACCCATTTGGTACATTCACATAAAAAATCATGTCAGTAGGTATATAAAATGCACTAACAACATTACAAAGAACCATGACACACATATTTCATGATATGGAAAAATAATTTCTTGACATATTCATGGATGAATTCTTAGTCTATGGGAGATCATTTGATGTCTGTCTAAGATATATTGATCTTATTATCCAATTCTATGAGGAGAGAAGCTTAGTCTTAAATTTGGAAAATGTCACTTCATGGTACATAGAGGAATTTTACCTAAATACAAGATATCCAAATAATTTATTTAGGTTGATCTAAAAAAGATCAAAGTAATCAAAGATCTACCTAAATCATAAGCAGTTAAAGGGATCAAAAGTTTCCTTGGGTATGATGGGTTCTACAGACACTTTATAAAAGATTTCTCTTATCACATACGTCCACTATAACACATTTTTTCAAAATACATTAATTTAAAATTCAATGATAACTATGAAAAATCATTTAAAACACGGAAAAACATTCTGATTGCATCCATTGTTATCATTGCATCAAACTGGGAATAAGAGTTTGAGCTTATGTGCGACGCCCGAGACCTAGTGTGGGAGTTGTGCTTAGAAAATACAATGAAATCACATTTTGTCCAATATATTATTCCATACATACTTTAAAGGAATCCCAGTTTAATTATACAACTACATAGAAGGATCTCCTATCCATCGTATATTCATTTGAAAAGATATATTTGTACCTCATTCTATCCAAATTCATTTCCCATATATATCTTGTCGCCCTTCGATACCTGATGAACAAGAATGATTCAAAAGCAAGGTTGATACATTGGATTTTTTTGATGGATGAGTTTGATATCGTAATCAAGGACACCAAAGGAAAAAAGAATGTCATTGCCTGCCACCTCTCTCGATTTCCCCATACCATCATTAAAGAAGATAGTGAGACAGATATTGAAGTAGATTTTCCATTTGAAAAATTATTTAGTGTCAATACCCATCCTTGGTTCTTAGACATGGCCAAAAATCTTTCCACAAGATATCTCCATCATGACCTCTAATACCATCAACCAAAAAAGTTTTTTTCAAATTCCAAAGCCTACTTTTGTGATGAATTATTTCTATTCAAGCATTGCACCGATGACCTTTTAAGACAATAAATCCCTTAGTAAGAGATATAGAATACCATTAAAAGGTTCCACACATTACTAACTGGCGGAATTTATGTACCTGAGTGCATAGTGGAAAAATCCTACAAAAATTATTTTTCTGTCCCTCATTTCTTCACGATGCCAGGGGATTCTACCATCGATGTGATAGATTCCAAAAAATAGGAAAAATCAATAAAAGAAATGAATTTACAGAAAACCCCATTCTAGAAATTGATGTTTTTTACGTATGGGGTATTTAATTCAGGGTACAATTTCCTACATCACATGGTAGGAGTAACATTCTAGTTGCAGTAGACTGTGTCTCAAAATGGGTTAAAGATGAAGCCACAACACAAGAAACAATAAAGGTGGTCATGAATTTTCCTTAAAATAATGTGTTATAATTTTTTTTTATTTCCATGATTTCTAATAAGTGATCATGGAACACATTTATCAAATCAACTATTAAAAAAAATTCTTTAAATATATGGAATTAAATACAACCCCAAACTCCCTACCACCCACAAACAAGTGGTCAAGTCCAATTGTCAAACAGAGAGGTGAATAAAATATTACAGAAAACTGTTAACACCAGAAGAACTGATTGGAGCATGAAGTTGGAAGATTCATTATGGGAAGAAAAACTATGTACAAGACAACCATAAGAACCACCCCATTTATATTGGTGCATGGTAAATCATGTACTCATCTGGTTGAGTTAGAACATCATTCATTCAGGGCAATAAAAAAGGCGATTCAATATATAAAAAAGGATATAGATGAACGATTATTGAAATTAACCTTATTGGAGGAAATCAAGAGATAGTTTTATGAAAATGAAATGATTTACAAGAAAAAAAAATGAAAAAATGACATGACCAATGAATTACAAGACATACCTTCATTGCATGGAATAAGTTTTTGCAGTTCAATTCTAGATTAAAACTATTTCTAGAAAAGTTGAAGTCAAGTTGGTCTGGTTCATTTGAGGTTGTCCATGTTTTTACCTACAACAAAATTGAAAGTAAATGATATAAAGGATGACCATTCATGGTGAATGTTCAATGGTTGAAGATAATTCAGGAGGCATTCCATGAAGGCTATTTCAACAGCCTCACATTCCACTAATCATTGAAGGAGTCAAGCTCCCACATATAATGGAAGTGATGACTAGAAGGAAACCTAGGGTAGGAAAGTTTTAGATAAGTTAGATTAAAATCATTGTCCTTGAATCTCACATAAAAAAGAGGACATGGTTCAGAAGCAGTAGAAAAACTAGTCCAATCATAGTGCAGTACAAGTCATGTATAGTGTGTTCACAACGTGTCTCCTTTTCACCTGATATTTCATTTTTCTTCCCTATACACAACGTGACTCATCTGTACACATCATGTAAATGGTCAATTTGGTTTTTAAATTTATAGGCCATGACATGGAAGTCATGACCCACACCACCATCTCCCTCGACTCATCGTCCCCCCTTACTCCCACCTCTCCCATTGCACCCGAACCCCCTCCCAACCCCTCCTTCACTCTCAAAACCACACCCCTTGCCGCACCCTCCCTTCTCCTCTTTCCTAAAAAAATCCAACTCGGAAACCACACTACCATCCTCCTCTAGAATGCAAGCTTCACCCCCCCATTTGCACCACCATCCTACTTCCATGGCATGCACCAAGTGACCCCAGCCTGAGCCCGCACCCTCTACCTCCTCCTCCACCTCTGAGAGCCAGAAAACAACTTCTTATCACCCCACGCTACTTCCAAATATTAGGAGGAAACATCCTCTACATACACCATTGAGAACCTCCATTTTCACCTAGTGATCTACTTCAGCAACCTGCATCATCTAGTAAATCTTCAACACCTATTGGTGAATCAAATGGGAACCAAAAAAATGTTGGAGTTGGGAATGATCGCCATGTTGAACGTTGTTGAGGATGTCATGAACCTCTTAGAGACTTTACAAATCAATAAAATTTTCACAGTATGGGAGAGACATACTGGGAGCTATTCCTTGATTTCATGGCTACATTTGAGATCAATGACTACCTATATCTTCATCTTCATGGAAAACCTCACCTACTTGGTTTTGCTGATTTCCGAGTTACGATCAATATCTACATTGAGGAGTTCATTATCTCTGATATTTACCCCACTCTATAGACACAACCATCCAGCAAGACTCCAATGAACCTATGGCCTCTCATTTACCATGACCCCCAGTTGTATCATGACCATCATATTATGATGTCAACATAGCTATCGGGCCCAATGTTGTGCATCTTGTTTCTAGCCATGACACATGGATGGTTTTTGTAGAGACCCGTATCTTGACGTACATGGACATTACATTACTTTTGCGGAATACTTTGTACATAACAAAAACACACACACAAGGATCGTAATAGTTTAGTGTCTTTGGAAACTCGGAACGTAATCTTCTAATCGTGGTGAAAGATCTTCAAAAGAGAGCATAATTTCATAACCTGGGATAAATCATGGTAGTGAAATGTAATCACAATAATCATAACTTAAAACATGAATCTTTGTGGCATTCACACATAATCATAGAGAATCATTTCTTGTTAGTCAAGACTCATTGCCAAGACTATCTTAGTGGACAAAGTCCCTTTCTGAATCGAGTAACCCTCGTTTCAGTCCTGTTTCACTGAACCGGTATAACCTACCGTTCCAGCCCTGTCTATCTCATGAGATATAAAATCTTTACCCAATGCATTGGAGGGAGATATAGGTCCCACCCATCTCATAATGAATCCTTTCTTATGTGTGCCACAAAATCATAAATCATACATCATTACATAACCCATATAATACAAATGGGAATCTTAAACATCATGACATCATAAAACAATTCATATAAGATAAAGGAATTCATAAAAATAATTCCATCACAACATAATCAAATCAATGTAATAATAGGGATAAAAATAGAACACTTTATTATCTTAGATGGAAAATAATTTTGATAAAACACTTGAACTCCATTCTTGAGGAAAATATCCTTTCTTCTTCAAAAACATTTTTCCTTTCATAACATGTCATAAAACTTTAAAATAAAATAAGATGATTAAAAATAAACATGAAAACTTATAGAGGAAGATTCTTGGAAATACTATTTTAAAAATCCATTCTTTCCGTATAAGTTAAAAAAAACATTCTTCTCGTACTTTTGTCGGAAAAGTAAAAAAAAGTACCTCATATGAAAAACGACAAAAGATTCTTTTCATATCTTTTACTAAAAACTCACCAAAGGGTAAAATAGGTTTTAAACAATTGTAGGTGGATGGAAATAATATTACATATTAAGAAAACATGGATGTGGATGATAAAATACACCCCAGTAAATGCCAAAGTATAAACAATCTGGAATAAAAATGAGATTGTGATATTTCCCTTACCTTAGGTCCGACTTGCATTGTAAGTGTCCGAACCCCCTGTATAATGATTTAAATCATGTTATTGACTTATTCCAGAATCATATTCATTGTTATTATATCATATATGGTCCACTTATGACTTTATATTACCCGTTCTTTTGTAAATTCATGTTAAAGTAGCGTTTTGGGTAAAATCGTCTCATTTGTCGTTCGTGTTTTTAACTTGTAATTATTAATATGATTACTTAGATCATGATTACTTAATTCCAGAATATAAAACATGATATATATATATATATATTCATAATATACATATATAATAAATCAGTAAATGGAAAGAAATACACCGTTCATGGAGACGGTAGTCCGTACGTACGCATGAACGCTGTTTTCGTTTCCTTATTGAATTGAATGGAATTAAGTAGATGACATGCATATAAATAATTCCAGTATCATTATTATGTCATATATTTCATTAGTAATTATTATATATACTTTATAATCATTCATGAATGGTTAATCATTGAGAATGAATCTCATCGCGTCGTGGAGACGGTATTCTGTACGTACGCACGCGTGATGATTTCCTTTCTCCGTAGGATGGATAGAAGGTTAATTAGAGTTGTTTAATATTTATAATAACATATTAGTATGTAATTAATACTGATGTTATTACTTTATAATGAAACAACTAAATAAGAAGAAGTTGAAGAAGAATGAAATTGAAAAGATCGGTAATGGATATTACCTCTTCTTTGGAACGCCTCTTTGAATCCTCCACTTAGGGAACTAATATTGGTCTTTGAAGAAGACCAGGACCTCTAAGATTATTCTAGGGAAGTGGAGAAGGTATTTTGGCAGGGGTTGGACGAGCTTGAGTGCTCAAATTTGTGTGAGGAGGAGGGGGAGGAGGTGCCCTTTTATAAGGGAGGAGAGGGGCACCTTAGGAATATCTCAAAATATTATTTTATATTAAAGTCAAAATCGGTTTATAATGGTTCCAAAGGGTCTTATTTCGAAGCTAAAGTGGGGATGGGTCGTAATCCTATCATACAATAGGATTTAGAAAAGTTTAGGGTATTATTTTAACCTTATAAATTATATTTAACTCTAAGTTAAATAATTTAACTTTTACTGTGTGTTTTTGTTTTCTTTCAATATATGGTTAATACACTTACTATAACATGCCAAACGAACCCCAAATTGTTTAGTATTAATATATATATCCTTATCTAAGTCATTTGGCCGAACCTTAGTTTTTTAGGAATAAAATAACAATTAATAATATAATATTTGATTTAGAAACTATTTTGTGTCAATTTTGACACTATTTGATATATAATTTTTGTGAAAGTCAAAACAGAATTATATGTTCGAACCAAGTTGATTAAATCAACACTAATATATCATAGTAACCTATAAAATTAGTGGAATTCATAAAAAGTCTAAAATTTCATTTATTTTGGTATTTATAATATCAATTATGTCAATATTTCATTAATAAGATAATTACCGCATCATCTTTGTGTCATAAAGAAATTAAATTATTTGAGGTCTAAAAATTACAAATAAAATACCATTATGTAGGAAATCTTTTTAGCTTTCTAATGAATATTTAAAATCGAATTTATCTTATGTATAACCCTATATTAAAAATGTTTTAGTAAATAAACTTTGATTTTAACTCCTTTAACTCTTCTTTGAATTAAATAATAATAAATGTCCTAATCTAATCCAAGTGGGCCTAAATGATAATATTTTACACTTAAGGTTGTTTTTGGTCGAGATAAACTTGTCCAATAGGATTAGGACATGTGTTAGGGTAATATTAATATCATTTTTACCCTTAATTACCCTATTTACTTTTAACCGTGGTAAATAAAAGTAAAAAGTTACTATTCACCAAAAATTATTTTCATCTCATTGAACCACATTTTACTTACTGACATCAACCGTGTCTCTCGGATTTTTGAAATTCCATTCACAGAAGCGGTAAAATTAAGTTTTATGAAAAATTCAGTTTTTTAACTACCACTTAGTAGTTTCACTATTCATCAAAAATTGAAGGTTTTCAGAAAAATGCCAAAATTTCATCCTAAGCTATATTTCATATTCCGAATTCACAAATTAAGTCTATTTTACCAAATTCATAACATAGAAGTTGCATTAATTAATTTTATAATTAAATCCCGCTGTTAAAACAAATAGCGTGTTTTTAAGAAACAATATCTATCAAAAGATTGACATTTGTTTATGTTTGGTTTAAATCTGAAATTACAACCAATGACCAACATTGTATTAAATTGTAAAAATATATTCTAAATATACTTTAAAACCACTCAAATTAATAATTTATCACTATTAATTATTTCGATTAAAAAAGTTGTTTTTAATTATAATTTAGTAATTTTCACTATTCATCAGAATATGAAAGTTATCCGAAAAGTACCAAAATTTCACCTTAGGCTAAATTCGATACTCCGAATCTAAAAATGAATTCCATTTTGAAAAATAAAATTTACAAAATTTCAATAAGTGGTTATTACTATTCATAACGGCTAGTTTTAATAATATTTTAATAGCATATCGTTGTTTCGTGAAACTCAGTATTGCGTACTACACACGCTATCGAGGAAGGTTGCGATTGCGTGTAATGCAAGGAAAGTCAAGGATGCGTGTTGTGAAAGCTCCTTTTGGTGTAGCGTACAACACAAGACATTAATAAAATTAAAAAGAATATTTTTCATAAAATCTCGGGTTGTTACATTCTACCCCCCTTAAAATGAATTTCGCCCTCGAAATTCGTCGGGGTTATAAATGGTTTACTATTCGAAAGTTTCTTTAATAGAAACCCACATCGTAAAAAGGAATATCAAAACCAATATTTAAAACAAAAGTATGAAATGTAACGGTTACCCAAATAAACTAATCACTGAGTTTCCACATAGGTGAAAATATGGGTATGGAAGAGAAATCTAACCATCATGTTCTGATAGAGAGTGGTAGAGAACATGGCTATGGAAAAGCCAGCAATCACAAAGCCATAAATTTGTGACGATCTAAGGTACCATCTGATTCATCAGGTATAAGATCACTAGGACAACATTTTTGGTTTTCAAGATCATTTCCCTAAAGTTGAAAATTTGAATTAGAATAAATACTTACTTTATTTTGGTACAATCTCACTGTTGTTCGTGCCTTGAACAATTTTCACTTCATCTCTTAAATAAATGAAGTTGAATTTGTTATTCGTGAAGTGTTAGCAGATCATGTGATAGAATGACGGGTCATTCCATCTGTCTCAAACAAAAGGTTAGAAAAAAGTATTAAATATACATAAGTCATTCTATAGTGAGATTAATCATATATGGTTCCTAAAATTGACTTATACTTCATATATCATACTGCTTAATATAATAAAACTAGTTTCTACTAAACAGGGACTTCCTGTAGGCCAGTGGTAGGCGATAAAGGCCAGTCGTACTTCAGTTGTGGGTTCGATTCCCACAGCCTTGTCCGACGCGATGGGCTGTCGCCCGTCCTGCAGGTTGTCCTTTTTCTAAACCTACATTACTATAACATCACATAAATAATATCGAAAAACAAACAATACTAACTTATGTCCAACATAATTCATTCCAATCCTTAGGCTTATCCATAATACTACAGTCCACTTTCATAACAAAGTGAAAACAATTACCAGAGATTTAATACCATCATTGATCCCCATATATCATAAGATATGTTTTGTTGGTCACATTCCAAACATTCAAAGTCCTTAATCATGTATTCTCTTGAATACCTTAGTGAAAACATGAATGCAGTTAACAGTTAACACCTTCCACATACCAAAATCCTCAAAATTCTATATACTCAAACCATGATATCACTTAGTCCTTATATTAATCATGAGCTCATGAATATTGTTAAACATTTCATTTTCTCATTTTCCCTTCATTATGTGCATATCAACTTATTTCCAAAAATATCTCAATCACTTTGAATAACACATTAGACCAATACATAGATATTCCAATACTCCATGATACAACATTATTTTGGAATCCCATTACACAAACACTTAATCATTCCACCACATCGTTGTCATATTCAACATCGCCAATTGTGATCGCATGTGACTTCCCTTTGTCCTTTGCCTTAAGTTGTTGCTCATGTCGATCATCACTAACCCTTGGATTAGGGCATTTATTGGCATAATGTCCCATCTTCTTGCACTTAAAGCATTGAAGTGTTGGTGGTGTGTTCTCTGCAGTGTTTGCTTTATTCACATCATTAGAAACCCTTTTTCCATTACTTCGACACTCACCTGCTCGATGACCTTCTTTTCCACACTTAAAACATTTTCTAGTCCCTTTAAGACAATCTCCACCATGCTTCTTCCCACACTTTGTGCATAAGGAAACATTCATCTTCTTTTCATCATTATTCTGAGATTTCTCCTTGAACTCCATCTTTCGTTTCTTGTCAAAACCATGAGATGGATATGTAACACCAACTTCCATTTCTACCTTGATAGCACAACACACAATTTCTTCATAGCTACTGAAGTCTCTTATAGCTAATGCCCTTCGAAGACTTGGTTTTAAGCCACTGAAAAATCGATCAACTTTACTTTCAGGTTGAATGATAATTCCAGAAGCATACCTTGCAAGTCTTGTAAAATTTGCTTCATAGGTACCAACAGATTCATCGTCCCTTTGCTTCAGTTCAAGAAACTCTTTCTCCATCTTTGTTCGAAGAATACGAGGGAAGTACTTACTGAAAAACAGGTTCTTGAACTCGTCCCATTCCATGGACTCAATTTCATCTCTTGGCCTCGTATTCTTGATAAGATTCCACCATTGATCAGCTTCACCTTCCAAACGATATACTGCTAAGATGACTTTATCATGTTCAGAACATTGAAGAACTGAAAATATCTTTTCAGTAGTACTAATCCATTGTTCAGCAACTAATGGATCAGTAGACCCACTGAAAGAAGGTGGACGTTGCCTCATGAAGGACTCAATAGAATATTGTTCCCTTCTCTACTCATTTGGAAGTCCAGAATGATTCATAGCTTGTGTAAGTATAGCAATAAGATTTTGCACTCCATCTCCCATAACATTTGTTTGTTCAGTAGGGCAATCATTGCATTGTCCATTGCATTGATCAACACGGTTCCTTCGGGTTCCAGCCATCGTCTAAAACCCAAAAAAAATAGTGTGAGAGGCAAAAATCATGCTAGGGAAAACAACATAATAAAGGGGGAGTACCTTCAATATCCAACATCTTAGGTTTAATTCTATGATCGTTAGCGTAATTCTATTACTATAACCTATACGTATACTTATCCCTAGGGACATCCCTAGACATACCTTAGAAATATCTCTAGGGATCTCACTAACGTTTTCGCATCCTAGTTTCCAAAGGTTGACTAAACCTTTCCTCTGATACCAAATGTAGAGACCCGGAGCCTGACGTACATGGACAATACATTACTTTTGCGGAATACTTTGTACATAACAAAAACACACACACAAGGATCGTAATAGTTTAGTGTCTTTGGAAACTCGGAACGCAATCTTCTAATCGTGGTGAAAGATCTTCAAAAGAGAGCATAATTTCATAACATGGGATAAATCATGGTAGTGAAATGTAATCACAATAATCATAACTTATAACATGAAACTTTGTGGCATTCACACATAATCATAGAGAATCATTTCTTGTTAGTCAAGACTCATTTCCAAGACTATCTTAGTGGACAAAGTCCCTTTCTGAATCGAGTAACCCTCGTTTCAGTCCTGTTTCACTGAACCTGTATAACCTACCGTTCCAGCCCTGTCTATCTCATGAGATATAAAATCTTTACCCAATGCATTGGAGGGAGATATAGGTCCCACCCATCTCATAATGAATCCTTTCTTATGTGTGACACAAAATCATAAATCATACATCATTACATAACCCATATAATACAAATGGGAATCTTAAACATCATGACATCATAAAACAATTCATATAAGATAAAGGAATTAATAAAAATAATTCCATCACAACATAATCAAATCAATGTAATAATAGGGATAAAAATAGAACACTTTATTATCTTAGATGGAAAATAATTTTGATAAAACACTTGAACTCCATTCTTGAGGAAAATATCCTTTCTTCTTCAAAAACATTTTTCCTTTCATAACATGTCATAAAACTTTAAAATAAAATAAGATGATTAAAAATAAACATGAAAACTTATAGAGGAAGATTCTTGGAAATACTATTTTAAAAATCCATTCTTTCCGTATAAGTTAAAAAAAACATTCTTCTCGTACTTTTGTCGGAAAAGTCAAAAAAAGTACCTCATATGAAAAACGACAAAAGATTCTTTTCATATCTTTTACTAAAAACTCACCAAAGGGTAAAATAGGTTTTAAACAATTGTAGGTGGATGGAAATAATATTACATATTAAGAAAACATGGATGTGGATGATAAAATACACCCCAGTAAATGCCAAAGTATAAACAATCTGGAATAAAAATGAGATTGTGATATTTCCCTTACCTTAGGTCCGACTTGCATTGTAAGTGTCCGAACCCCCTGTATAATGATTTAAATCATGTTATTGACTTATTCCAGAATCATATTCATTGTTATTATATCATATATGGTCCACTTATGACTTTATATTACCCGTTCTTTTGTAAATTCATGTTAAAGTAGCGTTTTGGGTAAAATCGTCTCATTTGTCGTTCGTGTTTTTAACTTGTAATTATTAATATGATTACTTAGATCATGATTACTTAATTCCTGAATATAAAACATGATATATATATATATATATTCATAATATACATATATAATAAATCAGTAAATGGAAAGAAATACACCGTTCATGGAGACGGTAGTCCGTACGTACGCATGAACGCTGTTTTCGTTTCCTTATTGAATTGAATGGAATTAAGTAGATGACATGCATATAAATAATTCCAGTATCATTATTATGTCATATATTTCATTAGTAATTATTATATATACTTTATAATCATTCATGAATGGTTAATCATTGAGAATGAATCTCATCGCGTCGTGGAGACGGTATTCTGTACGTACGCACGCGTGATGATTTCCTTTCTCCGTAGGATGGATAGAAGGTTAATTAGAGTTGTTTAATATTTATAATAACATATCAGTATGTAATTAATACTGATGTTATTACTTTATAATGAAACAACTAAAGAAGAAGAATGAAATTGAAAAGATCGGTAATGGATATTACCTCTTCTTTGGAACGCCTATTTGAATCCTCCACTTAGGGAACTAATATTGGTCTTTGAAGAAGACCAGGACCTATAGGATTATTCTAGGGAAGTGGAGAAGGTATTTTTTCAGGGGTTTGCCGAGCTTGAGTGCTCAAATTTGTGTGAGGAGGAGGGGGAGGTGGTGCCCTTTTATAAGGGAGGAGAGGGGCACCTTAGGAATATCTCAAAATATTATTTTATATTAAAGTAAAAATCGGTTTATAATGGTTCCAAAGGGTATTATTTCGAAGATAAAGTGGGGATGGGTCGAAATACTATCATCCAATAGGATTTAGACAAGTTTAGGGTATTATTTTAACCTTATCAATTAGATTTAACTCTAAGTTAAATAATTTAACTTTTACCGTGTGTTTTTGTTTTCTTTCACTATATGGTTAATACACTTACTATAACATGCCAAACGAACCCCAAATTGTTTATTATTAATATATATATCCTTATCTAAGTCATTTGGCCGAACCTTATATTTTTAGGAATAAAATAACAATTAATAATATAATATTTGATTTAAAAACTATTTTGTGTCAATTTTGACACTATTTGATATATAATTTTTGTGAAAGTCAAAACAGAATTATATGTTCAAACCAAGTTGATTAAATCAACACTAATATATCATAGTAACCTATAAAATTAGTGGAATTCATAAAAAGTCTAAAATTTCATTTATTTTGGTATTTATAATATCAATTATGTCAATATTTCATTAATAAGATAATTACCGCATCATCTTTGTGTCATAAATAAATTAAATTATTTGAGGTCTAAAAATTACAAATAAAATACCATTATGTAGGAAATCTTTTTATCTTTCTAATGAATATTTACAATCGAATTTATCTCATGTATAACCCTATATTAAATTTTTTTTAGTAAATAAAATTTGATTTTAACTCTTTTAACTCTTCTTTGAATTAAATAATAATAAATGTCCTAATCTAATCCAAGTGGGCCTAAATGATAATATTTTACACTTAAGGTTGTTTTTGGTCGAGATAAACTTGTCCAATAGGATTAGGACATGTGTTAGGGTAATATTAATATCATTTTTACCCTTAATTACCCTATTTACTTTTAACCGTGGTAAATAAAAGTAAAAAGTTACTATTCACCAAAAATTATTTTAATCTCATTGAACCACATTTTACTTACTGACATCAACCGTGTCTCTCGGATTTTTGAAATTCCATTCACAGAAGCGGTAAAATTAAGTTTTATGAAAAATTCAGTTTTTTAACTACCACTTAGTAGTTTCACTATTCATCAAA
The DNA here is from genome assembly GCA_963277665.1 of Viscum album. NCBI lineage: Eukaryota > Viridiplantae > Streptophyta > Magnoliopsida > Santalales > Viscaceae > Viscum > Viscum album. The sequence continues at coordinate 1,775,407,275 of OY728153.1, read as the reverse complement.
AATTGAAGGTTTTCAGAAAAATGCCAAAATTTCATCCTAAGCTATATTTCATATTCCGAATTCAAAAATTAAGTCTATTTTACCAAATTCATAACATAGAAGTTGCATTAATTAATTTTATAATTAAATCCCGCTGTTAAAACAAATAGCGTGTTTTTAAGAAACAATATCTATCAAAAGATTGACATTTGTTTATGTTTGGTTTAAATCTGAAATTACAACCAATGACCAACATTGTATTAAATTGTAAAAATATATTCTAAATATACTTTAAAACCACTCAAATTAATAATTTATCACTATTAATCATTTCGATTAAAAAAGTTGTTTTTAATTATAATTTAGTAATTTTCACTATTCATCAGAATATGAAAGTTATCCGAAAAGTACCAAAATTTCACCTTAGGCTAAATTCGATACTCCGAATCTAAAAATGAATTCCATTTTGAAAAATAAAATTTACAAAATTTCAAAAAGTGGTTATTACTATTCATAACGGCTAGTTTTAATAATATTTTAATAGCATATCGTTGTTTCGTGAAACTCAGTATTGCGTACTACACACGCTATCGAGGAAGGTTGCGATTGCGTGTAATGCAAGGCAAGTCAAGGATGCGTGTTGTGAAAGCTCCTTTTGGTGTAGCGTACAACACAAGACATTAATAAAATTAAAAAGAATATTTTTCATAAAATATCGGGTTGTTACAGTTTTCATAATGAGAGACCCATGAAATCATCATACAGGTGGAAGTATTGATACCAGAAGCTGCCATGGCTGGGACACCCATCAATATGGACACCCATTTCACTTCATATTTTAGAGTCCTAACACAGAGGAAGTGGGGTACACTCATGGATGGATCCTTGTTCACCCACCTAAAGAAGTACATGGGTGTCTTTAATGCATCTCTTCACCTCACAACCATTGGACCCATCGAGAGGATTGATCTTGTTCTCCTTCAAAAGATGGAGATGATCGTGTGAGAAGAAAGAATCCATTTCTAGGAACCTTGCATCCAAGAGGCCATAACTCAGGATCATCCATCTAGAGAAGCAACATCAGATCCACATTATCCTCCTTAGATAGTCACACATACTACACCCATAACAACCATCGCCTTCGCCTCCACACATTCGATCATACCACCACCATCCTTTCAAACCATCACATGTTCTGGGATGATATCCATTGCATTTTGTGGAATCTTCCCCGAATATCATCTAACCCGCATCTCTCATTCACTGAGTGCAGTACATTTTCATTTCACCCTCTCCCTCCCTGGTTGGACCCTCATACTCCACCATTCCACCACACCCTTCTACCTAGATAGACCTCCCTCTAGATCTCAAAGCCCCTACAGTCCAGTATGAGTTATCAGCGGAGCAGACCTAGAGTGGAAAGGGAGTTTCCACTAAATCCACCCCTAAGGTACCATTCATTAATCTAGCTTCCAAACCCGCAACCCTAGTACAGATCATTAAGTCACCACGAGCCACCCAGCCCATCTCCATACCTCTAATACCACACCACCCATCTTCGTTGCACCTCCATTATCTACTTCTATTTCTGCTAACACAGATACGCCTAACTAGTCGATTGAGACACCAGGTAGTGGGATGATACTTGAGGAGATTTTTTTGGGCAGATCTATGGTATGATTTTGATATATCTTTTGGGATTTTTGGGACCCTTTTCAGGTACATGGGCATGTTTTTGTTTTATTCATTTTATGTAACACTTCTATATGAACGTTTCATATATATATATATTCATGGATTTTTTTATATTCCATTTTTTAGATCCTTTTTATTTTATTTATATATTTAGCATGTAAAACTCTTCAAAATCATCTACGATCCTGGATGGTCTTATCCGGCCAGTGATCTTAGAGAAAAGGGTACTCCAGTAGGTTATCTTCATTGCCTGAACAATTCAAAAGCTATCATTAACAATTCACCACTAGAAGAATCCTCCACGAAAAAAGATTCAATTCTTACCACACCTCATTCATGTTCACGCAAATGCATGAGAAGTGCATAACCCACTGATGCGACCTCATGAGCTTGAGGACAGAACCTCTAGAAGCTGTTAAAGGTGAAGGAGAATCTGATCTGGTTGACCATCTAACAATAATCTCCATCCACCTGTCTGGATGACTATGCTTTCATATAGATTTATAAGAGTCAACCCATAGTTCATTTCTTTTTTTGAGTCTTCATTTACATATCTTTTATATTTCCTTTTCTTTCTTCATTTTGTGTCTTTCATGAAGCTACATTGTAAAATTACCACAATTTGAATAAAATTCCTATCCCACTTTCTCAATTTGCGTGTCTCCTAATTTTCTCTACTATTCCAGATGTTTATAACTATGAACTAACATTTTTTATCTAGTGTAGGATTTTATCTTCTAACACATTTGTAGGTACATTGGATTTTCATTCTATGATAACTTAAACTCTTTTAATGGCATACCACTTGTACAAGGGATCTCTATATTCCCTCTTATTTTTCTAAATAATAAGCATGAATTAAACCTAGGAATAATTATTCCATTTTAATTAAAGAAAATTTAAATTGGAAGAATGTTAAGGACCATGTTTCACTTCTACATAATTTTTTCTAGAATGATTGTGGAGTTTAAATAATTAATTAAAAGTCAAAATCATTGAAATTATTATTAATTGCCCTATTACATAGGATTTAATTCCTTTTTGATTGGAATTTTGTATTTTATTCTAACTAACCGGGAGGACTCTAAGAAATCAATTTCAAACTCTTATTTGATTATATTTTTTGAGAGATACCAGGGGCATATAAACTCACTAAAACTTGCACTGAGGTCCTATCCATAAAATGAATAATCATGTATGGATTTAAAATTATTGAGCTATTCTTTGACATCCACATTCCCGAAGACCCACATGAATTCTATCCTTCATTTCGCCCATATTTTCCATGAATGACCTGTTATAATGAAGATATTTCAAGCCAATTTCCCTTCCTACCATGCTCCTTGTCCAATTCATAATTATATCCTTAAACAAGTGTGGGGGATACATTCAAACAGCATTGGATACTTCCAATTTCAAAGATGTACAATTCAGTCACTAAAGTATAGGTTGTGATCCACATATGATTTTTTTTAACTCATCCATATTTTCTTCCTTTGAAAAATTTAAATATAAAAGAGAAATTGATATGGGTCATGCACTAGGAGGGTAAAAATCTCAATTTTCTAGACCGATGAATCCCTAAAAAGATCATATGTGGTAAGGTGATGGATTTGGGAGCTATTATTTTCATGGTATTCAAAAAAATGAAAAAGAAAAAGAAAAAGGAAAGGAAAAGTATCATTTTTGTATATAAAATTTGATACACATATAGATCTAGCCTGAGCTGATGAAGTATGTATTTGATCACCATGATGAAGGAAAGTGATCACACTTATTCTTTCACATTCTTCTTTGTATTATTGAGCTTACCCTACCTAGGATCTTGATTTTTCACATTTTACTTACCTACCCCCAGCCACAGATTCATCAGAACCCTATTTCTTAAAGCCCTCAAGATTAATCTTATACTTATCTTTACATAGTGGAGAAGATAGAACCAGTTCAAGCATATGGTTAAGAACATGTACATAGGGTATGAGAAAACCATTATGGACATATTCTACCCAATGTGATGTGAGAGAATAACAGTGAGGCTGATTAAAACTGGTAATATAACCTAAAGAACAATTAATAGGTGATGATTAGAAGACTATAATTTGTTTTTAAAACTATACTGTGAGGCATGAATAAATTTCTATTTTAATTTAATTTAGAAAATTTATTTTTCTTTAATAACACCTAATTTTAATTACATGGACATAACGAATATTTATTTCTCTATAAATTTATTATCATTCAAAAATTCTTGGGGGATATTTTCCTACTTGAGGGAAAGAAATTGTTCAGGTATGTGTTTGTGTGTTTGTGGGGGTGGGGAGTTGATAAGATAAATTTATATATACATTTTTCGATCAATTATTTATAGTATTCCTTTAAATGACTTGATAATTCACCAGTGTGTGTCTAATTTTTCAGGAAAAAGTGATTCACAAGTTTCCAATGAAGAAAAGGAAGAAAACATGAAAAAAGGCTAAGTACACATCGTGATCTAGCTGTACACATCTTCCACATGAAGATCACAACCTTCCCCAAGTCGCAAAGCAATTCCGTGACCATTCCATGAAGCTAGATTGAAAAAGACACTACATATCGTGAATGACCTTCTAACGTAGTGATTCCAATCAAATCCACGGACAAGAAATCAATGATGAATCCATAAAAAACGCAGATAGAGATGAGGTACACATTGTGAATGAACCTCTCACATCATGTACCAAGTTAGAACTCATAAATTCATGAGAAATCCATGTTCCATGTTGGAGATCCAAAATCTGAGGAAACTAATAGAGATCGAGGATACACATCTTGTACCTACGACACACATCGTGATGAAATATGGATATATATGCAGTGGAGTAGCATAGCATTTCATACAATTTGTAGACATGCTTCTCCTCACCCTTTCATCACCTTTGAAAATTATTTCACCCTTCCCCCTCTTAAACTATCAAACAATTAATATTTGTGCATCCTTATTAATCCAAGATACATCGAGCCTCTATTCTTCAATGCATTCAATTCTCACTATCTCATTTAGATTCAATTTTCATTTCTCTTTGTCAAGTAAGTCTTTTATTTATAATTATTAATTACTTAGTGAATTTTTATTTAAGTTACCACTAAACTAATATTTAATGCTCTCAAATTAATTAATGTCAATCAATCCATATTGCATGTTATCTTTATTTTATTTATTTATATTTTACCCTTCCATGAGTACCTAAATTTCTTAGGGTTAGGGATCAAAAAATATATCAATTTAACTAAATATACCTTTAAATATAAACATTTAAAGACTAATTGAATTATTAAATAGGATATGAACCCAATGTCAATCCCATTTTTAAAAACTCCCCTGACCACAGGATGATCATACAAATAACCCTATCATAATTGGAGTAGACTAAGCTATGACCACAAGCTTAGAAAACATTATGCCTTAAAGAAGCCAAAAAATAATGCACATGGCTGGTCAATCTCTCCCAACCATGGAATAGATACTTTCTAGGTATAAATGGGATGGGAAGACCAATGTCAACTAGTGATCCCTGTTTTCTTCCCAGACTAAGACATAGGATCTTGCCAAGGTTAGAATTAAAGGACATCCTTCAATCAGATACACATCTTGATCCCAACCCATTGTTCATCATTTAATGTAATCCCAAAAATATAACTTAGATAAAACTCCCAAAATAAGGACTTATTTAAAGGACTCCCCTATATGTTTAGTTATCAGATTTCTCCAAAATCAAAATGGCAGTCTCCTTGTGGATTTGACCCCGTACAACCACTACACTACGTCTCTGTAGTTAGTAAATGTTTTGGACCAATTTTAAATTCTAAATTTGATAAAAACTAGAGTAAGTTATGAAACTACCACACGGTATCTATCATATACATTGATGGGCTCTATATGAACCACATAAATGATATAGGTTGTGAAAATGACATATGCCTCACTAATGTAAAAAGAAATTCAGATATCTCATACCTTATGTATCAACAACCTTTATACATGTTAAAACCTAGAGTATAATAAATATAAATATATTATAAATATATTAGAGAAATATAATTATATATATCACACAATATTTTATTATTAATGCAATTTTATTACCCTTTTATTAGAAATTTATTGTTGATGTCATGTTTCAAGCAATAACTGCTTTGTTTTTGTGCATGTTTTGATTTCATATTTTTTGTTTCTATTAGTTTAATAATTCATCAATAATATACAGTTCGATAAAAATTATTTCAATGTCATAAATATTCATTATATATGTATTTAGATCAATCTACAAAATCTAGTGATAAAAAATTAAATAAATTTTTCATGGAGATAGTATGTCGTACGTTCATTTGAACGTTGTTTCCATTTTTTAGATGGATTGAAAAAAATAAAGGTAAATAATATATTACCATTACAAACTAATTATTTTTTATATATAAATTTTATATTCATTAAACATACCTTGAATACCTTCAATGTAATTTTTAAGTGAAAATGAATCACACAATTCACGAGGCAGTAATCCGTTGTAGGCATGAGCGATGTTATAGTACCCCCCACTGAATGGAAAGTAAAAATAAATTTGGGATATCACAATTAAATAAGAATTTAAATGTAATTAATATTATATAAATTTTTTAAAACCATCTTTATATCCATCCTTGAAATGAAATGATAGAAAATAAACTACATCAGTCGATAAGGCGGTAGTCTTCCATACACATGATCGATGGTTTGCTTTTCTATTTGAATGAAGTGGATATAAATATAGGTTAATAAAATAATAAAATAATATATATATATAATTTACATTTTATATTATGTTCTATTTTTTATACATAATTTAAATTTTAAAAATAATAAATAAAAAGAAGGAGCTTAGTGATGACAATTACCTTCGCTTAGAGGCACCCCCTTTTGATCTCTTAGTAATGAACATTTTTAGGTATTTTGGGAGGAGAATATGCTCTATAATACATAAAATGATGTCGAGGAAGCGTTTTTAAGGTTTTTATTAACTATATTCCTTGAGAGGTGTGAATAAGTGAAGGGTGGTGGTGGCCTTTTATAAGTGGGGGAAATGAACCCACTTGAACACTACTTGGAAATTTCCAAAATGAATCCAAAACTAAAAATTCATTACCAATAAAAATGTATAAAAATGAAAATATATTCATACTTGGGAATGATAATGTTTAATTAAGGATATAAAATGGTAATATGAAAAGTTTTGATAGTCATTTTAAAAATTATATTCTTATATTAACCCACGGTAAACAGAATTTTACCTTAACCACAATAATTAATTTGTACTATTTTCACTATTAATTATGGTATAAAATTAATTTGATATTATAATATAAAATTAATTAATATTATTCCAAATATGGAATGAATTTTTAAAGATTCCATTCATAGAATTGTAAAATTTTAGTTTAAAATTAATCCCATAGTTTCCATGTCAAATTAGTCTTCCAAAGAGGAAATGTTCAAAAGTTTAAGAGTTTTAAATAAATAATAAATATATATATAATCAAAATGACCTAAATGGTATTGATAAATATAAAATCTTAGTAATGATATTTTTAAAAACATATTTAATTATTTTATGTTTTTAAATTCTTCAAATGGAATTAAAATTCTTAATAAAAACTATTATTTTCCACTATTCATATAAAAATATTCCATCTCATAAAATTATAAAAAATTCACACAAAGAAAATTTTGACCTTATGATTTCAAAAATGAATTTAATTTTTGAAAATAAAATTTCTAAAAGTTTCTGAAATTAATTTTAACATATTTTTTCCAAAGGAAACTAATCTTCTTTTTAGAAAAGTATAGTTTTTAAGCATAAAATTTGACTTATTCTTATCTCTTATCTAGAAAATACACAATAAAAACGTAAAAATATTTATTTAATATATAATATATAAATGTAAATAAATAAATTCACCAATTTATTTGGTTATTTTATTATTTTAAAATACATTTGTGCGCATAAAAATAATTTTTCAGAATATGATTTCGCTTATTTTCAAAATGTTTTTATATTTATTTATAAAAAATTGGTAACGAAAGAATTCAATATAAATTAATATTTTAAGAATATTATTATAATTTAAGTAATCATATTAATACTCAAAATTACAGTGGCTAGGTGATGACAATTATATTAATTAATAATATTTTAATTATATCTTATATTTTGTTTAAACTCAGTGTTTTGTGTAACAAGAACTAAACTGGCTGTTGTGATTAATTAGAAATACTAAAGAGATTATTAAACATATATATTTCACAAAATATTAGGGTTTTATATTCTACCACTATTAAAATTAATTTCTCCCATGAAAGTTTTCACTTTGGTCACAACTAATGAGGATAATTCTGCCATATTATATCCTCATGTTCCCATATAACTTCCTCAACTGGTGGGTTTTCCATAGAACATTGACCGTGTTAGTGTTCTTGTTTCATAAAAATTTCTGTATTTTATCTAGAATCTCAAAAAATTATCCCATATATAAATGATGATGCTCGAATGGTATGACCTATATGTTTAGTACATGTGATGGATCAGGTATGTACTTTCTTTAGACAGATACATAGAACACATCTTGAACCTGATAGAGGTTTAGTATAAATTTCTATTGATAGGATACTATCAAGATAAGAATAAAAATGTTGGTGGGAATAATATACCTAGGACTTAGTTTCCCTTTCTTACCAAATCCCATAACCTAATTCTATAGATAAATCTTTAGAAACACCTTGTCACCATCTTCAAATTATAGATCACACTAGAAATTTCCAATATAACATTTCTACAAAATCTAAGTTACCCCGATGTGTTGTTGAATAGATATAAAATTCTATACCATTTATTCATCTATCTTAAGTAACAATAGGTATCATTCTCTAACTTCATTCCAGTATATTGTATCTCAACATTTCTTTTTCATATTAGGGTTACATATGGATCTATCTAAATTCTTGAGTGAAATCTATTATTGTAGGAATACTATAATAGAGGAAGGTGTTGGTCACATAAACTATTGAATTCAAAAGAAAAAGATATCAACAGTTCCTATCGGTTTTTAATTATTCTCTTAGAATAACCATCTATGTAAGGATAATATATAGTGCTGATACTCAACTCTGTATTATGATATTCAGGAAGACTTCCCCAAGACATTGAGGTAAACCTGATATCAAAACCAAAAATAATGAACTGTGGTTCTCAATAAAAACATAAGAATTCTATTATATAGTTAACCATGATTAACATACATGGATATTATGTCTTTTTAGATTAATCTTCAGTACATTAAAAAAATTCATGCCAGAAGACCGTAATAGTTTAGTGTCCTTGGAAAAATTTAAAGAAAATATAAAATATTGGGGAAAGATCATCAACATCTCTTATAATTATCTACACCTTTAGTACTTCTACCTAACACCATTATTCATAACATAGATAATGGAAACCTAAGAAAGGGTTGAGTTTAGTTTCTCTATAAGGGTAAATTAGGGAGACATTTAAGCATAATCATGAACATAGTAGTATGATAACACGATCGTAACATTAGAAGGTGAAACCCTGCATATCAAATATCATAAACATGAGTTATAGGATAAACCTTAGATGTTCATAAGATATGAATCATAAGGAAATAAAAATCATTATCCATTAAAATCATAAATAAGGAATAAGACATAGGATTTGTGGAATTCATATAAGAATAAAGACTTTTATGTCAGTGCTACCTACCAAGAGCTGTATAAAATGTTAGGAATTGGGTACAACCCTTGTACCTAAATTGGAATTGGGATAGAAACCCATGTAACCAATTTCCTTTAGGCTTGGGATACAACACATATAACTTATTTTTACCAGGAACTAGCTACAACCCATATACCCTCTTTTTTTAGGCTCGGGATACACTTATACACCCTCTTTCTATTTAGGACTGTGCTACAACCAATACACCCTCTTTCTTTTCGGTATTGGGATAAAAATCATGTACCCTTTGAGCTCATATAATACATATCATTACCAAATTAATTGGAGGGAGAAATCAGTCCCACCCATCTCATAATAAAATAATTCATACATGTGCCACATGAAAATAAGACATTCATCATATCATGACCCATAAAAAGGAATAGATTTTATAAACATCAAATAATTACCCATGAAATGAAAAGACTATCATTAATATTTATCACATCATAAAAAATGTAAAATATATTCGTTTCATAAACATTCCATCAAAGTATAAAACGTGAAAATAATTTGATTTCATAAACAAGGAATTTATGTAAAATAAATGGATTTAATAAACATATATGCCACAAATGGGAAACAAGTCTCATAAAGATCATGACTTTAAGCATAACCCATTCACAGATTGGATATAAATGGAAAATTTAGATCGTTTCCTAGAAATGAATGATTAACATCAACAGATGTTATCATATATGGAAAACAATTTTAAAACATATTTAAAAACATTTCTTGAGAAAAATATCTTTTCTTGCTGAAAAATGTTTTTTAATACATAAACCAATTTAAAAATATATTTCTTAGAAAATAGATAGTGAAAATATAAACAAGGAATGAAATAATTTGGAAAACATTTTTCCTTTAAAACTTATAAAATAAGCTTCAAAACATTTGAAAATTCATTTTCATCCAAAAAAACATTGAAAACCTATAAAACGATCTTGAAAATGTTTTGAAAAAAATTGAACTTGAAATATTATAAAATATGGTTGAAATTTTTTTGAAAACCATTTTTATTGAAAACATATAAAATAAGCTAAAATTTGTTTTGGAAAACATTTTATTTGAAAATATATTTGATATACATCTTCTTAGAAATAAACCCTTTTAAAAATTAAATTGAAGATTCAAAGGAATGTGGCAGGGAAATTCACACATGTCATAAGAGATCAAAAGAATATTTCATTTTACACAGTAAAAAAAAAAACATAGAAACATTAATTTTTTGGAATTATACATGAATATTTTTTTGAATATATTGGTTAAATAAAAAGGGTAAAAATATATTTTAAATCATATCAGATAATGGTACAATATTCTTGGAAATTCGTTTTAGAAAACTTAGATTTTTGACAGATGAAAGGGTATTTTAGAGCTTTCCTAGAAACATTTTCTTAAATATATTATGTAAAAAATAGTATAATATGGTACCATTACATTTTTATATAATTTAATAATAAAGGATAAGAAAAATCGTGAATATTCTTGAGAGATTCATCATAAGATTTCATTACGGTAAACATAAACATAAACAATCTCAAAAAGTGACGAGATTGTGTAAATAAACTCTTATACCTCGGTATCATGAGATATTCTCTCCATGTAAGGAAATTAAATTACATTAAGTATAGAATATAATTAAAATATTTATATTACTGTTATTTCATGTAAAATTGATGTATGTACACTTGAAAAAATTTTGTAGGTGCATAACAGAACATAAGTCTCAAAGAAGGAAAATTGAGACAAAACATTTGTAACAATTTGGAAACATTTGAAAATTAAATCCCATTAATTAAGGATAAAAAATGGTTATGTGAATACCCATAAATTTAATTAAAATATAAATTAAATATAATAATGTTCAGTACATACACCAGACAAAAGAAAATAGTGCAGAATATAACATTTTCTCATGAAAATTAAAAGTGAGATGAAATCCCCTTACCGTGTGTCTTGACTCTCTTTGTACTCGTACAAGATTCCTGTATAATAGATATAAGTTTATAAAAAATATTTTATAGAATAATATTATTATATATATTACAATATATGTTTTTTTACCTTATATTCCTCTGTTTTAAACAATGCTATGTTAATGGTTCACTTCAGGTAATATTCTCTTTGTTCTTTACAAGTGTCTTAATTTGTTATATCGCTATTACATATAATTATATCATTATTATAGAATTTATAATATGATATAAATATCAGGTTTATATAGTATATTTATATTATAGTAATTTATATCAGAAAGGGGAATGAAATAGAACACACTATTCCTAGAGACGGTAAGTCGTACGTACACATGAACACTATTTCCGTTTTTATTGTCATATTGAAAGAAATTTTGTTTATGTCATATGTATATGTATGTATATATATATATATAATTATTCTATTATAATTAATATATCATATATATCATATAAATTCATTAAACCCATTCTTAATACATTCCATGTTGTGTGTAAGCGAATCACATCACTTTGAGGGGGTAGTAGTCCACACGTCCTCAAATGACATTATCGAATTAGAATCAGATAGACTTTAAAGATATGTGTGTTGAAAAATTAATAAATAAGATTAAATAAATAATTAATATTATATATTACATATATAAATATAATTTACATCATAATGGCCACCATGATTGGTGGTAAATGAGAAATGAACAATCATTGTTTCGTGAGGCATTAGTTCACTGTACATAGAAGCAATATGTTCAACATCCATTAGATGGATGTGTGTGTAATTATATGTCTGAACCATTATATAAAAAATACTAGTATATGTAGGATATGTTTTTTTTTCAAACAATAATGTCATAAAGATATTGGTGGTGGTGGAGAAGGAAAATAAATGGAAGGAGCTTGAGAGAATATATTACCTCTAAATCGGGTAAATCCTTTCGATTTGTACCAAAGGAATTCCTTGAAAAGATTTATCACATAGGTAGGATTCATGTTTTAAGGGAGGAGTTTTGGGAGGTTAATTTGGAAGATCTTGGAATAACATAAATGGGCTGATAGGAGTGAGGACTGGGTAGAGGTGGTGGCGTTTTATAGGGAAGGGAAAGGACTCACTTTGAATGTTTCAAAACATGTTTGGTGTGGACATGTTCATACCTAAAAAAAGTCCCAAAAAACCAAGAAAACTCAATAAGTTATGGTTTATAGACTAAATATGGAAATTAAGTGATTTTGGACAAATTTCTAGGTCATTTGGGCCCTTACATTTATTATTTAGTCCCTAATTAAGATTAAATTGGTTGTAACTATTATGATTAGTTTCAATCACTTTTACAATTCTTTTTGGTCAAATATTTACATGGAATTATTTGAATGTAACCACTATATTGAATAAAATTTTTTATGGATGATTTTAGAAATTCAAATCATAGAAGTAGGAAAATAAATATTAGTTCTAATCTTCAAGATATGATGAAATAACGAATTTTTAACGAAGGAAAAAGTTCAAAAGTTTGTTAAGATTTTATATTTAGTTTAGAATTGAAATTGATTATAATGAAAAAAATTGTATTAATATATGAAATATGTTTATAATTTTCCATTAAAAAATATTTATAATATCAATTATCATTAATAATTAATTAGGCAAAAGGTAGTTTTTAACTAAAAAGAAATATTTTCCACTATTCATAAAAAATGTTGATTCTCAAAAAAATCCCAAAATATCACCCTAGGAAAAAATCGATGTTATGAATTCAAAAATGAATTTTATTTTTTCCGATTAAATTTATAGATGTTTCTAATATTAATTTTATTATTAAAAATGGTTCAGTCAAGAAAATGATGTTTTTAAACACATGATATTACAAAAAATCATATCATTCATTATCAATATGTCTTATTCATATAAAACAATTATAAAACATATTTGGAAATTATTTATTACTATTACTATAACAATTTTTAATTGTTATTTTATAATTATCACCTTTAATTAGTTATATATATATAAATATGTTTCATAGAAACTAAGTGCTGCGTGCATTGTATGCCATGTTGGCATTGGTTGGAGCACAACACAAGTTTGTATTTCGTGTGAAATTAATGTTTGACATGGTGTTTTAATATATATATATATATATATATATAACTATTTATTGTTTCATGTGAAATGAAAAATATCTAATTAATAAATTAAATTGAATAAAATAATTCAGAAAATATTAGGGTGTTACATTTTACCACCCTTAAAATGAATTTATCCATTGATATTCATCTGGTTTATCAATGGTTTAATACTTGAATTTTTCATTCATAGAAACACATATCAGAAAATGGATACTATTACATCCCTTCGAAAGGGACATTTGAAACCATAACAGTTACCCAAGGTAATATATAACTTTGTTTCAACATAGGGGAACATATGTTGGGTGTGAAGATTGGAAATGGAGTGAAAGCATAAATATTTATAGTGATTAATTGAGGTTATCAATCACAAACAATTGAATGATAAAAGGAAATTTGGGGCCCTCAATTTTATAAATATGTGATTATTCCAGAATCCACTATTCAATAAAATTTAAGGTATTATGAAAAAACAATTTGTATCACTTTCTAAACGTTGAATAATTCTCGATAAATTTATATAAACAAAACATATTTCCTGGATTGTGCTTTTAAAATTTTATTATACATCCATTACCTCATATAATGATTGTAAAAAAATTATATTTTATGAATAATGAACTAGAATATGCGTTTAATGGATCTTAAGGGCTCTAAAAAATAAATAGTCCTACTATTTGTCTATTAAAAAATAAACATGCAATAATATATAAATATAAACGTAACAATAAAAGTTCATCATTAATATTTAATCATTAAAAATAATTATACATTAACTTGGACATTATGTAGGCTAGTGGTAAGCATGAAACCCATATCTTCCTTCGTTGATGGGTTCAAGAATAGTGGCCTTACCAGGCTTGATTGGCTGTCACCCGATATACAAGATGTACTTTTTAAAACCACACTAATATAATATATAAAATGGGCACCATTGAAATAAGGTTAATCACTGATTAACCATTTAACAATGGTTTTAAACACAACCTCATTTCAAAAATTCTTCCTCTGAAATTTAACTTAAACTTTTCATGAATAGTTAACCATATAACCCATCTAAAAGATGAAAAATCCAACAATATAGAAATAGAGTCATAAAATTAGTTTAACATTGATTCCCTTGTATAACAAAAAGTATCTCTTGGTTTTCACATTCCAAGAATGTGAATACCATCATCATATATTCACTTGAAACATGGTAACAATCTAAATTACCATAAATAATTTTATAAAACATGCATTCTTCCCAATTCCAAAGTGTATTGGATTTAATTTTTAAATTCGAAAATGTTATAAAAATCATTAGTGGTAGTAGAAACCACTTATAAAAAAGTCCTTACTTAGTTCCAAGGAGATCAATACTATCCAATTTACTTATTTATATCCCACATATCATTATCCTTACAACATTATCATATCATAAAGAACATATTTATAGTTAACTTACATTAGTCAAAATATCATCTTATCAATCAATAACTTCCCCAGTCCATAGGGAACATTCAACATAAACTTTAAAATAATGATCCAAAAACATAATTAGAACAATCCATATATATTTCATCATTCATAACTTTTGAATCCAAATACTTAAATACTTAGATTACTTTATCCTTAATTCGTTCACAATTATTCCTTATCCTATTACATAATACCTATTTACTTTCACATTTCATATGTTGCCTCATCATCATAAAAATTTTTACCATTACTCACACCACCTTGTTGATTCTATTATACATATTTTTTCTTGAGAAATTGGGTTTCATAATGACCATTTTATCCACACTTAAAACACTTAACCTTCAGTGATGACATAGGGAGGCCAAAATTCCCATCAATTTATTTAACTAAACTCTTCAATTTTTTCCTTGCCGTTACTTTCTTTGTGACTTTATTTTCTATATGCAAAACACCGTTTTTTTTCATCTAAGGCATTCACTTAGGTGATTTTTTCAACATTTTTTACAGAAAAGAAAACTAACATTTTTTCCACTATGGTATCCACTAAGAAAACTCTCAGATAACTCCTTCTTTCTCTTCCTTGGTGAGGTTAAGAGTTGGATATTGTAAACATGGTTAATCATGTTTCAGGAAAATTGATTATGTATGATCAAGATTTATTTCACTCTAGTGGTCACCCAACTTGATTGATAATCAAAAAATATTCCAATACGTTAAACATTAGTCAAGTTTCTTCCTATTCACTCTATAGACTAAAATAAGAAGCATAGTATGATAATTTCTTATCATAGCATAAAACCACATAGTCAGAAAAATAATTTCATAAAGGATGTCTAAATCATGAAACCTACCATAATCAATGCCAACATGGGTTTATCCTCAGTTATTCATAACCAACTTATATCTAAATCTTTCACGATGCTATGTGAATAGTTTGTAAATTCCTAAAGAATATCCCCTAGGAGGGTCAAGATAGGTGTGCAAAAAAGACTATTTTCATTTGCCAGATTACCCTGAGTCAAGATTGTAACATATTATTGGAGTTTTTACCCCTAGGTACATATGTTCAAGAGCCACATCCACTTTTAGTATCCAAAAAGTTATTTTTTTTCTTAGAAACCACTAACTCTATCCTTTACCAAAATTCCAGGACATTTTCTTAAATGTTAACTCATCCTTATACTTATCCATAGAGACATCCCTATACATATACTTAGAAATATACCTCCTGATCTCAGTAATCTTTTATCCTCGTAGATTCAAAAATTTGACTAAACCTTTCCTTTGTTACAAACTATAGAGACCTAGGCTTAACATATATATATATATATATATATATATATATTACATATTTTTAGAATAATATTCATAACATTAAAAAAATTCATGTCATAGGATAGTAATATTTTAGTTACATTGGAAATATGGAAACAAAATTTTCTATCATTTTGTTGGATCTTTAACATATCCCATAATGATCTCTACCATTAGTATTTCTACATAAATCCATTCTTCATAACCTTGAGAAAGGAAACATAAAAAATGGGTGAACTCAGATGCCCATTAAGGGTAAACAAGGGATAAATTTAAGCATAAACATGAACATAGCAGTATGATAACACGATCATATCATTAGGAGGTCATACCCTTCATATCAATGGTCATAAACATGAGTTATGTGATAAAGAATATATTTTCTTAAGATGTGAATCATAAGGATATAAACATCATTGTCACTAAAATCATAACTATGTAATAAATTATAAGATTTGTGGTATCAATATAATAATCGATACTTTTATTTTAGGGATACCTACCAAGACCTTTATAACACATTAGTCTTGGGTTACAAACTATGTACCTACTTCAGGCATGGCCTAGCAAACCATGTACCCACTTTTTTTTAGGCCTAGGATATAACCCATGTAACTTTTTTTTTTCAGTCTTGGGATACAACCTATGTACCCTCTTTATTTTTGGCATGGGATACAACCTTTACACCCTGTTTCATTTTAGGCGTAGCCTACAACCCATACACCCTCTTTCTTTTCGGACATGGTATACAACCTGTGTACCCTTTGAGCTGGTATAACACTTATCATTACCCAATTAATTGGAGGGAGATGTGGGTCCCAACCATCTCATAATAAAATCATTCATACATTTTCCATAATATAATAAAACATCCATCATATCATGACCCATATAAATAAGTAGGTTTTATAAATATCAAATCATAACCCTTGAAATGAAATCGGTATCATTAATATTTAATCACTTCATAACCTATGGAAAATATAGATTTTTCATAACCATTTAATCAATGAATAACCCTTGAAAAGAATTTGGATTCATAAACACGATACCCTTGTAAAAGAAACAGATTTCATAAATGTATAACCCGTGGAAGAGAAACGAGATTCATAAGCACTATGACATTAATAATTACCAATGCACAAATAGGATTTGAAAGGAACATTTAGATCATTTCAAAGAAAGGCATGAGTAACATCAAAATATGTCATCCTAGATGGAGAATAATTTTAAAACATAATTCATAAATGATTCTTAAGCAAAGTTTTTTTTCTTGTATGAAAAAGGCATTGTAATACACAAACCCATTTAAAATTATTTTTCTTAGAAAATACATTGAAAACATATAAATAAGGATTGAATTAATTTTGAAAACATTTTACTTTTAAAACTTATAAAATAATATTCAAAAGATTTTAGAAACCTTTTTCTTCCAAAAAACTTTGAAAACCTATAAAAATAGCTTGAAAATATTTTGAAAACGATTGTTCTTAAAAAATTATAAAACAAGCTTGAAAACATTTTGAAAACCATTTTTCCTGTAAAAATATTAAATATGCATGAAATAATTTTGGAAATCATTTTCAATGAATATATATTTTAAAAATATTTTCTTAAATATTAAGCCTTTTAAAATGAAAAGGAAGCTTCAAAGGAATGATGGCGGGTAAATACATACAAGTTTTATAAGGTCAAAATAACATTCCATTTTGCATGGTAAAAAAAGTTAGAAATGTTCCTTGTTAGAAAAGTGATAATGAAATTCACTTGAATATATTGGTAAAAGAAAAAAAGGGTAAAAATTTAATTTAAATATTATAGTATAATGATATAATATTCCTCAAAACCCTTTTTAGAAAACATAGATTTCTGACTGAAGAAAGGGTAAAGTCGGGATTTCCAAAAAACACATTCTGAACTATCTTATATACCTAATAGTTGAATTTTGTATCAATACACTAGTATATCTGGAAATAATATAGGATAAGGAAAATAATGAATGTTCATGAGATATGGATCATTATATTTCATTAAGGGAAGCATAAACATTCAAAATCTCAAAAAGCGATGAGATTGTCACGATAAACTATTATAAGATAGTATCTTGGAATCATGCTCTCCATGTAAGTAAATGTTTCTTCTGGAAATTGGGATGACCATGTTTTTTAGAGGTTCAAACATTCCAATCGGTTTCTAACGGGTTTATTCATAGAACCGGAAACACCCAATGATTCTATATCCATTCGGACTTACTTTCCTAAGGTAGGTGCTCATTTGTTGTGGACCGATGAGGCTTAAGAATTTTCATTGGTTGAGAGGATGGGAGGTCAGACTCAGCACACATTTTTTGGGGAATTATTGTTTACTCCGGGACGCTCTTATAGATTTGAGTTATGTTCGTGAATCCTTATTAATTTACCAAGTATTAAAATGAGTTTTCCTCAAGATTTGACAATCAATGATTGATATATATGAGATTTAGAGAATATTTTTTATATATTTTCGGTTTTTCATCTATAGAGAATCATCCGTATTTATTTAAGATTCCTAGTCGATGGAATCATTCAACACATTATATAGAAATCTCATGGTCATTATGATAACCATACAAGTTTTAAATCCACTCAGTGGGGCACTTGAAGTTTATTGTCGTTCCAAAATACATGGATTATTTCAGAGTTGGGACCGTACCCGCAGATGGCCTACCTACATATCCTTGCTAGAAAAGGAATCAATACCCACGTAGTTCGAGTGAAGAAGTATGAGGTTTAAGCATGATTAATGGCTCAAAGAGAGATGTTATAATTACTTTTACACTCTAAGATCATGTGAGTCATGATCGGTGTGAGAAACAAGAGGTAGTAGTAAAACCTGACAATTGTGCCACGAAAGATGCAATCATAAGAAATGATGCGGGGATTACATATGTATGACTACACAAGATATATGGGGATCCTGATTTAATTCAAGGAAGAAACCTGGGAACAAGGTCCATAAAGTTATATGTGCTTTATGGAGATTTAAATCCATAACATAGGGCTTAATCCTGAGAAGGATGCACAAATTAGAGAGGGACTAATTATAGGGTTTTATTCCTAAGAAAGAAGCCCAAGTAAAAAGAAATTAAGCCTGGGGATTACTCTTGAAAAGGAAGCCCGGGTTAAGCGGACATGAGAGGGGACTTGAGATCTAGAGATTACTCATAAAAAGGAGGCCCAGGTTAAGAGAAATTATGATTGGGTCTTACTCCTAAGGAAGATTCCCATATTAGGGAACTTGGGGCTTACACCTAAGGAGGATTCCCATATTAGGGAACTTGAGGCTTACTCCTAAAGAGGATGCCCAAAATAAAGATCTTCTCATCTTAAAGGATGAGGTTGAATAGAGGAAATATCTAACGTTAGTGACATAATGTTACGTAAATCATGAGGTTTTGAGAGACGTTCCACAGAATTCCATTCAGATAACGAAGCTAACAAAAGAAACATGCCATAAATGGATTTGAAGAGGGTTTTGAAGGCTGTCCTTGAAGAGGAATGATCGATTTGAGGAAAGGAAGTGAATTGGAAGGAGGCACGCAAGTTTTGGTCTAGCATAGTCCTGGTCACGCAAGTATACTTGGGCGACATGAGTTCAATTGGGAGACGAAGAACCTATGAAGTGATCCTTGGGAGAATTTGGATTGGAGCCCTTAATATCATCCTTAGAGTCTTTTATATGGGTGGTGCACAAGTTTCCTTGACAGGGAAAGGCGGTGCACAAGTATCATCACTTCCCTTAAGGGATGGACAATTAGGCACCCAAGTATTGATGAGTTCTAATATATAGGCCTTATTTTTCCTATTAAGAGCTTCCATTATAGGTAAATAATTACCTTAGAAGTGTTCAGAAGACTTCAGATGGAGACTTGGGTGACCAGAGCATGAATATGAGTTTTGAATTTTTCATCCTCAGAATGGGGGGCTCACATCGGGTATTTATAGGCCATTGATGACTTTGGGAAAAAAATAATAGGGAAAACAAGTGAATTGTGTGACCCATATGTGGTGCACAAGTATACTTGCGCGACCATAATGAAACTTGTGCGACCCATGCTTAAAGGGATCTTTGTTCATGCCTTTGTCAATTTTTGATGTTCTTCAAAGGTTGACTCTCTTTGTGGGTAAGGTATTCCCCTTTTCCATTCGTTAAACTCTGTGACAGAAAGGATCTTCAACAAAAGTCCGCCCCTCAGAGTTGGATCCGAAAAAGGAAACTGGATTTTACTCTAAGGAATACATGAAATAAGGTGATGTGGCGCGCAGGTAGTTGGCATGCAGGTATTCTTTTGGCACGCAGGGTCAGGCACGTAGGGGTAGGGCGTCGACTATAAATATGGGTTCTACTCTCGCGCAAAGCACCCGGCTTTCAAAGCACCTCTCTCTCGTCGCACAAGTGATCTCTTGTTCCTGCATGTGACTTGGCTTTCCACTTGTACGTGCTTCTGTTCGTGTCACACTTCTATAGTGAGCTTCTGACATGAGAGCCAGTACTAGGGCCAAAAAAATTGCGCGTCCAACTTGGACTTGCGTGCAAATATGGGACTTGCGCGCCTTAATTCCTTAGCCATTTTTTTCAAATTTCTTCAAAAATTTTATGAAAAACAAACTTACTTAAAAGTTAATTATCGGATGTTTGTGAAGATTCAATGCCTCCCAAAAGAATCGGATCGACTGATGAGTTGGCTAGCAAGCGGATTGATGACATGATGAACATCGTTTTCCATGATTACTATGATATCTGTGACAAAAATATCCCAGATATGGCCAAGTACTTGAAGAGGTATCATATTAATTTCCCACAGAGTATCTACCTACCTCTATTTGTCCATGGTCATCTGCAAGTATTCAATGTTCCAGAGACAAATAATTATCTCTCGCATTCTTGGTTTCAAACTTACAACAACTTTTCTTCAGAAAATGTCTCAGTTGGAGGATCATTTGTAAATGCTGGAACAGTGAAGAAGGTGTTTATAATGCATCATATCCCATGTTCTCCATATCTAAAACCTCAAAAGCCTGAGTTGCAGCCGCATTGTTATCCCCCAATCTTCCGAAACTCTCAAATGGATCAATCCATAGGCTGGAAGAAGAGTTGGGACTTCCGTCCTAGAGGAGGTGTGAAGCCAACTTGGATGTGGGAATATAGAGTGCGACAGACCTATGTAGATATTATTGAAGATCTAAAGGGAGCTGCAATATATGAAGCCTTCTGGTCTGGGAAGACATATGTCTACAGAAATGATAAATTTGTGCCGGAGCTAATCAGCCGCTGCAGCCCAGAAACCAATTCTTTCTATCTGACTCATGGAGAAGTAGTCCTTAGATTGTGGGATGTCTACAAGATCTTGAGGGCTCCAATTTTAGGCGATATATATGATGAATTCATCCCCCCAAAGGAGAAATGGAATTATTCGGAGAAGACTCCAGCTTTGGATCAAGAATTATTGAAAATTTTCCACAAGATCATGAATTTGAAGTCCTAAAAAACTCATTATAGAAAGGATATTCATCCATAGTAGTGGATGGATTTTTTCCCAAGAATAAGGAGAAGGTGCCCACCTGTACTCGTCCTACTAGCTGCCCCAGAACAGAGAAGAGGGGAGCTCTTGGCACATTCTGGCCAACTCTGGAAGCAGGAGAGTTTGAAATGTGGGGGTATGAAATGAATCAGAGAATCCTAGAGAAGACCCGTCCGGTGGTCTTCTTAGCCTTGTGGCTCAGTGTTTATCTTCTTCCAGTTAGGTATTCGAAGGGAGTTGTCAGATCAAGGACCTTCGTTGTTGCAGCCAAGTTGGATGAGAGGAAATGGCTGGGTTGGCCACCCCCATTTCGGACAATATTCACAGGAGCTTACTCCATGTTTATATGGTTATGTCTCCTTTGAGAATAGTGGGACCAGTACAATTTTTGTGGGGATGGATCACCACTCATTTCAGGACATATGCTATACAGAGCAGAGTACAGGTTCTTAGATGTTCTTTCAGGCCATTAGTGCATGCATATTTTTTAATTATTCCTTTATCCCTTAACTCCTATAATATGAAGGTGAGGCGAAGAATGTTCAAGGAATTCCATTTCATTCCTTATGGAAACCCGCCAACCAGAAAATTTTTTGATGATGGAACATCCATCCTAGAATTTAGGTCATACATGCTGGCTTGCAGAGATGGTGTATTGGCCACCAGGATTGAAGGAGAGATTATATACAAGGCCTATGCTCTATACAGATTTGCACGTCAATTCAAGTTTCTACAGCAGATTGTTGCATCCCTTCCTGTTCATGTCAGATCAGAGCAGCAACTGATGGTTGCCCGACAACTATGCTTGCTGACAGCTACGGAGATGACTGGGGTAGTGTTTGGTCTACCAGTTGCTGGAGCGGCGAGGAACTTGACTACATGGTATTCCTAGATCTGGGAAGCATCATACCCTGAAGGGTTACTAAATCATCTGGTTCCTCAAGTGGGAAAAAATAATAGAATTGTTGAGAAAGAAACCCTTCATCTATAAGGTGACTCTTCAAAACCTGGAGTTGATTCCCCAGGTTCCTCACCTAGGGAGGATTCACCGGATTCCCAGGATGGGGATGATGAGGCACGACATGCGTCAAAGCAGCCTCGTGCCATATATAATCCTCCTTCCCTAATTAAGAGACCTACTCCATCGACACCTGTTGAGTTATATCATTGAGGAAATTTAATCACCATTACTTTATAGAGAAACAAGTTTTATTTTCTTATCCTTTATCTGTGATTGAAGAAGCATGGAAGAATTTGAAGTCCAAGATTATAGGACCCTCCTCGCATCCTTCTAGTACACATAATGAATATCTACGAACAGAGGTTGTCTAGACATGGCGGGGTTTATATTACAACGCTGAAACCACCTGGCTCGACCTATGCGAAGGGCTAAACATCCCTGGAGTAAGGAATATTCAGGTATCTATTGATATCTGTTTTGAGGATAACCCCGATAAAGTGCGGGCTTACATCAGAGAGCTAGAGATGCTCATATATTCCACTGATGATTCCATTCATATCACCAAGTGGGTGAAGGAAATGATGGATCATGGCACCACTGAGGGGACTGGTGCTTCCGGAGATAAGGAGTGGAATGATTACATGGCTCCTGAAGATGTAAGTATTTTTCCTTATTTGCTTTGAAACTTCATTCCAGTTAAAGATTTGTTACTCAAGGAAATTAATTTATTCATTCTGTAGCTTGTAATGAAAGGAACTGCTAAGGTCACTTCACCACAGTATAGCCCTAGTGGCACCGCCATCAGGGATACTGAATATCCCCATGAATTGGGTGAAGTATCTCCAATATGAAAATCCATAGAGGTAGAGTTAGAAATGGATTTTCATTCTCCAATTCCTATATTTGGAGGTGATGATTTCAACACACCCAAAAATCCAAAGAAGTAAAGACATCAAAGGAAGAAGTCCATAGCTAAACGCTCCATCAGTAGTTTTAAGTCCTCCAGATAGTCATGAATCTTAACTCATGAGAAGATTTATGATATTTATTGGGATTTTAGTAGCTTCTTCAATTTCCCCTTTGAGGGAGAGGAATGACCCTCCTCTGAGGCCAACAGAGGGTGCTGTTGAACAGTTGCAAATTCATGCCGAATTGGCTGATCAAGAAGAAGAGCCAGCGTCTATTCCTAGTACTTCTCTTATTTATTCTATAAGGATAGAAGAACCTACTTCTAGTAAATTAACAATACATCATAGAATTTTGAACAAAAACATCAACAGAATTCCATTATGTGATACTTTAGGTTCAATACTTGCACCAGAACATTTGGTGGCCACTACAACTGACTCTATAATGTTCTCTAAATAAGCTGTCCACGGTCAAAGGCCGCATGATGAGGGTCACTAAGAAGACATATCAAATTCTCCCATTGGTGAGACTAACAAGGGATCTGAGATATCACTCGATGAAATGATTAATCTTGGGTCATCTTTTAAAGAAATTTTAGATCATGTTAAATTACCATGTAATTTAGATGATTTTTAACGTGAGTGTTATCCTTCGCCCTGTTAAGAAGTTCTTATTACATCTCTGATCATTATTGGTTGAAATGTGCAGTTCCAGATGAGCAATATGTTGAACTGCCAATGCCTGAAGGGGGTAGAGACAACCCTATTATTGTAGAAACGCTAGCTCAAGTGGAGCTTAACCTAACAGAGCTTCTTGAAACCCATACTAAAAATCATGTTGAAGCTAGGAAGGATGTGGAAAAACCTTCTCATGCTACTAATCTACCGTTGGGTAAGAGATAATAATATCTGTGGCTATACTTAATTTTCAATACATCTTAATAATCTTTTTTATCCTTTGAAACTAACCAAAACATTCAATTGACTATACAGGGCCGTCAATTTCAGTGGCTAGATCTGGAGGTGAAGCCTCAGCCTCTACCCCAACAGAAATAGAAAGTGAAGTAACAAGGGTCAGGGGGGAAGGAGCAGAACTGGGAACTTCTCTAAGTTAATTAATCACAGAAAATATCCCCCCTGTGATAGTGATGCTGAATTAGACCCGGAGGTACAAAATTCACTCCAATTCTCACATTGGAAGGCAATGTAGAACATATGGAACATCATATCTGAAGTTCCTCTTGACAAGATATCTTAGAAGATCCCGCGACTGTCATCCCTATTCTTCATGTGGGGATTTGGTGGTTTTGGATCTCAAGAGATCCATACCACGGTGAAACAAGTCATTTTAAGAAGGGATCAAGAGCAAAGGTACCTTCAAGACATGACCAGAGTGAGGATGTTGACAAATATCAGCGAATTTGAGGATGGGGTGTCCCAAGAAGAGGCTGATCATGCTGAAAAGTTGAAGGCGATGAAGCATAAAATAAAGGAGAAATTTGTCCAGCAGATGCACCTTCAGCAATAGTTAGATGTTCTTACTGAGGAACTTGACCAACATAACAATTCACTAGAAGGAGTTGAAACAAATGGTATAAAATCCATCGTAGATGCCAAGAAAGCACTCCATCAAACTGAAAAGAGTGAATCTAGTTGAGTGCATGAATTTCAAGTGGCTACTGATGAAGCTTGGGATGCCGCAAGTCAACTGATGATTTATATTGAAAGCATCCTGCAATTCTTGGAAAACAGAAGAGACTCCAGTCTATGGACGTCCTTCTAACTCTTTTGCATCAATGAAAAACACTTTCATTTATAATCAATTGTGCCTACATTCTCTTGCAACCTGCTTTAAATTTTTACCTAAGCCAACGAGCCAAGTATGCATAGTTTGGTTTTTTCTAGGGTGATTCAAACTACCCCACAAACTTTGCATCTTTTTTTTATTTCTCAATATTACCTAAATCATCAAAAATGTATGTTTTTTGAGATGGGACATGACTTTTGTTCAGAGTTACCTTGTCTTTTGTGGGTAGTTTAAAGTCATGCACGTCGGACATAAAAAGGATAATGCTGAAGGTCGAATAGCTTTGACCGAATGGATTAAAATTGACTAAATTATTTGATAATTTATTTGAAAACATATTACCACATTCAAGTATGGGGAAAACATGTAAACTATGACCTATGAGATTTTGAATCTGAGGAAAGACATGAAGAAAGGGCTAAAAGACATTAGAGGAAGTATTTCATAAGAGTGAAGTTATCACTATTTAACAAACCCATTAGGGGGTTGAATTATGCAGGGCCACTTAAGGGAATTGTCTACATTTTCAAATAGTAGCATCTTTTGGATGATAAGTCCTTTATGTAGAATACTTATGCAAGGACACCTATGGGCACGTGCTATATAGTCAGGAAAATGAACTCTCAGAAATTTTACTTTTCTGTTGCTAAAAAGCCAGCGAATGTTTATGGAGATTAAAATTTTCCAAAGCAAAAAGTCTGTTATATGGAGAGAGGTACTTGAATATGGAGAGGATATTTCCAATCAATATTTTCAAATAATTGGATTAATGTCACTCCTACGAAGGCCTGACCCAAACGTAGGGAAGGGAATTTTAAACCCTAGACTTAAATACTTTTAGATCATGAAAAAGTGTATGGGACAAATATGTTAAGGATGGCTATTTTTGTGAATCCATACGTATTTTTGTTAAGAAAAATAAGGAAAATTAGGAAAAAAGAGGGTTTTCTCCCAAGAATGAAGTTAACACTATTTGAAATACCGTTAGGGGGTTGAATTATGCAGGTCCACTTAATGGCATTGGATACATAGTCAAATAATAACATCTTTTGGATGACAGGTCCGTTATGTAGACTACTTATGCAAAGCCACCTAAGGGCACATGTTGCATAGTCAGGAAAAAGTACTCTCAGGTATCAGACATTTTATGACCAGAAGTCAAGAAAATGGTTATGGAGATTTTGAAGTATTTAATGCTAGGAATATGACACATGAAAAATGGGTATTGTCCAATGCATGAAAGACATACATAGACCAATGTTGAAGATAATCATGTTACGGCAGGGTCCTAAATTGAGATGATGGACTTCACTACATATCTCATTAGAATAAGAATCAAGCCAAATGTAGTTCTTGAATTACAGTTTAACGTCATGTTGGACAATAATGTAGGATATCTTAGTTTAGTGGCATAGAAATCAGACCATAATAAAGAATACACATTGTGTGTTTTATAAACCTTATGTGAATGAAGACCAGGGTTTTTCTGCCACATTCATGTTTTCACAGGGGGAATTTTTAGCAAAGGGACTGAAAGTGGAATTTGGGGTTAGACCCAATGACTTAGGGCTAGATTCGAGGGATGCTCAAACGTTTCTACTTATCCTATAAGGATGGGAATCAAGTCATACGTAGTTCTTGAAATACCCTCTATATAGATTTGATTTGTACAAGTGAAGGGTGAAAGGGGACTTTAGTGCAATGGTTGTTTGACCCAAGATTAGAGGTTCCGACATTTCCATGTATGCACGCAGTCCTTGGAATATGACATGGTTGGAGATCAATGTCAATAACGATTCCCTTTCAGGTGAGGGTGTCAAATACTGGTGAACCAATTAATATTTTGGTGTTGGGGGGGGGGGGATTCACGAATTATCATTGTATGAGATGGAGGTGATCCTATGTGAAGATGTTGGATTGGGCTTGAACCTTGGGAGGTTACCTACGTACCCAGTCTAGAAGGCAAGGATCAAAGTCCGCATAGTTTGATAAAGAATGAATTTGTGATCAAGTTGTACTTGAGGACAACACGAAGATGGTGTTGGGAATTACGCGCGGTTAGCGGCCTAGGGAGGGTTTTATGGTTTAAGTTTACTCTGAGATCACGTGAGTCATACTCGGTGTGAGAAATAAGAGGTATAAACAACCCTAATGATGCACAATTTAACATTATGTAGGAAAAAATGGATGAGACACAGTTTAACGTCATGTTGGTTGAAAAAGTGACCATGAAATTTAATGTCATGCGGTAAAGACTATGATGGTATTTGTGTTACCAAAAATACTTCTTAAAAAATCTGGAATTGGTTCAATTCTTGATGAGTTCTCCATCCATTGAGATTAAAGAATAAGCTCCATTTGAGTAGACCTAATGTATTGAATAAGGTCCTTCCCACTTTTTCTCAAGCTTAGGAGGTTTTTTCCGAGTATCATTGTAGTTCTGAGAAGAAATACCAATTTTCCTTGAATGAATTAATGAAGATGAATGTTTTTTTGAAAGCCCATGATATTTGGTTTTGATAGAATTCCAAGTGGTGTATGATGCCCAATATTTTTTCATCTAATTGTTCCAATTCATCCAAGCACTTTTGAGATTGTTCATATGTAGATGACTTATCACAAATGGCTACTCTGAGCGAAGCTAATTGAACCTCAATGGGAAATACTGATTTGGTTCCATATACCAATGAATATGGAATTGACTGCGTAGCGGTGTGGGTGGTGGTCCGATAAGCCCATAAAGCATTAAAATTTTTATTAGACCTTGATTTCTTATCTTTATCCACCATCTTTTGAAGTATGTTTGAAAGAGTTTTATTTAATGAATCTATTTGGCCATTGGCCGCTGCATGATACCGAGATGAATGGTTGGATTTGATGTTGTATTCTTGATACAACTTCTTTACCTTGGATGAATATACGTTGGTGCCATTGTTCGTCAATATGGTATGAGGGAAACAAAATCTGGTAATGATGTTAGACTTGATAAAGCTGATAATTCTTTTAGAACAAACTTCTTTGAGAGGTATTTCCTCTGACCATTTGGAAAAGAAGTTAGTAGTAGTAAGAATATACTTAAACTGCTTAGATGTAGCCTAAGGGTAAGGTCCTACTACATCCATTCCCCATGAGGCAAATGGCCATGAGTATTTAGCTGTATGGAGAAACTCTGGGGGTTGATGAATGATGTTGGCACATACTCGGCATGAATGAAACTTCATAGTAAAATCAACACAATCTTGTATCATTGAATGATAGAAGTATGAAAGTCTTTGAATTTTATCAGACAGTTTATGTCCAGACTGGAGGGAACCACAGAATCCTATATGTACTTCTTTCATGACAGCCATTGTCTCTGCACCATCAATACATCTGAAGATAATTCTATCACAACTTTTTTTGTAGAAATTTTTTTCTAGGTTATTTGGGCTATCGTAAAGAGTAAAATTAACCACACGTCACCGAACTTGTTCTTTCCTGGATCTATCATGTGGGAGTATTAAATTTTGAAGGTATTCTCGGATAGGTGGCATCCATCCTATAGTATGACCATACGGTTCCGAAATGGGACTAATTTCATTGATTTCCTCTGTTCTAATTTGAACATAAGGTGAAACTGTAATATGGTGGGCAATACTGATGATTGTTTCGTCCCTATTTGGATCTTCTAGAGCTATGGCTACATTTACCAGTGCATCATCTTGGGCATTTTGTGATTGCAGACCATAAGAAAATGTTGGTTTAGAAGGAAATTAGGCCATTAACTCTCTAACGTAATCATATAATGGGATTAGCTCTTCTTTTCTAATGGCATAATCCCCATTGACATGTTTGATTACCAAGTCTGAATCACCTTTCACTTTTATGTGATTCACCTGTTCCTGAAGCGCCAACTCCAATCCTGCAATGAGAGCTTGATATTCTACTTCATTATTTGTACCACCTTCCAACAATAAGAAGGAATAGGGTAGCACTTTCTTTTCTATAGAAATTAGCACAATTACTAACCCAACTTTGTTGAATTTATGATCTTCCATTTTCTTCCTTTTTGGACTTTTAAGAAGCACCATCAATGTACATTTACCATGTTTGAAGATTATCTTGAATAGAGAAGAATTACTCATCAAGAAGTTCAATATCTAAAGATGTATCTTCTACTGAAGGGTGTTCAGTGAGATAATCAGCCAGAGTTTAGCCCTTTATTGCCTTTTGAGAAACATAATGGATATCAAACTGCTGCAAAATAACTGCCCACCTTGCCAGACGTCATGTAAGCATTGGATGACTAAGGATATATTTGAGCGAGTTATTGTGAGATAAAAATTTCACCTCATGATGTTGCAGGTAGGGTATCAATTTATGGACTGCAAAGATTAATGCTAGGCAGCACTTTTCAATACTTGAATATCAAGTTTCTTCCTCAAGCATAGTCTGAATGAGATAGTAAAGGCTATTTTCATTCCCAGCATCTTTGGGAAATGAAGGAACCCAATGACCACTATAAAGCTATCACATAAAGAATAAGTGGTCTTCCTTCAAAAGTTGGCATTAATACCAGTGGATTCAAGAGATATTTCTTGAGAATATGGAATGCCTCTTGACATTCTTCAGTCCACTGGTTAGTGACTCCCTTATTCATCAATTTGGTGAAGGGTAACCACTTACCTTCCAGATTGGAGATGAAATGCCAAATATAGTCCAAGTGTCCTTGAAATCCTCTCAATTCCTTAAAATTTTGAGGAGATGACATACCAAGGATTTTCTTTCTTAGGATCAACATCGATACCACGATAGCATACAACAAAGCTGAGAAATTTTCTTGAGGATTCCCCAAAAGTACATTTGAAGGGGTTCATCTTCAAATTGTGTTGTAGAATTTTGTGAGATATGATTTCCAAATCAGCCATGTGATTATAACATTTTCTGGATTTAACCACCATATCGTCCACATAACATTCAACAAATTTCCTTAAAAAGTGTTTGAAGATACAGTGCATGGAACGTTGATATGTTGAACCTACATTCTTTCGGCAAAAGGGCATTACCCGATAGAAAAACACACCTTTATGTGCTCTGAAGGCTATACATTCTTCATCTTCTAGAGCCATTCGGATTTGATTATACCAAGAATATCCATCCCTGAAGGAATGTGCTTCATAGCCAGCTATTGCATCAATTAAGAGTTCTGTAATTAGAACTGGAAAATCATCATTGGAACAATGTTGATTAAGATCTCTGAAATCAATGCAAAATATAATTCTTCTATTCTTCATTTTCACAGGGACAATATTATCCAGCCATTTGGGATATTGAACTTCTCTGACAAAGTTATCCTTGATAATCTTATCCACCTCAACTTCAATTTTGGAGGCATAAGTTGGGTTTATTCTTATTGCGGCTTTCTTGAATCCTTGATGTTCTTCTAGAAAACCCAAATTATGGGTAGCAACATCAGGATCAAGCCCTGGAATTTCTGTATAATTCCATGAAAATATATCTCGATTTTTCTTTAAAAATGAAATATACATTTCTTTCTCTTTAAGATTCATGAGATCACTAACTAATGTTGGGAATGGATCTTCTATTATACCCAGATTTATTTTTTTCTGAGTTTATCCCTAGTGGTAGAGATACCCTCTTCAAATGCTAGAGGATAAACTATGATATCATCCTCTTCTTCTTCAATATGTGTTACTTATTTTGTTTCTACTTTCATAGTAGATGATGAATCAGAATTTCCATGATCAGGAGAGAAGTAAAAATTTTATGATCTTGAAGAAGAGGCTACCATTTCTAATCCTATTAATGATGAATGGTCTTCCTTTGGTAATAAAGAGTAGATTATGGATTGAGAATTGACATAATCGTTCATCATTGGCATTGCTATAACTTCTTCTGGGCTGGTTGATGAAGGATAGAATTACTTGATTTCAGTGGATGAAATGAAGACATATTTATTTGAGCTTCCATAATTGCCTAGTGAATCAGCAACTTATACCATGCTGTCTGGCTTGGATGTCTTAATTGACATTATGGAAGTTTCCATAAGAGTATTTTGATTAAGGTCTATCCTGTCAATCTGACTAATAGGCAACACATAATCTGTACTCACATGTATGAATGGGTTCACTGGAATCTTTTCCAAACCATATGGAGCATTAATTTTGGTAACCTCCTTTGATATAGATACCTCCTTTCACTCCATGTGATAGAATTCTTCCTCAATGTATTGAGATTCACAAGTTTTGAATGGGGATTTATCACCATACAATGTACCAATTTGACCATTGAAACAATATTTGAGACTTTTATGGTATGATGAAGGTATAGATGCATATTGATGTAGCCAAGGTCTTCCAAGAAAAATGTTAAAGGCTGTGTCATGATGAACAACCATGAAGATTGAATTGGATACAAGGTCCCCAAACTGAGTTCTGAGTTTAATCTCATCCAGAGGTTCTTGTTCATTTTTATCATATCCTTGCAACATCAAAGTAGAAGGAGATAAATCATATTCGGTGAGGCCCAATCGATGAATTGTACGAATAGGGATGAGGTTGACTTCTAAACCATTATCAATAAAAGATTGTCGGATGTCTATATCATTGACCTTTCCATATAAATACAAAGGTCTAATATGTTCATGAACAACATCATCTTACACTTCATTTGTAAAATATATCACTGCATGACATTCTGCAGGATCATTCTCTACGTGGTAGACTTCAGCCGCAGCAATTTCAGTTTTGAATTCCTAAGGACTTGAAAAATCTTCAATGAGTGCCTCCTGACGATCCTTTGATTGTTTCAAGGAATCCAGAATTGATAACTTGGAGGGTACTTGGGACAAATGTTTCAAGATATAATACTTTTGGTCCAAATGTTTGTGTTTCCCAACAAGAACATTTGGTTTCACAGGTGCCTTATATGTTAAAGTTTTGGAAGTAGATGCATCTTGTATTAGGGTAGGAGTTGGAAATACTCTAGGATTTGGAATATTAGACCGACTAGGTCTATTTATTTGTTGAGACGAAGAAGGTGTAACTTCTAACTGATCTTCCAAAATAACTGTTCTAGGACTGAATCTGTCATGTGTGGAAAAACATTCTTGTTCTTGTTGAGCCTGCTGAAGGGCTTTGCCACGGGTTTCTGCAGCATATTTAGTTCTAGAAGTGGTAGGATTGAAATAGTGCCTTCTGGAATATCCATGTCTTCATCTGTATCCTAGAATATGGAACTCCCTCTAATTCCTCTATTTGATACATGGAACTCAGGCTCATCAAGATCGAAACTATAACTGCCAGAAGGATCTGTTAGGTGAATCATGTTAATAGAACCGAAGATCAATTCTTCATCTGATGAA
Source organism: Viscum album (assembly GCA_963277665.1). Lineage (NCBI taxonomy): Eukaryota > Viridiplantae > Streptophyta > Magnoliopsida > Santalales > Viscaceae > Viscum > Viscum album. Next base: position 1,775,374,319 of record OY728153.1, on the reverse strand, counting down.
GATTCTTCCTGATTATCCAGTTTAGGTTGTGCCATTTGGTGGGGTGGTGCCCATGTTTTTGAAGTAGATGATATAAAATCTGCTAGAGTCAAAGTCATCTTGGGCTTTGACATGAGTTCATCTTCATTCTAACTGCACTTTTTTCTTCAAATTATACTCCTTATTTGAGGATTTTCCTTCCAATGAAGGGAGTTTTTCTGTGGCATTCATATCAGAAGACACAATTGGTTTCATTAATTGCATTCGTAAAATGGAATGAGTTAAGTTGACCATTTTCTTGACCATCCAATCATCATATTTCTGCGCATTTTTGATTATGACTTCATGCCCCTCGCCTTCTTCCTCTGGATCTGTAGTAGTAACACATGCTACCTAGGCTGAAGAACCTTTCAGTTTTACCTGTTCGAAGTCCACCATCTTTTGTAGGAGGTCATTGGATACAAAAACCTCCTAAATGGGATGTACCAACATCTGATGAAATGGGAAATAGTTTGGAAGGTCTTCGTCTCCTTCCTTATTCAGATTTTTAGGCCTTGGCAACTAAACCAAAATATTTTCCAAAGACGAAATGAAGTAACCATGAACATGTTCATTTAGGAAAGAATAAACTTTGTTCTTTAATATCTCAAATTGTTTCCATCTTTTACCTCTTTGATCATATTGATGAAATGACCTCTATTGATGACACACAGGAGGTGGATCCCTATGATAAGATGAAGGTTTTTAAGTGGAAGCATGTACAGATTCTTGTTTAAGTGTAACTGTAGTAGTCTCTGCTCTACCCATTCTCCTTCCTGGAGCTGATGGAATTACACAAGTTTTATCCTTAGTCTTTGTAAGAGAGTCTTCGACCTGCTGAGTGATCGAAGTAAGGTCTCGAAACCCTCCTGTGTATTTCACAGGGATCAACGGTGTGTGTAATTCATCATGCAAATTTTCCACATAGATTGGAAACAACTCTTCTTGAGGGATTCCTAAGCTTATGGAACATGTTAACCACTTCCAGTGAGCAATGAAATTTGAAACTCTTTCATTCTCCCTTTTCTTACAATTTTTAGTATAAAATACTATTGTCTTTGGAAACGTTGAGCTAAATTGAAGAAGGAATCGTTGACTGAGACCTTCCCACCCAGTAATTGACCGGGATTGAAAACTTGTATACTAGACAAAAGTAGGCCCCTATAATTACAGTATAAAACACCTGAGATTAAATGCTTCTTGTTGTTGAGGAGTTCCCATCATAGGATCCCAATTATAAAAAAATGTGTTAAGAATTGTTCTGGACCTCCCGAAACATTAAAAATTTGGAAATTGGTACTTTCAAAATTTGATGGGGGAGGAATTGCATCCACCCATTCAGGGTAAGCTCTATTTTTAGGTTGAATTTGTGCACATTTTCCTCCATATCTTCCAACTGAGTTGTTAATGACCCAATGGTAGTTATTTTATTTTGAGAAACATATGGTTGAGCTTGGACCTGAGCAGGTGCAATAACTGGAGTTTGGAGAGGTGTGGTGACTGATACTACAACTGATGGTAGCACTACCGGTTGTTGTTGTGCATAACCCATAGGATTGGACCTGTGAGGGTGTACTGGTAAAGGAGGATATTCTTGATCCATCTCAGTAGCTGCAACAAATTCCCTTGACTGACTGACTCCATCCCGCTTAGGAGGAAGACTACCCTGAAGTAGTTCTGCATTCAACCAATTTAACTCCATCATTTCTTCCTCTTATTGTGAAAACCTTTTCTCTAGTGAGAGTGATTGGCCTTCTCCATAGGTAGAGTGGAATGTAACCAGAATTTTAGCTTTCTCCTTGTTGGATGCCTTTCAGAGAGGGGGAAGTTGGTTATTTAAAGAAATACATAAATTCTAGGTAAGCCTTTGATTCCGGGTACACACACCTTATTCATTTATTTCTATATGTACAACCACTTGAACATTAAATTCTTTATCTTATTCCTCTGAGTGAACCTCATGTTCTGGGGGATCAGTGACAATGGAATTGATTCCATTTATTGATGTATAAAGCATTGTATCCCTTCTATCGGCATTTATGCGATACTGTCTTCTCCTATGTCCTTGATGAGACATTTCCTTTTGTTGAGGTGATCCCTCATGAACTTAATGATGAACCATAATTTGGAGGGAATCTCTTGATAATTCGGCTCTGCATTCCTCTTGATGCTTCTTCCCTAATCGAGAGAAGACTAACATTCACTGAGGAGGAGATTGAGGATTTGAAAAGGTCCATAATCCGGTGGACTGGGGCTGTTCCTGTTGTTCCTGCTCAACTCATTGAATCCTATTTGTTGATTCCAAGGGTTGGGCTAAAAGAGTCCCCAGTCTGGAAAGATGAGGTGGTTCTTGAGCTGCTATATTTGAGACATTCTGAAAAGATATCTTGATTTTTCATACATTAGTTCGGAAATTGGCCGGATGCATCAACCTACATCCACTCAAATCACCTGGCTCAAATGAATGTTGGATGATTTCTGACACCTCTATCACTTGATGATGCAAATGCTCTAAACGAGAAGCATGTTAGATATTCTCATTTTCCTGATGCAAGAGTAATTTGACAAATTGTTCTTTGTATGCCTGACTTTGGGATGAACTAGTTTAGGCATGTTCCAGAGCAACCCTTTGATTATGCACAAATCCAATTGGATGTGGTCGGCAATGGGAAATAACATTGAATTAGAATATTTTTGGTGGGATTTGTTGACTGGAGAGTACAATGAAATGCAGTGCTCCATGAACACCCCATCCCCTGATATGAATACCAGATGTGGCATTGGAAATTAAATGGTGCAATATTTTTAGTGTGCTAGGGCATGAATGCTGAAGGTCTCTCTACTACTTTTCAACCTTTGGATATCAGGAAATTGGAAGAGATTCCAAATCAATTTTTCATTGTAACCCTTCTTTTATCTTGACATGATTTTCATATTCATCATAAGATAATATTTTTTTTCAAGTGACAAAGAGTTTTCCACATATTGAGATGAATATCCTGAATAAAATCTTCCATCAACTTTTTTGGAATATCATACTGAGAGTCAGCTAAAGGCCAAATCATGACTGGTAATTCACCCTTTTCCAATTGTTTTCTCATATTTAGCACTTCCGCCTTATCATTCGATGAATATTATTCTAACTGGTTAGACCAAAGCTGGTGCTTCTTTGTTGTTTCATCAGATTCAACATAATTCATAGATAATTAAATTATCAAATTAGAATATGAATGAACCATGGGTGGTTCAAAAAATGACCTACACCCCGAGCTATCTTCTTATTGAGAAAGTATTTCACCTGCTAGCGGTGAAGCATCAGACATGACTGGCTTCACATTTGAAAGTTCCTCAAGATAAGTGGTCTTTCTCATTACTGCATTGTCCTTTGACGAATTTTCCAGGAAATGCATATTACTAATGTGGAGAGGAATTTCGCAGCTAAATTCATCATCATAGAGAGGACCACCATGGCGGGTTAGAGTAAAAGATGAAACCTTTTTCTCCTTGTTCTTCTGGCCACTTAGAGGGTTATAGTGGCTCTCATCTAGAGATGATACTTCGATATCGGCTGAACTGTCATGAAGCAAGACTTCATGAGGAATTTTCTAATTAAGACCTTAAGAATTATTGTTCCCACTGTTGGGAAATGAGAGAGTACAATCTTGAGTTGAAAAAGATAATTTTCTGAGGGCATCAAGAACATCAGTATTGAGCAAGGTCTTATTACTGACTGGATATTGATTTCTTGACTGTGATGGATGGGTCTTGTTCTTAGATGCCTTCTTACTCAATTTGGAAACCACTTGTTGACGAAAGTGGTTATTATGGGCAGATGTATGTTCTTACTTAGGATAAATGGTCAGGTTAGGATGATTATATCTATTCAAATCAGGTGTATGTGCCTGACTTGATTGTCTATATGACATGGGGGAGTATTCCCCACAACCCTCATAGACTGGGAAAGATGTTTGTATCAGTTCCGGAGTGATATGTTTATGAGTCACTCCCCTGGTAGGGATATATTTTTATTTCTTTCCCTGTGGTGCTATTAAAGTTGTTATAATATTCTGACAGGAATCTAGAATATGGGCAGGGATTTTCATATGCTCTTTCACTATTTTCAAAATGTTCTTGGTGACGTCAGCTGCCGGAACATGAATATACATCCATTCCATACTTGGAGTAGGTGTTTATTCTTTCTTCTGTCTTTTTTTCCTATTAGTGAATTCTGATAGTACTCATGTGTGGGGGCAGAGAGTTGTGTCTGATCCAAATTTGTCCTCGGAGCTTTCCGACTGACTTCTTAGGGTGATACCAAACAAGACTGTTGGTAGTCTTGATGAACATTGGTAGGTGTATGTGCCTTCTGTGTATTCTTCATCACGTATGGTTGAAGAATTTCCTTCAATACTGGAAGATGAGACTACTGACAGAATTTTGATTGTAAACAAGTGTATGTCCCTACTTATCAGTTGCCAAAATATTAGATTGGCATGCTTCTTTGGGTGTAGTCAGATGAGCCTGCTGACTAGTTGATGAATTATAAACAGGTGTATATGCCTGCCTATAATACTCCACCGGAATTTCCTAGCGGGATTGGCATGTTACTGCCAGATGAGTCTGCTGGGCAGTAATATCAGGACGGACGGGTGTATATTCCCACTCATTGTTTGCCATCAAGTTGGCTTGATGGACATCTTCAGAGGGGGAATAAGTATGAACCTTCTCTCTGTTGACCAGATTTCGCCTCTGACAGTTTGTGTTGCATGATCGGGTCTGAGGAACCTAATCCAAACCCCTAAAGGTGGTACCATCATCATGTTGAGTGTGCACTACTACATGAGTCTTGTAGCGATTGTTGATGGGAGACCTCGGGAAGGACTCCTGTCCGTTTGAATTAAGTCCTTGAGTGAACATATCATTCACATCCCCATAATATGGGAGGGACTGGTGATTGCATTATGTGGATAACGACTCGAACTGGTTAGAGATGGTGGTTGGAACCACCTGCTTCTTGTCCACTGGTCATCGCTGTCTGGACAACCAGGGTGATTTGATAACTTGGAGGGCTTGTCGAGCAGCCTCCAGAGTCAGAATGGTTCCATGTTGATGGTATTCCTTAACCAATGCATTTGAAACCTAGTGTTGAAGATGCTGAGTAGGTGATGTCATCCTCAGGGCGGATGAGTATCCATCAGGAGTAGTGGCCGAGGCATTCATAGGTGTGAACTTTAAAGAAGCCATTTCTGTAATGTAGAGAGATCATGGAAAAGAGTTCCTGTTTGATATAACATACATAATAAAGACAATTTCGGACACTAAATCTTTTGGATGAGAACATATGCTATTTATTGTTTTGTTGGACCCCACATAATGTTCAATAGGGTCCTAACAAATAGGTAAAACATCATTTAACTTGGTTAAGGATTCACGTTGGGTTCACCATTTTTGTTTCCCCTAGAAATGGGGATGACCTTGTTTGTTTAAAGGTTCAAACATTCCAATCAGTTTTTAATGGGTTTATTTGTAGAACCGGAAACATCCAATGATTCTATTTCTATTTGGACCTACTTTCCAAAGGTAGGTGCTCATTATTTGTGGACTGATGAGGCTTAAGAATTTGCATTGGTCGAGAGGATGGGAGGTCAGACTCATCACACATTTTTAGTGGAATTATTGTCTACTCCAGGACTCTCTTATAGATTTGAGTTATGTTTGTTAATCCTTATTAATTTATTATGTATGAAAATGAGTTTTTCTCTAGATTTGACAATCCATGAATGATATGTTTGAGATTTAGCGAATCTTTTATATGTATTTGAGGTTCTTCATCAATATAGAATCATACATATTTATTATAGATTCTTAGTCAATGGTATCCTTAAACACATTATATTGAAATCTCTTGGTAATTATGATAACAATTCTGGTTTTAAAGCTACTCAGTGGGGCACTTGAAGTTTATTGTCATTCAGAAAGACATGGATTATTTCAGAGCTGGGATTATGCCCGCAGATGGGCTACCTATGTATCCTTGTTATAAAAGGAACCTAAACCCACATAGTTCGAGTGAAGAAGTATGAGGTTTAATAATGATTAATGGCTCACTGAGAGATTTCATAATTACTTTTACACTCTAAGCTCACGTGGGTCATGCTTGGTGTGAGAAACAAGAGGTATTAGTAAAACCTGATGATTGTGCCACGAAAGATGAAATCATAAGAAATTATGTGGGGATTACGTATGTATGACTTCCTAAGATATATGAGGATCAGGATTTATATTAGGTAAGAAACACAGGAACGGGGTCCATAAAGGTATATGTGCTTTATGGAGGTTTAAATACTTAACATATGGCTTACTCTTGAAAGGGATGCCCAAATAAGAGAGGGACTAGTGATTGTGTTTTATTCTTGAGAAGGAAGCCCAAGTCAAAATAAATTAATCCTGGGGCTTACTCCTAAAAAGGAGGACCAGGTTAAGGGGACTTGTTAGGGGACTTGAGATCTGGGGCTTACTCCTGAAAAGGAGGCCCAGGTTAAGAGAAATTATTATTGGGGATTACTCCTAAGGAAAATGCCCAGATTAGGGAACTTGGGGCTTACTATTAAGGAGGATGTCTAGATTAGGGAACTTGGGGATTAATCCTAAGGAGTATGCCTAGATTAAAAATCTTCTCATCTTAAAGGATGAGGTTTAATGGGGGAAATCTCTAACCTTGGTGACATAAAGTTATGTAAATCACGGGTTTTTGGGAGATGTTCAATAGAATTCCTTTTAGATAAGAAATCAAACAAAAGAACCATGCCATAAATGTCTTTGAAGAGGGTTTTGAAGGATTTCCATGAAGAGGAAAGGTGGATTTGATGAAAAGAAGTGAATTGGAAGGAGGCTCACAAGTATTAGTCTGGCGCACAAGTCCTTGTCGCGCAAGTATACTTGCGTGACATGAGTTCACATGGGTGATGAAGAACTTGTGATGTGATACTTGGTAGACATTGGATTGGATCCCTTAGTATCATCCTTAGAGGCTTTCATATGGTTGGCGCGCAAGTTTCCTTGAAAGGGAAATGCGGCACATAAGTATCATCACTTCCCTTAAGGGATGGACACTTAGGTGCACAAGTATTGATGAGTTATAATACTTAGGCATTATTATTACTCTTAAGAGCATCCATTCTAGGTAAAGAATTACCTTAGAAGTGTTTGGAAGACTTATGATGGAGACTTGGGCGACCAGATCATGAATATGAGTTTTAGAATTTTCGTCCCCGAAATGGGTGGCCCACAGAGGGTATTTATAGGCCATTGAGGACCTTGGGTGAAAAACAAATAGGGTGCACAAGTGACTTGCGTGACCCATATGTGGAGCGCAAGTATACTTTAGTGACTTTAATGAAACTTTCATGACCCATTCTTAAAGGGTTCTTTGTTCATGCCTTTGTCAATTTTTGATGTTCTTCAAAGGATGGCTCTCTTTGAGGTTAAGGTATTCCCCTTTTCCATTCGTTAAAATCTGTGATGGAAAGGAGCATCAATAGTAAATTAATTTAAATTAATGATATAATTTCATGAAAATATTTATATTCATGATATTTTATGTATAATGTAAGTATGTAAAACTCCAAAAAGGGTTTCGTTGCATAACAAAACAGAAGTCTCAAAGAAAGAAAATTGAGGAAAATCATTTTTACCGATTTCCTAACTTTTAAAACTTAAACCCAATGAATGAAGGATAATAAAATTGGAATTTTAATACCCATATATTAAATTACATGATACATAGAAAAAAATAATGTTAAGTACATACACCACAAAAAATGAATGAGTGGCGAACATAACAATTTTCTCACGGAAATTAAAAAGTTATATGAAATCCTCTGACCTTATGTATTGACTCTCTCCGTACTCATAAGATATTTCTGTATAATAAATATCAGTTTATTATAGATATTTGAAATAAATATATTCTTTTATATATTAAAATATATTCTTTTATTATGACTATATATTTACCTTATTGTTAAGGATCCTATGTTGAGTTTTAACTTCGGGTAATATTTGCTTTGTTTTTCTCATGTGTCTTAATATGTTATATGGTTGGTCCTTATACTTATATCATGATTACAGAATTTATAAAATGTTATAAAACATATATTTTATACATTATATGTATATTATAGTAATTTATTAAATAAATAATAATTAAATTGAATACACTGTTCATGGAGATGATAATTCTTACATATGCATGAATGTTGTTTCGTTTTTTATTTTCATATTGAAAGAAATTATGTAAATGATATATATATATATTTATGAATATATATATATATAATTATTCAAGTGGAATTTAAATACCATATATATAATTTAAATTAATTAAACCCATCCTTAATACATTCCATGTGGTGTGTGAACGAATCACATCGCTCTAAGGGGGTGGTAGTCCACACTTCCAGAATCAAGATTCTCATATTAACACCAAATGGAAAGTAAGGATATGTGTGTTGTAAAAGGAATAAAGAAGATTAAATAAATAATAAATATAATATATTACATATATAAATATATTTTCCACCATAATGGTCAACATGATTGGTGTTAAAGGAGAAATGAACAATCATCATTTCATGAGGTAGTAGTTACCCATACACAGAAATAATATGTTCAACATCCATTATATGGAGGTGTGTGTAAGTGTAGGTAAGAAAAATTTAATATCAAAATCATTTTATATAGATGACTCTTTATTTTTCACAAAATAATGGAATAAAGGGAGTGGATGTGGTGTAGAAGGAAAATAAATGGAAGGAGTTTGAGAGAAGTCATTACCTCTAAATTGGGTAACTCCTTTTGGTTTGTACCAAAAGGATTCCTTGAGAAGCTTTCTTCTCAAAGGATGGATTTAAGGTTGAAGATAAAGGGGTTTGGAGGATACTTGGGAATATAATGGATATACATAAATGGTTTGATAGGTGTGAGGAATGTGTAGAGGTGGTGGCCTTTTATAGGGAAGAGAAAGGACTCATTTATATTTTTTTAGAAATAAGTTTGGTGTCAACATGTTATTACCTATAAAAATTCATAAAAAATCAAAACATCTCAAAAATGGAAGGTTTATGGACGAAATAGAGACGGAAAAGTGGTTTCTAAAAACTTTTATAGGTCATTTTGTGGCCTTAATTTTAAGGTTTGGTCCCTAATTAAGCTTAATTTGACCATAACAATTGTGATTAATTTTATTCACTTTTACTAAAAATTTTGTTCAATAATTACCAAGGTATTATTAAAATACAAATATTTGAAAGATTAAAATGGCGTATCTATGATTTTTTAAATTCAAATCACAGAATTGGAAAAATTAAGATTAATTCTAATCCCACAAACGAGACGAAATACCGAGGTTTTAAATTATGGAAAAGTTCAAATGTTTGTTAAGATTTTATATTCAATTTAAAAGTGAAATTGATTCTAATGAATTATATTTTTTAAATATATATAGTATTTATCTAATTTTACCTTAAAAATATATATAATATCCTTTATCATTAATAATTAATTAGATAAAAAGGCTGTTTTTAACCAAAAAGTAGTATTTTTCACTATTCATAAAAAAATGAAGTTTCTTAGAAAAATCCAAAATAATAACCATAGGATAATTTCAATGTTCAGAATTATAAAATGAAGTTTATTTTATCCAATTCTATTTATAAAATTTTTTAAATTAATTTTATATTTAAAAATGGTTTATTTGAGATAACGATGTTTTTAAACATATAGGGACTTTACAGAAAATTATATCATCCATTATTAATATGTATTATTTATATAAAAAATCAATAATAATATTTTTAATGTAGTTATTAGTATTCCTATTACTATGTCTAATGGTTAGGTTATAATTACCCAATTTAATTAATTATATATATATAAATATATTTCATATAAACTCAGTGTTGCGTGCATCATATGTTAAGTCGGTGTTGCATAGACTGCAAGCCAAGTTGGTATTTCATGTGAAAGGAATGTTTTAAATAGTGTTTTAATATATATATATATATATATATATAACTATTTCTAGTGTCAGGTGAAATGAAAAATATTTAAAGGATAAATTAATTCAAAAAAAATACTTCTCAAAATCATAGGTTGTTACACTTAATGTATATCCTAGAAAGATGATCCAAAGAGAATTATTCTCTGACAGTGATGAAGTATTTGACTTAGTAAGGTGTTCAACTACAATGCGTATAACATTATGCCTTTTTGACATTTTTAGGAGACCAACGAGAAAATCCATGGTGATTTTTTCCCATTTCCATTATGGTATTAGTAAGGGATGTAACATCCCCTTCCACTTTTTTCAATTCATACCTATCCTTATGACATGCCAAGAAATGAGATAAAAACTCTATCATATCTTTATTCATTCCATAAAAAAAATAATTATTATTTCAAATATCTATACATATTCATACTTCCTTGAAAAATAGATAATGAACAACTATGAGTTTCCCATAACATATCCTTCTTCAAATAAAGTGTGGTTGGAATACATACAAGGTTCATAAACCTTATCATTACATCATGATCAAGGTTAAACTCAGTATCATTTCCAATCTTCTTTCTCAGATACATATCTTCCTACTACAAAACATTATTCTTAACATGGATAGATGGTTGAAAAATTGACTGAGAAAGATATGATCTATCCCTATAACGAACCATGTTTTTGGAATGGATGAAAATCTAAATGAATTTATATTTTAGAATTTACTGGAATGGTTGTTTTTAATAATATTATTGAAAACATGATTCTGAGATCTAGAACACTTAAATGTGTTGCTTTTAGACTTTGGTAACGGTATGATAGGTTCTTTGGGCGTGCTGTTGAGTTTCAGGAGCAGTGATGTCTAAAAATAATGTTTTGGAGGGTCTGAAAGAGGTGCAATTTTTTTTTTAAAATTATGCGGCCTCTAGCAGCAAACCGTGCGGCTGTAGAAAAAGGAGCCTAAATTACCCGTACAGTATGCACAAGGTTTTTACAAACCATGACCCCATCTCATATGGGTAGTAACCCATTTCAATTGTCATCACATTATTTATTGAACTGTTGGTTCTAGTTGGGGTGATCGTTAAGGAAAATCCCTGAGAGGTGATTTCATAATAAATGGGTGCAGCATGATTGGCGTATGGTTTGGAAAAACCATGCAGCCAAACCATGCGGCTGAGTTTTTTGTTGTAAAATGACCAAAATTAACTTAATATCATATAATATTATTTTTATTTTTCTCTTAATCACTTCTAGAAATGTAAGGATCTTCTTTGAGATGTGGGTTCCTCCTCCAAAACCTAACATAGGCTTCCTGATAACTCTCATGTAAGTAGTATGATTTGATCATAATCAGTCTATATGGATCCCTAACGGTAATCTCTTGAATCTTCTATAATATATCTCAAGTTCTTCCTTGCATCTACTGCCATATTTTTTTCTAATATCATTTTTAATATTTTTTGTGTGAATGTACATTTCTTAGATATCTTCCAAACTGGATTGTATCAAATCATAATATTGGAAGAGTAGGTCATCCTAGGTATGAGGTAGGTGGTATTGGATGTTTTCCATAAATTTTCACTCAAATATGAATATTTATTTTTTCCATGCATTGGTCTTTGCAGAGAATGGAATTTTAATTGGGTTCTTCATATCTAATTGATCATCTCACCAAGACACACTCCCAATGATCGTTGTTTAGTATTTTGAGGGATCCAACCTTGATCATGGACCCATAGTGGGTGTGCTGACATGAATTTCCATTTTTAATTAAAAGTTTTAAAATATCGGAATGCATTTTAAGAGATCATATTGGATTGATGATGGTGTTGAACCTTGTGTGTAATCATCTAAATGGTAATGGAACCCTATACATTCCAATTGAACCTTTACAGATTTTATTTCCATCATGGATAGTTTTCTGAAAATGATTCATTAATGAAAATTGAATTATGACTTATAATATTGATGTTTATAATTTTTACAAGTTTATTTTTTATGAAAAATTCCATGTTTTTGTAATAAAACCCATCGATGAAGTTTGATGTCTTCAATTAAAAATGATATGTGTTCTTCTTGTAGTATTGTTCTTATGATTAAGCATAATGGATGCTATCTTGGTCTATATGGCATAGTTTATTGGCATGTTATAAATGAAATTAGTGGTCATGTGCTTTTATCTTAGATCCAATGGTGAAACAAGCGGTTCTGACTTAAGGACCCCTTGGATGGACTCTCGTGCCTTCTTGTTAGAGTTGTCGATTATTAGTAAACATGCGAGGGGTGATATCCACTATCCTTGGGACAGGATGACCAGAAATTATTTTTTTTATGTAGACGAGTGACATTGGTTCCCTAGGGGAGACCCCTTAGATGGGATTGAAGGCACGATGGTTGTAGAAGGCTCAATTGAGACTCAGGGCCCTACGGGTGATACAGGGTATAGACTGAGAGGCTAAGTACAAGACTTTTGACACCATGCTCTGAGTGACATGAGTGAATTCATCCTTGGGTAATCATGGATGGACTCCATGGCATTGGTCATATGGTTAACCCTTCGATTGATACTTGAAATTTCCTTTAATATTTCCAAGGATGGGATAAGGGCATCTCACTTTGATTATAAGGGATGAATGAAAATTTTATAATAAATTTTGAATTGAATTTAAGATTATGTAATTTTTTTAAATAAAATGGTATGGATATTTAGAAATGGGATCATTGGGATGTGTCCTTAAATCTCAATCACATTCTTGGGGAGAGTCAAACTACTCAAACCATATTCTTTTCACCTTAACTTCATAGGGTATTTTGGCCAGACATCTTATTCTAGTTATGAGATGAAGCGGTTATAGCCACCAGGTGTCCATTAGGAACCTAGACGGGTTGTTTTTTATTTATTCAGAAAGGTTTATTTGTCTCCATTTTTATACCTTCAAACTACTTTACATCATATTTCATTTGTGGTATTCAATCATAGACATCATGGGTCAGAACCTACATGGAATTTTATCCCAAACACTATTTGTGCCACCATTGCACTGGGGTTCCCATGTATTCCTTATTCTTCCAGGACATTTGTTTATTGCTTGTGTTGTTTTTCTTGTACCTAAGAGTTAGGATAACAAGACTGAGCTGGTTCTCAGGATGATCATGGAGATAATCCTTATGGATTTTTCTTTATTTCATGATGTTTCCTTCACTATACCTTGTAGTATGTTGTATGTTTTTTGTTTTAGTTATGTAGCATCATTAGTGAAGACATCCATCCATTGTTCACTGGCTACGACCATATTTCACTATTTAGTTGATTATGTTTATTCTTCCACTGCTTTGTCCTTCTTTATTTACTACTTCCTCTATTCTCTATTGCTTCTTACATGATATACTACCATGTTGCTATGTTCATAAGGGTATAATATCCCCATTACAACCTCCTTACACCCTCACTGCTAGTTAGCAACCTTGGGTATATGGGGAGGTGCACTTGAGGCCATCACTACCACAAATCGAGGGATGTGAAGCATTGTATTTTATTAGTGTTAATTAGAAAGTGCTAATAAAACCCGCACATTTATTAGTGCTAGCTATAATCATTGACAAAGGTGATGTTTATCATCCCTAAAAAAATCCCTACAAATGTTTTATCATTTATTAGATCATTTTTTAATTAATAAAGGTTAGATTTATCATTTCTATTCATAGTGCTGAGAAAATATTTTAATAAAAATATTATTAACATATACAAATATATTATATTTATATTCAAAAAATAATGTTTACTTATATACATCAGTTAAAAAATGCATGTTTATAATTACTATACATATGATATATTAATATATTTTTTTTAATAATTCAAATATCAATTTAGTTTTTTTAAAATTTTAAAAGAATATTAATTATTATATTCATTTTAAAATAATTATAAACTTATATTAATTTTTTTAAATAATAAATATATTTTTTGTATTTTTGATTATATATGTAAATAATTTTAAATATATTTATTCATAATTATAAATATACATACATATATATATAAGTATATTTAAATAAATATTTTTCTCCAATGAATTGAGGTAATATATATATATATATCTCATGAGATAATGATGATATTCAAGGACATGTTTATGTTCATTTATTGATATGCTTGAATACAATAACTATGATTATAATTTTATTTTTGGATATGATTGAGTTGTTATATATGTTCTATATGTTAGATTACCTATTCTTTTAATGACACAGGTATATGTTATGTATTTATTACTCCTGAAATGTTCATTTATACATCGAAACCCTTATTATTCATACCTCTATGAATACGATGAGTCATTTTTATGATTTAAACTTTTCATCCATGTCATACCCATGATCATATATATATTCTCATGAAAAATTAAAAAATTACAATAAATATATTTAAATTATAAATATATTTATTCTATTTATAGTTATAAATTCTTACTTATATATGAATACTTTATAAATATATTTATTTCTAGTTGTAATTATAAATCTATAGATATATATTTAAATAATTATAAAATTAAAATAAATACATTTATTATAATTTTATAGATATATATAATTATATAAATATATTTAAAAACACATACAAATATTTATCAATATATACCAATATATATAGAAATATTTTTTAAAATAATTATTTATAATTATTATTATAAATAAATAAATATTTATTCAAATAATTATAAAAATATAATAAATAAATTTATCATAATTGAACAAATATAATTATTAATTTATAACAAAAAAATATATTTATAATTACATAAAAATATTTATTAAAATATTTATTTATAATTATAATTAAAAATAAATAAACAGTTAATTATAATTGTAAAATTAAAATAAATACATTAATTATAATTTTATAAGTGTATATTTATATATTCAGGAGTATATATTTATATATATACATATATTTATAATTATATATAAATATTTATATATATTTATGTTTATAATTATAATTATAAATAAATATATAATTATTTATAATTATAAAATTACTATAAATACATTTATTATAAATTTATAAATATTTTTATTTATATATAAATAAATAAATAAATAAAAATATATTTCTAATAGTATAAAAATATTTCTAAATATATATTTATAATTGTAATTATAAATAAATAAATTTTTATTACAAATTATAAAATTATAATAAATAAATTTATTATAATTATATAAATATATAAATATATTTTTATATTAACAAATTAATAAATATATGTTATGTATAAAAATATTGAAAAATATATTTATTTATATCTATAATTATAAATATAAATATATATAAATATATATTTAATATATATATATATATAATTTTATAAATATATTTAATAATATAAATAAATTATTAATATTTTACTTTTATCAATGTTTCTTTAACGCTAATAAAGGTCTGTTTATTAGCAATGGTAAAACATACCTTTATCAGGGTTTTTTAAATAGTTTTTGATTAAATCGTTACCAGATTTTATAAGGAACTCTAACAGTTGGATTCCCTCTCGCACACCTTGAATCTTTCCTAAAATGCTACAAATTTTAAACTACCTCTCTCACTAATGATGCACTTGCTGCCCTTCTCATCATTGCTGCTCTACCCACCTATTCTCATCATTGTCACTCTACCCACCTCTCTGGCTGCGGGCGCTCTTGTCGCCCCGTCACCACCACCTATCTCACCACTACTCTCACAACCACCACTCTCGCCACTTTCTCTTCCTACCATGCCCTCACCACCCTACAATCTCTTTTTGTTTGCCTTAAAACTAGATTCGCCCCAATTTTTCTTCCCCGTCCTCATGCCCATTCGTGGAATAACACAATGGTAAGGGTTGACCTTTTTTCATTTGATTTATTTCAGTGTAGGGAATTTTAATAAATTTTTGAGCTCTGTTCATCCAAGATTTGAATTTACAGACCACTTTATATTGATTTTTGATAGGTTACCCCATGTGTTTTCCATTGTATTTGATAACCATGATTGTTTTGATGTTTAAATAAATGTATTTTATATCAATTAATATCATTAATTGTGTTTATGTTTTATTGGATATGTAAATGATGTTTTATGTAATTTTCCTTTAAATTCAAAGGATTTGATAATTATGGATCTTTTTAAAAATATATTTTTAATACAACATGCACACCATGTGATTTTAAAATTGGAAGAATTATCTTTATAAATAAATTTGATGATTTTATAAGGTGTTTTGGTCATCAATGTGAATTCTCAAATAGGCACAATATTTTTATTTTTCATTTCATGAAATACATTAAATTCCAATACTTGATAAAATATTTCAATATTTCATTAAAATGAACTGCAAGGTTTAACATGTTTTTGAACTGGTTTGGTTTATTTGATAAGATAATTAAGGAAACAATTTAATCAATCAAGTTATTTTATAAAGGTGGGATAATGTATTAATTGATTTAAATGGTGGTTTCAGTTTAATGTTTTAAGAAATGTATTATAAATGATTTCAAGTTATTATATAGAGAATTATCCTCTTATTAAAGATTTCATGCGATCTTAGATAACTTAGTGGGAAATATTTATTTATTCTCCACTAGATCATTGCACACTAATAGTACTAATAATTATTTATTAGGCTAGTGTTGTTTCTTTATGGTCATTTAATATTACATTCCTTTAAATAATTTTTTTCTTGAAAGGTTTTCTTATTATACTAATTTTTATATGGGTTACCGTGAGGGATAAATGGTGTTTTCCAAGTAGTTTAATCCCTTGTTAGGGAATGGTATTCCATGAAAAGTGTTTGGGAAAATTTTCAAATGGATATTTTTAAATAATTATTTTGGTGTTAAAATCAGCTATAATCAACAAAATTATGTTTTAAAAAATATTCTTGTTTTAATTGGATTTCAAACCAAGAGTTTGGGTGATTTGAAAGTGTGAAAAATGATTGAACATGCTGTTTTGTTTTTAAAGTGGTGGTCTAAACATGGTGATATATATTTAACACAACTTTTTTATCGTTAATATATTTTTATATAAATGTTTTGGGGGTGTTTAAAACATTTATGATTTCCAAATGATATGGATTATTTCAAAAGGGTGTGTTTTCCCATGCTGATTGGATTTTGAAACAAATTGTGTCATTGAATGTATTTGAATGGTATTTTAAATGGTATTGTGAATTTCCATTTGATATTAAAATTCGTTTTGATAAAAATTTTCCCAAGAGTAGATTGAGATAGACTTTAGTAATTATTAAATATATTGTAATTCCAATAATTTTTTAATTAGAGAAGGCCCATTTGAATGTTTCTGAAAAATTAGTTTTCATAAAAGGTGTGATACCCTCTTAAACCCTTTTGATTCATGTATGACCATCATAGCTTGTGATCCAATGTGAGGATGTCTATTATTAAAAAAATGTATACATTGTTCAGGTTTTATGTATATGTTGATACCTCTTATAAGGGTGTAATGAGAGGCCTTATATATTTTAAAATCATTACATGTGATGCATGTAGTTTGTTAACTATTCTCAACTCCTTTGACATAAAATGGGTGTCTATGATAGATAATTTGTGAGCTATGTATGGGAAAACCCTAGTTTGATAGTGGGATGACTAGTGAAGCATTTACTAGCTATTTTATATTGATAGACTCAATGAAATATGATTCCATTATGCTATTTGTCTCTTTTTATATGATCCTATGGGTCAAGTCATTCCAGGAGAAATATCTTTCTTAATCATATAGATGAAGGTGTTCTAGGGATAATAACATCCTTGATCTCATTGAATAATTTCTTCAAGGGAAACTGTAGGATCGAAATAGTGATGTAGATGCTCAATATACAAGAGGGGGGGGGGGTG
This sequence comes from Viscum album, assembly GCA_963277665.1. Taxonomy (NCBI): domain Eukaryota; kingdom Viridiplantae; phylum Streptophyta; class Magnoliopsida; order Santalales; family Viscaceae; genus Viscum; species Viscum album. The sequence goes on along the minus strand of OY728153.1, from coordinate 1,775,356,342 downwards.
AATTGTATACTTTAAAAATTCCTTGGGAACCTTTAAAGTTAGTTAGGAATAACTATGTTTTCTTTAAGCAAAGGAAAAGGCTAGGTTTAACAAAGTTAAACTAAGAAAATTCACAACACCTCTAACACCAAATGTAATCTTGGAAAGAGATTCCGAAAGCAGGTTCCAGAAAGATGGTTCCGGAAAATGAAACTTAACAAAAGATTACAATATGAGATTCTACCTTAAAGCGTATAGAATCTAAATTAATCAGAGTACAAGTAAGGAAGTATAAGAAAGTTATACTTTCCTTATAATACAAAATACAGCGGAATAAAAACAAGTAGTAGAACTACTAGTAACAAGATATAAGTCTTTTAACCCAAAGAGAAGGGTATCCAACAACCTTGGATAAAGGTCCCTTGATTTATACTTTCAAGAAAGTCTGTCTTACCCACACCAGGTTAAGCCCTCGATACGAAGATCAGAGTCTCTGTATTGCTATCCCCGCAAACCCTCAACTTCAAGGTAGTTGTCCACCTCTGTCTTCCTCAGCAAGGAAGCCCTCGAACTTTAAGGTAGTCGGAACCTCTGTCTTCCTATCCCCGGAAGCCCTCGAATGTAATCACAAACATTCAGAGTCGCACGAAGCTTTGAGAGTTAATAAGAGTCTCTCTCTCTAGAAATCACTTCAACAGCATGTATGCACAAAACCAAGTTGTTCATCTGTCATCAGTTTAGCAATAGCTACGAGCTCTTTCAAATGAGCTCCTATTTATAGGTAAGGTCGGCTCCTTCTCCAACGGTCATATTTTCCTTAAAGATCGGAGGGACCTGTACATGTGTCACTTAGACAATAGTTAGTTTATAAAAAAACAGACGACATCGTTTTATAACAAAACAAATGTAACAGAATGTACGACAACGTTTTAAATTCTAATATAAAAGTTCGGAATGAAAACTTCGGAGTGAAGGTTCAGAGTATAAGGAACAATAGTAAAGAGTAGAAAGAATATAAAATTGTAAGTAATATTGATGTTCGGAGTCTAACAAAGATATTTTTCGGAGTCTGAATTAATTCAGAGTGTATAAAACAAAGATACTCAAATTCTGTTTAATAGGTGAATTCGGAATGAGAATTCGGAATAGGAATTCATCATCAGAAATCGTAATGAGAATTCGTCATCAGGATTCGTAATGAGAATTCGTCATCAGAATTCGTAATGAGAATTCTTCATCGGAATTCGTAATGAGAATTCTTCATCAGAATTCGTAATGAGAATTTGTCATCAGAATTCGTAATTAAAATTCGTCAACAGAATTCGTAATGAGAAATCTTCATCAGAATTCGTAATGAGAATTCGTCATCAGAATTCGTAATGAGAATTTTTCATTAGATTTCATAATAGGAATTCGGAATGAGATTTCTTCATTAGAATTCGTAATGAGAATTCTTCCTCAGAATTCGTATTCTGAATCTGGAATAGAACTTAGTCAGAGTTCATATCCGGAATTCAGAATGAAACTTCCTTATAGTTCTTATCCAGAATCCGAATCCTAAAACAGAATGCTTTATAACAAAGTTTCAATGATTCCGAGAAAATAAAAATGAATCCGAATTTCATACTTAAGAAAAATATGGATGAAAATAAGATAAGGATAATTTTTCTTATAAAATCCATTTTTCTTATAAAAGCAATTTTCCTTATAAAAGCAATTTTCCTTAAGAAAGCAATTTTTCTTATAAAAGCGATTTTGCTTCTAAAAGCAATTTTCTTTAAGAAAGCAATTTTTCTTAAGATAAGATGTTTGTGATTTTCAAAACAAGAAGGAATGGAAAAGTCATAAGGAAAACCTTATTGACTAAACAATCTCCCCCTTTTTGGAAAGCACAAACATCCTTACGAAAAAGAAATTCTAAGAAGAAAGAAAAACATTAAGGCTTATCTCCCTTTGCTTTAAGGATATTGATGAATACGACTAACTCCCCCTTAGGATTTGAAACTCTAAAGATCGTATTCAGATTTCCGGAGTGATAGATAAGAATGTCTTCTTTAATGAAAAAGACCCCCCATAAACAAACTCTTATTAGAGTTTTTCTTTTTCTTAAGGATCTTTTTCTTCTCCCCCTTTGATAAACTCTTATTATAGTTCTTCTTTTTATTAAGGATCTTTTCCTTCTCCCCCTTTGTGATTTTCAAGAAGAATTGGAGGGAATGGAAAAAATAACAAAGTACCTGAAAAATTAGTAATGACAATAATAGAAACGACAAGCACAACTTTCGTTAAAATTTGAAATCTCAGCAACAACAAAAATTACAACAAAAAGATCGGATTAGTTTATTTCGGATCTTTTTTCTTTAACATGAGCCCCTTTAGAATAGTCTTGATCTTCTTCAGATCTTTATGATCTTCTTCAGCTTGCTTCTCTAAGGCAACTATTCTTTCATATTGAGATTCAATTTTTTCTTCCTAGGCTTTCAGCTTTTCTTCCTGAGCTTTGATGTTTTCTTCCTGAGCCTTCATCCTTTCATCAAAATCGATCTGATGATCCCTTTCAAATTTCCAGTTCTGAGAAACGGAATTCATCTTCCCATTCAGATCTCTCACTTCTTGAATCCGGAAGTTCTTTTCTTCTGTGAGCTTCTCTTCAAAGGATGCAGTTAACTCATTTATCTTCTTGTCCCTGGTTTCAAAAGCATCTTTAACATTTTCTTGAAACTCATCGAACAACCTCATCTCTTCCACTGTCTTCTTCGACCAGCTTGTCATCCTCTTGAAAGATCTTCTATGAGCTTCGTAACAAAAAAAAACGTTTGGAACTGAGCTTCAATCTCAACGCACTTGTCCATAACCATAGATATGGAGTCAGTTTTCTGATTTAGAGCATGTTGGAGCATCTGACATCTAGAGTCAATACTAGAGAATGTCGGAATGATTCCCACCAACTTCTTTAAGGACTGGACAACAAAATCATGCCCCAACGAGGAAGACTCTGAATCTGAAACCTTACATGGATAATTTTCTTCCTCAATAAGCTCTTTCTTCCTTTTAGATGAATCACCAAATTCCCTTTTCTTGCTAGCCACTGATTTCGGAGTTTCAACAAGGAGTTGCTTTCCCTTGTCTTTTTTCGGAATTGATTCTTGATTAGGAGTTTCTTGCTCGCCAGTAGACACTTGAACAATCTCATCATCAACTTTCTGAACAACATCTTCCTCATTCTTATCCTTCTCTGGAGTTACTAACTTAGAGGATTCAGCCTCTGATGTTCGGAGCGATAGATGTTCCGAAGGTGATCCTTTATAATCATCCACTTGTTTCAAAAGATCTCCTATTTCACCACTTCCTTCAGCAACTTCTTCTTCCTCTCCCAATTGCTGAATCTGCTCAATTTTCTCAACATGCTCAGCCGTAGTCTCTTCCGAAAAATCAAGATTCTTTCCTGGAGTCTCAGGTAGAGATTCCAGGGAAAAAGATCTCGGAACTGGGATGCTTCCGGATACGATCTCATTAAACTTTAACAACGCTTGGACTACCTCGGCTTCTGACATTTTCCTCTTAAGCTTCTTTTCCTTTGCTTGTTTTTCAAGCTCATCAGCAGTTCTCTCCTTTAATGCCTTAGCTTCCACAGGGTCCAATCTGAACTGCGGATCTCCTACTTTCCTTTTCTCTTTATCAGCTCTCCACTTTGTAACTACCTCGTCAGGATAGGTCTTCTTCTTCTTTGGTTTGGGAGGAGCGGTTTGAACTTCCTTAGACTTAGGATCTTCGACTTCAGCTGCAACTTCCTTTAACTTTCTTTTCTTCACTGGTTTGGATGATTCCGGTTCAGCAGCCTTCGGAACCATTTCTTCTTGATTAGGCAAATCAACGAACTCACCAATATCCTTGTTGAAAGCCACATCCATCCTCTTAAGGGTGTCATCACTAACCAACAAAATTTTACAAACCCTTGGCTTAGATCTGCAAGCATCCTTGAAAGATTCAAGGCACTGAACTATCAACTTAGATAATATTGCTGGGTACATTACGATCTGAGCTCTGAGATTTCCTTTCTTAAGATTCTCAATGGTTATAATAATGTGCCTCATGAAGTTAAACTTCCTTAGATTTATCAGGAAATCTAAGATATAGATCTCACTCTTCTTCAAGTTGTGTTTATCACCTTTCCTCGGAACAATATGTCCTTGCACCCACAACTCTAGAATCCGGAAATTTGAAGATAGACTTGCAATTTTCGGAGCCTTGTCATCAGCTAGTCCGAGAGTTTCTAAGGCTTTTTCCTTGTTGAAGCTACCCTTAGAGTCTGGCAACACATGCGAAATAAACTCGGCTTCTCCTTCATAAGACAGCCCTACCAAGCTTGCAGCCTTGGTGTGAGAAAGCTTGTAAGTCTTGCCATAAGACTTAAATGAGAACTTCTCCCTAGTATCTTCCATAAAGAAAGAAACTGATTCATAGAACTCAACAAGTATGTCTGAATATACTTCATCTTGGTTCCCGGTTTTTTATACCGCAAAATCTTCCCAGCCGTTCAACTTAATGTTCTTTGAAATGAGAGAATCATAGTTGTTGAAGAAATCCGGATGGACTAATCTTTCTCTGTAAACTAACCACTGAGAAATAGGCTTAGTGGATGACATTTCTTGAGGTGCTAACTCCGTAGACATTCGGATTTGAGGTCCTATGGGAAGTTCGGAACAGAGAAAACTGAAGTTCGGAACAACCTTAAATCAGAGAGGCAGAGATTCGGGACGTGAAAGCTTGAGATAGACGTGGGACGAGTAATTGGGTCCCCTTTATATAGGCAGCAAGATGACGGTTCACCTTCCACAGTTGATCTAACGGTTGGAATAAGCTTGAGATCAGATCTGACGGTTGAAAGCTTGAATCCGATCTTTTTGAGGTTTTATTAGAACAAGGAATTAAGAAAACTATATTCCGAAAACGTAATACAAGAAAATTCCAACAAGTAAAATATGACTACGAAAACTTGAGTAAGGAAATAATGCCTTTCGGATTGGATTAGGAGGATTATTCGTAATGGATAATATAAAAAGATGATTACCAAAAAATTTTTTTTTTATGAAAAGACAAAGTTCTCAAAAGTTTACTACGGAAAACAATCTCACTACGAAAAACTCAGTACGAAAAAGTCAATACGAAAAACACATTACGGGTAAACAATCGGTACAAAAATATGGTTATGAAACTGCCAGTACATAAATTTTCATTCCGGAAATTTTCAATACGAATACTTCTATTCCAGAAGTATTCAGTACAAGAATGTCCAATCTGAAAATTTGTAGTTCCGGAAATTTCATTCCGGAAATATTCTTTCCGAAAAATTTGAAAACAAACTATTTTTTTTTGTTAAACCGACAAGCAAATGTACTCCCCCCATGAAAAGGAGTTTATTACTATAAAGAGACTTCTTCAACAGAAAGTTAGTTAAGAAAGATTACCTTACGGTTATCATTCCTAACTTCTGTTTAATATATTCAAATCTATCAGAAGGCAAAGATTTTGTGAAAAATATCAGCAAGTTGATCTTGCGTTCCAATAAACTGAAGAATAATATCCCCTTTGAGTGTGTGATCCCTAAGAAAGTGATGCCTAATATCTATGTTTTTTGCACGAGAGTGATGTGCAGGGTTCTTACTGAGGGCAATGGCACTTGTGTTATCACATAAAATTTGAGTTTTAGTAAAACTCAAGCCATAGTCTGTGAGTGTGTGTTGCATCCACAACACTTGAGCACAACAACTTCCAGCTGCTACATATTCTGCTTCGGTAGTGGAAAGTGCTACAGAATGTTGCTTCTTGCAGGACCAAGAAACTAATGAATCTCCTAAGAAATGACAAGTTCCGGATGTACTTTTTCTACCCATTCTACATCCACCAAAGTCAGCATCAGAAAAGCTTTTTAAAACAAAATCATTTCCATAAGTATAAAATAATCCTAGATCCATGGTTCCCTTAAGGTAGCGAAAAATTCTTTTTACTGCCTTTAAGTGAGATTCCTTAGGATTGGATTGATATCTTGCACATAAGCATACTGAAAACATTAAGTCTGGTCGACTAGCTATTAAGTAAAGTAGACTTCCTATCATACCTCTAAAAGATGTTTGATCTACTGGTTTCCTACCTTCGTCAAGATCTAAAGAGTTTGAGGTACCAATGGGAGTACTTATACTCTTAGTGTTGTCATAACCATACTTTTTAGGAAGATATTTAATATACTTATGTTGTGATATTTAGGTTCCTTCTGGTTTTTTAGAAATTTGAAAACCAAGGAAAAATGTTAACTCACCCATCATACTCATTTCAAACTCAGATTTAATTAGACTAGAAAAAGAGTCAGTCAAAGATTGCTGAGTTGAACCAAATATAATGTCATCAACATAAATTTGAACAATCAAAACATTTTTCTTATCATTCTTTATAAAAAGGGTTGGATCTGCATTTCCCTTAACATAGTTATTTTGAAGCAAAAATCCAGTGAGTCTATCATACCATGCCCGTGGGGCTTGTTTAAGGCCATACAAAGCTTTGGTAAGTCTAAAAACATGATCCGGATGTTTTGTATCTTCAAAGCCAGGAGGTTGTTCAACAAAAACTTTCTCTTGAACATAACCGTTAAGAAAAGCACATTTCACATCCATTTGGAAAAGTTTGAAATTAAATAATGCTGCAAAGGCAAGTAGAATACGGATAGATTCAAGTCTAGCTACTGGAGAATAGGTTTCTTCATAGTCTATTCCTTCTTGCTGATTATAGCCTTTTGCAACAAGTCTATCTTTATTTCTAACAATGACTCCATTTTGATCACATTTATTTCTGAAAACCCATTTTACTCCAATAACAGAAGTTTCCTTAGGTCTTTCAACCAAGGTCCAGACATTATTCTTTTCGAATTCATTTAGTTCATCTTGAATTTCTTTGATCCAATAATCATCATCTAAAGCTTCATCAGTGCTTTTAGGTTCTAATTGGGAAAGAAATGCTAGATGTTCTACTTCATTTCATAAGGAACTTCTAGTCCTTACAGGTTGGTTTACATCACCAATGATACTATCACTGGGATGATTCTTAAGAAACACCTGATTTGGGTTTTGTAAAACCTGTTCCTCAACATAGGGTAGAAAGTCTTCTGGGGTAAATGTTTCAGAAGTATCTTCTAGAACAATTTCCTTATCAGAAGGTTCTTCTATCAATGGTTGACAATCAGTTTTTGAAAACACATCCGAAGATGTAAGTTGGGATGGTTTAAAAACAAAAGGATCTGACTCATCAAATTTTACATGTACTGTTTCCTCAACAGTAAAAGTATTTTTATTAAAAACTCTATAAGACTTAGAAGTTGTGGAATATCCTAAGAAAATTCCTTCAACATACTTTGGTGCGAATTTATGTAAGTTATATTTAGTATTCAAAATTAATACTTTGCAACCAAAAACTTGAAGTAGGAAAGTCTTGGTTTTCTACCATTCCATAACTCATAAGGTGTTTTATTAAGAAAAGGTCTAATCAAAACTCGATTTATAGAATAACAAGCATTACTTACAGCTTCAGCCCAGAAATGTCTAGCAATAGAATATTCACTCAACATGGTTCTAGTTATTTCTTGAAGAATTCTATTTCTTCTTTCAACTACACAATTCTGTTGAGGAGTTCTAGGTGCTGAAAAATTGGGAGTAATACCTTTCTTACTACAAAAAGTTTCAAAATCAGAATTATGAAATTCTCCTCCATGATCACTATGAATAGTTTTCAATGGAAGGTTTTTCTCATTTTTAACTTGAGCTCTAAAACTTTTGAAATAAGAAAAAGCTTCAGATTTCTTTGCTAGAAAATAGACCCATGTAAATCTAGTGTAATCATCAACTAGAACAAACACATAGTATTTGCCTCCAATACTTCTAGTTTGTGTTGGACCAAAAAGGTCCATGTGCACTAACTGTAATGCATCAGTTTTTGAGACTTCACCGATTGATTTAAAACTAGATTTATGTTGCTTGCCATATTGGAAAGGATCACAAACTTTAGAAGAATCAAATCTAAGCTCCGGTAGATCCTTAACTAGTTTATTCTTAGAGAGTTTACATAGGCTTCTCATATTACAGTGTCCAAATCTTCTATGCCATAACCATGAATGATCTTCCATTGCACTTAGGAAAGGTAAATCTTGGCTCCTGGGGTCTTCTAAGTTTAGAGTGTAAACATTCTCTTGCCTATTGGATGAGAGAATAAATTCTTCCTTGGAATTTTGAACAAAGCATTTATCATTCCTAAAATTCACAAGGTAACCTTCATCACATAACTGACTTATGCTAATGAGGTTGTGCTTAAGACCTTTAACAAAAAGAACATTTGAAATCAAGGTTTTACCTAAAAGCACAATATTACCAATACCAACAATCTCTCCCTTAGCATTGTCTCCAAAAGTTACCTTTCCTCCTTTCGTTTTGATAATCTTTTCAAAATACATTTTGTTACCAGTCATGTGCCGGGAACATCCACTATCCATGTACCATGTATTGTTGCTGGTACATTCTTTACTTTCCTGAAATCAAGAAGAAAATTAGACTTTCGGAATCCAAACTTGTTTGGATCCGAGATTTCCAGATAATAAAATTTTAGGAACCCACATCTTCTTAGAAAAGTAAGCATTGTGAAATCCTAGAGATTGGGTTTTGTTTAAGGAACAATTCTTTGCCCAGTGACCACCACATTGACACTTGGTACAAAATGGGGCACTTTGAGGAACAAAATAATTGTTACTGAAAATAGGTTTTTCATGGGTACAACCAAATCCAGATTTATTTCTTAAAGGTCGTATTTGGGAATACATCTTATCAAAATTTTCCTTACCATGGGTAAAGTTTGATAAACACTTCTTTAAGGAAAAAATTTCGGACTTGAGTTTTACAACCAAGTTTTTATCCTCAAAATCATTAGTTTTAGAACTAGAGCTAGGCTCGAAAACATTTTTATTAGAAATTACTTTTTCTAATTCTTTAGAAAGTTTGTTCTTCTCAGAACTTACTTCCTCAAGATTTTTTGAAATATTTTCAAAATCAGCATTTTTCTTATCAAGATCTTTAGAAAGATCTGATATCTCTTTTGTAAGAATAGAATTCCTAGATTTTTCCTTATCAAGTTTCTTATTGAGTTTGGAATTCTCAATCTCAAGAAGTTCAGCAAACCTAGAGAATTCTTCATAAGTAGGTAAAGTATTTTCCTCATCAGAAGATGATTCTTCATCAGAAGAGTTATAATACCTCTTATCTTTAGAATTTAAAGAAACATTGGTCAGTGATTCAGCATTTCGTACCTTAGCCATAAGACAATGATTATCAATAGGTAATCTGGCTATAAGACCAAGATTCTTCTGTCCTGAAGATTCATAATCAGAAGATTCATCTGAAGAGTCACCACAACTGGCACTCCAGGTGTCATTAGCTTTTAGAACATTCTTAGTTTTAGCTTTATAATACTTCTTCCTATTTCTGTCTGAATGCCTTTCCTTCCTTTATTTCTTTTTGAGCATAGGGCAATCTGGTCTAATATGTCCAGCTCTCTTACATTCATAACAAGTAACTTCTCCATCTTTCTTATCTTTCCTATCCTTCTTCTTATACTTAGATTGAAAATTTCTCTGCCCAGCTATCTTGTTCATCCTTCGAGCAAGATTGGCTAATTCATTTTCTGAGACTTCACTCTCACTAGATTCGGATTGGAAAATGACTTTCTTAGACTTGGATCTGGTTACTCTCTCAGGAGTCTTAGCTTTAATCTGATTTGAAGTTGTAGTAAAAGCAACAGTACCATTTCCATTCTTCTTCTTGATGTTGTCAGCAACTCTCTTCATTCTTGTTTCATGTCGTAGAAGAGTTCAAAATAATTCATCAAGAGTAATTTGAGTGACCTTCCTGTTCTCATCTATAGCTGTTCTCTTGGATTCCCACTCATTGGTCATAATTTCAATTATCTTGTCCCACAAAAGCTTCATCATCTAAACCTTTTTCTCCCATAGATTGTAGACTGTTGAAGATAGTCACAAATCTTTGTTGAACTTTACAGATAGGTTCTCCATAAGGAAAATTGAAGCCATGATATTCAGCTCTAATCATAGCTCTTCTAGTCTCAATCACTTTAGAAGTCCCAAAGTGTGTAACCTCTAACTTCTTCTATATATAGTTAGCTTCTTCACAAGAAGAAATTTGGCTATATATATTTCTGGTCATTGAACATAGTAAAGTATTGCGTACCTTATAGTTGAGTTGATATTCTTGTTTTTCCTGGTTAGTAAAAGTTCTGACTTCCTTGTCAGAAATTTTATAATCACCAGTAAGCATAACAAAGTTGTCTACTCCAGTATTGATAATAAAAGTCTTCATACGATCTCTCCAGTATTCATAGTCATTACCATCAAAGATAGGTGGTCTTGTCGGATTCAGATTATCAATTGAACCAACATTGATTCCTGCCATACTTATAATAACTTTTCACACAAACTTGTTAGTAGCAAAAAAAATCTTAATAACAAAATTCGGAATGAGAAATGTTCCGGAATAGGAAAATCTCAGAATAGAAATTCGGAATGAAAAAGTGAGCAAGAAAAACTTGTATGTGAGTACAAGTATTTCAGAGACCTTCTCTGATACCAAATGTAATATTGGTATAGAGTAAAAGGGTTTCCAACGTCTGATACCAATTGTAGGATCGAAATAGTGATGTAGATGCTCAATATACAAGAGGGGGGGGGGGGGGTGAATTGTATACTTTAAGAATTCCTTGGGAACCTTTAATGTTAGTTAGGAATAACTATGTTTTCCTTAAGCAAAGGAAAAGGCTAGGTTTAACAAAGTTAAACTAAGAAAATTCACAACACCTCTAACACCGAATGTAAACTTGGAAAGAGATTCCGAAAGTAGGTCCCGAAAAGATGGTTCCGAAAAATGAAACTTAACAAAAGATTACAATATGAGATTCTACATTAAAGCATATAGAATCTAAATTAATCAGAGTACAAGTAAGGAAGTATAAGAAAGTTATACTTTCCTTATAATACAAAATACAGCGGAATAAAAACAAGTAGTAGAACTACTAGTAACAAGATATAAGTCTTTTAACCCAAAGAGAAGGGTATCCAACAACCTTGGATAAAGGTCCCTTGATTTACACTTTCAAGCAAGTCTGTCTTACCCACACCAGGGTAAGCCCTCGATACGAAGATCGGAGTCTCTGTCTTGCTATCCCCGCAAGCCCTCAACTTCAAGGTAGTTGGCCACCTCTGTCTTCCTCAGCAAGGAAGCCCTCGAACTTCAAGGTAGTCGGTACCTCTGTCTTCCTATCCCCGGAAGCCCTCGAATGTAATCACCAACATTCGGAGTCGCACAAAGATTTGAGAGTTAATAAGAGTCTCTCTCTCTAGAAATCACTTCAATAGCATGTATGCACAAAACCAAGTTGTTCATCTGTCATTAGTTTAGCAACAGCTTCGAGCTGTTTCAAATGAGCTCCTATTTATAGGTAAGGTCGGCTCCTTCTCCAACGGTCATATTTTACTTAAAGATCGGAGGGACCTGTACACGTGTCACTTAGACAACGGTTAGTTTATAACAAAACAGACGACATCATTTTATAACAAAACAAATGTAACAGAATGTACGACATCGTTTTAAATTCTAATATAAAAGTTCGGAATGAAAACTTCGGAGTGAAGGTTCGGAGTGTAAGGAACAATAGTAAAGAGTAGACAGAATATAGAATTGTATGTAATATAGAAGTTTGGAGTCTAACAAATATATTTTTCGGAGTCTGAATTAATTCAGAGTGTATAAAACAAAGATACTCAAATTCTGTTTAATAGGTGAATTCGGAATGAGAATTCGGAATAGGAATTCATCATCAGAAATCATAATGAGAATTCATCTTCAGGATTCGTAATGAGAATTCGTCATCAAAATTCGTAATGATAATTCTTCATCAGAATTCATAATGAGAATTCTTCATCAGAATTCGTAATGAGATTTTGTCATCAGAATTCGTAATGAGAATTCGTCAACAGAATTCGTAATGAGAATTCTTCATCAGAATTTGTAATGAGAATTCGTCATGAGAATTCGTAATGAGAATTTTTCATTAGATTTCGTAATGGGAATTCGGAATGATATTTCTTCATTAGAATTCGTAATGAGAATTCTTCATCAGAATTCGTTTTCTGAATCTGGAATAGAACTTAGTCAGAGTTCATATCCGGAATTCGGAATGAAACTTCCTTATAGTTCTTATCCAGAATCCGAATCCTAAAACAGAATGCTTTATAACAAAGTTTCAATGATTCCGAGAAAATAAAAATGAATCTGAATTTCATACTTAAATATGGATGAAAATAAGATAAGGATAATTTTTCTTATAAAATCCATTTTGCTTATAAACGAAATTTTCCTTATAAAATCAATTTTCCTTAAGAAAGCAATTTTTCTTATAAAAGCGATTTTGCTTATAAAAGCAATTTTCCTTAAGAAAGCAATTTTTCATAAGATAAGATGTTTGTGATTTTCAAAACAAGAAGGAATGGAAAAGTCATAAGGAAAACCTTATTGACTCAACAGAAACTATCTTGGGGTAGTTTGAATGGACTTCTAGGGGGTGTGGATACATATATTAGAGTCAACATAGTTTACTTATCTTTAGTGCATGTTCTTTTATTAATAGAGCCTAGTGGCGATTCCCATGACACTAAAATCCTTTTTTAGGATCATTTAGGGGATTTATCTCTCTACATATACTATATCCCATACAACATCTATAATTATTTGGAAAATATGTTCTTTTTGTTTTCCCCATGCTGTGATATATGACATAATTTCCTTTTTCATGATATTTCTTATTTCTTTGTATGGTTACCTTTTCAGATTTTTTGAAAAGGGATTAAGAAAGGTTTTTAAAATTGGAAAAATTGAATGCAAGATTTTGAAGTGTTTCCAAACTATTTTAATAATGAATTTGAAAAGTTTTCTACAATGATAAATGTAAAAATGGATTATATTTGAAACTCCCAGAATTTGTGAGTTTTGAAGAAGGTTTTTTATGCCACCAACCCTAATTTTATAGAAATTGTTAGTCTTCAGACATTTTTATAAAAATGTGTGATAGTTGTAATCCTATGAGTTTGAAATGTGTATTTATATAAAGGGTTTTTATGAAAATGTTTAGAGTCATATTTTAAAAAAAATTATTCGAAAAAGAGGTACTATCTAAGGATTAATGTTTTCCTTGCAATTGTTTTCATTTAATGAATATCGAATAAAAAGGGTTTTAAAAAACATTATTGTGTTACAAAATTATTTGGTAAAAAATTATATAAAATTATTATTTTTATAATGTATTTCAAACTGTAATTGTTTGGATGTAATAAAAAAGTGATATCTTGTAAAAGTAGATTCAACACACACTGAATTTCATTCCTTGGAATAATGAGAGATAAATTATAGGAGGAAACCTAAATGGTGAATTAAGTGAAATATTTAGCATATAATCGAAAAATAGATTCCCTTTTATAATCCATAAGATGAGAAAATTTGGTAAAAAAGTTAAGAAAGCTAGTAACCCTAGTTGAACATATTTTGTGTATTTATTTTGTTTAATATTAATATTACAGAATCAAATGGGATGAATATGAAAAAAGAGTGGATTCATAAAAAATTTATGAAAAAAGAGGATGAATATGGAGTGAAAGAGTATATAATTTTTTGAAAAGAACATGAATATGAACTTTCTAAAATCCTATGATCATGTTTAAATTGTTTTTATTCATGAATAATTTTTCTATAGGATTTTAAAGAACACTTGTTCTGTTATAGAATTGATCAATGTTATATATTTTTTAATAACAATAGGATAAAATAAAATCTTTCATTTTAATTGGATATCACTGTGTTTTATGGATCATTTGATATGATGACATGTTTTGACAATGAATAATACCATATTGAGGATGTGATTACATGTGTGAATGATGATGAAGATTGTATTGAGGAAATAACAAGGACCATTGAATATAAACTTCATTAGTGTCCAAAATTGTTTGAGAATTTAAAGAGCAATGTAAAAACACCATTTTATGCTGGTTTCACTAAATATACAACATTGGTTTCCATACTGAAGTTGTATAATTAGAAAGTATGTAATGGAAGGATTGATTCTAGTTTTAATGAACTAATTCCTCTCTTGAATGAGATTCTCCTAGAATATAATGATCTCCCTAGCTGAACATTTGACACCAAACAAATGCTACATTCAATGGGTATGATCTCTAAAAGAATACATTCCTACCCAAATGATTTTATATTGCCTCAAAAGGACCAAAAATCACTTAATTAATTCCCAATATGTCATGCTCCTCGATACAGGAAAGATTAATCAGGTCCGAAATGAGATTTATGGTACATTAAAATCATTCCATGGTTTAAGAGCCTATATGTAAGTGAGGAGACTTTGTGGAAATTGACATGAAATGTAGATAAAACAAATAAATATAATAAACATCATCACCTAAAATACTCTTAATAGTGGAAGAAAATTTATCTTGAGTATCCTGAATTTGGAAATGATCCAAGAATCCTTCTTCCTGGGTAATCTACAGATGAAGTGAATCATTTTGGTTTTCAAATTAGCACTCATAGTACGTGGCCTATTATGTTGATAAATTATAATTTTCCACTATGGTTATTTATTAAATTAGAATACATCATGTTATATATTATTATATCAGGACCAAAACAATCAGGTAATGATATTGAAATTTATTTAGCTCAATTTATCGATGATTTCAAATTATTATGGGATTCATGTGTTACGTTGTTTAATGAATCCAAGAATAAAGATTTCACATTGAGAACCGTGTTGTGTGGACGATAAATGACTTTTTTCCTTATGTAATTTTTTAGGAAATAGAATTAAAATAACTCATGGGTGTCCCATTTTCAAAAAAGGTATGCAATAAATTCTGATGAAACATTCATCAAAGAATGTATTTCTAGGAAATCAAAAAATTATACCCCGATGACATAAGTAGCTATCTTGGATGAAATCATTCAATAAATGTTTATAACTACATACAACACCATATTAAATAACATGTGATCAAATATTTGAGAATGTAAAAGATGTGTACACTACATTTAGTAACCCATTTTCTAAAAACCATACGCAAAAAAGTTGAAAAAAGAGACCTGTTTTTTTTAATTAGCAAACTACAATTGTCTACACATTAGACATTATCTTGATGTTATGCATCCTAAAAGAATGTATGTAATAGTGTAATTAGAATGTTAGTAAATATACCCAGAAAAAAAGAAGGAAATTAAGGCTTGGTTAGACATGGTCTACATGGTAATATGGGATGAGTTGGAGCCAGTGAAGGGTGAAAAAACATATCTTCCTTAAGTTGATTACAATCTTTCTGGGAAGGCGAGATATCAGTTTTTAAACATTTTGAAGGATTTAAAGGTTCTATAGAGGTATTTATCAAATATGAAGAATATCATGTCAATGAATGATTTAATGTTAAAGGGTATGAAATCACATGACTGCCATTTTTTTATGAAAGACCAAATTCATGTATATTTACATTTCATTTTTTCCAAGAATGTACATAGTACATTAACCAATATCTATTTATTTTTCAATGATATATAAATAAAAGTTATAGACTTTAAAAAACTCCCAACCATGGAATAAAACATTTTCATTATATTATGTGAATTGGAAATGTTCTTCCCACTAACATTTTTTGATACAAAGGTTCACTTGATGGTTCAATTGGTGAGTGATATTTGACTATGTAGTCATGTACACTATAGATTGATGTACCCCATTAAAAATTATTTTATTATTTTGAATGGGTATATCAAAAATCTATTTCAGTCAATGGTTTGAATAGTAGAGCGATATATTGTTGAGGAATCCATTGAATTTTGTACCGACTACCTGTTTAGTGTTGAATGCACTAGTCAATAAAAATCTCATCACACTGAGTGGCTTGTGTGTGAAACAATTTCAGGAATATATGTTATCACAATCAATATTATAGATTGAGATCTATACCACATTTACATTTTGTATAACAATTTAGTGGTTTCCCCATTGGTTAAAAAACAAAAATAAATTCTTAGGAATTTGAATCCCTTATGGGCAAAAAAAGGATATCAAATACCGATAATGAAAAATTTATTGGATGGTTTCCAAATCATATTTTTAACATGTCAGAAAAAAAATCTAGATTCAATTTCTGAAAAAATATGATGGTTAGATAGAAGAAAAATGTTGTATTTAGTATATTATAATGGTTATGTAATTAATAGTTATACGATCTATACAAATGAACATGATGTAGACTGTACCATGAAATATAGTGGAGTACACTTATAGATGAAGAGATTCATGTTTCTAGTACTAGGGATAGAAATCCAATTTATGCGTATATTTCATACTTTGGAATCATAAAACAAATATGGGAGTTTTATTTTACAAAAATATATTTGATGGTTTTTTCAATGCAAGTGGGTTGATAATAGGAGTGCGGTTAAATATATTAATTAGGATTCATGAAATTGGGTTTTAGTAAGGAAGTGTACAAAGACGAATCATTTATAATCCCATCATTAGAAGCATATGTATTTTATGTTTTAGATCCCACAAACCAAAAGTGGTTAATTGTTCTGTTATCAAGAAAAACTGCTAAAGGGTTGGATAAAAATTTAACTGAGGATTAACCTTCCATTGGGATGCCACACTCATTTCATAGCAGTCTCAATGTAGATGGGGATTTTATGTCAGAGGAGACCATAATGAAGGGATTTCGATAGTCGATAGAGGGGAAATTACCTTCATCGTTTAAAAAAATGAGGTAGTTTAATAATCTTGTTATATATATTTTGTAATATACATTGTGTTACCTCATGTTAATATTTATTCACTGATGAATTTATGAAATCTAAAATAAATGTTAAACCATTTCTATAGATAATTACTTATACATGTGCAGGGGTATCTAATATTAATCAACAATAGGTCTCTCAAGCTATTACTACTACCAGCCTAGAGGAATAACTACATTATGCATGCGCCAAATTCTACTATTCCAGAGGAACAATAGGTTTCTCAACCTACTGTTGCTCCCATTTGAGAGGTACAACGACATTATGCACATGTCGATGCTACTGATCTAGAGAAACAACATGTTGATGATGTTGAATATGAGTAAATGGTAACTGAAGAAGGAATAGTGACACAGAAATAATAGGACCACTATAGTTTGATGATGGTAAAAAAGAATTGAGATGAAATATTATAAATCTTGAAATTAGGTGTTTAGAGACAAATAAATTTCATATATATATATAATTATATGACACTCTAGAAAAGGAATTTTGCGCCTTTTTATCATAATTTATCAATTTAGAATCTGCTTCAATAATTGAAATTTTAATAAAATAATTCATATGAATTCCATGAATGAGTATTGAGTAAGCATTAAACCCAAAATAAAATATAAGGCATAGAATTATATGTTTCCAAACCAAATAATTTCTTTCAATAAAAAATTGAACTCTATTTATATTCACATTATTATTCACAATGAAAACATTCCCTAAATGACTAACTAAAAAATATCCCATGGATTTGATATCAAATATTGTAACCTAAGGTCCCAATATACACCATAAGAGGGATTTGGGTTAAATTTGGGTGAAATGAAACTTATTATAATCTCATTTTTAACTTGATCGTTTATTTTAATTTGAAAATATTCTATGAATATTTCATAAGTAAAATTCTAGTTTCCCTGTATCTTTATATTTCTGCATTTTATTATCATTGTGTTTGAAAATATTCCATGAATTGTTCATAGTGATCAAAAAAAGGATAATAAAATAAAGAAAGATAAAGATACAGGGACACTAAAATTTTACTTGGTTGACTTCAACTAGAATACATTCAAAGAGGAAAAATAAATTAGGTGTTTATATGAAAAAAATAACTACATACCAATTTTATGATTACAATATTTAGGAAATTATCTCTAATTTTACATGGTCCATAATCACTTCTTATTTTTACCTAACTTCTTCTCAAGAGTTTTGTAGAAAATATAATTTTTATTTGTAGGTAAAACTCACCAAGATAAAAAAGGAAGATAAAAAATGTTTGTTTTATCTATAATTCTATGATCCCCAGTACTGTATTTTAATAATTATGAATAAAAAGTGTTTAATTCCAAAACAGATGTTCATGTAAATTAATCTAAGAAGAAATCTTTTCTTAATTCCAGATATTCATTGAAATAAAATAATTGTTATTTCTTCTTGAATTATTCCTAATATCCACTCAAATATCTTCTTCATAATTCTAGATCAAACTATGACATATAAAAATTACAATTTATAAATTTGATTTTCATGATAAATTGAATCAGAATTAATTAAATCCCTTTTAATATAGATATTAAATAAATCCCATTTTGTTGAATACCTTCTTCCATCTTCCCCCCTTATCAAGACACTTTATTCCTTTTTTCTCCATCTAATTTTCTATATATACATCTGTATATGTGGTTCCAATATATGATGGGAATTTTGAATTTATAAAAAAACTATATCAACCACTTTAAACTTAATATTCCTAAAATCCACATATTGAATTAGTTATAACTAAAAATTATCCATAGCTATTATATTGGGTATTTAATAGTATAACGATAAACTATCAACCCTTATTCATTATGAGAAGTCACTAAATATGTTTATAACTTCTAATTTTTCAAACTCTATCATTTTTAATCATACATTATCAAACAAAAAAAATCAATTTCTATACTATTTTTATTAAATTTACAAATTAATTGTGGTGTGATAATGTCTTCAATAGGTAAGCATTGATTTTTTACAACTAAAAATTAAAAAACCTCACTTTCACTAACAACTTCTTTCTTCATAATCTTAACATTAAGGAACATTACTATTAATAATGGAATGAAATTTGTATTATGATGTGTTGTCCTATTTTTCATATAATCTATCACCATAATATTATATGTAGAAAACATCCTCCATGACATGGAATCTTATAATACAACACAGTACATTGATTTATCTATGTTTTTATCTAACTTCTAGATTCCCATATAGATTAACTATTTCTAATCATCCCAACATCCTCATATTCATCTTTACTATAATAAATTAATCAGACGACCGTTATGTGTTATGGAGATATCCCTTATGTGTCATGCATGTTCCATTTATGTATCAGGTATATTTCCTTTATTTATGATTTAATTTTACATATATACGAAATCCAGAATTTTTCTA
Source organism: Viscum album (assembly GCA_963277665.1). Classification (NCBI taxonomy): domain Eukaryota; kingdom Viridiplantae; phylum Streptophyta; class Magnoliopsida; order Santalales; family Viscaceae; genus Viscum; species Viscum album. The sequence goes on along the minus strand of OY728153.1, from coordinate 1,775,336,975 downwards.
CAGTTCTATTATGTATTAAACCTTATATATTTGAACTTTTCCAATTTTCCAAATGATCCATATATAGTCATTGGTGATATTATTATAAACATACATATCAATCCAAACATATTGGACTATATAATTGTTTTGAGTAATATGAAACTCCAATACTTACATATCATCCCTTATTTATAAATCATTACCAATTTTCCATTTTTTAACTCTAAATATTATGAATTAAGTAATGATCAGAACATTAATAATTGAAATTCTCTTTGTTAATGAATATTGTTATTTTTATATAATGTAGTTATAGAAAATAGATGAAATTCTATTATTATTTTGGAACATTACATACTTTCAGATTTAAAATAATTTTGAAAATCATATCTATTGATTATATATCCATTAAAAATTGATCATATCATTAGTATATATATAAGGTCATGAGAAATTCTAATTGATGCAGATGAAATAAATGAGAGGCAAATTCCCTATGAAGCCCATTTATCAATGATTCACAGAGAGATAACAAGAATTTGATTTTACCCTGATTTTCCCTATGATGTTATTTAAGAACTAAATCATGAGCGAAACTTTTTATGATTGAATTTTATGCTCATAAATATCATAATCCAAACGAAGTTCACTAAACGACCCCAAACAAATCTCACGATATCACACCTAACCATTATATAATTTGTAGGTAGAATAAATGGATTTGTATCTAAAATCAAATAACATGAATTATTATATTTTATTATAATTAATAAATTATTATATTTATCCATATTTAATATTACATTTTATTAACGACTAAATAAGGGGTTTTATAAAAATATATTTTGATTTGATGAATCTCAAATTGATTTTTGGGAAATATTAAATTTTAATCTAGGAAATCTTTTTGATGAATTTAATAATTAATTAAATAAATTTTATTTTGATAAAATATTTCCAAAAAAAATAATTTTTATTAAATATAAATGAAAATGTAATTTTATGATGTCGAAAATAAAGTTAATAAGGGTCAGAAAACTGTTATTTCAAAAAGACCATTATATTTCAATAAATATGGATTTATATTAAAAATTATTAATTAACATAATTATATTATTTTTTATAAAATAAATAATATTATTGAAACCATGGCATTTAAATTTCTAAACAATAATTATTTCATAATTAGTAGAAATAACCAAACTTTTGGGTCAAAATTAAATACCGTACGATGTATATTATGAAATTATAATGACCCAAAATTAATTTAATATATGAAATAAAAGGGATACATGGGAAAACATATATGTTTACACTTTGAAATAATATATTTTAGGTTATTTCATTAATTTTATAATCCTTTTATGAATCCTAGAAAAAACTATATTAAATATTAATATTTTAAAATAATTTCTTTACGAACATGATTCACTTCCACATCACCAAGTGTAAAATTCTAATGACATCACTTCATAAACCTATAAAATATTTAAAAATAATTATCATTGGTATAAAATATTAAAAAAACCATGGTAAATTAAATGATTTTGAATATTTTATGATATTGAGTCCAAAACCTATGTTTGGAAAATAATAATTAACTCCCCTCTATTTTGTCATATAAACCCACAAAACACACATATATATTCACTAAAAAAATTCACCACGAAATAACTCTTCAAATTTCTTTATATAACCCTCACTAGTTTTCCCTAGATTCTTAATAATCTCCTCTCAAGTTTTTTTGAAACACCCTACCAAGGTCTGGGATCCTTTCCTCCTCTTAATTGGCGAACCTTCTCTGTCTTATACCTTTTAATTCCCAATTATCCATGTTATAATATATTCCAACATATCAATATTAATATCATTATTATTTAAAAGTGAAGAGAGACTCGTTCAATCTCAATAATCCCTCCCATTAATCGTTATGTACCCCATTATGTTGTCGAAATTATCCTATGTTTTTCCATGGAAAACAGTTTTTTGAATACTCATTCGTATTTCCACTCATGGGTATAAATTTAAATTTAACTATCATTTATTGATTTGGGACCTCCATGTATGAATCCCAAACTCCTTAATCCTTGGATTATATGTGGTGAAGTATGATCCTATTTTTAATGATCTATGGGGAATAATTATAAATATACCTGATATGAATGGGACTAGTGGGCCTAGAGTTTTATTTCCCTAAAATTCATTGGGTAGTGTATTAGCCCCATAATATTCCATATATGGTGAGTGAAATTTTATCCTATGCACACTATGTTATGTTTTCTAGGAAGTTATCCTTGAAAAATGTTCATGATTCCATGATTTATGTTGCTACCACAATCCCATGTTTCCTTTGTATTATAATCATATATCTTAATTAAATATTTATGTTTATTATTATCACCCCATTTATGTCCAATTTTAATTACTATTATCTAAAATGTAATATTTTTATCATTTTTACTTTGTTTATTACCATACTGGGGTTTTATATCTCACCTATTTCTTAAGTATGTCCCCATGTTCCCCCATGTAGTTTTAAAAGTGAAATGGTATTTTTGAGATGTTATGAATTTTTGAATAATGTTGTTGTATCCTTATATGAAGTTGAAATGATATGGTATGTAATCTTAAAAATACACAACGGTTCACAATATTTTGTGATTGTTTTTTGTTTACTATTACGTAACAAATCATGAAATAAGTTGTATTAAAGACATAGTTTGTCATTAATAAACACTTATGTATGAGGCACTTTTTCCATTTAAATTTACTCTTAATTACAACATCCAACTAAAATTTAATCCATAATTCTTTACACCACATATAGAAAACATAAATACATCTTCAATACTTTTCACAAAATCTTTTAAATCCATAATAAACAAATTATATGGTATTTAATTAATATATAGAAATATAAAATTTTAATAATTGTTTATGAATATTTTGTAAAAAAAGTAAAAACTATGTGATTATTAAAAAATACATCTAAAATCCCATTGGGATCACACAAAATTCAAAACCATCCATCATTATAAACCTTCATTGATAGTGATAAACTCTAACAAACATCCGGTTGGTCTTAACAAAATCATACCATTCTTTTAAAAAATCTAATGGATATTGGACAGAGTTTCTATTAAATATTTATTGAATAATTAAACCATGCCATAATTGATGTTTATTGGTGAAGATATATGTTTTATTGAATCACTCTTAAAAATAAGGATTATTTTAAGTATATATTACAAATAATATCATTTTACTTTAGCTTTATATTGGATTTTGATCGACTAAAATAAGCTATTCTTAGGTAAATGACATTATGTATATCATTCCTCATATAAAATAATAAAAATGCAAATGATATGAAATCAAGGGACTGAGGATAGATATGTTGTGGTTTTAAGAGTCCAATTTATTACTTAATGAACCAAATATTGGTTTATATAATCATTTAATTGTTTGAATGAAATAATTTGATAATTTTAAATCTATATATTATTAAAAAAATATTTTAGACTTTATACGATATTTTCAATTATATATTTATTATATATTTAAATGAAATTGACATGTATATTATTAAATAGTTAATATTTTAGCAATTTTCTATCTAGATATATATTTTAATGGTAAACCTAAATAAATATAAATTGTTGAATTTCTATGAGAAAATAGGGGAGAGAAGATTGAAAACCATTGACGTACTCTACTGAAAGAGGAAGAAAAGGATGGGGTATATCAACCTGATGTAGGAGGGTTAACATTCTACACTAATTTCTATGGTGAAATTATTATATATTTCATTTTTTATGTTTCATTATATTTATTTGTAATTTATTGGGTAGTGAGATATGTGTGAGGTTAGTAAACCTAGTGTGATAATAATTCAACAATAACCTATAAAAGTAGTGTATTTAGTGAATTTTTTATAGTTCCAATCCACCAAATATTTGATCCTTGGATATATATTATCTTGATTAGACCAAGTGAAAAATCACATTTCTCATATTATTTATTGATAAAATGCATGGATAACAATATATGAGATCTCAAACTATCCATAAAACCACATTATTGAAATTGAATGTTTTAATTGACATACCAGGATTTACCTTCCCCCTCTTTGTGTATATTCAATAGTGGTTCAGAATGAGTATTAATATTACTATTGTTTTTCAAGGGGGGGGGGGGGTTCCCCTCTTCAATTAATATGCTGGAATTCATCAATAATAATGAGGTTTTTTAATGAAATGAGCTTTTCTATATGAAAACTTCCACATTAATATATATTTTTGTCACATTTTGTTATAATCAATAGTATAAAACATCTTAACCACCTAAAATAAAATATCATTAATTTATTAATTCAATAATTTTTTTTATAATGGAAACATACAATATATGATATGAAAAACTATATAATAGGATAATAAAAATAAATAAACCACATGACATGAATTTAGAAATCCATAGGGTCATGGTTTCCATGATATTTATCACCGATGAAAAATAATGTAAATATAAATCAAAACATTAAAAATATGCTTTTTGTTTCATGAATAAGGAATATTTAACCAAAATATAAAACTTTATGAATGAAATATGTATGAAATAAGAGGTATTTATTAGAAATATAAGTATTATAAGATCTTTGGAAATGTATTTGATATTTTTAATTATCAATGACAATTTATAATAGTGAAATATCTAATAAGAAAGATTTACCACAAAGAGAATAATAACATATAAATATTTTAACACCATAAAATTATTTATAAAATTATATAACTTAAAGTATGTATAAGTTTACACTTTTAAAAAGGATTATTTTAATGAATTTGTTAAAAGTAATATTATTTATTTAAAAATATAAACATTGAAATTACATATTTTGAAAATATATTTTTCATTTATGGAACCATAATTTGGAAGTTAGTTAAGGGTGAAGTTTTGTTAATTTTCAAAAATAGTGAAATATGTAGTTGAATATTGAAATATCGTCATAGCCCGTCCCAATGGGGAACGTGACATGACTCCCCAATCCCTCTTCCTATAGGAAAGGTGATGGTGACTAGAACCGAGTAGACATATCACAAAATTGAGAGGCGTTTCCTTTGTACATGTACGCATGCCCACATATCCAAGCCTAAAAAATGATAAAATTAAAAAACCACTATGTAAACAGAGAATACATACCAATATAACACACAACCAGTGTATGATGGATAGTAAAAAATGTAAATAGTTTCAGAATACAATCCCACTAAAAAGTGCATGTAACCACAAGTACAACCTATAAGAAAAAATGTATTGGGACTACTGTCTATAGCCTTAGGAACACAACTCGGCCTGTCTGGTCTTACAAACCACCAT